>CAWUFW010005641.1:0-648284 GCA_963921515.1 Calotriton arnoldi | reverse complement strand
ATTTTTTAGTACCCTAGACAATGTCGTATCACATATGCTGCATTGAGCAAATCTGCTCACTATGACCTTGTCTTAAAGAATGTTCAAGATAGATAAATGGGCATGTTCTTCATAGTGTTTTAGTTAAAAAGTGTATTATCCAATGACATTCCTTTATTTCCCAGTGACATGATTTTGTTTTTGAATTTTTATTTGGTGGTTTTATAAAGTTGTCAATTTATTTTGTTCCTTTTTGTGGTATGTAAAAGGTAAAAGGGGAAAAATGAGCATGTCTGATTTTTTTGCAGCATTGTGAATAGCTGTAACGCACTGCTCTTCAACAGTTATAACAACACTACAGTCCATGTTATACGTGGCCATTCTTGAAAACTCTGGAGCCATATCTGTTGCAGTAGTCTTCACCTCTGAAGGGACTTTCTGGCTGGGAATTGTTGTTGCTGGTGCCACTGATGTAGATGGTCCTCCATCTTCCCTCTACTTGATTGCCAGTTAGAGATGTTTTCTGTGTTAGGTTTTAAGATGCTGGACCTTGGACATTATCCCTCATGAATATTTTTTATTTGTCTCTCTAGAGTGGATCTTTTCACAGAGTGTGCATTGTACTAGATATGGAGCAGTTTTTGATTCCTGTTGAGTTTGGGTAAGAATGGGTAATTTTATGGGTGTTTTGTAGTTATGTTCTATTCGTGAGTTAAGAAGTCGAAAGTTATATTTTGAAATTGTTGTTTTTGTTAATGTTGCTAAAATAAAGTTAAATAATTCTGTTACTAAACAGCTAAACTCAAACATTGTGTAAAATATGTTTAAATATCTGTTTTATATTTTGTCATTTGTATTTGTGACTACTGATGTAATTGCGACCTTCGGCATTGATATGAAGAAGAAAAATGCATTTTTGATGTAGTTAGTTCAACAAATGTATACAAAGGGGAAAGTTCAATTAGTATCTTACTAAGAAGCTACACTGAAACTTTATGTAAAATATGTCTATATATTGGTTTTACACTTTGTTAAAAACACCCGGAATTCGTAGTGTGTCCTTGGCAATGGCACTCATAGAATCATACAGGCACTACCTGTGCAATCATCAAGGACATCCTTTCTACACAACTCTGCAAACGCGCCTCCTGGCATAGTACTAGTTAGGGGATAAAGTCCCCTTGGCTATTGCTATTGAGGGTATTTGGGGGCCAACTACCCCTCTTGTTACCTCCAGCAAGTCCCACACAGTCAGTTTGTTAAGATGTCTTCGGATGCCACGCCCCCTTTCTGCACCACTATGCAAACGCATCTCCTGGCACACTACTGGTTGAGAAATAAAGTTCTCTTGGATGCTAAAGGACCTTCGGACCAAGAAGCCCTCCTGGTACTTTCTGTAAGTCCTACACAGCGGAATTTCTGAGAGCTGGTCAGAGACCCCGCCCCCTTTCCACACCATTCTGCAAATGTTATGTTATGTTATGTTAAAAATATTTATAGAGCGCACTAACACCAAACGGTTTCATGGCGCTGAGAGCAGAGGAGCGATAGTGTTGTAATAAACAGAAGCTTTACTCGTAGGCCTGAGAGAACAAGAGAGTCTTAAGAAGTGTTCTGAACTGGGCGTAAGAGGTAGCTCACCTCAGTCCAATGGGGAGAGCATTCCAAAATTGAGGGGCCAAAAAAGAGAATCCAAGGCCACCGTGTTTTTTGCGTTTGAAAGTGGGGATGGTGAGCAGATTCAAATGAGAGGAGCGTAGTTCACGGTAGGGGACATAACGATGGATCCTAGAGGAGATGAATACTGGGCCAAGACCGGCAAGGGCTTTAAAGATGGTGCAGCCCAGTTTAAATACACACCGTTTAGCCACCGGGAGCCAATGCAGGCTCTTCATCAGGGGCGGACGTGTTGGTATCTGGATTGACGAAAGATGAGCCTGGCGGCTTGATTTTGTACCAGTTGCAAGCGGTGGAGTTGGTATGCCGGAATGCCAACATAAAGTGAATTGGCATAATCAATACGAGAGATAACCAAGGCTAGAATGACTATGGTCAAGGCCTCGGTGGTCAGAAATCTACAGATTTTCCGAATTCTGCGTAGGTGGAAAAAGCAGGTAGAGACCACTGCACTGATCTGAGATTTCATGGATAGATCATTACTGATTATGACCCCTAGACTTTTACAGATTCTGCTGGGCGAGGTGAGCTACCTAAGAGAGGGGGCCAAAAATTAGAATTCCACGGGTTGGCAGTACCTCCTGTCAGGACCAGCTCAGTTTTATCAGGGTTGAGTTTTAGTTGATTAGCGTACATCCACTCGCTAATATAACTCATAGTGGACTGGAAATTAGATACTGTGGTGTTAGAAGAATCAATTTCAAACACCAGCTGGAGGTCATCAGCATAATTAAAAGTGACAACTCTCTTTTGCGTAAGGACCGAATTAGAGGAAGCATGTACAGATTAAACAGGAGGGGTGAAAGGGAGGAACCCTGGGGGACCCCGCAAGTCAGCCTAGCTTTCTTGGCTGAGAAATTAGCGAGATGGACTGCCTGAGATCGATTATGTAGGAAAGAGGAGATCCACTTCAGGGCCAGACCCTGAATGCCAGCATTACTGACACGATCGATCAGGAGGTCATGATCGACCGTGTCAAAAGCAGCCGATAGATCCAAGAGCACCAGGGCCTGGGTGGTGTTTTTATCGGCCCCTCTCCTAAGTTCGTCCATAACTGCAAGAATGACTGACTCCGTAGAGTGTGCAGGTCTAAATCCTGCTTGATGGGGGTCAAGAAACTGAGAATGTTCAATAAATGAGCTCAAACAATTTGCTACGTGAGCTTCTAAAATCTTACTGAGGTAAGGAAGTAAAGAGATAGGGCGGAAGTTACTCAGGACCAAGGGGTCAGCGTTGGGTTTCTTCAAAATAGGGACGATTTCCGCATGTTTAAAGGTGTCTGGGACAATACCTTGTTTAAGAGAGTTATTGAGGAGTGAGAGAGGCGGATCTGGGCAGGTAAGGAAAGCCTCTTGTAGGATATGAGAGGGGCAGCAGTCAGTGGGGGAGCCTGATCCAATTTTTTTAGAAGGACAAAAACTCTTCCCTGGAAATCAGGGGGATTAAATCCAACACCAGGGGATTATTACATGTGATAGGGAGGACAGTTGAAGGTGTGGAAGACGGAATATTGCTTTTGATGGTGGCAATTTTTTCAATAAAATACGAGTTCAGGGAGTCACATAATAATTGTGAGGGGACAGGTTTAGCTATCACTCTGTCAGGTTGTGTAAGTTCATCAACTATTGAGAAAATATCCTTGGTCTTAGTGGCAGAGTTTGTAATTTTCGAGGAAAAGTAAATTGCCTTGGTCTGAAGGATAGAGTTTTTATAGTCTTTTAGCAGGGTAACATAGGTGGCTTTTTTTTCAAGCGCATAATCTCGTCTCCAGCTACGCTCGGCTTGCCTAAGTGCCAGTTTTTTGATTTTCAGATCGTCAGAGAACCAGCGTTGAGCATCGTGAGGGCGTTTAAGTTTAGTTTTCTTAAAGGGAGCAACGCTGTCACTGGCTGAGACAAGCCATTGCTCAATGCTACTTAAAAAACCATAGAAATTCACTCAAAAAACCAAAGGTTACAGGTAAGTTATAGTTAGGAATTAGCATTTAAAAAACCTTAGAAATCCACTGAAGAAACCAAAGGTTACAGGGCCGTTATATTTAGGAAATAGACTTAAAAAAACCTTGGATATTTACTGAAAAAAACATAGGTTACAGGGATGTTATAGTTAGGCTCAGATTTCACATGCACAAAACTAGAGAAATTTAGCAGTGAAAGTTAGCTGAACTAACTATAACTCGTGCCATGCACTGCTTATGACCTCACATATTACATCACTCATGACATGGTCAGTGACTTCACTGATGACATTTTTTTTTCTCAGTGAATATATATACTATTCCACTATAGATATATAGTAACTATGAGTCAAGATTTCGCCATGCAATGCTTATACCCTTTTTTATGATTTCACCTACAGCGTCTAAAATAATAGTATTTACAAAAATAGTTCTGACATCGCAAATCACATCTTTTGTGAGAGCACAGTGCATGGTAGTGTGGCGAGTTATAGTTAATGTAGTGTACCTACCGAGTTGAATACACTGGGCCAGATTCACAAAGGGCCTCCTCACTCATGGCAGAGGCCCCGGAGTCGTGTTGGGGGGCCCGCACTTGTGGCGGGGTCCCCGCACTGGTGGCTGGACCTCTTTACTGCAGTTACCTATTGCGGAGGTCGTGCCGTGAGTGCAGGGTCCCTGCCAAGAATGCGTGCCCCCTCACCATGACTGCAGGGTGACCACCATGAGTGAGGAGGCCTTTTGTGGGGAGGCCTTTTGTGAATTGGCCCCATTGTGTATGGAGGTGCGCAAGTTCAATTCCTTTTAAGGTGCTGCATAAATTATAAAGTAAGTAACGGTATAGATGTAAGTTTTGAATTTAAAATTTTCATGGATTTAAAGTTTGGTTTGTAGAAAAAGAATAAATAAAGTAATATCAATTTAAAGGTGGTGTGTAATTTATAAGTTTAAGTTTTAACTATAACTTTAGAATTTGTAATGTTTGTGTATTTTAAGTTTGGTTTGTATAGAAAGAAGAAATAAAGTTCTCCTGACTATAATGAAAGGTTTAACCTTTGTTCTTTTTCATTAAATTCAATGTTTTTAAATAACAATGTGTTATAAATTATCGAGTTTACTGTCGCCAAGTGGAGTGTCATCAAGTGGAGTGTGGGAGGTGGGTCGAGTGGGGTACAGTGGAGTGTGCTAGAGTGGAGTGGTGTAGAGTGGAGTGGAGTGCAGTGGAGTGGCATAGCATAGAGCAGAGTAGCATATTGTAGAGTAGAGTGGAGTGGAGTGGAGTGGCATTTTATAGAGTTGAGTAAAGTGTTGTGGAATGGTACAGTGGAGTGGACTGGTGTGTTGTAGAGTGTCAGAAAGTGTTGTAGAGTGGAGACGAGTGAAGAAGAGTGGAGTGTTGCAGAGTGCATTAAAATGTTGTGCAGTGAAGTGGTGTAGAATAGAACAAAGTGCAGTACAGTATGGTAGGGTGAAGTGGGATAGATGTCATAGAGTTGAGTGGCATAGAGTATCGTACAGTGGAGTGGTGTAGAGTGCAGTAGTCAAGTACAATGGATTGTATCTCACAGAGTAGAATATATTAACTGGGGAGGAGCAGCATTGAGGGAGTTGTGCAGAGTGGAGAAGAGTGCTGTAAAGTGGTATAGAGTAAAGTAGAGTGCTGTACACTGGAATTGACAGGAGTACATTGTTGTACAGTGTAGACTGTTGTTGAGTGGAGTATAGTGTTGTTGAACGAAGTACAGTATAGTGGAGCTGGGTAGAGTGGAGTGGGTTAGAATGCAGTAGCGTACAGTGGAGTGGCATAGAATGGAATGGTGTAGAGTGGAGTGAGGTAGAGTGGAGTTATGTACCGTTGAATAGTGTAGATTACAGTGTCACTGAGTGGAGTGGTGTACAGTGGAGTGGCGTAGAGTGGAGTGCCATAGAGTGGACTGAGGTAGAGTGCAGTCATGTACAGTTGAATAGCTTAGAGTACAGTGCCATTTAGTGGAGTGGTGTAAAGTGAAGTGGCGTTAACTGCAGTGATATAGAGTAGAGTGGTGTACAGTGGAATAGCTACAGTGGAGTGCTGTAGAGTGGAGTGGCATACAGTGGAATAGTATACAGTAGAGTGGCATACAGGGGAGTGGTGTACAGTGGGGTGGCATTGAGTGGAGTGGCGTAGAATGGAGTGGGATAGAGTGGAGTGGCGTACAGTGCAATAGCATACAGGGGAGTGGCATAGAGTGGGGTGGCATACAGGGAAAAGTGTACAGTGGTGTAGTGTGCGCTGACATAGCATACAGTGGAGTAGTAGTGTTGAGTGGTGTACAGTGGCATGGAGTACACTGGAGTGGTGTACAGTGGAGTGGGGTACAGTCTAGTACTGTACAGTGGAAAAGCATACAGTGGAGTGGCATAGAGTGAAGTGGGATTGTGTGGAGTAGCATACAGTGGAATAGCGTACAGTGGAGTAGTGTACAGTGGAGTGAGGTAACACAGAGTGGCATAGAGTTGAATAGCATAGAGTTGAGTGGTGTACAGTGTAGTTGCGTACAGTGGAATAGCATGTAGTGGAGTGGCATAGAATGGAGTGGCGTACAGTAGGGCGGCAAAGAGCGGAATTGAATACTGTGGAGTGCTGTAAAGTGGAGCGATGTGGAGTAGAATAGCGTATAGTGGAATAGCATAGAGTGTTATGTTATGTTATTTAAATTTATTTCGGGCGCAACAGCTACCCAAAAAGGGTTTCCCGGCGCCAAGCCAGAGAAGGAGCAGGAAAGGCATTACTGATTAAACAACCAGGTTTTTTGTAACTTGCGAAAGTGCGTGTAACTGGTTTCATTTCGGAGTGGTAGAGGAAGAGCATTCCACAGAGACGGGCCCAGGTAAGCAAAGGAGCGACCACCCATACGGGACAGCCTAGTCCTAGGCACCATGAATTTAGCCTGAGTGGTGGAGCAAAGAGTGCGTGATGGCAAATAGGGTTTGACTAGATTTTGCAAATACTGAGGAGCCGTACCCTGCTTAACCCTGAACATGTAGCTCAGAGCTTTAAACTTGATCCGGCTCTCAACTCTCAGCCAGTGGAGGTCTCTCAAAGAGCCCGAGATGGAGGCCGCTCTAGGAACCCGGCAAAGCAATCTTGCAGCAGAATTCTGCACCAGCTGCAGCTTGCGTGTCATGTCTTTATTGGCTCCTAAGTAGATAATGTTACCGTAGTCCAGTCTAGATGTTACCAGTGCCTGGACTACGGTTCTCTGGGTGGAGCTTGGCAACATCCAAACAATTTTCTTCAACCATTTCAAGATGGTGAAGCAAGTTGCAGCCACCTTCACGGCTTGTTGACTCATAGATAGTAATTCGTCAATGATAAAGCCAAGGTTCCGGACGTGAAGAGACGGGCGAGGTAAAGCACCCATTTCTGCCGGCCAATGGAGAGGTCCCCAGAGATCTTTGTTTTTTCCCAAGATCAGGACCTCAGTTTTTTCACCATTAAGTTTAAGAAAATTGGCCTGCATCCAGGATGCAATTTTGCTCAGCCCAGACCGGAGAACAGATGGTTCCGCCTCCTTACCCGCAGAGAGAGAGAAAATAATCTGGGTGTCATCAGCGTAAGAGAATAATGACAACCCAGCGCGCTCTGCAATCGCTGCCAGGGGTCTGACATAGATGTTGAATAATATGGGACTAAGGATAGACCCCTGGGGAACCCCATAGGGAGAGAAGTGGATGCCGGAGGTGGCTACAGAAGAAAAGACCTGAAAAGTGCGGTCAGTAAGAAATGAAGTTAGCCATCTAAGTGCTGAGTCAATGATTCCTAGAGATTGTAGAGCCTTTATTAACATGGCGTGAGACACTGTGTCAAAGGCCGCAGTGGAGTGGAGTGGCATAGAGTGGAATAGCGTATAGTCGAGTGGTGTACAGCGGAGTGGCATAGAGTGTAGTGTCATAGAGTGGATTAGCATGCAGTGGAGGGGTATTGAGTGGAGTGGTGTATAATGGAATAGTGCATAGTGGAGTGGCGTACAGTGGAGTGGCATAGAGTTGCGCACACTGAAATACTGTACAGTAGAGTAGCATAGAGTGGAAAAGCGTTGTGGAGTGGCAAGATTGGAGAAGCTTCAAGTGGAATAGTGTAGAGTGGAGTAGAATAGAGTGGAGTGGCATAGAGTGGAATAGTGTACAGTGGATTGCTGTAGAATGGAGTGGCATAGAGTGGAGTGAGGTAGACTGGATTGACGTACAGTGTAATAGCCTACAGTAGAGTGGCATGCAGGGGAGTGGCATACAGTGGCATAGTGTAAGGTAAAGTAGCGTACACTGAAATAGTGTAAAGTAGAGTAGCATAGAGGGAGTGGTGTACTAAGGGGGGTTTCATAGAGTGGAGTAGTTTGCGGTGGAAAAGCATACAGTGGCGTAGAGTTTAGTTGCATACAGTGAAATAGCATATAGTGGAGTGGCGTACAGTGGAATAGCCAAGAGTGGAACAGCGAATAGCAGAGTGTGGTAGAGAGGAGTGGCATAAAGTAGAATGGAATACAGTTGAGTGGCTAAGAGTGGAGTGGAATAGAGTGTAGTGTGGTATAGTGGAATAGCGTAGAGTGGAATAGCATAGAGTAGAGTGGCGTAGAGTGGAGTAACGAATAGTGGAGTGCTGTACAGTGCAGTGGCATAGAGATGACTGGCATAGAGTATAATAGTGTAGAGTGTAGTGGCATATAGTGGATTAGAGTATAATTAAGTGGCATAAAGTGGAGTGGGGAGAGCGTAGTTGCGTACAGTGGAGTGGGGGTAGACTGGTGTGGCATAGAGTGGAGAGGTGTAGAGTGGAATAGTGTAGTGACATAGATGGGAGTGGGGCACAGTAAAGGTCATAGAATGGAGTGGCGTACAGTAGAATCGCTTATAGTAGAGTGGCATACAGTGGAGTGGCATAGAGTGAAATAGCATACAGTGGAATGGCATACAGTGGAGATGTGTACAGTGGAATAGTGTGGAGCGGATTGGCGTACAGTGTAGTAGCGTACAGTGGAGTTGTGTAGACTGGATTGGCATACAGTGGAGCGCTGTACAGTGGAATAGCATACTGTGAAGTGTTGTACAATGCCGTTGAGTAGAGTGGAGTGTGGCTGAGGGTAGTGGCGCACAGTGGAATGGCATAGAGTGGAGTGGGGTAGAGTAGAGTGGCATAGAGTAAAGTGACATAGAGTGGAGTTGTGTAGAGTGGACTGGCATAGAGTGGAGAGAGGTACAGTGGAGTGGCATACACTGGAATAGCGTACACTGGAGTGGGGTCGAGTGTAGTGGCGTAGATTATGGTGGCATAGATGGTAATAGCGTATAGTGGGATAGGGTGGAGTAGAGTTACATACAGTGGAATGGTGAACCGTGGAGTGGTGTAAAGTGGTGTGAGGTACAGTGTAGTGGCATACACTGGTATAGCATAGTCTGGAGTGCCATAGAGGGGAGTGGTATACAGTGTAGTGATGTAGAGTGGAGTGGCATAGAGTGGAGTGGCATAGAGTGGAATATCATAGACTGGAGTGTTGTAGAGTGTAGTGGGTTAGAGTGTAACAGCCTACTGTGGGGTGGCATAAAGTGAGCTTTGTAGAGTGTAGTGGAGTAAAATGGAATAGCATAGAGTACAGTGGCATACAGTGGTCTGGCATTCAGTGGACGGATACAGAGTGGAGTAGCTTGTGGTGGAGTGGTGTAAAGTGTAAACATTTTAAGCATTGTCGAATACAGTGTAGTGAGCTCGAGTGGAGCTCTATACAGTGGAATAGCATAGAGTGGAGTGGAATAGAGCGGAGAGTCAACAGTGGAATAGTGTAGAGTATAGTAGAGTATAGTAGCGTAGAGTGAAGTAGGGTAGAATGGAGTGGCGTACAATGGAGTGGTGTACAGTATAATAGAGTACAGTGGATTGTTGCAGAGTGGAATGGTGTATACTGGAGTGGCGTACAGTGGAGTGGTGTACAGCAGAATAGTATACAGTGGAGTGGTATACACAGGTGTGGTGTACAGTGGAGTGTAATAGCATAAAGAGCAGTGGCATAGAGTGGATGGTATAGAATGGAGTGGCATAGAGTGGAGTGTGGTACTTGAAACAGGTGTAGCGTGAAAGATGGCAAACAGATAAAGATTTCATTTTGCAGAAATATAGATTATGATGTATAAATGGTAGTTTTTGGTAGTATGCGTAAATAGCGTAAGTATTGTTAAAGTTATAGGTGTTATAATACTTGTGCCGTGGTATATCGAGGTAAGTTAGCGAAATACTGAGGTGCATGCCAATGAGAAGGCAGTATGGTTGTCTTTACAAAATGATAAAGGCAGCTATAGCATTTTCAGCCCACATTTCACAGCAATTTTCATTTGGGGAGGGAGTGCCGGGACTTTCTTCCGTACCGCTGCACCTCTGCCAGATCAGAGGGAGCTCCCATCTCTCCCCTCCTCGATTGGGACACCGGCTGGGTGCCATCTTGGGGCTTGGCAGGCTAGTTGTTGATCGCCTGCATGCTCATAACCTTTAAAACGGGAACCGTGGCATGGACGTGCAGCAGACTCACGTATAGAGTGAGGCTGTTATCTCGCTGTTTTATGATCAAGCGAGGTTAAAGTTGATTTAAACTGTGTGGTGAGTGGTTTTACTCAGCATTACTCTATGTTTTAATATTAGCAAGCCTTTGTGTTCTAATATGCAAGGCTGCTCTTGCATTGCTGCATGTTGCAGGGTGCAGGGCTGGCTATTCTCCTCACCTCTCTTCCGTTGCTCACCATTTGGGGAGGGAGCGTTGGGATTTTCTTCCGTACCACTGCACTGCTGCCCGATCAGACGGAGCTCCCATCTCTCCTCTCCTATATTGGGACACCGGCTGGGTGCTATCTTGTGGGTTGTCAGGCTAGTTGTTGATCGCCTGCCTGCCAATAACCTTTAAAACGGGAGCCGTGGCACGGATGCGCAGCAGACTGATGTGTAGAGTGATGCTGTTATCTCGCTGTTTTATGATCAAGCGAGGTTAAAGTTGATTTTAACTGTGTTGTGAGTGGTTTTACTCAGCGTTACTCTGTGTTTTAATATTAGCAAGGCTTTGTGTTCTAATTTGCAAGGTCGCTCTGCATTGCTGTGTGTTGCAGGGTGCAGGGCTGGCCGTTCTTCACACCTCTCTTCCGCTGCTCGCCATTTGGGGAGGGAGTGCCGGGACTTTCTTCCATACCGCTGCACCACTGCCCGATCAAAGGGAGCTCCCATCTCTCCTCTCCTCGATTAGGACACCGGCTGGGTGCCATCTTGGGAGTTGGCAGGCTAGTTGTTGATCGCCTGCCTGCCCATAACCTTTAAAACGGGAGCTGTGGCACAGACGCACGCAGTGGGCGTGCCGCAGGCACCGGGGGGGCAATCCTGTCTAAGCCCATCTGCGTATGAACCGTGGCCAGCGCCAGCCATGCTGCCCAAATCTACAGCGACCACGGCGTTACCTGGTCAAGAGAATCGCTATTGGCCTTGAATACCAACAAATTCCTTGGCAAGGCCATAGTTGACCTTACTACCGCGAAAATAGATTACTGTTGCAAGGTCTGTAACTTTACACTGACGAAAGTTGCAGGGTTATCAAGAGGGAATATGGCCTTCACAGGTCCCAGCACCAACAATCAGTCGGCAGTCAGAGCCTGCTTAATCAATTGCAGATCTCTACCAAAGCATGCGGAGGACATTTGGCTCTCCTTAGACACAAATGGCTGGGATTTAATGTTTCTAACAGAAACATGGCTAAAGGAGGTCTCTAACCCTGACATAATGTTAGCCATCTCCCCTGGCTTCTGGATAGTGTGTGGCAATAGAGGGGAGAACAGGACGGGAGGCGGCATTGCAGTCATCCTCAGAGACGAGTGGGGGATTACCTTAGAGAGAGTGGGTCCTATTGGGAACATTGAAGCTCTCTCCTTCTGTATTAGATTCTCACCATCTACCTTCTTGGCTGGTATGCTAGTATATAGACCCCCAGACAGCCATGCCATCCACCTAGTAGAGCTCTGCGATGCAATCTCTAAACTCTCGCCAATACACTAACTTCATAGTTTTAGGTGACATTAACTTGCATGCAGATGACCATAGCTGCATCCAGGCGGCCCAGTTTTTGGAAACTTTGGATGGTCTTAACCTCAGGCAACTGGTCTCTGCACCCACCCATTGTGCGGGCCACATGCTGGATTTGATTTTCTCTAAAATGGCGAACCTCAGAGTAGGTGCCCCCCTATGCCTGACTTGGTCTGACCACTCACTTGTACCATTCACCTTTAGCCTAGAGGCCAGACCCCCAGAACAGTGGCCAAATGTTAAAAAATAAGGGATTGGCGAAAAGCTACCACAGAGTCACTGAGGCCTGCACTCTTAAAGTCGCTGCCACAGTTGACAGGCGACACAGATAGGGACTCTTTTGGGTTCAACGAATGGTTAGCATCTGCCTTAGAGACAGTAGCACCCCTAAAGCCAGCATCCAGGAAAAGAGTCAAACCCTCCACCCCATGGTTCTCCGAAGAACCAAGAAAGGAGAAGAGTGGCTGTAAGAAGTTAAAACGAACTTGGAGAAAGTCCTATAATCAGGCTGACAAGGACCTTTATAAAGAAGAAGTGAAAAAATTTCACAGGCTTAAGCGCTGCAAGATGAGAGAATAGTTTGCCAATTGCATTGAGAGCGCAGCTAATTCCACCAAGGAAATTTTTAACATCACAAAATCTTTCATTAACCCCACAGCCTTGGATCGCTCCATTCTTCCTTCCCCGATACTCTGTTCTAACCTGTCGGATTTTTTCAAAACCAAGATTCTTGATATCTATTTCACATTTCCCCTAGAAGAGGAACTCCCCACCTCACTGTCGCTCTCAGACTCTCATGCCTCATTGTCATATTTTTTCCCCCTGCCCCTTGAGGAAACACTAGTTGAACTACTGAGATGTAAATCAGGCTCTCCAGGAGACCCTTGCCCTTCCCGCTTTTTTAGTTTACTAGCACACTTGCTAAATCCGATACTTAACCAGATATAGAACACCTCCCTGAAGACAGACATCTTTCCTGTGGTTTGGAAGCATGCCTTCTTACTCCCACTTCTTAAGAAACCAGGGGCTGATCCTGAGGTTCGTAGTAACTTCTGTTCTGTAGCTGGCCTGCCGTCGATCACGGTCAGCTTGAACTTTGGATTTGTACCGTTCCTTCACAACCCCAAGTAACCTTTTGACCGCTAGTGACTTCTAAGCACTATTTTTGCATTTATTCTTTAAAAATGCATATTTTGACTTTTGCTGATTAGATTTTTATCGTTTTGGTCTTATTTTGCTTAGATAAATATTCTCTATTTTTCTAAACTTGTCTGGAGTCTTTTATCATGTATTCATTGTGTTACTCTGTGTGTGAGTGTGTGTGTGTGTGTGTTGCACAAATACTTTACACATTGCCTCTTTAGATAAACCTGACTGCTCTGTGCCAAGCTACCAGACGGTGAATACAGGTTATCTTTTAGTGTGTATTTAGCTTACCCTGACAAGAGTGGTAATTCCCGCCTGATCTGGGTGTATATTTCAGCCAAACAGGAATCCCGTTTCTAAAAACTGCCCTCACTAATGTTATCTCCCACTGATGTCTAACATCTTCCTCTTCATCTGTTTCAGCATTGCCGACACTGGGAAATATGACTTCTCAACAGTCTTCCACCAATCAGCAAGATGAGGAGCACACTGAATCAACTGAGATAGATGATGTTGAATTTAATAACTGGCATCACAGGTCAAGGATATGAACACTAGTGAGATGTAAGGCGCTAAGACTCATTTGTAAGGCTATCAATGTTATTGTGACTGAATTTGATTAACTGTGGGGCTTTTAACTGATAATTTTTAATCTTCTTGTGTTTTACCGGGCATTTTGAAAAACTCGCACTTTCTTTTGGACACCGGCGGCACCCGTAAGGAAGCAGGTCCGCCATCTTGATAAAACAGCGTCACTTAGACGCTATAAAACCAGCGGGCTGGAGCGTCCAAGCAGCGCTAAGACTCATTTGTAAGGCTATCAATGTTATTGTGACTGAATTTGAATTTGATTAACTGTGGGGCTTTTAACTGATAATTTTTTATCTTATTGTGTCTTACCGGGCATTTTGAAAAACGCGCACTCTCTTTTGGACACCGGTGGCACCCGTAAGGAAGCGGGTCCGCCATCTTGCTAAAACAGCATCACTTAGACAGCACGCCAAAGCCAAGCCCATCCACGCCCGTCCGCGGTCCGGCTGATCTCAGTGCCAGCCATGCGGCCGGTGCAACTTTAACTCAGCAAGATAAAATTTGCTATACACGTGAGGAACTACTAAGCATCGGTAAGCGCCCGCCTTTTTCCCCATGACTGACACTACTAAGAACCATAGTGTTAATACAATGCCCATAGACAGGTTAAAATGTGGTCTGTTGAATGCCAGATCCCTTCCAAAACATGCAGAAGAGATTAATCTATTGCTTGGCATGGGGCTTTGATGTAATATTTATCACTGAAACATAGACTACAGGGGAATCTATCCTCGACCTTGACAGAGTTTGTCCGAACGGGTTCAAAGGCTTTCATAAACCCCGAACTGCCAAGAAAGGGGTTGGACTAGGCATTCTCCACAAGGACAACTGGGATTTTACCGACTTTCCTCTAGACAAGGCAGACGGAATTGAATTACTAGGATTTCAGTTAAAGGGTCATAAGGAAAATATGGCTACGGGGATCCTATGTTACAGGGCACTCAATACCACAAGCTCTTCCCTTCCCTCTCTTTTAGACATCGCCACCAATATGAGGCTCACTCACACCAACCTTTTTCTATTGGGAGACTTTAACTTTTGGGCAGAAGGAGACCTATCCGCGGCTTACAAAGACCTGATGAACACCTGTGAAACTATTGGTCTCTAACAACAGGTTCAAGGCCCAACACACACACAGCAGGCCATACTCTCGATCTTATTTTCACCCCAGAAGGCCTAATTTTAGTTGGGGAAACCATCCCATTGTGCTGGACTGATCACTCACTGATAACTTTTCACCTACATGTGGGTAAGAAGGTACCTCGGGAAAAAATAAACACACATCTGGTAGAAAATAGAGCATGGCACAAACTCCCAACAATTAAGTCTAAACCCTTTCTCAATGAGGCACACTTCTCTCCTGCAGATTCTGTAGAAGTGAATTATCAAAAGTTCAAAAAAGAGATCCTAAAAACATTAGATGAAATGATACCCCTGACTATTCAGAAACCCCGTAAAAATGTATCAGCCCCTGGTACGATGTTACTCTGAAAGAAGCCAAACTAAATTGTAGACAATTAGAAAGGAGATGGAGGCGCCATTACCTAAATGAAGACAAGATGTAGCTAAAATCTGCACTAAATGACTATAAAAATAAGTTAAGAAAAGCTAAAGCCAACCATTACTGTGAGCTGATCACCACGGCCTCCAATAAAGCAAAAAAGACTTTCGAAATACTCAAGGAATTCACTAATCCCGCCCATTTCAAGCAAGAAATTGCACCGTTGCAGAAACTATGTGATGACCTGTCCGAATTCTTTGAAAATAAGATTAAAACAATTTTAGAAGGCATTGACAAACCCAGTGAATTAAATTCCTTTACTCTAAACATCAATAGTCCTCCTCAATCTGCCATGCCACACTTTTTGTATCTCACTTCAGTGGCTCTGACCAGGCTGGACCCTATTTCTGTTGAGGCATTCAAAATACTGTGTAGATCCATTAAGTCAGGATCACCACTTGACCCCCTCCCACCAAAGCAATGGATAAAATGGGAAGATGAACTGTCAGGCCCCCTCTTACAACTTTGTAATCACTCCCTTGAAACTGAGACAGTGCCTGACTTTTGGAAAAGGGCTATAGTGAAGCCGCTGTTGAAAAAAGCCTCGGCTGACCCATCAGACCTAGCTAATTTTAGACCAATCTCCCTCCTACCCTTCCCAATACAGGGGGATATTCTCAAGAACGTGTGATAATTATTGCAAAATTAGCTTAACGCAACTTTGCACATCGCAGTTTATCGCGGGAAAATAACGCTGTGTTAACGTTGTATTAACACGGCGGTACCATGCGATTGTCTCACGCTAACGCGTCAAATGACCGCGATAAAATTACCGTGACGGCCAAAAAACGCGAAACACGAACGCGAAAAAAGTTGCGATGTGGCCAACCGCGATAAAAAAATCTGCAATAACCAGCGACAGGCCTGCAATTCCCACACGTCATGCGGGAAAATGCACTTTTAAAAGCACCGAAAAACACAAACAAAATAATTCAAACTGCGTAGCACCATGGAGGAAGCCGGAGCAAGTACAGAGGACGACCAGAACCCCACAAGCCCCCAGGAGGACCAGCCTGGGACCTCGGGGTCACGGAAGGGCAAGGAGAAGAAGACGAGGAAGACGAGGTTCAGTCCACAGGAAAACAGGATCATCATCACGGAGGTGATAGAACACCACCAACAACTGTTCGTCACCTCCAACGTGTCATTGGCAAATAAAAATGCAATATGGCAGTCCATCCTGGACAAGGTGAATGCAGTCGGAGTGAGGAGGAGGACAATTGGAGCGGTCAAGAGGCGCTGGAATGATGCGAAGCACAAAACCAAGAAGAAACTCGCTGACAACCATCAGGCAGCAATGCAGACTGGAGGTGGCAGTCCAGCGGAACACCAGGAGCTGGATGAGATGGAGGAAATGGTGGCCACAGTCATCAGTGGGGAGATGGTGGCAGGAGTTGGGGGTCCGGATACGGCTCGACATGACCTGACACAACAGCACCAGAGTCAGTACCGAACAGGGACTGGGGGCACGGGGGGAGATGGGCTCAATGGCACACATGCACAATTAAGTAGAGCACACTGCACACCTACAATGACTCTGGATCATGTCCCTGATCCCCTTGGCACACAGCAGCACACATACAAACAGCAAGTAGGCCCCCGTCCACTATGGGCTCTAAGGGGTCCCTCCCCACACAGCACCAATCTCACAACCAACCCATGCACACGTTTTAAAACCAGCAAAGCTGCGTGTCTGTGAGCCACACTGACAATGCAAGTGACACTGCATGATGAACATCATGGCTGCAGTCCAATTATCATGATATGGTGCACGCCACGACACTGAGGTGGCTGAGTGTGGAACACATCCATAAAGGAGCAGGTCACACTCTGACACATCCACGTGCACAAACAGCCCCTGACGTCAACAACACATCTGCGGATAAACCATGCCCAAGAGTCCGAAATCCGAACTAGAGCCAAAATCAGCCAAGTCTGCAACATCTCAGCACTGTAGAAGCACAGAAGTCAAAGGCACACCGCCTCAAAGGGATAAGGGGCAGCAAAATCACAGCTGCAGGGGCGACTCTCCCACAATGCAGCACACACACATAGCAATAACAGCACATCATCATTGACGACAATGTGGTACAAAGTGCAACACTCCCACCACAGAACAGAGGACACAACTGGTTCCGCTTGTGCGTAGAAACTGGCCAATCACATCTGGCATAGCAGGAAACTGTGAGATGATAATGTACGTGTACAACCTCACATCCGTGATGTAGTTAAAATGTCCACTGTCCCACATCAAATAGCCAGCTCCTCCCAAACAGTCACAATGTACATTGTCATGCAGTCTGTATGTAAACTTGAACAATGCGTCAACATAATGTTAAAATGCATCTCCCCTTCACATTGCAGAGGGACAATCAACACCTCCTGCAGAGCAGACCAGACAACTCATCATTGATGATGAAGAGGACCTCCACACCTTCGACACCGACGCCCTACAACATCTCATGGACAGCTACGGCAACCCACCTCCAGGAGTAGGGCAGCCCAGCTGCATCGACGACACCCCACCCCCTGCACAGACCACACAGCAGGAAGCACCCACCACCACAGCTGGCTCCCAGCACCTCAGCGAAGCACACATCGCATTCCAAGGCCAGGTGTTAGACTGCCAGAAGGAGGTGGCTGAACAGGTGCGGGTGGGTTTCGACCTCATGGCAGCCGAACTAGATTACACACGTGGGTGTCCAATTCCCATCAGGGACCACTTACACTCCCCAACGGACACCCACACTGCAACAGAGACACACGCATTTGCACATTTCCAGTACTGAACCACGCCCAGAGCCCCGGGATAATCATTCACACCCCTACGCTGTACTTGCGTACGCCGGCCTAGTCCACTCCTCTTACGTATAAAGGGGGGGGACAAAGCTACATGTCCAAGGTCTTACCCACTGCCTGAGGTGACATGGTTGCGTCCGCTGTACACAGCACAATGTAATGTGGTAGGGCCCGGGGCCATCATGCATATGTAATGAGCACACGGACAAACGTTGATAGTTAGTTGAACTGGCTACGGGCACGTGCGCCCGGCCACTTTTCATTACCAGGGTCACCTGACCAGTGACACCTTTGCTGGATGGGTGTGGGGTGAGTGTGAGCCAGCCCTCAGGGAGTGGTTGGTGCTGGCAACAACTTGAACAGTGATCACTATTGAAGCAGAAAGAGAAAACACCAACATAACACAAACAACTGCGAAGCATCATGGTGGTAGCCGAAGCAAGTACAGAGGTCACCCAATATTCAATCAGAAGGGTCCGTGAGTTGTGGTGCACTGAGTTAGTGGCACCTGAAGAGCTGAGCAGGGTATCAAGCTGATGATAGCATCCAAAACAGGTGTGAGCAACTCTGATAGTGTGGCTGTAAGACTCTTTCGACTCTGGCAGTTGTTGGTTGGAGGTGGTCCTGGCGGTGGTGGCGTGTGCAGCCAGCGGTGATGCGTCGCCCGGGCAGGTCAGGACTCGATTTGATGTGTGAGCCCTGGTGGACCGCAGTGGAGGCCGGAGGCAGCGGTCAGCGCAGGGCCACAGACACATGGCGTTGATGACCCCCAGGCCATCGACTCAGAGGCCATCCAATATTCAATCAGACAGGGTCCATGACTTGAGCTGCACAGAGTTAGTGGCCCCGGATGCACTGCGGCCGGCACAGGCACACCGGTGACTTGCGGTGCACTGAGGTAGGGCCACGAGAGCTGAGCGGGTCCTCGTCGATGTCGAAGGTGAATGTCGCTGAGTGTTTCGGGGGACAGTGGAAGGTGTTCTTCCAGGGCATGATGCAGAGGGCAGAACCAAGCAGAAACAGGCAATATGGAGGAGATGAATGCTACAGACTCATTTTTAACACTAAGTCAGTATCAGCTACATGATGATGAAGACAACCACCAGGCCATAGACTCAGATGCCACCAAAGTTCAACCAGAGAGTGTCCATGAATTTCGGGGCACAGAGTTTGTGGCACCAGAGCTGAAAGGGGATGCAGTCTGCGATGAGGCCTTTACAATGGTATTAACTCTGCCATGAAAAAAGCAAGACTCAGTTCCAAATGTGTGACCTACTTGACCGCAGTGTAGGTCGAAGGCAGGGGTCAGCAGGGGCCCACAGACACGTGTCGTTGGTTTGCGATGCACAGAGTTGGTGGCACCAGATCGAAGGGAGTACAGTGATATAAATGCTGCCATAAACATATGAACTCGGTCATCATGAAATCAAGACTCAGTTCCAAATGTGTGACCTACTGGACCGCAGTGTAGGCCGGAGGCAGCGGTGGAGTCCGTCAACGAGAAAGGAGTGCTAGGGGCCTGTGTCGCGGAGGCCGTGATGGTCTGAAGAGGCTGCCATGGTCGCGGGCCTCAGGCTTGGAGCTTGCACCGGCACGTGGTTGGCCCTCTTTGACACACGCCGGTGTCGGCAGGTGAGCAGTGAAGCCTGGTTGCGCAGGGGTGGCCAAGGTGGGTCTGGGGACCAGCGACCTGGGGTGCAGCAGGTGCACAGGATCGCAGGCACTGCAGCTCACGGCGTCAGCCTCGTGGCGGGCTGAGAGGCGCCGCCCTGGCAGACACGTTGGCCATTCCGGAAGAGAATCATGCCCAGAGCAACGGGCTTTTTATTCACATCCCTACGCTGGCCTGGCGTACACCGGGCCAGCCCACTCCGCTCACGCTTACAGGGGGGGACGTAACAAGCTATATTTCCGCGATCTTCCCCACTGCCTAGGGTGACATGGTTGCGTCCACTGTCCACTACACTGCAAACACCAGCAGTATGTGTCGACATGGACATGTCTGTGGTCTGCATACTGCAATCTGGCCAGCACATCCACGCCACACTTGGCATTGTGTACATTCTCATTCATGGGTCACTTGCCTCCTTTGCACATGCCTGGTTCCCACCTCTCCCCACATTCTGCTATTGTGTGGCTGAGGTGCCATGCCGTTGATGGCTTGTGTACATGGCTAGCCCAGGTTACCACAGTAAGTTGTGCTGTCGTGTCTGGTAGGTGGGCATGTTGTTTGGCATGTTGTCTGTGAGTTTGTAATGTGGGCATTCCCAGAGTCGTGAGTTGCATGACTGTGGAGTTGAGGTGTGTGGTGTGTTCATTTGGTACTTACCAACGAGCAATGCATTCCCATAGGTGCCAGCCTCAAAGCGCTGGTTGATGATGGACTGTCGGAAGATGAAGGAATCATGCACACTGCCTGGGTAGTTGGCGACGACATTGGTGAAGAGTCCCCGGTGGTCCACTATTGCCTGCACATTGATGGAATGCATGTGCTTCCTGTTGCGGTAATTGTGTGCAGTGTCGGCAGGGGGCACGAGGAGTACATGTGTGCAGTCGATTGCCCCCAACACGTGCGGGAAGCCAGCTATGGCTTAGAAGCCTTGCTTGGTCTCCAGAAGTTCCTGCGCAGTGTGGGGGAAGTGAAGGTGCTGGGGTATGAAACTGATGATGGCATCCATGACAGGTGTGATGAACTTTGATAGGGCTGGCTGTGAGACTCCTCCGACTCTGGCAGTTGTTGGTTGGAATGTACCAGAGGCCAACAGGTGCAGCACAGCCAGCAGCTTTGTCTGCGGAGGGATGTTGGTTGTCCGCTGTGTTTGTACCGTCAGCCTGTGGGCAATGTGGGTCAGGATGCGGAGGATGGTTGTCCTTTTGAGCCTGTAGTGGGCAATGACTTCCTCTGGCTTTAAGTCTGTGAGGCTGGTGCGTTTTCTGTAGATCCGCTGTCTTTGTCTGCGCTGCCTCTGTGGTAGTCCGGGGGTGGGGGGCAGGGGGATTCGGGCGGGGTGGCGGGCCTGGGTGTGGTGGCGGTGGGTGTTGTGGCCCTCTTGGGGCTCCGAGCTGCATGATCAGTAGCTCCATGGCATCTGTTGTTCTTCAGGTGTGGCTCTGGTCTGGGCTCCCTTTTGTGGTGCAGGTTGTCGTCCGACTTAACACCAGGTAAGAGCAGGTGTTGAATCCCTGCTGCTAACGCGCCTTATCGCCTGTTTTGGGATCTTATTGCCGATCTGGCTGGTCGTTGAGAATATTGCGAAGTGGTGTTTTCGCGGCTTTTTGCACAGGAACGCCTACTCTGCATCTCATTAGCGTTAGTTGCCGGTGTCAACCGTGGCGATGTTTTTTGCGGCTGATATCGCAGGAAAACTGGCGGTATTGGCTGTTTGCACCAGCTTGTGAATAGGGCGATGAATCTATTGCCACTTTGGCTGCGATAAAGTGCCGCTAACTCGGCGATAAGTCCTTGAGAATATGCCCCACAAATTTTAGAACGTTATGTCAGTACAATCTTGTCACAATACCTAGAGGATTACTCCTGGCTGGAAGAAGAGCAATTTGGTTTTTGTCCCGTCATGGAACCGAGACTGCACTGATCTGCGCTACTGACGAAATACGCAGGATAACAGACAACGGACAACCAGTGGTACTGGTCCTCCTCGATTTATCAGCCACGTTTGACACGGTTAACCACCGCACTCTTCTGTCCAGACTTATGTCAGTGTGTGTTAGTGGCCCGATGTTAAACTGGCTAAAATCCTATCTGACTGACCGCTGTCAGGCTGTATCTGTGCCCCCATTTCTTTCTAATTTCAGAACGACTCCAAGTGGCATCCCCCAGGGCTCCTCTCTTAGCCCAATTTTATTCACTATTTATATCGAACCTTTAATCTCCCTTATTAAGTCCCACAAGATTAAGCTTGTCAACTATGCAGACGACACCCAGTTGATTTTATCATTAAACGAAGAGCAGGCAGACATTCATTGCAATTTTTAGGCCTGTATCCTGGATATATCTAAATGGATGAACGCAAACTCACTCAAGATGAACGGAAGTAAAACGGAGCTTCTTTGTTGTCCTTCTAGCAAAATTCCTACTTTCTTAGCCCCTAATTTCTGGCATTTGCCCACGGACACCCAGTTGGGCAACTCAACTGCGGTACGAAACCTGGGGGTAGTTATAGATGAGGGCCTCTCTATGGAAAAGTAAATTAATGGAATTGCTGGGACCTGCTTCGCACTGATTCGCGCCCTCAGGAAACTATACCCACTGCTTGATCTCCCAGCTAGATCCCTGATTTCTTGAGGTGTCATATTAAGTAGGTTGGACTATTGTAACGCCTTCTTATTAGGAGCTCCCAGCTTTCTACTAAAGAAACAGGAACGCATCCAGATAGTCATAGCGAAACTAACACTAAACAGACCGACACTCTTCCGCTACAAATGCCCTTAGAGATCTTCATTGACTGCCTATTAAACAGAGGATTATATTCACACAACAAAGGACCAAAACCTTTACAAGCCAGACTAAGAAAATACACCCCTAGCAGACCCCTCCGATCAGCTACATGTACCTATGTCCAAGAATACAGATTAAAAAAAGTCCGACAAGGAGGACGTGCCTTCACCGCAAAAGCAGCTCAGATATGGAACAAACTGCCAGCCCCACTAAGATCTCAAACTGACCTGCTGTAGTTCAGAAAGTCTTGGAAAACCTGGCTCTTCCCTCACTAACAGTCAGGCTAAATTCCTCAGACCTATCCCAGTTGATGCCTTCACATAGTGGTCTAGCTAGTGCCAGCATACCATTTTGGTCACAGTGCGCTTTACAAATACTAAATACATACATACATACATGTTCCAGAGCAGTTAAAACTGTGCCCTGTTGCCATCTCTTTTTTTGGTTCTTGTGGCAATTGTGTTAACTTTGTACATATATTGCAACTTTTAAGAATCTTTTTTGGATATCAGTATTTCTTTCTGATCCCCAAAGCACATTTCAAATATTTATGTAACATTACCATAGGTAAGCACACCTAACCCCAACTTCCACACAACTCCTGCTATAGATATTGTCCTTTGAACATAGTCCTAGAAATGTATACATATATTTTCTCATTCACATACACAAGAAAATGGCTGGTCTGGTACCCCACCTTGAATGCGTGTCCTTTCCTTCTGTGGGCATGTACTGCCAAACACTACCCCCCAGAACTTCTCTATGTCATCCCCCACATTATAACTGGCCCCCCAATCTTTTGGGATATGATATCTGAACTCATGTGAAGACACTGCTGGTATGCTGCCACCATTATTGTTGTTGCTGGACCCCACCTGAAGGGTACTAATATCCAGCTCTCTGAGGTGCAGCTCATGGGCCATCTTCCTTTCCTCAATGACTAGCCTCTAGACCTTGCTCCTTCTCAAGCTTAAGACACACAATTGATGGACAGAATGCAGAACAAATCAAAACATTAACCCCCAGTCAAGAGATCTGGGTTAAATCCATTGTTCTTTTGCTCAACATGCCACCCCAGTTTAGACAGTTTGAGGGGTGACGCCCCAACCCGGTCCCAGCATGCTTGTTTTCCGGTCCAGAGAGGACATGGCCTGGCAGTTCGGGCTGAACTGTTCCAATGGGGAACAGGGTCAAGGCTGATTTGCATATGGCTGAGTCCAAACTGGAATGACGTGGTGTGCAAAATAATGATGGATTAAACCCAGATCTGTGACGGGGGTGAATGTTTGACAATGTTCAACATTCCGTCCATCATCTTTTTGTGTTGCCTTCTCAAGCTTAGCAAGAGTAAGAGCATGCTCCTTGTCTTTCTCCATCTTGGCAAGCTCTAGCTTTAGTTTTCTTTCCTCCCTCCTGTCCTCCAGCTAGACCTGGTCTAGGGTGGACTTCTAGTCCTGGGATAAATTGCTCCCCACCTCTGTAGGCTGCATGTCAAGCCCCCTGTCAGGTCCCGCTCTGATCTTTCCTCAGACTCAGATCCCTCCTCCTCATCCACTTCTCCTTCTGGGTGGGCTGCTGCCCATGCTCTTAAGGAGTTCTGAAGCTCTGCCTTCTTGGCACTTCCCTTATGGAACATCTTTCTGTCCTGGCAGAACACCTTGAGCTGGGTCACTCTGTATGCCTGCAGATTGGCCAGCTCAAATTCCATATTGCCAGGAAGGACCACAGACATTTTAGAAAAAATGGGTCTTGAGCAAAAGGACTTTGGAAAAATCAGAAGATGTCAGATCAGGGAGAATTGATAAAGGCTCAAATTGAGTTGTAGTGAACAATGAGTTACTATATGGTATTGCACAAACACAAGTCCGCTAATCACCAATGGTAGAAATGGGATTCCTGTTTGGCTGAAGTATGGACACAGACCAGGCAGGTACCACCACTCTAGTCAGGGTAAGCTAGATGCACACTAAAAGATAGCCTGGGCTCTCTACAGGCCCCAAAACAACTCACAGGGGAAAGGGCCTGGTTCACATTCCCAATTTGGTCACCAGAAGCAGCTGTTTGGGTCATACGCTCAATATTGTTAAAATAAATGTCTGGATCCCGCCCCACCGACATATCTCTGTAGGACCACTGAGGACAAGGTGGTGGCCGCTTTGTTGACCCAGGAAGTCTGCTAGTCTCCCTACAGCTGGGTCCTGAGACTGTGCTTGGTTGGTTCGGTCCTTATGAAGGTTCTCACTATCTCCAGCAGCCATATTTAGCAACTGTTCCATTGCTTTTTCCGGCTTCTGCTGTCTTTTTGCCATACGGGTTACCACTGCCTCCATATCACCATAACCCACTTCTGACACCAGGTGTAGGAGAGAAGGGCATATATAAGGATGAGTAGGTTGCGTCGGTTTCAGAATTTTGAGTATTTATTTGGTACACAGAGTTACGTGGGTAAAACTTTAGGCTTTGGTATGTCTTCTCAAGTGGTAAGTCTCCTTCTTCTCCACGATATGGTTGTTGTTGTATTCTCTTTCTTCCCTCTAGGTGTCCCCAAACAGGATGGCAGGATCCTCAGAAAAGAAAGAGTAGTAAGTATGAGGTTTGTATTGACTTCTTTGTTTGTGCTATACCGTCACCTCACCCATGATAGTGATTAATACAAGCATGTCCTTATATGACCCAAACTGAGTCTGAAACAGCCCACCCTGACTTTCCTCGGAGAGCACTGGGCATTTCCTTTTGTGGCTCCAATGAGTTTGTATGGTCTCCCTTTTAATCAGGAAAGAATACCTGCAAATAAATGCAGATTAGCCCCTCAAATGCCAAAAAAACAGAAGATTGACAGAATGCTGAACAAATTAAACATTCACCCCATCACAGATGTGGACTAAATCCATAGTTTTTTTGCTTGACACGCCCTTCCAGTTTGGGCCCAGCCATATGAAAATCAGTCTTGACTCTTATCCCCATGGAAAAAGTCCAGCCCAAATTGCCAGGCCAGGTCCTTCCTGGACCAGAAACGAGCATCCTGAGACCTGTTTTGGGCTATCACCCCTCATCAGCCAGGCTAGCTTCAATCCGGTGGCATAGCAAGCACGGGACCCATGTCTGGGCACACCCTTCCCACTTACAGTGACAAATGCAAAAGAACAGATGGTGGACGGAATGCTGAACAAATCAAGCATTCACCCCCAATCACAGATCTGGGTTAAATCCATCATTTGTTTGCTCGCAACGCCATTCCAGTTTGGACCCAGCCATATGCAAATCAGTCTTGACCCTGCTCCCCATGGGAACAGTCCAGCCCGAACTGCCAGGCCAGGTTCTCCCTGGACCGGAAACAAGCATCTTGGGACTGGTTTCAAGGTATCACCTCTCATCAGCCAGGCTAGCTTGAATTCGGTTGCATAGAGAGTACGGGACCCACGTCTGGGCATACCCTTTCCACTTAGGGCAACAAATGTGCCAAAAATTGTTTTGCTCAGAACATAATAATCTATTTTTCTAAACCTGTGTGGAGTTTTTTTGTGGTTTATTCATTGTGTTACTCTGTGTGTGTGTGTTGCACAAATACTTTACACTTTGCCTCTTTTGATAAGCCTGACTGCTCT
This sequence comes from Calotriton arnoldi, assembly GCA_963921515.1. Lineage (NCBI taxonomy): Eukaryota > Metazoa > Chordata > Amphibia > Caudata > Salamandridae > Calotriton > Calotriton arnoldi. The sequence continues at coordinate 622,427 of CAWUFW010005641.1, read as the reverse complement.
GTGCCAAGCTACTACCGGTTGACCACAGGATATCCTTTAATGTGTATCTAGCTTACCCTGACTAGAGTGTTGAATCCTGTCTAGCCTGGGTGCATACCTCATCCAACTAGGAATACCATTTCTAACATGGACATATAAGCAACATGTATTTCTGATTTCAATGCTCTGAATACTGTTGGGCAGCAGGCAGTGTATGTGTCTATTCTCTAATTATAAGCCAAATGGAGTGATACCTCATTTTCATCTGTACTGCAAATACATTATTGGTTAAATATCATATCCATTACACCCTGCTCCTGTAATTATAATGTCAGGAGTGTAATGCAGCAAATATGTTATCAGCAAGAATGTCACAAGTAAAAAGCACTTATTCATTCACCTCCATATAACCTAAGTTTTATTTAATAAAATGCTAAAATGACAAGGCACAATGACACTTTGGCATGCAGTAATATCGTATTTTGAATACTTCTAACACACACATAAGGTATGCCCTATGTAAACACAGCATTACACAACAATGGGGAAACCCAGTAATCCGCCGAACCTGGGTCAGGTAAGTTACAATAGAGGGATGGTCCAAGCGGAATTTGTTAAAATTGAAAAATCAATAGCCAGCAAAATAAACATATATTCAAAAAAGGTGAAGATCAACTCCACGATTTATTTTATATTTGTTATACCACAATCAATTTGTACAACATACTTGCAAAGGACAGTTGCTCTGAAACAAGGGAAGGAAAGCAAGTGCTCAATGGAGTGCTTCTGACAGGATGGGGATGAGGGTAAAAGTGCAAAACATTACAATATTTACAAAAATTGAAAGTGAAACCTGTTGAACAATATATTATCAATTATATAATGTAATCCACAGAAAAGAGATACAGTAAATGAATGTCTATTATGTGCATGTGTCCAACTGTCCTTTACATGTATGTTGTACAAATTGAGTGTGGTATAACAAATATGACATAAATCGTGGAATTGAACACAGACCAAGTTGAATTCTCATTTATCATTTAAACAAGTGTTCCAAACTTTCATATCTTAATAAAAAGACAAATTAAAATTGTGTGTATTCACAATGGTAAGACTACTTGTCACATACAAACTAATTTGTTTATAATCTTAAACTTTCTAATATTTAACTTCAGTTTGACGTTACCTACAAACCTGGTTGAAGGACTGCAGTATATTAAATAAAATCATTTAGACTAATAATCAATTATACTCAGTCCATCTTATTTTTCACATTTATACTCTTTGTAAGCTTGTAATTCTTTCTTTAAGGGCTGTGGTCACCCTTTTAACAATATTATCACATATTTCACTTATGAGACTACTCTGAAGTCACAATATTTACCTTGAATCGGATCTTTGCGAGTTTTGGCTGGGAGGTATCTGAACACTTCTGGATAGGTTGGGCTGGATTATTAGAACAACAACTGGACAGATATGAAATACACACCTACACCTGCTTCTGCTATTGTCCCAGTATGCAATACTGCACTGAAAAACGTTTTCTGATATGATATCCAGTAATTGGTTATACTTTAGGAACACCCACCTCTCGGGATCAACCTCAGCTGTGAAAACAGGCTACTAAGATAAACACTCCTGAAATTTTTCTGAGACATGCAATCTGTGATTGATTACAGCTAAACATACATCAACTTGCTTAAAATTGTGTAAAGTTGTTCTTTTACCATTCATACATGTGATTTATGGTTTCAGACCCACATAAAACATTTAAATACCTTTCTCAGAACAGTGCTGTACCTGTGGAATACCGAAGATGGACTCAGTGTAATTGAAATCCAAGGCCTAAACCTAGTCACACTAATAAGGTCAGAAGAGTCTTCTTCAAGGGTTTCTTGTCTAAACTCCTGTTAAGATGCAGGAATTGTAAAGGTACAAGAAGTCAACAACAAAGATTATTCGATCAGATCACTGGAAATTTAACTAGCGGCTGACAAGGAAGGTGTCTTTACATGGAGTGAGAATTGGCCCACAAATATTTATCATAACATGCAGGCTATCCACATAATGTGTTCAACTTTATTACACCCTGCTGTCACTAATAGATGGCCACAATTTGGACTAATTACAAAAGAATGGAATAAGTTCCAAAAGCAATTAGATTTTTTTTTATGTTGGGACAATGAAAGTTGTTTATGACGTGCATGATGTGCCCAAGTCATCTATGGATGGCTTTGACCCTTTTGATTTTCATTGTAAAAAAAGCTCCATTTAACTCTTAGTGGTGGGTAAGAGAAATATGTCTAGGTTACTGTCAATGTTTCAATAACATTTCACAGTTCAATGTAATTTCTAATTATGTTGAGAATCAACATATTTGTGTGTCATATGTAGGTATGCTATGGTTTAATTTAGCTTCAAAACCATCCTTTCCTAATCTCAAGTAAACCACTCAAAATAATTGTTCTACTAGATATGACTTGCTGTGATATAAATACTACTGTAAAATTTATTTTTAGTTTTAAAAATATGTTGGTACAAATATATAGTCCCATGAGTAATATTTTTGTTGAATATTGTTACATTAAGGTAGTTGTAGTAGGTTAATTGAATCAATACATATTTAATGTGTGTGGAATATTTTTTCATAAAGCCAACTACTATGCCAATACTAGTACATATGGTTTATTGATTAGTCACATTTCCTTATTTAATTGTCATTAACTACGTGTCATAACCATATATTTAAAAAAAAATTGTTAAGCATATTAAAATAATTGTAAATAATATCCTTTGTAATAACATTTTATTATTTGTCATTGTTATCATTTTATGAACCTTCAGTAACTTTCCGCAGTATTTGTGTAATGAAGCACCATATTTTGCAATGCAGTGTCATGCATTTATGGATTGCGTGGTCTTGAGCAGAAAAAAACATGCATTACCATGCAAACCCTGATGACACAGAACAAAAATGACACAAACACGTGGAATTAGTGGAACCACATTAAATTACTTTATCATAGTGTGGTAGAGAGTTAGTCTTCCAGAACCTGCAGTGAGATTGTAATCCTCTAGTGGTTGCTACCAGCGCTGGGATGCCTAAGGGTAGCCATGCGCTATATCAATAATGAATTAATAATAATAATAATGGTGTGTAGCAGATACTGGAGTGCTTGTTCGATTAGGATTAGTGTCTTTGGTGGTGTCTAGCTTTGTTTGTTGTATATTTTGGCAATTTGAAAGCTTTATGTATATGTTTTGACTTTAGACAGGTCACTGTGAAAGTTAGTCTATCCGGTTTCAGTGTTAGTTTTTAAAACGTTTGTGTGTTATTTGAGGTATTAGGGGTTAAGACAGTAGTGTAGTTGTTAGGTTCTTTAATTAATAAATAAGTCTAATGGTAGCCGGGGAGCTATTGTGCACTACCTCCCTCGTATGTTATCTGCTGGTGGGAGAGTGAGCCAGGGATACCCCCTGCAAGAGCATAAGTTGTGATAGGAGAGGTGAAGAGCACTTTACACAATTTATGTAGGTTCTACAGAACAATTCAGCAGTTGCAACATCGTTGGGCTGATGTTGTCACATGGTAGGCAGAACTGCTTCACCATGTTGGCCTAAATGTTGGAGTTGCGGTTGGTAAGTAAATGTTTTAATGTTTGATGTTTAACAAATGGTAGAATAAAAATATGTATTTATATATGTATTTATATATTTTTAAAGACACTATAAGTGTTCTCACAAACAGTTGAACTTTTTTTTAGGTGGACATCATTCATTTCAGGATGCTGGGATTGCAATCTCCGATACTAATGCTTGTGCTTGCGAGTGACATATTCATAATTGCATAACGTGTCACAAAATTATTTTTGTATATTAGATAGAACATTAGTATTTCTATTTTAATAATAAAATAATAACATTTTCATTCAGGACATTGTGATAAAATATTCACTAATTAATCATTATTGTTTGTATCTGTATAATGCTTTTTTAAAAATGTTTTAATTAGTTTATTTATAAAGCGTAATACAGGACAATCTCAAAACACAGTATTGCATCGTAACAATGACATCTAGCGCACATGAAAATCAAAGAGCTATATGAAAAACTAGTACAGACAGATCAGCTGCAAATTTAGATGACACATTGATTGAATACCCATATACTGCCCCATAACTCGGGGCACAGTCCCCCCATTCTCCACAGGGCGATGCCGTGGACACGCATAGTCAGGAGCCACCTGGCACAACAGGCTCAGCAACAGGAGCAAGACAACATAAGTTGTGCTATAGATCAGGATTGAAAACATGACGCTCCCGTGTGGTGCTATCAGTGTCGGTCGTGTCAGTCTCTCTAGTTGACCGGTATGTCATGTAAAATTTTTGGGCCGACTCCGAGGGGGAGGAGATCGCTGAAGTTTTCAGTTTGGGTGCAGCAGTACAGCATGTCATGCGACCACTGGGCCATGGTGGGCGTAGGACCACGTGACCAACTAATAGCCACTCTGCGCTTAGCCATTAACAGTCCCATGTCAACTAGTCGCCGCACACCCCTAGGCATCTGTTTAGAATATCCCAGGAGGGCTAGTGCAGGGTCCGGAGTTAGTGCCACGTCAGCTATTTTACTTAGTTCAGTGAACACGGATCGCCAAAACGTGTAAATACCTGGGCAGGACCAGGCCAGATGTAAGAAGTCCGCAAGTGGCGCTGTGCATCTCTCACAGGCTGGGTTATCCCTTAACCCGTACCTGTGTAGTCTCTCTGGCGTATAGTATACTCTGTTCAAGTACTTAAAATGAATCAGCCTATGTCTGCCGTTCAAGGAGACTCGCTGTGTATTAGAACAACAATATACCCACATGGGGTCGTCGATATCCTTCTGCAAGTCTCGCTGCCAGGCTAGCCTCGCCTTGGTGTAATGGTGTGCCCTGTGGGACATGGACAGTTTATATATGTTAGAGACAATCTTACAGGGTGACGTCGCCTTGATGATGTAGGTCAGTGCTAAGAGTTCCGGAGGTTCCTGAAGATCCTCCCCTAATATATTGTGTAGTGCGTGTCGTGTTCTATGGAATTGGAAGTGCGTTAGGAGTGTAGTAGAATCGGCCTGTTGTTCTAGGTCTTCCCATTTTTTAGCTACCCCATCTTGGAATAGATCATCCACAGTCTGGATTTTCAATGTGGAGAGCGCGCGCGCGTAACTCCTCTGTCCCTGCATGGGGGCAGCCAGCAGCACCATTCAATTGGCATGGCTGGTGAGTACAGAATAGCTCCAGCCTGCAATTGTAATAGACGGTGCCAGGCGTGACGTGTGGCGTTAATGGAATCTAGGATCCCGGTTCTACGATCCGTGACTTCGGATAAAATGGCTGGCAGTGGGTCGGCCACGGTAGTTTCTATGCGGAGATGCGGGGTGTCGGGTGGGCCATGGAACCAGTAGTAAGCGTGGGAACTCTGTGCTGCTCTATAATATAAATTTAAGTCTGGCGCGCCTAGCCCCCCCAAGTGATATGGTAATGTGAGTGTCTGCCATTTGACTCTCGCTTGTTTGCCCGCCCAGGCCAGTTTTACCAGCAAGGTTGTGACCCGGTGGAAAAAGGAGCCAGGAAGAATCATGGGGATGTTTGTGAAAAGGAACAGAAACCGGGGTAGGACCACCATTTTCATGAGCGCAATTCTGCCTAGCAGAGACAGGGGCAGCCTAATCCAGCTATCAATGTCATCCTCAAGTCTACTGACCGCGACACCGTAATTCTCCCTGAACACCGTCTCCGAATCGGAATGCACACGGATGCCCAAATATCTAATCGCCTCCGTGGACCATTGTAGTGGATAGTCCGGCTCAAAAGGTGTGGTGGCCGGCGTGAGTGGGAAAATAATAGACTTAGGCCAATTGACTCTCAGTCCTGACAACGTACCAAAATGCACCACCTCTTGTAATACCGAAGAGAGGTTACTTTCGGGATTGCGGACATATAACAACGTGTCATCTGCGTAGGTGGACACTATTAGTTCGTAGTTCGAGAATCTAAGGCCTTTATGGCTGTGATATTCTCGCAGAGCACATGCAAGGGGTTCGGCTACCAAAGCATATAAAATAGGAGACAACGGGCATCATTGCCTCGTTCCTCTGGTAATGGCAGTAGGGTCCGTCACCAGTTCCCTATTTTGATTCTGGCAGTGGGAGAGTTGTATAGTACCCCTAACAGTTGAAGGAAGACTGGGCCCAGTCCCATCTTGAGTAAGACTTGCCTCATGAATGGCCATTCTACGGAGTCAAAGGCTTTTTCCATGTCGAGAAATATGGCGACAGCCCTAGCCTCCCGGCGGGTGTGTTGTAAGGCACCAAACACAGTGCGGAGATTGTAGGTGAGGTTCCTGCCCGGAACAAACCCAGCCTGTTCAGGGGCCACCAGCATCTTAGCAAGGGGGACCAGCCAGTTAGCAAGGATTTTTGCAAAGATTTTTGTGTCAACGTTAAGGAGAGAAAGTGGGCGGTAAGATCAGCACTCCTCCGGGGGCTTACCCGGCTTGAGGATGGTAACTATAATAGCCTCCCGCATCGTAGGGGGCATGGTATCAGAGACGCACATGTCATCGAAAAGCTCGGTCAAATGCGGGATTAAAATGTCCAGGAACGCAACAGTGAGGCCGTCCACCCCAGGGGCGCTCCCCGCTTTCATACTTGAGAGGGCCAGTAGGATTTCTTCTCTTTCAATGGGCCTCATAAGAAACTCGCGATGCATATTGGTGAGGAATGGCAGTTTGATATGAGCGAGATAGTCTAGAATTTCATCCTCCGATCCTGTAGACCGGGTGGAGTACAGGTCAGCGTAAAACTGCTTGAACCGTTCCGCTATCTCAGCCTCCTCGGTTAGCATATCCCCTTCCGCTGAATGGAGTACAGTGACCTGTGTTAGACTATGCCTTTTTTTAAGGAGTTGGGCAAGTACCGCACCCGGCCTTTCGCCCTCACCATATACTTGCGCTGTGGCGTATTTGCCGAGGTGTTTAATCTCAGCGTCAGCTGCTTCGTGGAATTCCTCCAACAATTCCCTGATCTCCTGCGAGATCGCCTCATCTGCACTCGCCAGTTGGCGTTGTTCTAGGGCCCCAAGCTTCCTTTCCAAGTCAGTCAGTCTTTGGCGGATTGAACGGAGAACCCCAGAGTGTTTAGCAATTGTGACACCGCGAATAAAAACTTTGAAAGCCTCCCAGACTACCTGAAAGCTGTCAACAGATCCCACATTAGAGGGAAAGAAAGACTCTATAGCTTCCGCCAGTTCTCCTTTAAAGACCGGGTCCAGCAGAGAATAAGGGGGGAATCTCCAAGTGAAGGGCGGGGTAGTCTTTCTGGGAGTGTCAAGAACCAGCAGGAGGGGAGAATGATCCGACAGGGATCGAGGGAGAACCTTGCACTCTCTATCGCTGTCAGCTAGTGGCGAGGCCGCCAACCAATAGTCGATACGAGTATGTAGATTATGATAAGAAGAGTAGTGTGTGAAGCCCCCTTGCCCGGGTGCTGGGCGCGCCAGACATCGTATAGGTCCAATTTAATCATAACACACTCCAGCTCCCTAGCAGCGGCAGAGGTACGTCTCTCAGGGCCCCCCGATTGGTCCAAGCTTGGGTTTCTGACTAGGTTGAGATCTCCTCCCCAAAGAAATCGCCCCTCTTTGTGGTTACTGGCAGTAATCGCCAGCGCATTGTAAAAGGCGGGGCAGTCGTGATTGGGGCCGTAGATGTTAACTATTAACATGTCCATTCCCTTCCCTTGACACCTGGAAATCGCAAACCTACCGTCTCTATCCGAAGCTAGTGGGACGAGAGTGTAGGGAGATCTAGGGTTTACCCAGGTCAAAACCCCTCGTGCGTGTGTGGTGAAACCTGAAGCGTGTGTGTTATCCCGCAACCCTCTACAGCATAAAAGAGGACTGTTAAGCAGAAGGTGTGTCTCCTGCAATAGGGCTATGTCTATGTGATGTCTCTGTAGGTAAGTCAATACTTTGCGGATCTTCCTGTGGTCATTGAGACCCCTAACGTTCCATGTGAGAGCCCGGAGGGTGTCCACTGTCACGTTACCGCTAATACTACTGTTTGCCATCATACCAGACGACGAGGCGTAATCTGTAAGCTAGTCTGCGCAGCAAAGAATTGTCCTGTTCAACATGTGCAATCATAGGAAAAACAACAACCAAAATAAATGACATTTCAATTCGAACAACCCGTCCACCCCCCTCTCACGACGGACCACCCCCAACTTGGCCACGGCGATTCCCCATAGACTCCAATCCTACCCCACCCCCCCCCCACTTGATACAGTATACCCTCCCAAGTGTGGCACACTTGTGGGCGGATGTTGCTCGCCGAGAAAGGAGCGCTATTCGGCCTGGGTAGGGCCATACTCTGAGTACCGTCTGATCATTAATGTGCAACTACATGAATGTGAAATTACAGTCCCCATCAGCAGCGGTAGTCTGTAGTTCAACAAAGGTGGGCTGCCAAACATGTAGGAGTAGACGGAGACACTCCCGCTTGTGGGACTCAATAGGCCAGGATCTATCTCCCCAAATCTAACTACGGTCTAGTCCCTATCGTAAAGCCCCGACCACCCTGGCGGCCCACAGGAGCCCCACGCTAAGCACGGCATGTAATGCACGAGTTTAGTCCTGCAGCAGGCACCCCACAAACCTGAAAGACAAACACTGTGTCCATACCGCGGCAACCAGCACGCGGGCACATACAAGCATGTAACTGTTCACAGAGCGCAGCAATGCAACCAGCACTTATCGTCTGTAGGAGTCGACCAGCGTTCAGTCTTGCTCGTCCAGCTGCCCTCCAGCCGCTTCGTCAAGTTGGTGTTGTGCCGAGCTATGACGGTTATCTTTGGACCAGTCTTTCAGAGCCTTCTGTAGAGCCTTTGGGTCAGTGAAGATATGTGAGCGGCCCTGTTTATTAACACGGAGTCTCGCTGGGTACAACATGGCATAGTCAATATTGAGGTCGCGGAGCTGCTTCTTCATAAGGGCAAACTGGCGACGCGCTTCCTGTACTCGCATAGTAAAGTCTGGGAACAGGGAGATCGTGGAACCCTCATAACGCAAAGACTGTTTTTCCCTAGCCACTTTCAGCGCAACATCTCTGTCCCGGTAGTAAAGCAATTTGGCGATGATCGGCCTAGGAGCCGCCCCTGGGGGCGGGCGCGGACCCAGGGACCGATGCGCCCGTTCCACCACAAACATAGTAGAGAATGCGCCGACACCTAGCAGGGTAACAAGCAGTTTCTCTATGAAGAGTTCCATGTTGCCTGTTTGGGTAGACTCCGGAAGGCCAGTAATTCTAAGGTTACAGCGCCGCGAACGCGCTTCCAAGTCCTCCGTCTTGTCTTGCAAGACCCGCATGACCCTGCCAAGTTGTTTATGTTCGGTGTCTAAGGTAGTTTGCGTTTCCTCCACTTCTGTTATCCTGCGCTCAGACATGTCAAGTCGCTCTGCGTGTTTATCCAGTCTCTCGGCCATGCGGTCCATTCTGTAGGAAAGGGCGTCAATCTTGGCGCCCAGTGCCGAGATGCCGCCCTGCAGGCTCTTCTCCATTGACACCAGTAGGCCACGAATATCCGAGTTCGTCTCTTCACTGGGCCGCCCCGCGACCCATCAGCGTCCTCAGTGGAGGCATCCCGGGACTTCGACCGTGTGTGCTCAAACGAAAGTTTCGGTTGGGCTTTATCAACTCTGCCCATCGTCGCCATTAGGGAGCACGAATGTGCGTACTGTCGCCGCTCAGCAGGCTTGGGGGTCCAATATCAAACACTGGTGCAGACCACCTGCGCTCCAAAAAAAGGTCAGTACTTAGGGCGGGACAACAGGGTTCCAATCCGCGTCCCAGAGCTATGGAGCCAAGAGCTCTGCAACAAGGCAGGTCGTTCCCGTGGTGGATCCAGCGACGGCCTCCGCACCGATCACACCACGCAGGCAGACTACGCGTGGGTCTCGAGTCTGAACGCCACCTATAGAACTCCGCAGCAGGCGTGAGAAGGGCGTAGAGGGGGGCCCCAAACCGTATGTCCCCTGGGGGGTCAGCCCCGACGGCGGTGATCTCGCCAACCCTGACAGACTCGCCCAAGTCAGGTGTCGCGTGAGGGAGCTCAGGCGACAGGCAGTGGACTCAACCGGCCAGGGAAGACAAAGTCCAGTACCCACGGCGGCCCTCCACCAGGGACCAGCCCCCTTGCATCACACAGTATGTGTGGAGCCGCTCTCGCAGGTGCAGCGGTCGCCACGCGCGTAAAGCTCCCACTGTCCAGGGCAGCCGCGCAGAGCAATGGCAGTGTGCTGTCTCAAAAATGGCGGCTCCAGACAGCCAGTCCCCCTTAAACTTACTAGGGCGCAGATTGCCACCGCGGTGCGAATCCCCGTAGCAGATCACTTCCCCTCCGTGTAAATGTCGTTCCAAGGCGTGCCCGCGAGGGCGCCAAGGTCCAAGCCGCCGCCTCCACCAACCTCAGAGGCGCTGCACAGCTCCGGCGCTACGTGGCTCGCAGGTCTGCCCAGCTCCACGAGTCTTAGGGGAAAGGCAGCACTCTAGGAAGACTCGCTCTCAGCCGCAACCCAGCACCAGCGGCGCATGGGGCGATCCCCCTCTGAGCGCGCGCGACGGGTGATCAGGGTCCCGCACAGTAGTGACGCCAGGCGGGCACCGGCACCTCGGGCAACTCCAGGCCGGGGAACAAGGCCCAGCAAGTCCGGTCCCTCGCGGGCGCGCACAGCTCTTTCCACCAGCGTCGCACAGTGGTCAGAAGCGGCTCTTTGTGTTCCGGAGGAGCTCCGGTGCCAGGGAAACGCCGTTTGGGGCTCAGAGAAGCATGTAGGTGCCGGATAAATAGTGGATGTTGAGACGGTGTTTCGGAGCTCACAGCTCAAGCGGCCATCTTGGTCGCGAGCAAGCTCCGCCCCCCATCTGTATAATGCTTTTGATATTTCAATCAATGATTAATTAGCAAAAAAGTAATGATACTTGTTATATATTTTAGAGTATGTTATGCGGGGCACATTTACTGGTTTTGGACACAACCCTGCAAAACAATGGAACTTGGTGCAATGTATAGCATAAAGTTCTTGCACTGGTGCACTGTGTTTTGTCTAGGCCCTACTCAGGCACACTTAAACCATAGTGTAGGAGTCACTGCTTTGTGTGCAGGATGGTAAAAATTAAGACTCCAACCGACGGGTGGAAGTCATTTACTGGCTAATTCTGAGGTATGTTTAAGCACTACCAGACCCTGTAATAACAAACAACAGAGACATTGTCAGTTACTGGTGTAGTTCACTGTCATTTTCTCATAGGCTCCAACCGGCTGGTTGAGATGCATGTGGTTTATTCTTAAACCCACCATTGATAATTTGCGGAGTTACCATAGAAATCTACCTTTTGGTAAGCTTGATCCTTGACAACCAAACAGTGAATTCATATCTCTGTTATAACTCACATTTCTGCAATAACACACATCTGACACTGCTCTTTAATTAGCTTATAGGCTGTCAATTCCCCCACTCCTGCCTTGAAGAAGACCCACCTTGACGCATCTCAATTGTGCGCAATTAACAGGGTCGAAACGTCAGCGTACTGCATATGTCTACACAACGCTCATGTTCACAGTCTTATTTGTCATTAGGATCTTGAAGCATATGTGTTAAATAATAAGGACATACGAGAAAAAATATTTCTTCCCTTCTTTTATTGCACGCTCAAATTGTTTCTGTATATAGTGTACTGTCTTTATCACCAACCACCACATGTCACTTTTTTCACCACAGTCACGTATTTCATATTGCAATTGAAATTGTAAATTGCGACAGCCATGATTATCTGATTTTTTCTGAATACATTATTGAATCATTATTTCGGTGTGTGTTATATATTTTTCTTTTTCAAATCGTTGATACGTGTTATAAGTAAGCTGTTGCTACTTACTTTAAGTAATTGTAAACCCCAACAGAACCAATTTTTACTTTAATAATTATTGAGGCCATCATACTCTTTATAGACATGGTGAACAGTGCAGCACACTTGAAAAGGGGAATGAACAATGATTTATAATTTTATTTCTCCTTGTTACACATCTGCTGTCAACATTTACTAGTGTTTGTTAGTTTGGTTTTGCATCACAGTACCTGGGTGGATGAATGGGAATATCATATCCATGCTCCCCCATAGAAGGTGTCACCCACACAACTTTTGCATGCCAGGCCTATAAGTTGGATAGTAATTGGTGATAAAAACAGATAAATATTTTTCATATAAGGCATACAATTATATTTCATGTTCTTGCTTTGTTCTTAACATTTAACAAACAACCATTTTTAAATGAGCTGGCAAATCATTCTCTGAATATATAACACATGATATACTCATGTTAATCTTTTTCTTAAAAAGTATTTTGATATTAATTGGTACATTTATATTTACAATTATGTTGTAGTAGAAACATGCTGTAACTGACCCAACTATTGGACATGTGTGTAGGTAGAATAATGGAGGACAAATGTAAATATTTATTTTCACAACCAAATATAGTTTGTTGATAGTAGCGATTTCGATGTAGATGCTATGATGTGACAGTGCACATAACTGTATGGCGAGTGATAAAGTATATGCTAGTGCTACATGTGATATTGATTATGGCATGTCAAGTTATGTTATTGTTTTTATAGTGCTCTAATTACCTGTGAGGGTATCCAGGTGCTCTGTAGCAGGTGTATGAGGCCAGCCTGGGGGTTTCCTTAAAATGCCAGTTCTCCAGGTTCTTGCAAAACCTAAGAGAGCAGCGTGCTATGATGTCCAGTATTTGTAAAGCGCGAACAAGTACCCGAGGGCGTCAAGGCACTGGGGGCCGTCTGGAAGATTAAGCGAGTTATTGCCCAGAGTCACATGGTGCTGGGCTGATCTGTCGCCAGAGCCGGGGATTGAACCATGAGCCCCCGGGTTCCAGAGTCAGCTGCCCTGGCCGCTGCATCACACCTCTTCCCCTGATGTGTTGTGAGAGGTTGTTCAAGGCTCTAAGGACCAGGTAAGAGAAGGCACAACTCCCTGCTCTGTTTTTGTGTATGCAATGGGTTTGTGGTAGTGAGAGACCAGCAGAGTGGAGGTTTCTGGCGGCGTGGTGGAAGTGAATGTAGCTGCTCATTTTGACAGTGCCAGTGTTAGGATTATCATAGGTGTGGGTGAGGAGTTTGAAGTGTGCACACCTGAGTATCAGAGCCAATGGAGTTCACTAAGGTGTGGTGTGATGTGGGTTTGGCTTGGGAGGTTAAAACCTTGTCTGGCTGCAGCATTTTGGAAGGTCGGCAGTCTTCTTGTGAGCTGGTTGGTGATCACTGTGTACATGGTGTTTATATCAGTTGATTGCTGATGAGAGCTTGGGTGATAGTTTTCCTGGTGTTGTCTGGTAGTCACTTAATTTCTGCTGCATTCTTAGGGCATTTAATCAGAACGAGACCAATGCGTTGACTTGGCCAGTCATCTACAGTTTGTTGTCAATGATGATTCTGATGTTTCTCACTTGTGAGCACACTGTGGGTATGGCTCAATCATTTGTTGCCCACCAAGTGGAGTCCGATTGCGCGGCATTCTTCCTGAACACTACCACGTCAACAGTGTCCAAGTGCAATTTGAGGCAGTTAGATTTCCAAGCAGATGTCCACTTCTGTCATACATGTGTAGATCTTCTTCCTGGTGTTGGTTGTTTTGTCAGTATCAATTACATGTCATCAGCATAAGTGAGGATGTTTATTTCAGTACTTGAATGAGATTGCTCAGCAGGGTAATGTAGATGTTGAAGAGCATTGGGCTGAGTGAAGAGCGCTGCAAGTTATGTATCAATGTTTGAGGCCAAAAGAGTGTACTAATGTTCATATTTGAAAAACAATATGGTCATAAAACGGCTAATGAACTGATCTATTATACTTTTTTTTTTAAATCTGACTTTTTACAAATTATTTTCACATGTCTCATGCCAATGACAATATCTCCTTGAGTTGCTGTGTGATGTGTGTGTGTTTGTAACATGATTGTATTGGAGGTACAGAAAGACATTATGCCTTACATCTGCCTGTTTATCTTATTTTGCGATAGTAAGATAATGTAAATTAGTATGTTATTTGTTTGTCCTAAAAATGGCATGTGTGTATGAATTGCATTATGTTTGTTTGAACACATATAAGTGTATTTTGCAAATATAATACGGTAAATTTGAGTTACGTAATATAATTTAGGAAGATACCCTGAGATGTTGCCTTGGTGTCATGTCACATTTGTGCAACAATGAAGCTACAAAATGATATTTTTTATTTATTTAGGTATGCAAACGTACTTTGTGTGTCTATGCTTGGGATAGGGAATACAGAGGAAAGCAATGTTGTGCATAGTGTTATCTTGTGCTACTTTGCATTGGGTATGCCTAACATGGATATTTCTATGTACACCCAGATTAATTAAAGACTGCTACACGTGGATTTGAGCAAAAATGGTGCAATACCACCCAGAGGCATAAGGGGTAATAACATGGCAATTTTGGTTCATTACTTGCTCCTTCTATGTGCACTGCATTGTGCACCACTGATAGAAAGGTAAATATGCCACAAATGTTATTTGTGTGCAGCAAGTTGTCCCTGAAGACAAAACATGTTGTACATGCAACACAGGAGACCTTGTGCCATGGTGAGAGGGTGCCTGCATTGTTGCTTTGCAGGCTTAAGTGACCCAGAGCTGTGCGAGAGGTGAAGAGAAGCATCCCTTTGAACATGTGGCACAGGTCAGATATTCCATATTCACACAACACTGTGCAGCTACGTTTCTAGCTAGTGGATGTTGTATAAATGTGAAATAATTTATGAGTGAATTATTTTGCTACATTTCATAACATGATTAAATATTTCTTAGGATTTTTAAAGATTATCCCTACAACATTGTATATATATATATATAATCTGTACCTTGCATTGTTGAAGTTTAATTCATGGTGTAAAGCTCCATTATTGATAACATGTATTTCATTTAATCATTTTATGGTTTTACAACTTACACCTTATAGTATAATATCCTACAAGCATGTGACTTCTGCTTCATACCTCGAATGTATGCGGTAAAACTTTGAAATGTCTCTTCTATTAATTACATAAAACCACTTTAAGAAATTTATAGCATGTTTTTCAAAAATGATGTAATATTATTTGTATTTTCATCAGACACATTGAATGTAGAGCAGAAAAAGTGTATTGTAGCAGAGAAACATGGTTGGAACGTGCGCAAAAATTGACAGAGGTTTCTGAAAATGAGAATTCTTTATGAAAGAGAGAAAGCAGCAAAGAGAGGAGAATACAAGCATTTGCAATGCAATATGCCTCGCATTTATGAAACTCTCGTAAATGTGAGACCTTTTGCATAGCAAATGCGTGTTTGTAAAAGCGCCCATGCGGCGCTTTTACTTTAATGTCGGCTGCCCCCGTTTCCTTAGATGAGCCACGTCTAAAGAAAAGGGCATGGATACCATTACAGTAAAAGCGCAGTATGGGGCGCTTTTACAAAAAAAAGCATTTGTTTGTCAAATTGACAAACAAATGTTTTTTTTTTGTAAAAGCACCCCATGCCGTGGTTTCTGTTTAATGGCAGCTGCGCCCCTTTCCTTAGACACGGCTCGTCTAAGGAAAGGGGCGTGGCCACCAATAAAGTGAACGTGCGGCATGGGGCAATTTAAAAAAAAAGTTAATAAATAGTAAAAAAAAAACATGAGGCCACGTACGTCGCCGCAAATAAACCAAAGGCACTGCCGCCACTGTATTAGCGAGGCGTGCCGGGCTATGATTTTTTTTTTAAGTGTTGCGGGAGAGCGTATCCTGCCTAATTAAAGCCTACCGAGTAACAACACATGTAACAGGGGGTGTCCTCATGGGAGGTTACAAATGAGACAAGGTGGTACTAAGAAAGGACTACTAAGCCTATTGACCAATGAAAAGACACAGTTTCCAAAGGACAAGGACACAAACCAATGAAAAATATGGACGGAGAGTGTGTGGAGCTTCAACTCCATAGCTGAATACAGCATGCCTCCCAGAGCACCTCATGCGCTGCCCAGGCTTGACCTAAAAACTGTAAGCAGCATCCCTCTACACCCCAGCTTGCACAAGTGCAAGTGCAGTCCATAGATAGGAATATATTTATTAGGTGTTTTATTGAGTAAATGTTGTATGATGATTTGGGATGTATTAGTGTGAGAGGGTTTCTTATTTGATAATATGTTTAGTTTTAAAAGGTTTTATATTCGTTTTAGAAATAAACATTTAGATTTTATCATGGCTTTGGTAGTTATTTACCTCTTGTACAATTTCATGTAAAACTGTTATTCTGCATTCTTTATAATTTTTTTAGACTACACACAAACTTTAAGCTGTATTTCAAAATTTATGCTTGACAAATCAAAATTTGTATTCATTCTATTGTGTTTTAATTACATATATTTGTAGGCAGACATTATTATACTTTTATGTAAGACATTCTTTGGAGTAATTGCGATGACACAAGTAACAAAATATTTTGACATAGAGTATGCCACACAAATTCCTTGTGGTAATATTTTTATGTGAATTAGTAGATAAATAGTAACACAATGCAGAATATACTGCTACTTTGCATCAACTTGCATCCCTGAGATGTTTCATGGGTTGAACACGTCTGGTGTCATGCATCCAACAATGATTTTAGTCACAATTCCCAAGGTATTAGAACTTTGGATAAGTGTTTGAAATGGGGTTTCTGGTTGGCTAGGGATTGCACCTGAGCCAGCCAGAAAACCCCTGCTCACACCCTTTGTAGCTTGGCAGAGCAGTCAGACTTATCCCAGAGGCAATGTGCAAAGTGTTTGTGAAACACACACACACACACACACACCAGTGACACAATAAATACACCACAAAAGAGACTCCACACAATATTATTTAAAATTATCTCATATATTGCATATAACCCAAAAGCCACATAAACCAATAATTACTTTGACAACTAGGTAATTGTCATAACATCACAGTTAGTGCAATAAGATAAAGACTTATATGTGCACACTTCATAAAAACAAAACCAGCATATAATGTACTCTCTGAAATAATACTCATTATCCTGTCAAAGCAAGGCATAAAAGGACATTAAATCATAAATCAGGGCATAAAAAGGCAGCAGTTGGGTGCAGAACATAAACGGTCCCCAAAACATCACCATATGCATATTAATACCGACAACTTTATCATCAGGCTATAGGACACATCGCTCCTGTGCTCCTATTAGGTTCTGTGCGGTAAGTTCAATTTCTCAACGTAGAGTGCAGAAGCAGCTGCAAGTATACTAAGGGAAATAAGGGTAATCCACAGAAAGGAACCCTCTTGTTGGGACCTCTGTGGAGAATCTACTCCGGACCGTTACCAACTAGGTCCAGCACGTGTGAGTGCCCCCCACAGGTATGGAACAACGGGGATTTGCCCACAATAGGATCAGCGGGGAGACCTCACTGGATCCCCCGCATTAGAAGCAATCTCATGCAGCTGCCCACAAACACGCAGTGCAGCTGCCATCACTGGGTGGTTCAGCCCCAAAAGTTCCTCAAAGGAAATTCCCCAAAAACCATGGCAAACCCGGAGCCCTCATGGCCACCGGGTCACATCCTTTATGCCAGAAACGGGAGAGAGCCGTCTGCCGAGGAAAAGCGGGACGGCAGCTACACTCCCCCAGGGCCTGACTCACCCAATGTACTCCCAAAAGGAGGGCGGTCTCTGCTGTCCAGTAATACTTTCAGCCAGACTGCTGACTTCTGAGGTGGTGCTGACGTCTCCCAAGTCTGGCGGTGGGACACATGGCACCCGGTTCCAGGCTTCCTCTGGGGGGCGGGTTCCAGCAACGCTGATGCCATGAGGCTTCTTCCTGTTGCCTCCATGCGTTTCCTACACCGCAATGCTGACTCCAGCCCAGCAAGGCAATCTAGCACAAGGAAAGAGAGCACAGGGCCGAGAATCAGCACGCACCATGCGCTGCTGCACGAATCACTGGTATCGCCAGAGTGGGTGCCTGTGGGTGCCCCGGGGGCACTGGTGAGTGCGTGTCTTCACCAGGGTGCTGGTTACATGGAGGAAAAAGGGAATTTGAGGGTCTTTTAGGTGCCACACTCATTTCCCAGCAGTGCCAGATACCGCACGACAAAACAAAAGGCTGGCAGGGGAAACCCAGCAGCGCTCAGCACGCGCAGATGTCGGCAAAGTAAAAAATACACACTGTTTCCAGAATTACGCACGCTGAATACAATTATGGCTGAAACAGGAAGGGGGCCACCCAATCCCTGGATAACAACTGGGGAGCACTCAGGGGGCAGTAGGCAGGCAGGCCAGCATAGAGTCATTTGGCAGAGTGGCAGTCCCTTCAGCAACCTAGCAGGGAGCAGGTTCGTCCAACAAAACAAGCAGTCCAAAATGGTGGTTCCTCTAAGCAGCACAGCAATCCCATGGTGCAGAATGTAAAGCCAACAGCATTTGGTTACAAGTCCGCAAAGTGTCTAAAATCATGGGGTCAGAGCCCCTGTACTTATACTCAGAGGGGCATATTCTCAAGGACTTATCGCCGATTTATCGGCACTTTAGCGCCGCAAAAGTGGCGATAGATTTTTCGCCCTATTCTCAAGCTGGTGCAAACTGCCAAAATCGCCAGTTTTCCAGCGATAGCTGCCGCAAAAAACATTGCCACGGATGAGAGCGACAACTAATGCTAATGATATGTAGAGTAGGCGTTCCCGTGCAAAAACATACAAAAAAACTACTTCGCGATATTCTCAACGACCAGCCAGATCGGCGAAGCGAGCCAAAAACAGGTGATAAGGCGCGTTAGCAACAGGGATTTAACACCTGCCTATTACTGGTGCTAAGCAGGACGACAACCTGCAGTAGAAAGGGAGCCCAGCCCAGAGCCACATCTGAAGATCAAAAGATGCCATGGAGTCAATGATCATGCAGTTTGGAGACCCAAGAGGGCCACAACACCCACCGCCACCACCCCCAGGACCCCCCCCTTGGATCACCCCCCCCGGACTACCACCTAGGCAGCGCAGAAGAAGACAGCGGACGTTCCTAAAACGCACCAGCCTCAGACACTCAACGCCAGAGGATGCCATTGCCCACTACAGGCTCAAAAGGCCAACCATCCTCCGCATCCTGACCCACATTGCCCACAGGCTGACAGTACCAACACAGCGGAGAACCAACATCCCTCTGCAGGCAAAGCTGCTGGCTGTGCTGCACCTGTTGGCCCCTGGTACCTTCCAACCAACAACTGCCAGAGTCGGAGGAGCCTCACAGCCAGCCCTATCAAAGTTCCTCACACCTGTCTTGGATGCATGTCCACAAAAGCAATGGCGGGCCCCTGTATCCGCACCACACGCTAGTTCCAATTCGTAGTGTTCCTGCGCAACCAACCCCAACGCCAGCCGTTGCTTGACGCCTCTATGCTCCAGATCCAAGATTGTAGTCACTGAAATGGGGGTGCGCCAGATCATGAAGTCCAGTAGTCAACAGTAGTGTAAAAACAGTTCTTTATTATAAATACACTTCCTAATGGGACCCACCCTCCGCAACCCCACGAACTAGCCCGGCCGACAGCGACCTTTAATCACACTAGTTCCCGCACAGATCTTGGAAATCTGAATTCATACCATGACCCAACACACCCCCTCCCAGGATCCCAAAAGGTGTCAGCATGTCCTACACAATGAGTAATAGACAACATTCCATAAACCCGGCCTGCAACACACAGGGCGAATCCCCCCAAGATGCCCTTACTCCCTCCCATGACTCCATGGCACAGCGTCTCGCATCACTAGAAAGCCAGATAGACTCGATTTCCAGGGGCTTGTCCGAAATCCTCACCAATCTTGACAAGGAATGCAGGCCCCACCAATCCCCTCCCTGGATACCCACTACATCCAACACCAACCACCACAAGTGCCCTAGTTGGCCCTCAGCAACCCCCGTGGCACAGTCACAGAGACTCTCAAGATCGGACGCCGTAGTCTGGCCACAAAAATCCCTAAGAAACTCTGCCTTCCCCTTTAGGGCTCAGAGACGCCCTAATACCGAGATCGAGCCTCGGGCCTCAAGACCCACCAGGGCAAAAGCAGAAATGTCGGACAAAGAAGCAGCCGATCTAGCCTCCTCATATGACTCACCTCCCTCAGACTCCCCAAATTCCAGAATCCAAGTGATCACGGGTTTCAGAAAAGACCTTCCTTGCACAAAACCACCTAGACTGCCCTTCCTCACCACCCTACCTAGGGCGCCCAAAGGATTGATCCCCAGCAACAAAGAGCTATCCACCAACTGCTTGCTCATCAACTGTAGGTCGGCGACTATGCATGCAACCGAACTAGCAGAAGCCATCCTCTCACAGGACATCAACATCGCGTTCTGCACGGAAACCTGGCTCAACGAGCTCTCCTCATCATACCTAGACATGCTTGTGCCCCCAGGGTTTTCCATCATTAACAAAGACAGAAAAGACCAGCGAGGGGAGGGGTAGCTATCATTCACAAAAACAACTTGGTCATCACGGAAATAGAATCATGCAATTACAACTCATTTGAATGCCTTTCAACCAACATAAAGACCAAAGACAAAGGAACTTTGCTCTGCCACCTTCTCTATCACCCGCCAGGCAACACAGCTTCATTTGGGGAACACTTAGCTGACCTGATAGCTCAATGTGCACTTGGAGATGCCAACAATCTAATTCTTGGCGACCTCAACCTGCGGTGGAATGAAACTAACAACCCGCTAATTCAAACGCTATCCAATCTACTCTGTGACAATAATCTAACCCAACACTGCACGGAGGAAACGCACCACAAAGGAGCCACCCTGGATGCCATCATCGCTCAACGAAACGCAATTACAATCAACCACATACTCCCCGTGGACTGGTCAGACCACCACATGATACTATTTCATATCAACCAACAAACTCTCTCTCAAACACCTATGCAAGATCCCCCAAATGGACCAGAAACTTCTCCCAGATCCCCATGGCAGTCCTCGAAGAACGGATAAGCTCGCTTCTTCCCCACACCAACGATCACCTCTCCACAACTGAACTCACCGAGCGGTACAACGCAAAGCTAGTGACCATGCTTGACCAGCTAGCTCCCCTAAAGCTGAAAAAAGCCGAACCATTCCATCCAGGTCATGGTTCAACTCCGACCTCAATTCTGAAAGGAGAAAACTAAGAGCCAAAGAAAGAAGCTGGAGGAATAATCCTACCTCCATCCTCCGCGAACAACTCAAAACAGCCCGTAGGAAGTACAACAATCACATTAAAAACAAGAAATCCAGCTTTTCCGCTCGGCGCTGGGCAGCGCAAAAAATTGACCCAAGGAGCTCTATAACATCATCAGGCAACAAACCTCCAAGCCAGCGACCTCCTCTTTACAGGCATCCAAAGAACTCTGCGATAACTTCGCCAACTTCTTCAATGATAAGATCACCAAGATCGAACTCTCACTGGACGTCAACATTACACACCCCACTAAGGTCATCACATCCAGGACGCCTGATTTCGATCCCTGTACCTCTTCCAATTCCTGGCTAAGCTTCCGCCCCATTCAAGAATCTGAGATAGTCACACTGATCTCCACCTCCAAACCCTCAGCTCATGTCCTAGACCCCATTCCTCCCCTACTGACCAAAAAACTGAAGCACGCCCTGGCTCCACTTTGCTGCGAGATCATAAATAGCTCCTTGAAAAATTGAGTCGTTCCAGACTGCCTTAAAATGGGACAAGTCACACCGTTACTGAAAAGATCTGGCCTCGACACTACGGAGCTGAATAACTTTAGACCTGTATCGAACCTCCCCCTTCTGTCCAAAACCCTAGAAAGATGCGAACTCCAACAACTAACCCAACACCTGGACAACATCAATCTCCTGGACCCCCACCAATCTGGCTTCAGAAAAGGCTGTAGCACAGAAACCACGATCCTCAACATCATTGACGATATCCACAGATCACTAGACTCCGACCAATGCTGCCTCCTCATTCTCCTTGACCTCTCGGCAGCATTTGACACGGTAGACCACAATCTTCTCCTTAGGGCTCTCCAAGAAAGAGCCGGTCTTGGCGAGATGGTCCTCCAATGGTTCTCCTCCTTCCTGCACAACCGCACGCAAAAATAAAAATCAGAAACTTCACTTCCGACCTCCACCAAGTCAACAAGGGCGTCCCTCAAGGCTCGGTGCTATCCCCGCAACTTTTTAACATTTACATGGAACCTCTCTCCAAACTACTCAATAAAGCCAACATCCGCTTTCACCTCTACGCTGATGATACTCAGATCTATTTGGAAACTACCTCCCTCACAGACATTCAAAGACTCAATGACGTACTGAGAGATGTCCAACACTGGCTGTCATGCAACCACCTTAAACTAAACCCTGACAAGACTGAGACACTCCTCATCTCGAACAAGGAAGAGAACCCCCAAATTGCCGAATGGCTAAAGGCCATTGATGCACTCAACAGGAATCTCACTCTAGCAGACTCTGTCAAATCACTAGGCATCACTCTAGACCCAAAACTGAACATGACCAGACACATCAAGAATTCGGCCAAGAGCGCTTTCCTTAACCTCAGACTACTGAACAAAATAAAACCCTTCATCCCACCCAGTGATCTCAAACAAGCCACCCAAACTCTGGTACTGTCAAGACTGGACTATGGGAACGCAGTCCTCTCAGGAATCCCAAAATCACATCTGGCGCCCATCAAAACAACGCTGCATGCGGCAGCCAGAATGATCACCGGTATCAAGAAATTCGACCACATTTCTCCTGCTCTCAGGGAACTTAAGTGGCTTCCAGTAGAAATGCGGATTAGCTTCAGAACAGCCTGCCTCACGCATAAAGCCCTGCACACCGGCAAACCCGAATATCTGGCAAAAAACTCAAAAAGCTGGCCAGGCCAGGAACCTCAGAAGCTCAAACTCCCTCCTACTCATCCCACCAAAGACTCGAAAACAAAAAACTGCGGATCGATCCTTCGCCGGAAGCGCCCAAAAAATCTGGAACTCTATTCCCCCTCACATCAGAACCATTCCCTCCTTTGTAAAATTCAAAAGTCAACTCAAAATCCTGTTCCTAAACCGCTCCCTAGGGGTTGGATAGGATCAATCGGAGCAGCTTGCTGACACCGCGCACTGCTCTAACTCCAAGGTTTCGAAAGACTCCGAAGACTGAGACTGTTCCGACTCTATTAATGTGTTGCTCTTCTGTTTTGTGTTTTATGACTCTTTTCAATGTATCTGCTGTAAAGCGCTCCGATACCCTAGGGTCAGGCCAGCGCTATATAAAACTCCCTAAATAAATAAATAAAATACATAAATCAACAATACGAAAAGCTCAGCCAACGCGTTCCATTCCCAACGGGGAACTTCATCAGGGCAACGTGTGGATTCAATTAACTGCATATGCTGCGGGAACTCCCCAATACAATTCCATATTCCGAAAGTCAGTATTCAGAAACCTGTTGGATAAATGGTGACAATGGTCAAGCGTCCGCATAGTCACAAACGTAATCTGGCACAGTGCATTGCACTTGGACAAACCGGAATTGCGACAGGCATGATAAATCCTGCACAAAAAGACCGTAACAAAAGTTTGTGTGGTTGTAACCTTCATAGGAAAGAAAAGGACGGTTACGACCACATGAACTTCTGTTACGGTCTTATTATGCAGGATTAATCGTACCTGTAAGCATCACAGTTTATATCAGCTTGATACCCCTGCACCTTCACTTCCCCCACACTGCGCAGGAAGAGCTGGAGACCAAGCAAGGGAACTACGCCATAGCTGGCTTCCCACACGTGTTGGGGGCAATTTACTCTACACATGTACTACTTGTGCCCCCTGCCGACACTGCACACAATAACCGCAACAGAAACCACACGCATTCCATCAATGTGCAGGCACCAATGTCGTCGCCAACTACCCAGGCAGTGTGCATGATTCCTTCATCTTCCGACAGTCCATCATCAACCAGCGCTTTGAGGCCCTCAGGGAGTGGCTGTGGCATGCTGACAACTAGACCAGTGATCAGCAGATCACTACAGGGAAGACCTGGGACATGTAGCTTTGTCGTCCCCCCCTGTAAGCGTAAGCGGAGTGGGCTCGCGTATGCCGGTCCAGCGTAGGGGTGTGAACGATGAGCCCGGGGCTCTGGGCATGGTTTAGTTCTGGGCTGGGCAAGAAAGTAACTAATGCGTGTGTCTCTGTCGTAGTGTCGGTGCCACCAGGACCGCAATCAGCAATGTTGCACCCTGTGACTCGAGTCCCACAACATGAGCAACATGGACGTAAGGGGGAATCACTGACCCTACATTCATCCATACTTTCATACTTGAATGATCATAGACATGACACATCTGTGTGAATTTGAATGTTTTATTCACATTCAGTGGAGTGTTGAAGCTGGAGCAGTACAGGGCCATGCAAACCCCACTTTACATTGTTGCCCCGTGGAGGGACAGCCAGAGTCCTTCAGGGAATGACAAGTTCATCTGAAGAGGAAGAGTTCAGTCCGCTGTCTGATTGCTGTGTCATTGGTAACCAAACAGAATATGGCAGTCCATGTCGAGGTCCAAGGTGAGTGTCGCAGAGTGTATCGGGAGACAGTGGAAGGTGATGATGCAGAGGGCAGAACCAAGCAGAAGCAGGCCATTTGGAGGAGATGAATGCTACCGCTTCCTCCTTACCACTAAGGCAGAATCATCCGCATCTTCGTCCTCTGATGTTTCATGTGCCTCACATGTGGGTGGTGGTGTTTTGCCTTCATCACTGTGTGGCACTGACACATCAGGGGCCGGAGGTGAAATCTCTGCTGCACTGTGTGGCAGTGACACATCAGAGGCTGGAGGTGGATTGTCTGCTGCACTGTGAGGCACTGACACATCAGGGGGCGGAGATGTGATTGTAGAAGCAGCAGCAGCATTCATCAGCGCCAGGCCTTGTGGCAGCAATGCCATGATGAGGGTCTGCAGGACATGGAAGATCCCAGCTACATCTCGCTGGTGTGCAGCCGTGGCAGCCATTCTTTCCGCCTGCATCCGCTCCCTGTTCTCCATGATCCTCCGCATGTGTTCCAACTCCCGGCTGACATCGCTGGAGCCACTCTGACTAGACAGTTGTTCTTGTCTCTGAGTCAGGACTCTAGCGATGTCAGCCATGGATCTTTGGAGAGCATGGAGCAGACTGTGGGTGTCCGTTAGGGACTGTAAGTGGTCCCTGATGGGACTTAGACACTTACGTATGGCATCTAGTTTGGCTGCCATGAGGTCGAACCCCACCCGCTCCTGTTCAGACCACACAGCAGGAAGCACCCACCACCCTGGCTGTCTCTCCTGGCCCCCTAACACACGGCGTTGGAAGGCCATGTGTTGTTCGTGGGGGTCCTGGGAGACAGCCGGGGTGGTGGGTGCTTCCTGCTGTGTGGTCTGTGCAGGGGGTGGGGTCTCCTCGATGCAGCTGGGCTGCCCTGCTCCTGGAGGTGAGGTGCCAAAGCTGTCCATGAGCTCTTGGAGGGCATCGGTGTCGAAGGTGGGGAGGTCCTCTTCGTCATCAGTGTAGAGATGTTCAGTCTGCTCTGCAGGAAGTGTTGATTCTCCCTCTGCAATGTGAAGGGGAGATGCAGTTTAACATTGTGTTCACATGTATGTTGACGCATTGTACAAGTTTACATACAGACTGCATGACAATGTACATTGTGACTGTTTGGGAGGAGCTGCCTATTTGATGCGGGACAGCGGACATTTTGACAACATCACGGATGTATGTTTGTACTTGTACATTATCATCTCACATTTCCCTGCTATGCCAAATGTGATTGGCCAGTTTCTACACACAAGCGGCACCAGTTGTGTCCTCTGTTCTGTTGTGAACGTGTTGCAGTTTGTACCACATTGTTGTCACAGTTGATGTACTCTGAATGTTATGTGTGTGTGCTGCATTTTGGGAGGGTCGCCCCTGCAGCTCTGATTTTGCAGCCCCTTATCCCTTTCAGGCGGTGTGCCTTTGACTTCTGTGCTTATACAGTGC
Source organism: Calotriton arnoldi (assembly GCA_963921515.1). NCBI lineage: Eukaryota > Metazoa > Chordata > Amphibia > Caudata > Salamandridae > Calotriton > Calotriton arnoldi. Next base: position 596,287 of record CAWUFW010005641.1, on the reverse strand, counting down.
TGAGATGTTGCATACTTGGGTAAATTGTGCTCTTGGTGGGAGTTGGGACTCTGGGGCATGGTTTATCCGCAGATGTGATGTTGACGTCAGGGGTTGTTTGTGCACGTGGATGTGTCAGAGTGTGACCTGCTCCTTTACGGATGTGGTCCACACTCAGCCACCTCAGTGTCGTGGCATGCAACATGTCATGATATATTGACTGCAGCCATGCTATTCGTCATGCAGTGTCACTTGCATTGTCAGTGTGGCTCACAGACACGCCACTTTGCTGGGGTTGGCACATGTGCATGGGTTGGTTGTGAGATTGGTGATGTGTGGGAAGGGCCCCCTCTGGGCACATAGTCGACGGGGGCCTACTTGCTGTTTCTAGGTGTGCTGCAGTGTGCCAAGGGGATCAGGGACATGATCCAGAGTCATTGAGGGTGTGCACTGTGCTATACTTAATTGTGCATGTGTACCATTGTGCCCATCTCCCCCCGTCCCCCCAGTCCCTGGTCGGTACTCACCCTGTTGCTGTTGTGTCAGGTCATGTTGAGCAGTGTCCGGTCCCCCAACTCCTGCCACCGTCTCCTCACTGATGACTGTGGACACCATTTCCTCCATCTCATCCAGCTCCTCCTGTGGCGCTGGACTCACACCTCCAGTTTGCATTGCTGCCTTCTGGTTGTTGCAGAGTTTCTGCTTGGTTTTGCGCTTCACATCATTCCAGCGCCTCTTGAGCTCTTCCATTGTCCTCCTCAGCACTCCGACTGCATTCACCTTGTCCACGATGGACTGCCATATTGCATTTTTTGTTGCCAATGACACAGTGGAGGTGACGAACAGTTGTTGATGGTGTTCTATCACCTCCGTTATCAGGATCCTGTTTTCCTGCGGACTGAACCGTGTCTTCCTCCTCTTCTTCTCCTTGCCCTTCCCTGACCCCGAGGTCCCAGGCTGGTCCTCCGTGGGGCTTGTGGGGTTCTGGTTGTCGTCTGTACTTGCTCTGGCTACCTCCATTGTGCTTCGCTGTTGTTTTGGTTTTGTTTGTGGGTTTTTTTCTGCTTTTATGGTGATTTTTCCCGCCTGACGTGTGTGAATTGCAGGCCTGGCGCAGCATATCGCTGATTTTTTTATCGCGGTTGGGCCCATCGCAACTTTTTTCACATTCGGCTTTGGATTTTTACCGCCGTCCCGGTGATTTTATCGCGGACATTTGACGCGTTATCGGGAAACTATTGCATGTTACCGCCGTGTTGAGAATGTGACGTTGACACAGCATTATTTTCCCACGATAGACGGCGATATGAAGAATTGCATTAACCTATTTTGGCGATGATTATGGCACGTTCTTGTGAATATCCCCCAAAATGTCTTTGATGTAGAGGTAACTTCAAACTAAATTTAGAAGTGCACAGCACCCCCATTCAATCCCCAGCCTTGGCTCTAGACACTCTACAGGGGGAGTGGAGACTGCATTGTGAGAGGACAGGCACAGCCCTATTCAGGCGCTGGTGACAGCTCCTCCTACCACCCTAGCTCAGGAAGAACCATCAGGATATGCAGGGCACACCTCAACTCCCTTTGTGACTATCTAGAGTGAATGCACAAAACATGCCCTGTCAGTCTAAACCAGACATTGATTGGAGTCAGGCTTCAGTTATAAGCACACAGAATTTCCCACTTTCTAAAGGTGGAATTTCTAAAATAGCAATGAAAAATCCCATTTCCCCAATAAGCAGGATTTATCACCACTATTCCAAGCATACCAAACATGGCAACGTTACTCCTTTCAGATCAGAAATTACCACTGAAACACATATCAGGGAATCCCCAATGCAAACCTATGAGAGGAGCAGCCTCACAACAGTGATAAACCAAATAGGCTATTTTTCACTACCAGGACATGCCACACAACAAAGGCACATGTCCTATCTTTTACATACAAAGCACTCTGCCCATAGGGGTTACCTAAGGCCAACCTTGGGTTGACCTATATGTAGTAAAAGGGGAGTTCCAGATTTGGCAAGTAACTTTTAATGCCAAGTCACTGTGGCAGTAAACTGCGCAACCAGGCCCTGCAGTGGCAGATGCCTGAGACAGGTTTGAAAGGCTACTTCTGTGGGTGGCGCAAGCAGTGCTGCAGGCCGCCTAGTAGCATTTGATTTACAGGCCCTTGGTATATAGGGTACCACTGTAGAAGTTGACTTACAGGAAAATTAAATATGCCAAACAGGTGTAGACCAATCATACCAAATTTACAGGAAAGAGCAAATGCACTTTAGTTCTAATCAGCAGTGGTAAAGTGCTCAGAGTCCTAAAGCCAACAAAAACAGCTCAGAAAAAATACAGGAGGAAGGCAAAACGTTTGGCGATAACCCTGCAAAAAGGACCAGGTCCAACAATAAGTAATAGGAATATTTATTGATTTTAATGTATGCTTCTAGCATGATGCATTCTGGATGACACATCAGATTTGTATGTTTGCATGAATGTATTCCTGTCTAAATATAACAACCCTGATCATCATGCAGCCACCCTTCCACCATCGCACAAGGATGCATGCGCTGGGAGTACCCAGCCTCAAGTGTAGGAGCAGGGCCGGACTGGCAACCGAAACCGGCCCTGGCAAACTGCTCGGCCGGCCCCCCCTGGGGTGAGGGGGGGTGCAGCCGAGCAGTTTGCGAGCGCCGGTTTCGGCCGATTTTGTTACAGGGGGCTGATATTGCCGACCCCCGGTAACAAAAACGGCCCCCCAGGGGCCCAAAACCGGCCCCCACCCTAGCGGCCCACCGGGGAAACGCCTGGTGCCCGCTACGGCCAGTCCGGCCCTGTGTAGGAGAGCAGGTAGACACCTTTAGACCAACATAGCTTATATACAATGGCAATCTTTAGATATCTCCCGCTCACACAATGCAGCAAAGCAAAATATTTTTGTGACATGCATATATACAACACCAAATTGTCAACCATTTTTATTTTCATTGAGGTTTTAATATTTATTTTGCACCAAGATTTTTAATTAATTACAAACATAAAGATTAATGAATTGAAAAATGTCTGAACCAACAGATTACTGAGATCACGTCCTTCTAAATAATCATAGTCCTCATCTCGTTTTTCCATAGTAGATTCATCATCTTCTGTTTTTTGAGTGCCATATGTCCAGTTTGTGTTCAATTGAATGCCTCTATTGTGGAGCACTGCACACACTACTGGAACTGTGCAGACCACAGGTAGTGTGTGAAGCCTTCCCCCTCCTGATTAAAATCAGGATTTAAGTATACCAAATGCTCTTCAGCAATGTTCCATGTTTTTTTACTGCTTGATTAAATTTCTTTTGAACATCACTCTTAGGTTGTGGAAATGGGGTCATTAACCAGATCTGAAGTCTATATCCTTGATCACCTTTGGAAAAAATAAAATGTATTATGACTTTTGGCTATAGGACATTTAAAAAGGCAGTATTAGAATACATGCATTATGGTAAATAACACACACACATCTAGTTAATGTTAATACTAAAACATAAACATGATAACCGAAAATGTTAATTTTAAATTACTACACAAAGCCTGACTTTTACTACACAATCTGAAGTCTACCATTTATAAACAGTAACTTTGTGAAAATAAATTGAAGAATTGTGACAAATCGATCATGAATGATAACTGTAAACTCTATGTTACCTAACATACCATATAGTTTATATGAAAAACATTAAATGCCTCATGATACAGCCATTTCATGCCTTTGTGCATTTGTGCGCTAAATGTGATGTACTAAATAATATAAATTTGAAATAAATTATGTAGCCTCAGATGTGGTTTTTAATTTAACATTGCAAGGCAAAGGTAATAACACTATTTTAAGCAAGACGTTTTGGTCAGTAGGTGAGCAGGATTCCTACATTAAGGATATAGTGAACAACATTGTAATCAAGATTGCTGTTATGTTATTACTGGTAGGCATACCATGGCTGGCAAATCGGCAAACATGATCAGACTAGCATTACCTGGTCTCAAACGTCAAAATAAGAAGTAGCTGAAATGTATTATATTACTCCAAAAGCAGACACTCTGAAAGGAAAACACACATAAGAACAATGATTGTAACTGTAATTCAGTATTTACACGTTATATGCATAATGCATTGGGTATCACATATATGAAGATTAATTTCTAAACACATTTTTGCTCCATATACATCTCCAGTATGGATACACATAATTCTCCCCTTTCACACAGCCACCCTTGTTTCATGGAGCTAAAGGGCATCCATTCACACTAGGCAGGAGCCTTTGTAGGATATAACCGAAGAATTGCATATCTTAGTTGAGATGTACCAGTATTGTGCTCTCACCTGATCACAATACGGAACGCCATTATACTGTTAAAATAACAAGACTTTTACCAATGGGTTTTATAAACCTTTGTGGCCACATGCTTGATGAACTATGCATATTGTCTATTAAGAAAGTTCAACTATATAATGTAGCTTTCACGAGTGAATAAATAGATTTGTTTACATATCATTAAATATTGCACACTAATATGTGTCCTTCTGACAAACAACAATATTAATGAATACTACATTACATTAGAAGATTCACAAGAAAAACGAAAATTCAAAATTATGCTATTTAAATAAAACAAATCAATAGTCATAACTTACCTACTGACAGGGAATTTTCAAAAACATTCATCCTTGAAGCATTGATTGATTGCGCAGTGCCTATAGATGTATGCATCATGGGTGTTTCCAGGATATTTTGCTACCACATTGAAGAATTTTTCTTTAGAGTCCACAATGCCGTGAACATTTATTGAATAGGATTGCTTTAATGCTCAATTTCAAAGAAATCTTGCTTCACCTGGATTACCGATGGCCTAGATTGTGGGAAATGCAAATGCTGTGGTGTTATTGCAATGATGGCATCCAGTAGTGGTTGCTAAAAACAAAGAAATGCTCCCTGTGATATACCTACTGCCCTGGCAGTAGTGCGCTGAAATGAACCATGAGCCAACATATGTATTACTGCAAGGAACTTCACATGGGGTGGAATAACATATGAACATGCAGTTAATGGCTCTAGACTTGGAACTATCTTTTTGCAACAAATGTCCTCCTTCTTCTAACAGTACATATTGATCACATTCTCCTTCCTCTGATCAATGAGGCTGACTTGCTGACGAAATATCCTCTCATTCCTTCACCTCGGTTGCTGTCCTGGACCCAGACATCGGCTCAGTATAATAAGCAGTGATTCCATGTCTACAAATGATGCAAAATGTGTTTGGGGTTTAATGTCCATAGATATAAGGGATTTGCATAACTGCTTGCACCTGGTAGGGTAATGCGTAGATTATTGACATATTTTTTCCACTGAGATACACTGTGTTACTCTGCTTCAAATGGCTTGTACTTTGTAAATAGCACTGCGTTAGCCTTGCATTACAATTTACGTGGGAACACCCACCTTGCATAACATTAAAGCTGCATGACGCAAGACGATATAATGCAGTACTCAAAATCTGATGAAAAAGTATATATGACATAAGCCCTTGAGTTGTCATGTGTCAATTTGCACGACACATGGATGATGCAAGGAATTCATAAATCTGCTCCTGGATCGTTAACGTTTATTTGTGAATATTTAATATGGAGTAGCTCTTTCACGTTTTCAATCAATTCTCTTACAGGTCTGTGTGCCAAAACTGATTTGTATATAGCTTGGTCCAAACTGAGGTGAGATGGTATACAGAATAATGATGGATTTGGTTGCAGCTCAAGTGATTGCCAGTTGCTGAGATTAATTCAAGCATTCCATCCATCACTTTTTGTATACTTTAGTGTGTCTTTCTAAATGGGACGGGCATGCCCAGATGTGGGTCCCATGCACACTGTGTCACTGGAACCAACCTTCACCTGGCAGATGAGCCTATAACAAGGGTGAAACCGGTCCTGGGTTGCTTGTGTTTCAGTTCAGGAGGACCTGATTTGGACGTTTGGGCTGGACTGTTCACATTGGAGCAGGGTCAAGACTGATTTACATGTAGCTGAGTCCAAACTGAGGTGGCATGATGTACAAAATAACAATGGATTGGGATACGGCCAAAGTAATTACCAGTGGCTGAGGTTAATTCAAGCATTCCATTCATCACTTTTTGTATACTTTAGTGTGTCTTCCTAAGTGGGGTGTATATGCCCAGACGTGGGTCCCGTACACACTGTGTCACTGGAACCAACCTATACCTGGCTGATGAACCTATAACAAGGGTGTAACTTGTCCTGTGCAGCTTGTGCTCCAGTTTGCTCCAGTTCAGGGAAGGCCTGACTTTGCAGTTCCGGCTGTACTGTTCCCATTGGAGCAGGGTCAAGACTGATTTGCCTATAGCTGGATCTAAACCGAGGTGGCATGGTATGCAAAATAATGATGGATTGGGATGCAGCCCAAATAATTACCAGTGGCTGAGAATAATTCAAGTATTCAATCCATCACTCTTTTGCATAAGTGGAAGGCGTATGCCCAGATGTGGGTCCCATGCACACTGTGTCACTGGAACCAAGCTGTACCCGGCTGATGAGCCCATAACAAGTGCGAAAATGGTCCGTGGTTGCATGTGTTCCGGTTCATGGAGAACCTTGCTAGGCAGTTCAGGCTGGACTTTTCTCATTGGAGCAGGGTCAAGACTGATATGCATACAGCTGGATCCAAACTTAGGTAGCATTGTGTGCAAAATAATGATCGATTGGGATGAGGACCTGTGTTAATACCAGTGGTTAAAATTAATTCAAGCACTCCATCCATCACTTTTTGTATACTTTAGTGTGTCGCCCTAAGTGGTATGAGCATGCCCAGATCTGGGTCCTGTGCACACTGTGTCACTGGAACCAAGCTATACCCTGTTGATGAACCTATAACAAGGGGGAAACTGGTCCTGGCTTGCTTGTTTTTTAGTACAGTGAGGACCTGGCTTTGCAGTTCGGGCTACACTGTTCCCATTGGAGCAGGGACAAGACTGATTTGCATATAACCTGTGACCAAACTGAGGTGGCATGGTGTGCAAACTATTGATGGATTGGGATGCAGTCCGAGTAATTATGGCTGAGATTCATTCAAGCATTCCATCCATCACTTTTTTGTATACTTTAGTTTGTCACACTTAGTGGAACATGTATGCCTAGAGGTGGGTCCTATGCACACTATTTTACTGGAACCAAGCTGTACCTGGCTGATGAGCCCATACCAAGGGCTAAACGGGTCCTGAGTTGCTTGTGTTCCAGTCCAGGGAAGACCTGGCTTGGCAGTTTGGGCTGGACTGTTCCCTCTGGGTCAGGATCAGGACTGATTTGCATATAGCTGGGTCCGAACTGAGGTGGCATGGTGTGAAAAATAACATGGATTGGGATGCTGCCCATGTAATTACTAGTGGCTGAGATTAGTTCAAGAATTTCATCCATGACGTATTGTATACTTTGGTGAGATCAGCACAAGAATTGGTCTAAGCTGAGAGCAATAACCTCCAAGAAATGCGCTGAGAAGCAAGGAGAAGTTGAAATATGGCCCCAAATGAATTGCCCAAGGACAAATACTTTTTAGAATATTGGCATTTGACAGTAATGTACCATAAGAAGAAATATGTGTTTGATCACAACGTTTGTCAGTCTTTCACAGCAGAGAATAGTAGTGCAAGTTTACATTCTTGCCCCATTCAAAACTGCTGCTCTTTTGACTGAAGTCCCTTGGCTTCTTGTCAGCTTTCCTTTGTCTATCACTTACTTCTTCCTTTGTCCCCTCTTTCTTTTTCTCTTTTTATATTTTCATTTTTACATTTTTCATTCTCTGTCCTTGGTTCTCACACTTAGTTTTCGATATGTACTTTCTTTCTCTCCTTCTTCTCTTTTCCTCAGTGTACCTCTTATTCATTCTTTCTTTTGTATCCTTTTTTATCTTTATCTCCTCTTGCTTCATTGTTATTATTCCGCTGAAATTGATTGCTGTTATAATGTTTATTTGATTCCTTTCAATTTTATAATGTTCATGTTATTTATTGATATCTCTTCCTTTAATGACTGATAATGTTCGTATTATTTCATGGAATGTAAAGGGTTTACGTAATCCTGTAAAGAGGCAACGGGTACTTTCGCACCTTTCCAAATTACAATGTAAAATTGCACTGTTGCAGGAAACACATCTTATTGATACTGATGTTAACTCTCTCAGGAAACAGTGGGTTGGAAGGGTTTATAGTTCCCCATCTAAGGACAGGAAAAACGGAGTGGTTATATTATTTCACAAGTCCCTTTCCCTTACTATAGAAAAAGAGGAGAAGGATGCCGATGGACGCTGGCTTCTTCTTCACACTATCATTAACGGATCCCGTGTGTCTCTCCTTAACATTTATGGTCCTACAGGTATCGATTTCCATTTTTGGCACTCTATGTTGCACACTCTTCACTCATGCTCAGATTCCAATCTCATAGTGGGGGGTGACTGTAATCAGGTCATAGACCCGTTTATAGATAGGAAATCCTCTTCTAGATACATCCCTAATAAAATGCAAAAGACTTTTGCTCAGACTATACTCTCGAGAGGCCTGGTCGACGCCTGGAGAACACTTAATCCCGACTGTTTAGAATTCACTTTTTATCCTCCGACCCATGGCTCTACATCCAGAATTGATTATATTTTCTTGAGTCCACATCTTCTTCCAAACCTACTACACGCTGAGATTGGCTCCATTTTGATTTCCGATCACGCCCCTGTTCTTATCTCTTTAGATCTTCCTTCCTTATCATCCAAATCCCGTCGCTGGCGCTTTAACAATTATCTTCTTAAGGATTCCTCTTTTATTACTCGCTTTAAGGAGTTTGTTTCAGAATTCTTTCTCCTTAATGCCAGTCCAGATCTGCCCTTTCATACCATATGGGATGCCTTTAAGGCGACAGCCAGAGGCTTTATAATTGAATATATGGCTAGTTAAAAGAAGCAATTTCGCAAAGATTCCGCCTCTATACTCTCTTCCATTAAGAAATTAGAGCACTTATATTTTTCTTCCAATAATGTTGAAACTCTCAAGAATTTGGTTCAAGCAAAACTTGATTTTAATAGAAAATCCACAGAAGAAGCTACGGGGACTTTATTAAAAATTAATTCCAAATTCTGTGGCGGCCGCAATAGAGCAGGTAAATTGTTGACGAATTACCTGAAAGTTAAGTCCCAAAGATCTAGAATAGTTAAAATTACTGATGACTACGGAGTTCACCATTTTAAGGATGAGGAGATATTGACATGTGTTACAGACTTTTATAAGACTCTTTACACCCCTGAATCTACTCCATCAGACGACGCGTTGGACTCCTTCTTTGATTCATTGCCTCCCTGGTCCTCTCCTCTTCCGGATTGTTCTATTTTAGATAATGATATATCCCTCGCTGAGATAAAGTCTTCTCTATCCAAGCTACCCAAGGATAAGGCTCCTGGCCCTGATGGCCTTACGGCTGAATTTTATTCTTGCTTTTCTCAGATACTTTTACCTCATCTTTTATCTCTTTTTCAATTTTTTGTATCCCATAGTGAGGCCTGTGGCTCTTTTCTTGAGGCTATGATCTGTTTGATTCCAAAAAAAGATAAGGATCCCTCTTTATGTGCAAATTATCGCCCCATTTCGTTGATTAACCTAGATTGTAAAATATTTGCCAAGATATTAGCTCTTCGCATTAATCAGGTACTTCCGGAGTTGATTGGCTTTGAGCAGACGGGTTTAGTCAAGGGGAGGACTATAGCTGACAATTCCAGAACTTTTCTTAACATCATTCATCTCGCATCCAAGAGTTCCTCTCCTGCCGCAGCCATAACCCTTGATGTGGAGAAAGCCTTCGATTGCGTTCATTGGTGCTTCATGATGCGTGCCCTTAAGTGGCATGGCTTTGGCCCTCCTATTCTGTCCCTTATCAATCTGCTTTAGTCTTCCCCCTCTACTTCTGTATTTGCTAATGGCTCACAATCTTCTTACTTTCCCTTACAACGAGGTACTCGACAGGGCTGTCCTCTTTCTCCTCTGCTTTTTAATCTATCACTTGAGCCTTTTCTTCATTCCTTGCGTCATTCTCCTACCTTACGAGGTTTCAGACATAAGAAAATTGAAATCAAATTTACTGCCTATGTGGATTACATTATGCTATATATTTCAGATCCCTCTACTTCTTTACCCGCCTTCTCAGATCTTCTGTCTTCCTATGCCTCCTTATCTGGGTATAATTAAATTTGTCAAAATCCGAAGTGCTTCCTCTAAATAAATATTGTTTAAAAAGCATGTTCGAAGGATCTGATTTCAAGTGGAATACCAGCAGTATTACTTGCTTAGGCATTAAATATTCCTCCTCTATCGCCAAAACGATTCAGCTTAATTTAGAAGAGGTTCTCTCAAAGGTAAATAATATGATTGGTGGTTGGTCCCCCTTTTCCTATCTTGGTGGGGCAGATTGGACACAATTAAAATGATGCTGCTTCCTGTTATTCATTTTTATTTGTCAATGTTACCTGTGAAACTTCCTCAGAAGTTTTTAAGACTCTGAATGGGGTTTTGAGTAAATTTCTTTGGAGTGGTCAGAAGGCCCGTATTTCTTTACTTCTTTTGTATGCTCCTAAAGATCGGGGGGGTGTTCAGTTTCCCAATTATCGACAGTATCACTCTTCCTTTTTAATTCGCCAAGTGCTACCGTACTTATCTTCCTCAGAAGGACCCTCTACCTCAGTCTGGCATACATTAGAGGAATCTCTGATTTCTCCTTTCCCTTTTTCTTTGTTAGCTAATTTTACTCATTCTCCTCGCTCCTTTAATTACCCGACAATTTCCAACTTTATTTCCACATTTCATCCAATTAAGCGCAAATCACATACTCCTTTGCAGGTTTTTCTAGACTCACCCCTGTGGCATAACAAATTTATTAAATTGTCAAATCGTACTATTTTTTGGAAAAAATGGGCTGACAGAGGGATCTTTCTTGTTAAACATTTACTGAATGGTTCGTCCCTTCTTTCCTCCCGAGAGGTTCAATCTAAGTTCGATTTACCTGCCTCCTCATTACTCAGATATGACGCCTTGAAATTGCTCTTAACCAATCAACTTTCTCTCCTTTTCGAAGCTTCCTCGTCTCCCTCAGATCTCTCAGATCCATCGTCTGAACCTTTACCCACTTCCCCCTCAACCCGGGCCTCCCATATTTATAAATACCTCCATTTTTCATCTCTTAACCGTCCCAAGAGTAAAGTTGAACTTTTATGGGAATCAGAGTTGCAACATACCCTCTCCATTCGCATGTGGAACTCGATTTGGGCACGTTTACATCACACTTCCTGCAATGCAAGCACCACTCAGACCCTTTATTACTTTTATCAAAGGTTATTTTTAACTCCCTTGTCTCTCTCTAAATATAGTTTAGGCCTACCCCCGAATTGCTGGTCATGTCAGCACAACCCTGGTTCATTAATGCATGCCTTTTTTCTATGTCCCAACATCTCACGCTTTTGGATTAAAGTATGTGAGTCCATCTCCCTTATTTGCTCCATTAAATTCCCCTTTGATATTTACTCCATATTCCTGGGGAGTAATTCTGTTAATTGGATTGGTTCGTGTAGAATGGGTAAATTTGTGTAATAGCCATTGCCTTTCAGGTAATTACTTCCAATTGGAAAGATGCTACTAAGGTCTCTTTTTCTGCTTGGTGGAACGTTCTTTGTTACCATCACAGACTGGATAGAGCTTCTGTTAACACGTCTCAGCAACTTATCCGGAAGGAAGCTTTTTGGTCCGCACTTACCAACTACTTATCCACATCTGCACTTCGGAACAAGGACTGCTCCTTTGTTTATCAGCCACCATGAGTATCTCATTTATTTATTCCTTTTTCCTCATGTACTTCATATAAGTTCTTGTTTGGCTCTCACCCTGCTTCCATGAAATTATATATTGCATCATTGTATTGAGGTAATTTTAAATTATGATATTAGATAAGGATACTACTTCACTCTCCTTCTTTTTCTTTTTTCCTCTCTTTCCCTCTTTCCTGTTCCTTTTTCTTCTCTTTTCTTTTCTCTTTTTCTTTCCCTTCAACAAAAATGTAAAATGCTATTTTGTTTTGCGGTACAATTCTTCATTATCGCTTCTTTTTTTGGACTCTTTGTTTATTATTCATGGTTATTTCAAGTTGCTATCCCTCCACTAAGTACTTCTTCTCTGAGGGTCTCCCTGCGATTATTATATAACTATTGTTATAATGTTGTACCTTGGTTCTAATTGCTTCAATAAAGCTCTTTAAACTTTAAAAAAACAAAAAAAAACTGCTGATCTTTGACTGCAGACATTCAGCGTTCAGTTTTGTTTTTATACCGAAACCTGAATTTTTGGGATTCTGTATCAATAGGGAAAGTCTGAAGTTTCACCTTCACAGAAACCAATCTATGGTGCTTTAAACATGGTTAAAATTCAAAGCGGATAACAACTGCTTTGCCGAACCAGCGAACAGCGAGGACGTCAAAGACTGCCAAATTGAGCAAGGTCCATCAATCTGCATCTGCTAGGTGCAATCTACATCTTCACAGAGACCACTTGTAGAGTCAATGTCAGGTCATAAGATACTACTCGTTCGTTGTATGCACCACTTTCTCTGTTCTGCTTCACAATTACCTCTGATCCAAAAGTCGCTTGTGACTTGGCCTGCGCTCAGCTGAGGGGGTCCTCCCTTGTTACGGCTATCCGGTTGCTGTTAGTCCTTCTAAAGAGTTCAACTTGGACACAAAAAAGGGTTCTCTAAAAGTGTGTGTCCTCTCACAATTTTATTTCGGCCCATCACCTAACCTTAAAAATTGTTTGTCATTTTTAGCTCCAATTTCCTCAATCAAGGCTTTGCGGCTTCTTTTCAATATAATTTAATTCTTCTAATATAATACAGTTAAGACCGTGCGTTATTTATTTTGTGGCAGTATGACACTTGGCTCCACTGGCAATTGTAAACCTTGAGATGGGCCGAAATTGTCCGAGAAATCTAATTTCAGATTGGCCGAGCAATCTAATTTGAGGGTTTTGAAAGGAAATGAGAGCCAATCTCTCTCAGATAATCGCCTGATTATGGCCATTATTGAAGCTTGGCCAAATTGCACTAACCATCTGCTGTGGAATGCACTCTTTATGCAGAGGCAAGAAGGTCAATCATTATCGCTAACTTCCTCTCTTATCCAAAACAATAAACTCTTTGTGCCTGAATCTGCAAGGCAATATCACCTCCCAACCAAAAACAATGTTGAAACAATTAATTTTGTATAGCCACACTTCATTTGTTCATTCATTTATATCATTTCATAAACAGTCTAAGGGCAGATAACAGCATACCACATTAATTATTGTAAAAAATAAACCCAAACAACGTTTAAGCAAAATTTTACTAGTTGTGAGAATACAATTAGCAAAAACGTAGTCTGACAGAAACATACGGGCATATTTACAACAAACTGGCTGAGCGTGGTGTTATGCCAAAATTGGTAACGCTGTGCCCCATCAGTTTCAAAACACAGGGACGCTCCGTATTTACAAGAATGCGGTGCACTCCTTTGTTTCCCCTAGCGCTGATGCTAAAGGAGGTGCCTAGTGCCAGCACAGACACCCTTGCGCCATGTTACAAGGGTGCCTGCAATGCAGGGGTGATTGTTTATGTGCAGAAAGGGGCGCCTTCCTGCACATAAACAATCTTTACAGATGATGTGCTGTTTCTATGTATACTTCAGAATGCAGCACACATTGAAAGAGCAAAATTCGAGTAGAAATGAAACATTTCTCCTCGTATTGCCTGCTTAAGACCAGGTATTCCCTGGCAATATTTTTTGGCACTGCCCCATACCTTGGAAATATGGGGCAGCATCAAAAAGCAATGGGTGTTGCGGCACAACGCCCACTGCAACACCCATTGCACGCCCCTTTCATACTAAAGTGCTGCATGAATAGGGGAATTATTTAGAAAGCGCCGTTAAGCCAAATTAATTGGCTTAACGCCACCTTGTAAATAAGGCAAAGGACTTAACACCACCAGAACGTTAACTTCTTGTAAATATGACCCATAGTGAATTAACTATTATTTACAAAAATATAGCTCCATTTGGGTGTAGTTTCAAAATCATTGACCCAAATTGGGCAATATTTTTGTAAATTATATTTCTGTCAGGCATTAACTTGTTAAAATGGTTCTCGAGATATGAGGTGTTGGAAAACACAATGGGAATTTCTGATGAGGCAAAACATATATTTTAAGCATTGGCAAAGCTAATAGGTCTTGCTTGTATGTTCAGTTGTGAGTAAAATGCTTGGCTTTACCAATGCTCCTTAGTAATGGGCACAATACATTAAATTAAAAATGTACATGTGATGATATTACATTCGATTGGCAACATATAATTACCTCAATAAACATTTGCTTTGATCCGTCCAGTGCTTAATTTGTGAAAGAATTAAAGCTCAGCTCACTGGCGCTATTAACTGTCACTGAGCCGAATGCTAGTCTTTATTCTATCCCATGTCTCTTTAATCCACTACCTGACACACCCTGCCCCTTAATCTCTCTCTTGCAGGTTTCTGCTTCTCCTTCTTCTTTGAGCTATGTCTGTTTCTCCCTCTCCTGCTCTCATTCAATGTCTCATGAGGAAAAATAAGTGCTGGTCCCGAAAAAAGAGTAATGGTGGGCCTACCAAAAACCACCAGCTCAGATTAAGCACTGGCAATGCCACTCTCATGTGTGATCATATATTGCTTGTATAGGCTCTGCACTGCTAGGCACATGCACTCAACTCATAGCAACACAATCCTGTACACACTCACTGTCCTACCAAGTGCCCACTCTCACCAACTCACCTAAGGTCCTCTCTAAGGCGTTTACTCGTTAACTGTGCACCACACAAACCATCTCACACAAACCCCATCTATATTACCTCTCCAATGACCCTGGGTAATGCACTCACTGTCTCAACAAGCACCCACTCACCAACTCACTCAAAATCCTCACTCACAAACTCACTCACATCAACACACTTGCACAAACTCACTGTACACACATACATGCTTCACCCTCACTCAGCCACTCACATCTACATATTTTCTCATTGCCTTACCCAGGACCCACTTACAGCAACTCACCCTTAACATTCATGCATTCTGTCACTTAAATAGAGCTTGCCCCCAGTCTGTCGTCTGCAGTGCTTCTAATATTGCTCTCTCCTCCTGAATTCACTTTCATATGCTTCCATTTGTGTACAATTAGAGAAAAAGAAAACACCATCATCCTGAAGTCTAGGTAAGGGCTTCTTTTGATGTGCTTTTTGATGTATGAGATGCCACATTTATACATCAGGTCACAGAACATCGGGGACGAATTACAGAAAGGGCCCTGGGAATGTAACAAGCATGTGTGCCAGCTTTGTGTGACCCCGGGGCACTTGGTATTACAGAAGGGGGCCGCAGATGCTTGTGCAGGCCCTTCTGTAATACAGATAGCACTGATGCACATGAGGAAATTCCCTCATTTGTGTTACCTCATGCAAATGAGGGAATCTCTTAACCATGCTATGAAAGTGTGTAAAAAGGCAAAGAAGCTCTCAGGAGGCGCACTGAAAGTGTTCCACAAAAAGGTGGTGCACTATCATTGAGCCTCCTGATGGCCGCCTGCTGGAGGAGGGGAAAGGGGGTCCTAAGGACCCCCCAGACATCCCCTTGTAGGCAGGTGAAGTTATTTACTGCACTGCCTAGAAAGGGATCTCTAATCCCTCTTTAAAGTGCAGGTGGGTTGCTTCCGGTGCAGTGAAACATGGAGTGGCTTTGAAGCAGTCACTCTGTATTTCACTTGAATGCCATCTCCCCAGTGCAGCACGAGTTTGTGGCTGCCCCGAGGGCAGTGCATTCACTCTAATAAGGTGCACTTTCCCTTTTTAAAGGTGCGCTGTGGCGCAAACAGGAAAAGTGAGCCCTATGTGTAATAGGGTCCCTGATGGTGATAGAAAAATGTCATGCGCCTTCCTGAGCAGGAATCACTCCTGGGATATTGAATGCTACATTATTGAAACAGAATTCAGGATGCCCATTTAGTATTTAGTATCTTAGTAGCCCCTTCTATTCTTTCTGATCGAACTGATTTGGGACAAAGAAAGGGACATAGGATCCGTTTAGGTAGAAAGAAGACCTTAGCCTTGCACTGCACTGCTAGGGGGTGTGGACAGTGGCCAGTCAGAGCACCACTGCCCCACAGTAATAGCAGACCCCATGTGCCATTAAACAGTCCTTGGGCACTTTGTTGATGGGCCTGCATGAGGATACTATGTGCAAGAGGGCATACGACATGAACATCAGTGGGTGCATGATAATCAATGCCATGGGCGTTTATATTCTAAACTGGGCTGCATTAGACATGATGGCAGCTGATGGGAGAGAAAGCAGCCATGCTACATTCTTGAAAGCCCTCCCTTGCTCCTTCAATAGTACATAAAATAAATAAGTAAAATAAAAAATAAAAAATTGACTGTGCGCCCTTGTGATGTGATTCCATGCAGGTTATTAGCTGCAATGCATGAGATGAACTAGGTAAGGGCAATGCTAACATTCACTCAATGCTGCAGACTGATCCAAAATATGATAGACAGCCCCTTGAGCAAATGTCTAAAAGGGGCTTGCCCAGTTAACCAGTTGCTGATGTGGGCTGACTGAAAGCCCCTTTTTGTATGTTCTTCATGTAGTAGCTGTACATGTATAAGCAATAGCTGCTTATTTCGCATGAAGCTCTTGGAATAAAACGTCGACCATTTTGAGATTATCATTTTTATGTGCCAGTGCTTAACGTCCTAATCTGATCGAGATTGGACTATGGAAATGCCATGTACTATCAAACACACGAAAGGTGATAGAAGGATGCTTGCAATAAGTCTAACCACTGGCAGTTGCTCGGGGTTGCATTCTAACCCATCGTTCTGTTGCCCACCATGCCACCTCAGATTAGAACCAGCCATATGCAAATCGGTCTTGACCCTGCTCCAATAGGAACAGTCCAGCCCGAACTGCCAAGCCCGGTCCTTTCTGAACCAGAATACAAGCAACCCAAGACCAGTTTTATACTGATTGGAACTCTGTAACAGCCCCAGATACCCCTTCCCACCCACCCCGGTGACCTATTTAAGGTATCTTTAATCACCATCACTAATCCTAACCTATCCTAGTCTTGGACACAGTCTCAGCGAATCACTGACAGAATATCAAAGGTCAGAATATCGACCTACAAAAATATCGCAGCAAGAATATTGAAGTCAAGAATATCGACATCCTATGTACATTATGGTAAGTACAAAAATATTGAGAGAAAAATATCGTTGTCAAAAATATCGTTGTTAAAAATATCAGGTTTTTTTAGTTAAAAAAAGTAATGTAAAATAAAGTAAATAATACATATAATTAAAATAAACATAGTTAAAAAATATTTTAAAATGTTTAAAAATTATAAATTAAATATATATAATTTATAAATACATTTAATATATACATATAATATATAATCAAACATGAACACACTCCTTCTGGACTGCATGGGACCCTTGGAGAGTGGCGCGCACGCCGGCGGAGCACACCGGCTGTCTTAATCCTTCCGTACAACTCACAATTCCGCGCGCTCTCAGAAA
The DNA here is from genome assembly GCA_963921515.1 of Calotriton arnoldi. Classification (NCBI taxonomy): domain Eukaryota; kingdom Metazoa; phylum Chordata; class Amphibia; order Caudata; family Salamandridae; genus Calotriton; species Calotriton arnoldi. The sequence continues at coordinate 578,601 of CAWUFW010005641.1, read as the reverse complement.
AGGAGGACTCTGTGGTCGTAGTGTCCACTGCTGTGTTTATTCACAACGCGTTTCGCTTTCCCTGAAAGCTTGATCACGTGAACCGTGCAACCAATGTGGGCAACAATTATAGAGAGTCGATGGCAATGAAAATAAACAACGGACATACATATGAGTAGCGGCAGCCATCTTGGAATGGTTAGAAACTGAATAATACATTCCTATTGTAATACACACATGGATAGTAGAAGTATCAGACAGTCAATTGTAAAATTCAAATTACAAAACGATGTGCCCAGTCAGTAGTGACAGAGATCGAAATAAGACATGCTAATGATTAGCAACAAAATGCACAACTAAGTGAGACATTTATAGGTAGTCTAATAAAGTTACAAGTGAAATGGGCTACTCCGCACCCGGTCTTCTAAAATGCAAAGCGGCTGTGCCTAAAGTACCTCTAATCAAAATAATCCTTGATGCATCTCTCTACCAGCTGTGAATTATATATATAACCGTGTCTGTAAAACCTACTGCTGAAAAGGTATCAGATGTACGATATGTGCGTTAACATGGAGATGTCCGCCACAAACCTTTTACCTATGCTCGGCCAGTGCCAAAATTGGTATCAAAAAAGTATCAACAGTAAGATAGATCCCCAAGTGGGAAAAGTCGTCATCCATATAGACAACCCTCAAGTCGGCCAAGCAGTGTCATCGTACATTGTCAATAAAGTTACAAAGTTGTGAGCACACTACCCTGCTCAACACGCGGTCTTCTACAATGCAGAATGGCTGTGCCTGTGCTCACCTATGTAGCGCGTGAGCATACAGACACGTGGTGGACTCAAAAAAAATATATATATATGTACTTTCAGAACAACAGCTGCGTAGAAAACATGTGTGCCCTCCTGTATCATACTTGTTGTAGGTGTAATACAACAACATCAAAAGCAGTTCTCCTATGTGCATATGGGCAAGTGCTCAATGTACATCTCACACATGTATGCAAGTCCAAATGGAACACCATCATAGCCACAAACTCCAAAAAAACGTTACCGACATACTTCAATGTGACAATGTGCTCATGAAGAGAAAAAAGGGTAGGTGGCCCGTGCTGGTGAATACTGGTGAATGGGCCCCTTCCTTTCCTCCTGTGAACGAAACAAAAGAACAAAGTGATTAAAACCAGGATCATCTGTCCTGTAATATTGACATAATATAACATCTACTCAAAACCTTACATTCATAAAACTTGCTCAAAATTCCAATGCTTAAATGGTCATAGTTATGGAAGAAAGATCAGAGATTGACGGAAATCATGGGAGAAAATGTATACACAAGAAATGAGGAGAACATAAATCTGTACGAGAGAGAATGGAGGAAAAGGGGGGAGAAAGGGGGGGGAGGGGAAGAGAAGGGGGGGGAGAAAACAGAATGATCTAATTTTATGAGAGGCGGAACAACTAACAATTGCGCGAATATGACACACCCCGCAATGTTACATGACCACTATTGTTCTTTCAGGTGTATTGAGAGTTCTTCCTCTTGGTTCAATCCTCCCGGGTTCTTGGTTTGGAAGTCTATAATGTACCTAGACTCCCTTTGTCGCAGATGCAAAACCCTGTTGCCACCTCTAGGATGTTTCACTATCTGTTCCAAGATGAGGTAACTCATCTCTTTGGTATTGGAGAAATGTTTTTCCCTGAAATGGCGTGCCACAGGGTATTTGGGATCAAAGTTGGTGATGGCCCTACCATGCTCTAAGATGCGCTTTTTGGCCATACACGTGGTACTCCCTATGTACCAAAGTTTGCAAGTGCATTCTATGGCATATATCACAAACGTGGAGCTACACGTGAGGAATTGAGTAAGTTCCTTGCTAACACCGTTGTACACAACCTGTTTGTGAAACTTACTGTTGTTACATGCCTTGCAATGGCCACACGGGTAGAAACCCTTGAGACCATGTTGTTGTCTTTGCGGATAGGTGGTGATGTCACTATGTAGTAACATGTCCCTGATATTCCTGCCTCTCCTATATGTAATACTGGGTCTATCAGGGATAATGTCACCAATGACATTATCACTTTTGAGGATATCCCAATTTCTGGTCACAATCCGTTTGATGTTACAGGCATCAGAACTGAATGTCATGATCATTCTCGACTTGTTGTCCTCAGTGTCATGATTCTCTGGCTCATCTGAAATGGTCGATGTTCTATCTACCAACCCCGCTCTCTCACATGCTCTCTTCAGCACCCATTTGGGATAACCTCTCTCTCTAAAGCGCTTTACAATGTTGTTACTTTCCAGCTGGTAGGTTTCATCAGTGTTACAATTCCTTTTAGCCCTCAGCAGTTCCCCATAGGGGATGCTCCATTTAAGGGTCTCGGGATGGCTGCTGAGGGCATGTAGAACACTATTACCAGCGGTGGATTTCCTAAACAGAGATGTGTGTACTGTATTCTGTTTTACTTCCAGTTTGACATCGAGATATTCAACATCAGTCCTACTGATGTTGCCACTCAGGATGATGTTAAGATCATTCTCATTGAGTTTCTTAATGAACTCTCGTGCCTCATCTTCAGACCCTCTCCAAATAATGAACAGGTCGTCGATGTAGCGAAACCACATCGACACATGTTCAAAATCAGATTGAAGAGCAGGGTGGACCAAAATGCTCTCCTCCCAGCGTCCCATGAAGAGATTCGCAAAACTGGGAGCGAAACACGATCCCATAGCTGTCCCGGTCACCTGCCGGAACAGAGTACCATTGAACATAAAGATGTTGTTGGTTCAACAGAACTCTGTCATGTCCAACAACATCTGTGTATGCTCTCTAAATCTCACCGGTCTGGCATTCAGGTAGTGCTTGCAAGCCTCCAACCCCTGCTGATGATTAATGATGGTATAGAGGCTATGCACATCTAAGGTGATAAACAGTGATTCCTTATCCCATTCTAGATCCTTTATCTTTTTGAGGAAATCCTTTGTGTCCCTGATGTAACTGGGTAGATTGATCACATACTCCCTCAAAAAATGATCAATGTATTTGGAAATATGCTCAGCTACACTCCCTCTGGATGAAACAATGGGATGCCCGGGGGTCTAATAGGGTCCTTATGAACCTTAGGGAGAAGGTAGAGTACTGGGAGGACTGGATAATCTCTTTTTAGATAACCATACTCCTCCCATGTGAGGATACCTTTATCCTTCCACATCATGAGCAAATCCCAAATGGTTGTAATGCTCATATTGTAACTGTCAGTGTTGATAGGTTCATAAAAGTTCCTGTCATCAAGTTGTCTGCCTGCTTCCATGATGTATTGTTCTCGATCAAGGATGACAACATTGCCCCCTTTGTCCGCCGGACGAATGACAATGCTGTCATCCTCCATGAGAGATTTGAGGGCCTGTCTCTGATTGTACGTGAGATTGGTGTCCCCATTCATGTTATATCTCCTATTTTTGTGTCTGGAATCGTTTAACGCTTTACTAACACACTCGTGGAAAGTATCGATGCTGTCATGAGGTAAATTGGGCAAAAAACTAGACTTGGGTTTAAAATTGGTGACCGAGGAGGCATCAGTAGTAATATCCAACTCGGCAAGTAATTGTGTTGGGGTGATGTCTTGGTCTGTTGTCACATCACTCTGACCTAATTCTAGCATAGTATTCAAAACATCAATATCCCCAATGTTGAAATTACAGTTAGCGTTGTCAATATCTCTACATGTAACTCTACTGTTATCACTACCTTTAAGTTTATGCCATTTGGTGAGTTTAAGTTTTCTGACATATTTGAAGAGATCAATTCTTACGTCTGTATAATTCGAGGAGTAAGAGGGACAGAAGGAAAGTCCAAGACATAAAGTCCTTTTCTCAATGTCACTCATAGATCTTGTTGAAAGGTTAATGATAGTTTTATTGACCATTGTGTCATCCATCAATAGGCTCTTCTTGCACGTGTTTTGTTGTTTCCCATACCACGACCTCTGCCTCTTTTGATACCGTTGCCGGATTCTTGCTCGCCGATTTCTACGTGTCCTCTTCCTCTGCCTCGTCCCCGTCCCTTCTGGCCTCTTGTCTTTGGCATTGGGGTTTCTCTCGTAGTCAGTCGGCCCCTTCTCAATGTCCGATACTCGTCTAAAAAGTCAGTTGGCGAGTGTTGCGCTCCTCTGGTATAACACTATTGACAGATATGTCAGACTCACTCTCGCTTGTTGTGGCGATCTCAGCCCCTGATGTTGCTTTAATGGTGTTGTCATCCTCGCCTTCAATTGATCCTTGTTTGTAGAGGTGATCATATTTGCGACTGAAGGTCAGTATTCTTCCACTGTCATAATCGTTGTAATCACGGATAAGTTTCCGCTGTTTCCGTGCCTTTATGTCGTCTTCATGTTTTTTGAGACGTTCCTTTATGGTAGTTAAGGATTTGTTCAGTGCTTCGGTCTCCATGCTTTTGCTAAGGTCTTCCATAAGTTCTTTAATTTCTTCAAGGATTACATCGCGATCCAGCCACGCGTATTTAATCAAAATCTCCAGCATTCTTCTGGAGCTTTGACAAGAATTCACTGACCATTCCTCCAACATCTCCAATACCAAAGAGATGAGTTACCTCATCTTGGAACAGATAGTGAAACATCCTAGAGGTGGCAACAGGGTTTTGCATCTGAGACAAGGGAGTCTAGGTACATTATAGACTTCCAAACCAAGAACCCGGGAGGATTGAACCAAGAGGAAGAACTCTCAATACACCTGAAAGAACAATAGTGGTCATGTAACATTGCGGGGTGTGTCATATTCGCGCAATTGTTAGTTGTTCCGCCTCTCATAAAATTAGATCATTCTGTTTTCTCCCCCTTCTCTTCCCCTCCCCCTTTTCTCCCCCTTTTCCTCCATTCTCTCTCGTACAGATTTATGTTCTCCTCATTTCTTGTGTATACATTTTCTCCCATGATTTCCGTCAATCTCTGATCTTTCTTCCATAACTATGACCATTTAAGCATTGGAATTTTGAGCAAGTTTTATGAATGTAAGGTTTTGAGTAGATGTTATATTATGTCAATATTACAGGACAGATGATCCTGGTTTTAATCACTTTGTTCTTTTGTTTCGTTCACAGGAGGAAAGGAAGGGGCCCATTCACCAGTATTCACCAGCACGGGCCACCTACCCTTTTTTCTCTTCATGAGCACATTGTCACATTGAAGTATGTCGGTAACGTTTTTTTTGAGTTTGTGGCTATGATGGTGTTCCATTTGGACTTGCATACATGTGTGAGATGTACATTGAGCACTTGCCCATATGCACATAGGAGAACTGCTTTTGATGTTGTTGTATTACACCTACAACAAGTATGATACAGGAGGGCACACATGTTTTCTACGCAGCTGTTGTTCTGAAAGTACATATATATATATTTTTTTTTGAGTCCACCACGTGTCTGTATGCTCACGCGCTACATAGGTGAGCACAGGCACAGCCATTCTGCATTGTAGAAGACCGCGTGTTGAGCAGGGTAGTGTGCTCACAACTTTGTAACTTTATTGACAATGTACGATGACACTACTTGGCCGACTTGAGGGTTGTCTATATGGATGACGACTTTTCCCACTTGGGGATCTATCTTACTGTTGATACTTTTTTGATACCAATTTTGGCACTGGCCGAGCATAGGTAAAAGGTTTGTGGCGGACATCTCCATGTTAACGCACATATCATACATCTGATACCTTTTCAGCAGTAGGTTTTACAGACATGGTTATATATATAATTCACAGCTGGTAGAGTGATGCATCAAGGATTATTTTGATTAGAGGTACTTTAGGCACAGCCGCTTTGCATTTTAGAAGACCGGGTGCGGAGTAGCCCATTTCACTTGTAACTTTATTAGACTACCTATAAATGTCTCACTTAGTTGTGCATTTTGTTGCTAATCATTAGCATGTCTTATTTCGATCTCTGTCACTACTGACTGGGCACATCGTTTTGTAATTTGAATTTTACAATTGACTGTCTGATACTTCTACTATCCATGTGTGTATTACAATAGGAATGTATTATTCAGTTTCTAACCATTCCAAGATGGCTGCCGCTTACTCATATGTATGTCCGTTGTTTATTTTCATTGCCATCGACTCTCTATAATTGTTGCCCACATTGGTTTGCACGGTTCACGTGATCAAGCTTTCAGGGAAAGCGAAACGCGTTGTGAATAAACACAGCAGTGGACACTACGACCACAGAGTCCTCCTTTTCTGAGAGCGCGCGGAATTGTGAGTTGTACGGAAGGATATAATATATAATATATACACTTACTTATTAATATTTTTAAGAATTATTTTAATAACTTATAAATTAAGAAAATCTTATACATTATAAATACATCTATACACATAAAACAATAACATAAATAAAAATTAAATAAATATATGTAACAAATTTAAAAAAATTAAATTATTTTTAAAATTAATTATATACTACATCAGCTAAAATAATACAAAAATATTAAATAGTGGAGGGAATAAAATTACTATTCCAACTCCAAACAGTGCAACAGTAGGGTAAATGTTGGATAGCGTAGGTGTTAAAATTACTATTCCCACTCCAATGAGTGCAACAGTAGGGAAGGTGTTGGATAGCGTAGGGGTAAAAATTACTATTCCCACTCCAGTGAGTGCAACAGTAGGGTAAGTGTTGGGTAGCGTAGGGGTAAAATTACTATTCCCACTCCAGTGAGTGCAACAGTAGGGAAAGTGTGGGATAGCGTAGAGGTAAAATTTACTATTCCCACTCCAGTGAGTGCAACAGTAGAAAGTATTGGATAGCGGAGGGGTAAAAATTACTATTCCCACTCCAATGAGTGCAACAGTAGGGAAAGTGTGGGATAGCGCAGGGGTAAAATTTACTATTCCCACTCCAGTGAGTGCAACAGTAGGGAAATTGTGGGATAGAGTAGGGGTAAAATTACTATTCCCACTCCAAAGAGTGCAACAGTAGGGGAAAGTGTTGGATAGCGAAGGGGTAAAAATTACTATTCCCACTCCAAAGAGTGCAACAGTAGGGAAAGTGTTGGATAGCGTAGGGGTAAAATTTACTATTCCCACTCCAGAGAGTGCAACAGTAGGGAAAGTGTTGGATAGCGTAGGGGTAAAAATTACTATTCCCACTCCAGAGAGTGCAACAGTAGGGAAAGTGTTGGATAGCGTAGGGGTAAAAATTACTATTCCCACTCCAGTGAGTGCAACAGTAGGGAAAGTATTGGATAGCGGATTGGTAAAAATTACTATTCCCACTCCAGTGAGTGCAACAGTAGGGAAAGTGTTGGATAGCGTAGGGGTTAAAATTAACATACTTATAATTAAATTAATTTTTATAAATAAATAATGATTTAATTATTAAATAACTAATAAATTAATTACCAATACCAATAAATAATTAATAAAAATAATTACCAATTAATAATTAATTAACAATAAATTAATGATAAATACCAATAAATAATTATTATTATAAATAAATTACCAAATAAAAATTAATTAACAATAAATTATTTCCCAATACCAAAAATAATAATTATCAAAAAGTAATTACCAATTAATAATTAATTAACAAAAATTAATGATAAATACCAATAAATAATAATTAATAAAAATTAATGACCAGTTAATAATTATTAAACAATACATTAATTTACAATACCAAAAAAATAATATTTATTTAAAATTAGTTACCAAATAATAATTTATTAACAATAATTTATTTATCAATACCCAAAAATACAATTAATAATTACTTAATTAGAATTACATTACTTCCCACCCTATTTCCCTATAAACTCACAACCCGCTCCAATAATAAATTAATACACTTAATATAATTATCAATTAATCAATTAATAAAAATGAATTACCAATTAATAAAAATGAATTACCAATTAATAATTAATTAACAATAAATTAATTAACAATACCAATAAATAAAAATAAATAATTACTTAATTACAATTAAAATACTTCCCACCCTATTCCCCTATAAACCCACAACCCGCTACAGAACTAAAACGCAAAATTTAATTAAAATTAATTAATAATTCCTAAAAATTATTAATGCATTTACTATAATTACATTACTTCCCACCCTATTCCCCTATAAACCCACAACCCGCTACAGTACTAAAACGCATAAATTACTTAAAAAAATATTACTAACTTATAAACATTTTATACATATATTTAAAAACCAGTACAATATATAACACATATATATAAAATACATAATAAAATACATAACACTAATATAAATATCGATATTAGTAACATCGATTTTTGCTATTGATATTACTAACTTCGATATTAACAAAAACGATATTACTTACCTTCAGGTCGACATTCTGGTCGTCGATATTCTTGATTTCGATATTCTGTCCCTACGATATTTGGAACTCGATATTACTGTAGGTCGATATTCTAAACTCGATATTTAGACTGTGCACCAGTCTCAGCATGTGTCATCTCTTCACAGTATGCCCCTACAGCAAGCTGTGTTGTCTCTCTCCCTGCACTCATCTACAGCAGTATACACTCCTGGCAGTCATTTCCAAGTACATACTCTGCCCCAATCCGAGGGATCTTAAATATACACCAAATCTCCCTGACATCGTTCATCTATTTATTACTTTATTACATTTTGCAAAGAGTCTGGTTACTGGCCTTTAGTTACGAGAAACCAACCAGTTTCAAATAAACCCCAGAAAACAAAGTCAGAATCTGATTTTCTGGATTATGCCCTTGATATACAAACCAGGGGAGAGGTATCTACTTATGGGCCATCAAAGGTTGGAAAATGTTGATACCAGCTAGTGAGGATGTATGATAGTTAATGCTTTCATAAACGTTGGTAGCTCAAAATAGAAGTTATACATTCATTAACGTATAAAAGAACGAGTTTTGAAAATTCACAAACATTCAAAGTAGACTGGTTAGAAAGCTGTGACTGTCATAGTTTCCAAGCATACCACTGGGAAGGTCATGTGACATGTGCTGTCTTCCCAACATGGAGTTATACACAAGACATAACTCTGCATTGGGGAAAAGGTAGCCTGATGTGCCAATTTCATATTTCTTTTTATTTCCCCTTCCCCTACCCCATCCCATACAACATTACAACTTGTAACATACAACATTACAACCCTATATTGATAGGTGGGGATCTATCCCTTTTCCACCATGGAAATTAAGTTATTCCAGCCTTTTGCTAGAGAAATTTTCTGTCTCCAAGGGGGCAAGTGACGACATGAGATTGAGAATACCAATAAACTCTCACGTTTGTGGGCATTCACAGACTGTCAAGGGAAACCATGTTCTGAACCTCACACTTAGCAATACTTGCATGGGATTTACTACTCAATAATTGTATACAGTTTTGGTGTACAATCGGTTGTTATATTTTGTGATTCTAGTAGATATTGTGTTACATAGGATTGGCAATTTAACTGGCCGTGTTGTGATGTCAGTGCAAGGGGGTCCATACAGCATATCTATTTAACCTGCATTTTTAGTTAAGTGCAATCCTACGTGTCACAGACACATTGCCTGTTTACTGCATATGGGATGTGTGGTTATTTTCATTTTTTGCCAAAACAGACACAGCCGCCACCAAATTTCGCCTTTCAGAACAGAGACCAAAAGTAAGTATGAGGAAGCTTTTACTCTCGGCTTTGTCTTAGTGATCCAGATTCACTGCATATTTGAATACATAGTGATCGATGACAGTGAAAAAATATAATACACTATCATTACATATACTGGCAATAGAAAACAGCTATAAAATGCAGTAATCTAAGTGCTGCTCTCTTTTTGCTTAGTATGCTAAATTGAAAGACAGGCTTATTTTGTACTGAAATGGCATTGTAATTAAAACACTGTTGCTCAAGTGGTACATTTAGTTGGACAAAACTGGTCATGCTCTTTTTCCTTAGCTTCCTCCGTTGGATGGCAGCAAGCCTATATCATAACGATCTATCGGTGCTAAACGTATCCCATTTAAGCAGCATTCTTCAAAATAGGGCCTTCATGCACAAACGAAATCAGAAATCTTCGCCTTCAGGTTTCCTTACATTGATGCAGATTTTTACCTTGTGGAATTCAGAAAAGTTTTCTAGGTTACATCTGGAAACCTGTGACAGTTGCATTCATAAATGGTGTGGACATCTCCAAGCACAAGTGAAGAGTGGCTAGATGAATTTGATGTGTGTTTGTGAACGCCCACAAAGATATACATTTGTTGATCTTCACAAACTGGTCTCTCAGACCCCTTTCCACCCTGGAAATTGTTAATGTCACTGAATTAGAAAGGTGGCTATGCACTCATAAAGAACAGTATTTGTGCATGTATTGATTTACATGGGTAAATATTTGAGACTCAGGACCAACATTAATTTAAAATTAATTTAAAATTCTGTATCTGAGGGAATGCATCGCTGAGCAATATTTGAGTTCTGTTCTGTTCTACCCACATTCATATGGGATTCTTTTTGTAAAGTTCAGAGGCTGGAAGTTTGTCCATTATGCATTCAATATTCACTAATAATTATCCAGTGCATTGGAGGGGGAGTTCCTATATAATGCATACCTCCACATATTGCCAACACCAACAGCCTGGCTTCAGCAGATGTATCAAATAAAGGTTCAAGAGTGTTGGATCTCTGCCAGATGTTTCCTGTGTTGGAGTGTTGGATCTCTGCCAGACTGTTTCACTAGCTCAGTTTAAACTCACTATATGCATACATTTTATTCTATATAAACATCCTGACAATCAGGCATGGATACAGCATGCAATGATCTAACTTGGACAGTGCTGAACTAAAGCATTCTGGTCCATATTTACTATTATTTTTGTGATGGGGTTGCGCCACTTTTGTGGTGCAACCCCGGCGCAAAATCCCTTTGGGAATTTACTAAGCCAAGCAAAGCAATTTTGGATTGTTTTGCTTGGTTTCGTAAATACAAAGTAACACAATGCAGCGCATAGTGCTACCTAGCAGTACTTTGCATTGGGCAAATTTTACATGGGTGTAGCAAATTGGGTTTCTGTCAAAATGGTGCTCCTACAAGGAGAAATATTTGTATTTCTCCTCATTACTTCCTCTTTTCATGTACACTGTATTCTGCAGCACACATAGAAAGATACAAATCCCTCTTTGGATTGTTTTTGTGCACAAAGGTATCCATTCCTGCAAAAAAAACAATCCTGCCGTTTATGCAGGCACCATTGCACCATGGTGCAACAGTGCTTGTGTTGGCGCTAGTCAACACACAAGAGAGATCAGAACTGCTCCATATTTTGAAACATGGAGGGGCAGATTTACAAGCCTCTTGCGCCACTTTTGCGTCACTTTTAACATGGAAAAAGTGACGCTAAAGTGGCGCAAGGGGCTTGTAAATCTGCCCCGGAGCATTTCTGATCTCGCCCTTTCAGTCAATGTAGCGTAGCAAATTTCCTTGCTGTGCCCGTTTGCCTGAAATAATAGTAAATGTGCCACTTTGTTTTCATGCCGACAAAAGATTATCAACATATTTCACAATTCACAGTACGTGCAAAACTGTGCGTAACCTCTTTATTCCCGAAAAGTGCATTCACTGTCCAAAATGCTAATACTTGAAAGTAGTGATGCTGTGAATCAATTTCTGTAAAATACTCCACAGTGCGTAAACTCAACCCAAATCAAACACATTCATAATTAAATATTCTAATGCTGTAATCGCAAGAACCACATTGAACATAGGCAATTACAATTCCTTTACAATTTACGCAGTGTTTCAGTTTAAGAGTAGTTCCCTACGGATATGCCATCAAGTATGTACAAAACACATTTGCAAATGTAATCTACTGACAACACCGAAGCTTCTGACTTTCAGTACCATTCCTATTCTAAACATATTTCACAAAGCTGTAAACCTTCCGTTCCTTTAACGATATTTCCATGTCTGTAAAATACACAATTCATGTTGCTCTAACAAATAAGCATTAAATCTAAAGGTACCTGTGATGAATGAAAGTACAAGGAAGACAGCAGTCTTACGAGCCATTACGAAAGGTGCTGGAGGGCCTGTCGCTGAGTTTGCTTTAACAAGCTGCGGTCATGTTGTAGTTACTTCTTGGCTCAGGTCATACTGCGCATTTCATGTATTTATAGAGTCTGCAAAGGAAGTGTGCACCCTTGGCAAGATTCTGTTTACTAATAGTGTTGCTATGTTGCTTCTAGTGCCCAACTTTTCAATGGTTGGCTTTCCCCTGAAGAGAAAACAATTCATCACGCCTTACTCTTAACGGATTACTCGGTTTACTTGTTCTCAAGTATGCGTGACATGTTTGCCTTTCAAATGATTATAATTTGGGATATAACCTTTCATACATTTCCTAATTTTAGGACCCATATCAAATGGCAAAAGCGCAAAATGAATGTTTTCTTTTTCCAATCGTTTTGCTAGAATTGGACAGGGATAAAAAACAGTCCTGTGTAGCAGAAATAGAAATGGCCCACGTTCAAAAATCGTAATTTGAGGCTCTTCCTGGCACAATATTTTAGTGGTATTTGGGTAATGTTCATTCTGGAAAATGTGTGGCAAGTAGTACATTTTAAAGCAGAGAAGGCAGTAAACAGTGCGCAAAACTGGACAGGATTGTAATATATCTTTATTAGGGTTATTGAAATTACCCAGTATAGGGCATTTAGGGTAAATTAGTAGCAAATGATCTATTTTAAGATCAAAAAGAGAAAGAGAGAGAGATCATGAGAGAGAGAAAGAGACCAGAGAGAATGTGTATATGTGTGATCGTGCACATTGGCATAAATATACGAGTGTCTTTGATTGTGTGTCACTTGACTCCAGGCTACTTGCTGCTTGTATTATTCAACTGCTCCTCTCATATGCTTCAGCTTTATCAGTGATTCTAGACTAACAACTAAAACAAGCATTGACAAAGTTGATAAGTCTGGCTTGTTTTAGATGTATGTGTTCTTTGTTGTAATGGTCACAAGTCATTTGAATACGCTAAAATACTGACAAAAGCCAAAGACCAGTACATGTACACATACACACACACACACACACACACACACACGCACACACAAACACACACCCACACACCACACACAGTGGTAGCTGTAGACACTAATGTATTACAGTTAGAGGCATTCATAAATTCATGGAATTGTGTTGTATATATGGATGAATGGAAGGTTGGAGGGATATACAACAGTGGGTGGTTTGATGGTGTGGTTGTACAGCTGGATGGACTAATGCTTAGTTGTGATTTGATGTTTAATGCAAGGGTGGAGTTGAATGGATATGCAGTTGTGTGAGGGTGGAAAAGGAGGGATGGGTGGATAGATGATAATAATAGTATGTAAGAGGAGACGTAATTGGGAGTAACAATAGATACAAGTAGGAGTCAATGCAAAAGTAAGCAGGTGTGACTAGAAGAGTAGGCCTAGGCATAAGTAGGATAAAGAGTAAACAGGATTAGTAAGTAGTAGTATGTAGGAATGAGAAAGAGTATGACTAAGCAGGTACGGTTAATTAAAAGTATGTTAAAGTAAAAGAAGGAAATAGTAGAAGGAAAGATTGGTATGAGTAGGAGTGTGAGCTAATGTATTTAGAAGTAGGTATGTATAGATGTTAGTAATATGGACTAGGAGAGTTAAGGACATATGTGTATCTATTCATATGCTTTGTTGACTTTTCCATGGCTTTCAATAAAGTTATTAGATATAAGCTATGGCTGAAATTACGAGCTTGGGGCACAGATGACACTCTCTTACATCTGTTAATTGAGTTTCATACAAACAAGTAGATACAAGTAAAACTAACTGTGGTAAAGGCCTAACTCAAAGTATTGCCACCTTTATTGCAGCGGTTGGCGGAACTCCTGTGACTGCCCTCTTTGGAAAAATCTCACCGGATGTACTCCTAGTGACCAAAAATAACTCTAGGGGACGCCAAATCTCGCTTGCACTCACCAACATACTGTTTTAGCACGCGTGTAAGAAAAAATTCCACCATGCGGCAATTGTCGGAATTTGGCAGGAACTCTGTGTTATAAAAGTAACAAGGAGTTACCACAATTCTGCCAATTCTGCCGGCAGAATGGAATATTTCGTCCACCCTTACTATAATGGCCTGAAGCTGGGAGGTCTCCTAACTCCCCTTTTTATTTACCCTTTATATTGCTGACCTGAGTACAATTAGCAATAATAACGATGGCGGCCAACCCAGATTTGAGGAATGTAGAATCTCTCATCTCATTTACACTGATGAATTTGACATAATATCATCAACACAAATTGGTCTCCAATGACATCAACACATGTAGAAGAATACTGTTTTAAAACGAATTATCAATAATTCATAATAATACAAAAATAATGTTGTTTGGAAGGTCAAAATCGAGATACATTTGGAAATTGGATAAGAAAATTGATGAAGTGACAGAGTATTCTTATCTGGGCCTAACATGTGACTGAACATTAAACTGGTCCTCTCACAAAGCACTGATTACAAATAGAATAATTATAACATAGCTGTTTTGCACTTTATAGATTTGAATGACGGAGTAGCAATTGGCCTTACTCTCACCGTTCTAGCTATGAAAGCCTGTTCTGTTCTTTTATATGGAGGAATTCTTTTTTTATAAAAAAGATTACGTTTTTGAATACCATTTTTATCAAAATTATCTGACAAGCTTTCAATCTGAGAAATTCCACACCTCAACTTAATATCAGATGTCAATTGGGCCTTAACCACATAGTAGCCTTAAATCACATCAACGTAATGTATTATTTATCAGGTCTGGGCGTAGTTCACGGAGTTTTGCTACGCGGAACTCCGCGAAGTTACAAAAAAACTCAACGAAGTTCCGCGAGTGGCGGAGTGCAGTGCGAACTGCAGTCTTGTTATGTTCTGTATAGAGGCCCTAATGTAGACCCGTTCATACATGCCCTAAAATGGACGTATTCATATTTTCCCTAATACGGTCATATTCGTACTTGCCCTATTATTGTCAAAGCCGCATATGCCCCATTACGGTCATAACTGTACATGTCCTATTATAGTCATGATTCCTTATATAGGCATGATCTTTCACCTACATTGGTCCTCACCAGTACACAATGTGCTCTGAGGGCTGAACGTTATCTATTCTGTGGTTTTGAATACAGCAGGGTTTTTCCCAAACACAGGCCCACACTGTACTCATCAATTATGCATGGCTCTCGAGGAATACACCACCTGCATAATATGTATGTACAAAGTTCACCCCTGACGTCTTCCTCAAGTCTAACATGGCCAATACAAACCATACGAAGCAACTAGAGTCTTCAGGGTATAAATACACCACATCTTACCCCGGTAACACAGAGGGAACCGAGACTTCCATGCTGACACACTGACCAGAGACGCTGAGGCTCCTGCATGCAGTCGCTCCAGCTGACAGTGGTCTGACACAGCCCTTGCGGGGTGTCCAACTCGAGACCAGGACGGGGTCCCACACTCTCTCTATTCAGGTATGGGGTTCGACTAAATCCTAGAAGGATTCTTGGCTCTTAGGGTTTTAGACCTACACATATGCTAGGTACACTCAGGTACATCTAGTTAGGCATCATAGGAGTACGCGCACTTTTCATAATGCTTTTTATATTCATGTATGTATTCATGATTATTGCAATATGGTAGAACTGTTCTATCCCTTTGCTTTTATTGTACTGCGGATAATATATCTCTGCTATTGTCTGCTGGTTGCCGCAGCACATATATTTTACACTAGAATAACAACTGTTCAATAAATACTTATTGAAACGCCCAGACTGTTTATTCTGTGTAACTCTCTGAGACAAACCGAATAAGTAAGCACGAGTGACTGAGCGAAAGGTAGTACATTGTTTCCACGATTCTGAGGAATTTGGGTTGTCATGGTCTAAGGTTGCCAGAAACTAATCTCTCCCCGATAAGAGGAGATTCTAGTGGCACTGTGAGCTAGCTAATGCAAATCAGGCTAACATACACGGTGGGGGTGCACAGAGTCAGTCAGTCACCAAGCCCACAGTTTATGTTATCCAAACGCGCAGGTCCTGCATGGGTACTATAGGAACTACACGACAGTTTGTGCTGGTATTCCTGCCACTCGGGTAGAAATTCTACCCGAGCAGCAGCTCGCGCTCGCGAACTTACCGTTCGCGATCGCGAGCGGGGGGAAAACTCCGCTGCACATCGTGAAGCGGAGTTTTCTGCACTCTGCGAGCTCCGCGGAGTGCAGAAAACTCTGCAAACTCCGCGAAAGGAGCAAAGTTCACCGCCCAGGCCTATTATTTATGTGACTGCTTTAATGTGCCATTGACAAGTTTAAGATTTTAATTACAGAAGATCCAAATTTTCATCCTAGAGTCAGATGTATGGCCACAGAAACTGAGTTGAATTTTTTTTTTAAAACTATAATTTGCCCACAATGCTGGTTTTAGTTTAACTCTGAAAAACAGCAAAAGAAATAGGACAGCTGTCTTCTCTGAATCTGACAAAGGACAAACTAGCTAAGCTTACACACTTAACCTATGGGAATAATACATATACCTCCAGAAGTCAATTTTATCAAGATTCTAATCTTAGATCCTTGAGCAAACCAATGGGTTGTTTCCTGATTTTACACAATCAGATTTTTTTAACAAATTGACTCAAGTGCAAATTGAGTTTTATATGTTTGCTATTTGTACAAGTGTGTGTCTCATATTGAATTCTATCTTATTGTATTGGTTGTTAACTTAAATCACACAATAACATTTTACCTACTTGTGTGTATCTATGGAATATTATTTCAGCTGGTTAGTCTGCAGGCATGTTATCTGCACCAATACATATTGAAACCTCACATCCCCAACACTACATGCAAGAGGATAGTACATATTTTTAAAAATGAGTTGAATGGAACACATTTTCACACATTCAATGACTGCTGATCATGAAAGAAACAAATGGGCTCAATTAGAGTTTGGCTGTTTCTGCTGCCCCTCCAAACTCGTGGCTCCCTCACCTCATTTAGAGGTGGGAGAGCTCTGCTGTTTCCACAAGTGAAACATCAGCGTGACCCACCTGCAGAAATACTAAAATTGATAGCCCTTTCTAAGTTGAAGCCTACCAGACAGCTGCATAGTTTGCTAACGACATCTTGGGGACATTCAGAAAGCTAGCCTGGGAATGCATCCCACCCGTTAATTACCATTGTCTGTGAAGTTTATAGCACACATTTGCTTGCTTTCTTTTTGCTGGTTCTATTTCTTTCAGGCAGTCCATCTTGAGTTTGTCCCTTCCATTGCACAAACCCTATCTAGTGTATTCTTAAACCAATGCTCGATTTCTGTAAACATGCCTTTAAATCTTGTTCTTATCTTGTCACATTTGCTGTCCATTCAAAGACAAAGGTAAAATGTCAAGCTCTGTCTTCCAAGGAGCTTTGTGTTTACTTTTCTTTCTCTGACTTCAAAACAAGAGGATTTATGTGACAATCATGCCGGCTACTGGTGATGTGCTTGAGGGACGGCTGTATGAGTATGATATCATTTTTTTTTCCAGCACACAACAAAATTTACATTTCTGTAAATGAACTGTGGTGATATTTCAGAATATATATTGGAATCAGAAAAGCACAAATGAAGCACATTGTAGGTAATTCTTTGGTGGAAAAAGTTTTTTATTACAATCAAAGCACATCCACACACTCGGTGATGACATTTTCCACACATTATCATTTGTGTGCGGTATACTTTTATCAGTAAAACTGTTTGGCTGTACAAATATAATGGTCATTTCTATTGAAGAAGTGTTGCATGTAATGGCAGTTTACTACCACACCATGCATACTTCCTTTAACCCCACTCCACTCTACTCTGCACCACTCCACACCACTGCAGTCTACTCTGCACCACTCCACACTACGCCGTTCCATGCCACTGTACACCTCATCACTGCAGTCTACTCTGCACCACTGCTTTCTACGCCACTTCACTCTACTCCTCTCTACTCTACACCACTCTACTCTACGACAATGTACTCTAGCCCACATTATTCTACAGTGCACCACTGCACTCTTCCCTACTGCATGCTACAACACTCCACTCAGGAGAAAACTCCCTGTATTCCAGATCCATGTTTTTTAATAACAAACTCCTGTTTTAGGAGTTTGTTATTGAAAAATGAAAGAGACTACTGACTGGGGCCAAAACATCATGGTACTTAGTATGTAAGCTCTTCTGCCTTCATAGGGAACATCATACCGGTACTTGTTATGTTACAATTATTTGTAGAGTGCACATCTCATTCGAGAGGGTATCCAGCTCTAGATAAGAGGGTATGGATGCATCTGGTGAGGAAGGAGCAGATCCTGTGGTGGACTATCAACACAACCGGGTCGTCACAATGACAAACCGTCTCATTCAAAAAACAGGAAAACCACGACAAAAAAACCCTGAGACTATGCTCATGGAACATCAACGGGCTGAACAGCAAGGTAGCCGATGCTGAATTCATTGCATATTTAAAAACCTTTGATATTGTCCTCCTGCAGGAAACTTGGGTAGTGGACCATACCAACTACAGGGGTACATTTGCTTCCACACTCCAGCACTGAGGAACTCCAAATATGGTCACCTATCAGGGGGCCTAGCCACCTACATTGCCATAACAAAATTTGATAGAGCACAAGAAATTCTATCTTCACTACCATCAGTACACTAGGTCAAGATTTACCTGAACCTCAATGGCTCCAAGGACGAGGTGTTATTGGCCAACATATATAAACCCGAAATGGAAAAAACTAGAGTCAAAAACCTTAATCAAATATCTGCTCTCAATCATAAGCTCGCACAACACTTCCAACCTCATCCTCTCCGGGGATCTAAACCAACAACTCTTAGGCACATCATCAAACGACGACATACAGGTCCAGTCCTTCTATTGGAACATACCAGCCCAAACCAAAAGCAATTATGGCATACCAACCAAGACAGGGATAGAGCTGCTAGAAGACCTGGAGCACATCATCCTAAGGGCACTAAATGGACGATTCATTGACGACTCCCCTCCGGCTGCCTTATTTTACTCGGAAACTGCAAGCTCTACCATATACTACACTTTAGTCTCCCTTTCATTTTTTCAACACGTATCAGGGTTCCGCTTAGGAGATAAAGGGGACAGTGATCATCGGCCCCAAGAAGTTTCAATACAAGCATTTCCGCACAAGCTGATGCTTAATCCTACGGACAAAATGGAGGAGAACTGCGTGGGTCTCTCAGCTTTTTATTCAATCCAGTAGCGGAGGAGACGCGATGAATTCAACCAAAAGTTGCTTGATACAGCTTAAATACTGAAAAATTGCTTGATGCAGCTTGAATAATAACAATTTGAAAAAAGATCCCAATGCATTTCGGGCCAAATAGGCGGCCCTTCTTCAGGGGAACTGTAAATATCAAATGACATAATCACAATCTAAATAACACAGCGTCTGATCAACATTGTAATAAAGAACGATATGAAGAGCATTATGTTAAAGAGACGAGCTCGAGAGGATTGTCAAAGTGTCAGGATTAGAAAATAACACACAGATGCCAAACAAGAGATGAACCAGAAAGTGAAATACCCAATCGTAAAGGAACACCGTGAAGTCACGTGCTACTAAAGTGCTAACGCTGAAAGTGAACATTTTTACGTGTGCAGAAAAGGTCGATGAAACATAAAGTTTAAATAAAACATCATCACCAAAAGCGTCACGATGAATGGTGCTCAGTGAACTACGGAAAAGTGAAAATGAAGGTGCGCAAAGGCTTACCAATAGTGCATGTGAGGATAACCTCAATGCAGCTTGAAGGAACACAACCACTCAGTAAACACTGGAGGGCTATGAAGCGGGAACTAGACAGACACGAAAAAGGCTTGTCAATCAAACAGAACGCTACCAAAGGAAAGCAAAGGTAGCGAAGTATCAAACAAGGTAAACTCACCAAAGCGTGACATGCCGCGAGTGCGGGTGACTTCTCAATTCTCAACATGAGAGACGAGTAAACGAAGTGCGTGCGCAAATAAAACGTGAAAACGTAAAAAAAGCATGGAAACAGAAATGGGGACTGCCCAGCGAAAACGACTATGGTTGAAAAAAGACTGTGGTCTAAAAATGGTGGAAAGATACATGCAAATAATTGAATAAATATAACATACAGATAAAGATCAAGAATAATATGTAAAATTTACGACATTCAAAATAACAGAGAAACAAACATTTGAAACTAAAGAATGCAAGAATGACAAACTAACAATAAAGTTAAATTGACAAAAGAGGTCTCCGTTTAGCCATTAAACCTATGTTATTCAAAATGAATCGCAAATTTATGGATAAATGGTATGCCATTTTAAATAAATGTTCTCTAGATCTCATTTTACTAATTGTAGAGGAACTGTCTCAAGTACTATCTGGGCTTGAATTAGAAATCAAAGAATTACAAGACATTTTAGCTACTCGTATGGAAGCGGCAGAATGGCAGACCACTTTGATTGACATTAATAAGAGGTTGGATAATTACGCGAAAGAAATTCATGAAAGAAAGATCAGAAAGTTTCGTCGAGATACGATCGACTATAAACTTGATGAAGTTTATACTTGGGCGGAGGTCTATGCCCAAAAACGGGCATGGAATAAACCAGGCACCACTTCATCTGATGAAAGGATAGCGTCAAGCACTGATACTCAGCTTACACGTCCACCAGCATCTATGCCAGTTGCTTCCTCTTCTGCGCATGCAGTATCTACTAATGCATCTAAGGTGTCTTTTTTAGACACAAGTTCAGCTGCCAACAATCCTCCCATACCAGCGACACTAGATGCAAACAAACCCGTCGAGGCCACAGATTCAGCAAAATCAGGCAGATCGCAACGGCAAAAGAAACATTAGTGATAAACATCTCTTCATCAAATTTATCGCATACACAATTGTCACTTTTAGAGAAAGGCAGTTCTTTTGTGCCGACTTTTCATTCGACTTCTTTAGACGCTGAAATAGCCTTATACAAGTTCACACGAAAACTTCGCTACGATATTTCTTTTCTTCTAGTAATTTCAGCATAGATGCCACACAAGTTTCAGAATATCGCAAGTTCAAGCCCAAGAGTGTGTTTACTTCACCTATTTCACACAAAACCATTGACACATTTGAGACTATGATTAAACAAGATTTGCTTAAACTATCAAAGACATCCACTAAACCTTCATTAAAAACATGTCACAGTGCGATAGAGCTGCTTTAAGAGCTCTAAGAAATAATGCGGACTTACACTTTACAAAGGCTGACAAAGGGGGTGCTCTAGTAGTCATGGATCGCAATATGTATGAAAGTAACATTCTATCCATGTTGAGCGATGAGAACACATACATGTTGTTAAATGAGGACCCCACCAGGGCTTTTCAAGAAGTTCTTCTCTCTATACTGACCAAAGCTTGTGAAATGAAATGGATTTCTAAAAACTAAAGAATATTTATGGACTGAATTTCCCCGAAGACCGGGACTGTACATGCTCCCAAAAATTCATAAAGATCTAAAAATCCACCTCTCAGACCGATTGTGTCAGGGTGCGGTTCATTGCATGAACCATTGGGTAAATATCTAGATGTATTTTTGCAACTGATTGTGCAGTCATGTAAATCATATTTGCAAGACACCACCCATTTGCTTACAGTATTAGAAGAGGTAGAAATCCCTGAGAGCGAAGAAATATGGTTATGCACTATCGATGTGGTTGCATTATACACTTCCATTCCCCATCTTGACGGTCTTGAATCAATTGAATGAGCTTTACTTAATCATGATGTGCCGTCTGCTAACAAGATTTTCTTGCTCGAACTTTTACATTTCTGTCTCTTTCATTGCTATTTCACCTGGAAAGGTCAGTTTTATGCTCAAACTAATGGCACATCCATGGGGTTTTCTGGGGCTCCCAGTTACGCTAATATCTTTATGCTTAAATTTGAGACTGAGTTTATCTATTCTGATGTGGTTTGGACAAACCATCTTAAGTTATATCGCCGCTATATTGACGATATTTTCATCATCTGGCAAGGACCCCGTCATGTTTTAGAAAATTGCATTTCTTCATTGAATGAAATTAATCCCAGGATTCAATTCACTTCCAGCATTGAGGCTAGTACCATTTCATTTCTTGATGTGTGTATTAAATGTCAAGGTTCTGTCATCTCAACAAGTGTGTTTCGGAAAAAGACTGATCGCAATAATTCTCTGTTATTCCAGAGTTTTCATCCACTTCCATTGAAAAGACATTTGCCGTATTCTCAATTCACTAGGATTAAAAGAATAACATCTGATCCTGAGACATGTGTACACACTATAAAACAGTACAAATTGAAATTTCAAAAAGGGGTTACCCCACTCATATACTCGACAAGGCTGAAACCCGAGCCCTTGCAGTTGATAGAGTTGGAGGTAGTTGCTCCTTTGGTGAGTCGGATTCTGTGTAGTTTTCGGCTTCTACGTCCGGTCTCTCCTGTGGTTGTGCCTTCTTGGGTTTGCCTACTGTTTTGCGGGGTCTGCTGTTGCCCCCTTATGTGCCTTTGTTGGAGGTTGTTTGTTGTGGTTGCCCGCAACGGTGGCTTTTTTGTTGACCGTCACCTTCGCGCTTCGGTTGGGTGAGTTGGGTGCTTTGCTTCTCTCCTTACCTTCTTTGTAGTTTCTGCTGTATGGGGTTGTTTCCTCCGTGTTCCATTTGCAGCTGGAGGTGGTTCCTTCCTTATTTGCCTGGGGAAGGGGATTCCTTTGTTCCTTCATCCGTGGCTGTTCGCGCCTTTTAGTTTTTCATTCTCCGTGCCTTGGGGTTTCGTCTTTCTCCTGCCCTGCTTGTCTCCTGTGGGGGTGTGGCTCGGGGTTGGTTGTTTTCTCCTTCAGCCTTCACTCGCTCTGTGCGTTTGGCGGTCTGCCTATCTTGTGGGTCTGCCTCCTCCATCTCTGGTGCTGGGTCGTTCGACACGTTGTGTGTCCGCTTCCTGGGCTGAGGTGGCGGGGGTCTCTGTTCTGGAGTTTTTGTGGTGCGGCCTCTTAGCGGTCCCGTCAAACGGTTGTTCGGCGTTGTCGACTTGGTGTTTTACGTGCATCTGTTGACAGTTTTGCTGTTGGCGTTTTGAACGCTGCTGTTCGTTGATCATTTGTTTGATTACAGTTTTGTATTTTCTGCATGGATCCCTGGTGTCCTGCATTTTTAAGCGTATTGTACTTAATAGATGGGATCTGTTGCAATCTGAATCAGATTTTCAAGGCCTTTTCCAACATCCTCCTCTTTTCGCAAACAAACGTTCTTGTAATTTAAAAGAATTACTTGCTAAACCCATGACTGGTCAGAACATTACTCACAAGGGTATGATCAAATGTCTCAATTGTTCTCATTGTAACAACGCCATTGTAGGCACGTGTATATCCCATCCACGCTCAGGCAAGAATATCTTATTGAATTTTACAGCTAACTGCAACAGTAAATTTGTCATTTATGTGATTAAATGCCCTTATGGACTTTACTATGTTGGCAAAACTGAGAGAAATTTACGCACTCGGATTACCGAACACAAAAGCAGAATAAGGACCAATACGTTAAGCTCCCCCCTTGCTCAACACTGGTTAGAAAAACACAACACCATTGCGCAGCTGAGATTCAGTGTGGTAGAACTTGTCAAAGAGACAGCAGGCAGAGACATGACACGTTTTCTGTCGCAACGTGAATACATTGGATATGGTTCATGGAGAGTCTTGTGCCGAACGGGTTGAATGACAAATGTGAATTTTCTTGCTTCTTGTAATTGTTTTTACAACTATTTTTGAGATACTAATACTATATCATGACGTATTTGTTTCTTCATGTAAGTTCTGACCAACACCTATATGTTGTTTTCATTTCCTTATTTGAGTTTACTAGTGATGTACACTAGTATTCATTCACATGGTTAGTCTATTAGATATGTTGTTCATTTTGCAGTTTCAATGTTATGGATTACTGTTCTCCATCGTCAATATTACGTATCACTGTTTTCTTTTGTCAATTTAACTTTATCGTTAGTTTGTCATTCTTGCATTCTTTCGTTTCAATTGTTTGTTTCTCTGTTATTTTGAATGTCGTAAATTTTACATATTATTCTTGATCTTTATCTGTATGTTATATTTATTCAATTATTTGCATGTTGTCTTTCCACCATTTTTCGACCACAGTCTTTTTTCAACCATAGTCGTTTTCGCTGGGCAGTCCCCATTTCTGTTTCCATGCTTTTTTTTACGTTTTCACGTTTTATTTGCGCACGCACTTCGTTTACTCGTCTCTCATGTTGAGAATTGAGAAGTCACCCGCACTCGCGGCATGTCACGCTTTGGTGAGTTTACCTTGTTTGATACTTCGCTACCTTTGCTTTCCTTTGGTAGCGTTCTGTTTGATTGACAAGCCTTTTTCGTGTCTGTCTATTTCCCGCTTCATAGCCCTCCAGTGTTTACTGAGTGGTTGTGTTCCTTCAAGCTGCATTGAGGTTATCCTCACATGCACTATTGGTAAGCCTTTGCGCACCTTCATTTTCACTTTTCCGTAGTTCACTGAGCACCATTCATCGTGACGCTTTTGGTGATGATGTTTTATTTAAACTTTATGTTTCATCGACCTTTTCTGCACACGTAAAAATGTTCACTTTCAGCGTTAGCACTTTAGTAGCACGTGACTTCACGGTGTTCCTTTACGATTGGGTATTTCACTTTCTGGTTCATCTCTTGTTTGGCATCTGTGTGTTATTTTCTAATCCTGACACTTTGACAATCCTCTCGAGCTCTTCTCTTTAACATAATGCTCTTCATATCGTTCTTTATTACAATGTTGATCAGACGCTGTGTTATTTAGATTGTGATTATGTCATTTGATATTTACAGTTCCCCTGAAGAAGGGCCGCCTATTTGGCCCGAAATGCATTGGGATCTTTTTCAAATTGTTATTATTCAAGCTGCATCAAGCAATTTTTCTGTATTTAAGCTGTATCAAGCAACTTTTGGTGGAATTCATCGCGTCTCCTCCGCTACTGGATTGAATAAAAAGCTGAGAGACCCACGCAGTTCTCCTCTATTTTGTTTCCATTGGGAAGAACATTTTGTGCAATTTTTTTTGTATTTACGGTCAACTGTTGTTTATAACTATTTGAAACTCTAGAAGACTACTGATTACTTTTGTTGACACTCTTTCATGAGTGCGTTTCTTGTAGTGCATTCAAGTATCCCCAGATAGTTTCTGGGTTGTTTGTTTTCTTGCTCTGAATTTGGCGGTATGCAGAACCGTCACCTTGTTGCACACACATGGTTTTAAAATTCTGTCTAAACTAGTTGTATATTATTGTTTCAAGGTATCATTGAGTGCATTTTGCGCTGCATACTGTTGTTTTTAATCCTACGGACAGGCATGCATGCATGCCATACAATAAACTTAAAAGGATCAAGTCGTCCCTAGCAAACTCCGGGGAGGTTCTCCTGGCTGCGAAAACACTGTTACACGATTACACTAACTCCACCGACACTCTGATTAGTACGTGGGAAACGTTTACAGCATCGCTTGCAAGTTCCTTTTCAACCATAGCCAGATACTCCCCTCCAAATGATCCAACGGTCGTGGGGAGGGCCACGAGCGCACAGTGGACCGATTTGAAATTACTTAAAAAATCTGTAAACAAACTTTTAAGATCATTGAGGCTTTGCCCCGGAGATGAGAATCTATATCACCTACTCCACCAAAGGAAAGCCAATATCAAAAAATTCAAGTGGGACATCAACAGGTCCAATGAAACTTCATTTTGGGCAAAACTCTACCACGATTCCCAAGCAAACAACAGCACGCGCTTCTGGTCCACCATTGACAAAATTCTACAACCGGCACAGGGAGGCTTAACATCACATATCACAGAGAATTCATGGACAACCTGGAATCCCACTTCAATCATCAATCACCTTGGACTACAAGCAATCCCGGATAACCAACTGATTAACGCCACACAAACCGTAAGGAACTTGGATGAAGAGGATAAGCCAACTGAGGTAATAACAATTAAGAACCAAATTTAAAAAAGGAGGAGAGAAGGGGCCCCGGGGCCAAACGGGATTCCACCAGCTCTCTTTAAACAAGACCCGGAATATTGGTCAGAAATACTGCCCCCCCCTCTCTTTTATACCGTTAGACAGTCCGGGCTCCTACCCGCATCATGGAAGGGCTAAATAATTTCACCGATTTATAAGGCCGGCGACAAAACCTCACCAAAATATTATCGTCTGATTGCACTACTAGACATAGAGGCACAATACTTCGCCAGTACCTTACTGACAGAGCTTCAGAACTGGGCAAAAGAGAATGAAATAATCCCCCCCACCAAACAGGGTTTTGCAAAGACACTGGAACATCAACTAACATACTAATTATGGCATTGCTTATTGACAAGGCAAAATTATCCAAACAGGCGATTCACTTTTGTTTTATCGACTTTAAGGCAGCCTTCGACAATGTCAACCGAGCAAGACTGTGGAGGAAATTGGCGTTCTGGGGAATTCCGTCATCTCTTTTGAACCTCCTAATACACCTTCACACCAACACATGGATACAGGTAAAACTAGGTAACGGCACCCATCTCTAGAGGTGTATACCAACTACCAAAAGACTTAAACAGGGATGTGTGCTTGCACCAACACTGTTTAACCTTTACACAGCAGATATGACATCAGTCCTTGGAACCTGCAACGCGCACGCTCCACGACTTGGTGGCAAAGCCATCTCCAGCATCTCGTATGCAGACGATGTTGTCCTGGTAAGCCACACTCAAGTTGGCTTGCAAAGTTTACTCAACAAAATGCACGAGTATGCAGTTGAAAATCACCTAGAAGTGAACCTCAATAAAACAAAAACTCTGACAATCAACGGTAAACGACGGTCCCACTCCTGGTACTTGCAAAAAAAAAACAATTGTGAATATCTCTGCCTATAAATATCTAGGGGTAATCATCGACGAGGGTGGTCAATTCACCAATCATTTTGAGGCTATCAAGAGCAAGGGGATGGCAATAGCGACAACACTAAGGCTGGTAAAAACAAAGCTTACAGGCCCTATTATTTCCCCTCTGCTCCGGGTAGCGCA
Source organism: Calotriton arnoldi (assembly GCA_963921515.1). Lineage (NCBI taxonomy): Eukaryota > Metazoa > Chordata > Amphibia > Caudata > Salamandridae > Calotriton > Calotriton arnoldi. The sequence goes on along the minus strand of CAWUFW010005641.1, from coordinate 551,386 downwards.
AGCCTAAATTCCACCCTCTATCACATCTGGCAGCGAAGCACTGAGGGGTAGGGACGCCAAACTGCTGGACACCACCATGGCCAGAGCTTATAGAGTCATGTTAAACCTCCCATCTTACATCTCACCTGCACAGATTCGATTGGAGTTTGGCCTAACCAAACAACATTTCGCAAGGCAAGGTTCCTATATCAGGTGTTGGCACAAAATCAAAAACTCTCCCCCGAACACACTAAACCATCAGCTCTGGCAAGAACTTTGTAGCACATCCACCTCGCCGGCCAAAAAGTACTTGGAGGACTCACTCGCTACTACCGGGCTAGTCGATCTATGGGAAACCCAAACTACCCATTCGTTCTTTAAGCAAGTAGTAAAAAAAGTAATCAAGAAGATCTCCCTTGTTGAAGACAAAGCTGCCTTTGTCCGTAGGAGCCACGCTTGGATGACGCTGAGCGGCTATAAATTACTTGGGTCACAGGCATATTTTAAATTGGGGACTCAAGGAAGACCAAAGAACGATTCTTAAAATACAGGCTAGGAATCCTGCCAGCTACTCCGCACTTTCCTCCCTGGCAGAGAGAGAAATGTGGAAACACATGCAGACTATGGGCCCGATTCTGATGCGGGTTGGAAAAGCTTCCCGACCGAGGGCCTGATTCTGATGCGGTTAGGAAGGCCTCCTAACGGCATTTGCTCCTTCCAATCGGATCGGGAACGTGTCTTCCCGACCGAGGGCCCAATTCTGATGCGGTTAGGAACAAATGTTCCCATTGAAGTCAATGGGAGTTCAACCAAATCGTATCTGGAAGCATCCGGATGCATCCTACTCCGCCGGTCGGACTTTCCCGATCCGAGTGGGTCGGACACCATTTCCCAACCGATTCGGTCGGGAAGCTTTTCCAACCCGCATCAGAATTGGCCCCTATGTGGGAACGGCACTGAGGATATGGAACATCTAATCTACTCCTGCACCAAATTGAAGGAGGAAAGGGTAGTATTACTCAAAGCGCATTTTAACGAACGAGGGATTCGAACTCGGAGACAGGCTGTGATTGCATGCTTCGACCCCAAGGACCCACAGTTAATGGGAAGCTAGTAAAATTCCTGTCACTAGTAGAATCTAAGCAAGGAAAAGCTGCGCCCCGTCCAAACGCAAAAAATGCATAAGGAAGTTTTAGCTTACGCGACTGGAATTTTTGAGCATAGACATTTGAACCTCTTTAGAAGAAGCCGAACAAAGGCACTTTTTACATTAGAGACTTTTAAGTTTTTAAAACGCATTTCTCTTGTCTTAATATATATGAATTTTATTAATGTGTATTTTTGTAATGGTTTTAATTAATCAAAAACAATAAATGTATTTACTTACTTACTTATTTACTGTGGTGGACCGGCCTTTGTATGCCACCTCACTGAGGCATTCAATGAAGATGGGGTGGGAGATGATGTTGAAAGTGGCAGATAGGTTGAGTTGGGTGCATGCTGCGGTATCTTCTCTTGTCCAGGATCAGTCAATGTTATCCGTGGAGTCCATAAGGGCAGTTTGTGTTGTGGTTGAGCCTGAATCCAGATTACTTAGATTAAGAAGGTTATTGTTGTTCAGGTGTTCAGCCAGTCATTTGTTAACGGGTCTCTCCAGGTTTTCGGCAGAATATGGGGGAAAGGAGATTGGTCTGTAGTTGACCGGAGTTTTACGGTATACTTGTGGGGATTCTGCTCATACACAGAACTATGCACAAGAAAACAGGACCTCAGTAAATAGGGGTGTACCTCTTATCACCTTAGTACCCAAAATCCCAACCGACTAGCAATAGTGTCTCATTTGGTCTCCTACAAATATCAAGAAGCTACGAATGTTTAGACAACCCAGAACACGAGCACTCCCAACTCACCTCAGAGTCGCGGGAACAAGACAATCTTTCGATCTCACATACTTGTCCACAATAAGAATAATCAGAGTCACTAAATAAGTTCAAAATGTTTATTGTGACTATAGTGATTCATAAAACAGTATGCGAACCACGACCAGCAGCAAAATGCATAAAGCTAACACCATTAGCATTTTTACAATACCATAGAATAGAAAAGGAGTCGTCATTTTATAAAGACTGTGAAAAAGGCAAAATAACTGGGCCTAATCATCCTCCCCTTGGTAGTAAGAAGTTATTTTATATAACAGAAGATCTCTAGGCATTATTAGCAGACCCCCTACCTGAAAGCCTAAACGCAAAGGTTTACATCATAGGAACAGCAGAGCTCAGCTCCATGGAACGGCTTTCTTCGAGTGTGTTTCAAAAACATGCAACAACGCTATATCAAAGCTCGATTCTTCCATACTGCAGCTGCTGGTAACATGTTTTGTCTAGGTAATAGGGACTGACCAGAACAGAATAACAAGAGACATTGTTGATCGACCTTGCACATTATGTTCAGACAGAATTGAAGGGAAGGCTGAGAACGTGAAAAACAATCTGTTATCATGTACAGGGCAGAGGAAAAGTGTCGCGAAAACAAACTCTTAGCAGAGGCGTGCGCAAAAGCAGCAGCATAGGGCAAGCAAAACTCATGCTAACTTAGCAATGTCGACAATGTGTCTAAGGGCCACATAACCCCATATAACACCCTCCCCCTGGTAAGTCAGTAGGACATAGACAGAAGAACAAAAACAGAGTTCAAAAGTCAGGCAGTGTTTATAATATTGGTGAGGGACTTTCTAAAAAATCAAATCGAAAAGTAAAAAAGAAAGTTCGAAGAAAAAGCTAAAGGCACTTTAATTTTTAAAAAAGAGTTCGTATTCCAGACAGCAGAGTAGGGACGACCCAAGTAGTCAATCCATGAAGGTTTGGGTACAAAGGAATGCAATTCCTTCCAATAGTTCACCATTGTCATTGGTAGAAAAAGCGATGACATCCAATTTAGCAAGTCGAAGGAACAATCATGTTCCTCACAAGCAGGAGCATCCAAAAGCAAAAATGGGAAACTTGCGTGATATTCAATGAAACTTCGTTGTAGGAAAGTCTGCGGAGCCGCACAGATATCCCATTGATCCAAGATTCCAAGTAAAGCTGCATGCGTCATCTGACCATCCACAGAACAAGCCGCGTCATGCGCCTCTAAGGGACCCATCAACCGGCAGAAATCAGGGATTGGACAGCACGTGTTCGACAAGCAAAGTTCCATCGCCCAGGAGAAATGACATCTTTTGCAGTTAAGCACTGGCTGCACGCAAGTAAAATAAGCAAAGCGGAACGCCAAGTCGTAACTTACGCCAAGCGTTGCTAAAGGCAAGCATCCCAAAGCCTCATATAGGCGATTACAGTACAGTTGTAGCTGGGCCGGCATGTGCAGAGCCACAAAGTGAGCATCCATTACGAAGCAGAAGGAGGAGAAGCAGGACACCAGCTACCAGCGCCAATATTAAGGGGAAGCCTCCGAAAACGCTGGAAAATATAGAATGAATAAAAGCCGGTATGACCCCGAATATAGTTTGAAAGGAAGAGACCAGGCCAGATCCCACACACTTAAAAAAATGTGCAAGGCCTGTCGTCTCAGATGCATTAAATATTTGGTGAATTAGTTCCCCAAAATGAAGTGGGAGGTTAGTGTTAAGAAGATACTGTATCTCACTTGAGGTCCGAGCCACCTGCAATCTGAATGTTTCCCGGGCCGAAGTGAGGGCCACCTCTTGTTGGAATAAAAGGGCTTTGAGCCTGCTTAACTTGTTGAACTCTGTTTTCAAAGTCAGAATGGAAGGCCAAAGCGAAGAATCTAAACTCCCCTGTGGGGGCGGGAAAAGGACATTGCTACAGCAAGTTACTCGCTGGGAAACTGTTACCAAGTATGGGACTCCCGCCCGCAAACCACAGCAGTCTTTATTGTTTAAAATGAGATAACTGCCGGTAGTAAGCAATGTAAAGACAGGCGTGATGGATGGTACCGGGGTCCCCTTTAAAAAACAAGCTAGATTCGGCGCTGACACGTTGCACTTGCTGTGCAGTTTAACGTGTTTGCACACAAGAGAGTGACCCACTGTTGAATCACATTCCTCCCCTGTAAGGAAAACCTCTTTATCCTCCCTCAGACACCAATAAGCAAAGGGCAGGGCCCATAATTCATGCAGAAAAGCACTACCAAGCGGTTCAAAGCTGCCAACAGGAAAGTGTTGCATACATGATGTGAAATGAAAAAGCGAAAAGGGCAAAGCGATAACCCCATGAATTAACCACACAACAGAGTCCGTTTCCGCTACAGAAAACGGTAAAGGTTCCAATTGTTCAATATGTAACAGCGTGTATACATCATCCTTCATGGATATAAACCTTTGTTTATCAGTCAGGTTAAAAGGCAAAAATAAAGCAGTAGAATTCAAATACCCCAAGGCACTTTACCCATTTTCAGTGTCTGCAAAGTCCAAGCAAATTGCATGACCGACCTCAACTGATTCTGACCATGATATAACACAGAGACATCACTTTGCACAATATTTATTACAGAAGAAACAATATTGTCTAAGGTGTAAATGCGTGAAGAGAGTGTGTTAATGCTGTTGTCCACCACAGCAAGGACTTTTTCTAAATTTGCCTGATCAATTTGACGCAGACGGAAGGCTGCTTCCATCTGTGAAAGTTTCCAAATTTCATTATAAGCGGCATAAACAAATCGCTTGGCCCTTGGATTACGTGGGCCTAGGAGAAAATCAGCCAAATTTATATCATTCGATAGGAGGGAAAGGTGCTGTTTCACAGATGTCAGGGTAGAGTCTTGTAACCACTGCTGGCACAATTTACCTACCGAGTATGTAGTCACAGAATGATTAGGTGGATAACGAGGGTCAGGCTTACTCTGTTTAAAACCAGGTGTAATATTATAGAAACGCAACTGGCATGCATTTGCATTAGTTTGCCACACCAACCATCCAGATGAATCAACCTCAGAAACATTAAAGGAGGCATTTCGAAGGAGAGCCTGCAAAGCCTCAATGGTGTCGTTATTATTATGTATCCGCAAATTGTCACATTCAGCTAATGAAGGAATGGAGGGGGTATTCAGGTTTTTGGTAGTTGCAAGGCCATAACAGAATGTTTGGTATATTGTGTCATTTAAAAATAACAATTGAGCCGGGATCAGGCAGGCACGATGTAATGCCTCAGTGCCCTGTACCTGCCAGGGCTTCGTGCCCCAGATTGACTTTAAATCTATAGCCTGTTTCCAATGGTCATAACCGTATGTGCAAAAACAATAATTGATGGACAGAATGCAGAACAATGTCATACATTCACCCCAGTACAGAGATCTGGGCCTAAATCCATCGTTTTTTTGCTCACCATGCCATTCCAGCTTGGACCCAGCCATATGCAAATCAGTCTTGACCCTGCGCCCAATGGGAACAGTCCAGCCCGAACTGCCAGGCCAGGTCCTCCCTGGACTGGAAACAAGCATCCTAGGACCGGGTTCGGGCTTTCAGCCCTCATCAGTCAGGATAGCTTGACTCCAGTGGCATGGAGAGCACGGGACCCACGTCTGGGCATACCCGTCCCACTCGGGGTGACAAATGCAAAAACAACAATTGATGGACAGAATGCAGAACAATGTCGTACATTCACCCCAGTACAGAGATCTGGGCCTAAATCCATCGTTTTTGCTCACCATGCCATTCCAGCTTGGACCCAGCCATATGCAAATCAGTCTTGACCCTGCGCCCAATGGGAACAGTCCAGCCCGAACTGCCAGGCCAGGTCCTCCCTGGACTGGAAACAAGCATCCTAGGACCGGTTTCGGGCTTTCAGCCCTCATCAGCCAGGATAGCTTGACTCCAGTGGCATGGAGATCACGGGACCCACGTCTGTGCATACCCGTCCCACTCGGGGTGACAAATGCAAAAACAACAATTGATGCCCAGACGTGGGTCCCTTGTTCACTGTGCCACTGGATTCAAGCTAGCCTGGCTGAAGAAGGGTGACATACACTGAAACCGGTCCCAGGATGCTTGTTTCTGGTCCAGGGAGGACCTGGCCTGGCAATCCGGTCTGGACTGTTCCCATGGGGCACAGGGTCAAGACTGATTTGCATATGGCTGGGTCCAAACTGGGGTGGCGTAGTGGGCAAAAGAACGATGGATTTAGCCCAGATCTTTTGACTGGGGGAGAATGTTTGCATTGTCAGCATTCCGTCCATCATTTGTTTGCTGTAACACTTTTCGCCCTAAGTGGGATGGGTATGCCCAGACGTGGGTCCCTTGCTCACTGTGCCACTGGATTCAAGCTAGCCTGGCTGAAGAAGGGTGACATACCCTGAAACCAGTCCCAGGATGCTTGTTTCCGTTCCAGGGAGGACCTGGCCTGGCAGTTCGGTCTGGACTGTTTCCATGGGGCACAGGGTCAAGACTGATTTGCATATGGCTGGGTCCAAATTGGGGTGGCGTAGTGGGCAAAAGAACGATGGATTTAACCCAGATCTTTTGACTGGGGGAGGATGTTTGCATTGTCAGCATTCCGTCCATCATTTGTTTGCTGTAACACTTTTCGCCCTAAGTGGGATGGGTATGCCCAGACGTGGGTCCCTTGCTCACTGTGCCACTGGATTCAAGCTAGCCTGGCTGAAGAAGGGTGACATACCCTGAAACCGGTCCCAGGATGCTTGTTTCCGGTCCAGGGAGGACCTGACCTGGCAGTTCGGTCTGGACTGTTCCCATGGGGCACCAGGTCAAGACTGATTTGCATATGGCTGGGTCCAAACTGGGGTGGTGTAGTGGGCAAAAGAACAATGGATTTAACCCAGATCTTTTGACTGGGGGAGAATGTTTGCATTGTCAGCATTCCATCCATCATTTGTTTGCCATAACCGTATGCGGCCAACTGTGTTCTAAACAAGTTGGCGTAAATCAGTTTAGTGTGTGATAACAGGTACTTAGACGTAGGGGACTTTTGAAGCCTAAAAAAATAGGATTCAGGATTAGTCAAATCATAATTTGAAAAATAGGTGAACTTATTTCTAAGAACCATAGAACTCCCCTTCAAGGGAGTCGGACAATGTTCCCATTGGGTAAAATTAAAAACAGGTCTCATGGTGTTGGTTTTGTGTAAAAAATGATGCTCATAATGTTGATAACAAAAGAGATCACCATAATTGGCAGAATTTAAATACAAAACTTCAGCATCAAAGGCAGCATAATATTTTAAATCTGAAAACAATGCATGAACTGCCTGCACATCCCAATCATCCGAATGTATGTCCCGTGTCACCACATCTCCTAATGAGACTCGAAATACGTTCGTAACTAGAAGGACCTCAGTCGGGCCATGAATTTCGTAAGCAACTTTATCCCAAACTATGCCATCAGGAACTGGGAAAGCTGAAATGTTCACAAAAGAGTGGTCACGTTTCATGACATGGGACGATGTGTGAGGAGCCAAAGTTCCATCGACCATTTGTACTGCAGAGCGTTCAGGGAGATAATGGCCATTTATGAGCAAAAAGAATACTGTCACAAATCCAATTGACATAAAGAGAAAAATTAGGATCAATATTAATCAAATGTAGGTCCATGGGGGAACGAAGTATGTCTTTATGACCAGGTGCAAAAAATACGTAATTTAGAAGGGGGTGCATCAGACAAACTGGATGATGAGGAGGACGGGGCCGAAGAAAGGTGTGTCTGTTCTCCATCACAGGCACTCACTGGACTTGCAAGCAAAGGCGAAAGTGCTGAATCTTCCATTCGTACCCTTGGGCTTGATGGCAAGTCACCCACGGAATCAATAGCCGGAATAGGGCACCCAATTTCCATCGCAGAAGAGGATTGTCATAAAGGTCGAAGATCGATCGCAGTGTCCATCATATGAGCAGACATCCGTGTGGCAGCAGATGATGTCAAAGGCAATGGCTTTAAGGAAATTGCGTTGCACGAAACTGTAGGTGTTACACTATTCAGAATCGGCCACACGGTGTAACTTGACATTGTCCACTGAGATGTACCTGTTGTCTCTGCGACCTGGCAATGGCGGTAGAATGACTGTACGAGTACCCTTCAGTCCAAGCACTGAAATTGGAGCCCGGTAAGAGGGACCAAATTCTTTTTTGTTTTCAATCTTCTCTCTCACCAGATCCCCAATCTTAGGAAGCCAACCGGTAACAGGATTCAGTAGTGCATCAGCAGGCGAAGATGGTAAATGCTCAGTTGCCAGAGTATCACGTGCCTTTTGTAGATCCTGTAACATAGCAGAATGATTATCCACGTCAAACTTAGAGGCAGCAGCCACAATGTCCAGACCATCAAGGTCAGGAACAAACATGTGAAAGCCAAAGAGCATTTCGTAAGGGGTCCGCCCACCCAGAGATCTTCTAGGGAGATTATTTAGTGCACGTTGGACCCCATACAAGTGGGACAGCCAGTCCCTTCCAGCACTTAAGACTCTAGCTGTCAAGGATTGCTTTAAGCTTTAAGTCACGGTTCATTCGCTCCACAACTGAATTTCCCTCACTCCTGTATGGAGACGAAAACTGCACCTGTACCCCCAACGCATCCTTGTAAGCCTTAGAGGCAAACGCTGGACCTTGGTCAGAATGGAAGGTACCACAGGCAAACATCCCTATAAAGACAGGCAAATCCCTGAAGACATTTTGAGCATCAGCACTACGTTGTGGCCAGACCCACAGGAATCGAGTGCACGAATCAACCGCAACCAAGATATACTGGTATGCAGTATCAGAAGAAAGAGGACCGCAGTGATCAAGATAGACACAGCCAAAAGGTCTATTAGAAATACATAACTGAGTTTGTGGCCTACGCGGGACCGTAGAAGGTTTGATTTGTTGACAAACATCGCAGCAAAGAACATAGTTACGAGTATGTTTATATAAACCACGCCACCAGTAACATTGCTGAAGAATAGAGACTGTTGCCGACACACCAGCATGGGCCGAAGCAATGCCTTCGTGTGCGGCCTTGATCAAAGCTTGTCTGCGGTCAGAGTTGGGAATCAGCTGATCCCCAACTGAAGGAATGGTAGCATAAGGAACCTGTTCGGGAGTTACATGATAAGAGTACTTAGAAGGGAAACCCGCAGGATAATTACCTCCCTCCCTAGTTGCAGCGACTGCTGCCAGAATCTCATTATCAATCCTAGTCATAGATCTTGTAACTGCTGCTATGGAACACATGGCTACGGCACACTTGGCTGCTTCATCAGCCAAAGAATTACCAAGAGCGTTCGTTCCGACACGCTGGTGGCCAAGAGTGTGAATAACATGTGTGAGAGGCAGACGTTGTTTAAGATCTGCCACTCGAACCCAAAGCGTTTTATGCTTAATTGCGCTGCCTTTAGAATCGCGGTAATCATTTTGAGACAAAAAGAATAAGTTGTCATTAAACGACTGGACACAATAGTACGAATCGTACACAATAAGGGTATTCACAAGAGGATCAGCAAACTCTAAAGCTAGAACAAGAGCACGCAGCTCCGCCAATTGTGCTGTACAGTCTCCAAGTGCCTGTGTGTGCACAATGGAAGACTTAAACTCTCCATTCACAATGGAGCCAGCCACAATAGCGCAAGCTGCTGAATAAGCATGTTTGGAACCCGTGGCCGGTTGGGCCGAGCCATCGGTATAAATGATGCATTGGTATTCACTCAGAGGAAGAAGTGACAAAGGAGGCGGATGAACAAATTCATACTGCAAAAACTCCTGAGTCTGAAGGGATGGATCAAAGACAAATGTGACATCCGAAGACGTCAAAGAAGTAGCCCACTGAATCCAACATGGGTGTAAAGCCTTCGAGTTAGGTACACTTGCTTTAGTCACCGCTTCCAAAGCAGGGAAGGGGGTGACCATAAGAATGCGTTTGCCCTGCGCCAGTGAGCGTTCCTTTAGAATCGCCATCTGCACTGCCGGCAAGATTTTTTCAACAGAGGAAAAACGCATTTCAGCCGCAGTGTACAAGTGTGATTTGTATGCAATAGGTATTGTGTCTCCTTCATTGAATGTTAAGTACGTGAAACCCACTGCCCCTGAAACGATACGTATTACCAGGTTGGTGGTGTTATCACGATTCATTAAGAAGTTAGTCGCAAGCAGATCCGCCTGCAAAGACTGCAGAACAGAAGAATGTTCCGGAAGCCAGCTGGCAGATGAAAACTTAGGTTGTATCAACGCATAAAGCGGTTTGATACGCTGGGCATAATCGGGAATGTAAGTCCTCCCGAAATTAAAAAAACCCAGCAAGGATTGTAACTTTTTCAAAGAAGAAGGTGGTTGCAAATGTGCACATTTCTCTAGGAAGTGAGGAGCTAAACCCTTTCCCTCGTTATTGAGCTCATAGCCTAAAAAGAGCACTGCCAGATGGGCAATGTGTGACTTTGCAAAATTGAACTTATAACCGTAGTCGGCAAAAGACAATATTATGTGGTCGACTCAGTCAAGATGCGAGGCGAGGTCGTTGTCAGTCAAATAGATGTCATCAACGTACAACAAGGCCTCAGGGTCAATGTCATGCAACAAAGACGCACTGCGCGCCGCAAACGCCCCGGGGCTATTCTTATACCCCATAGGCAAACGTGTACATTTTTTCTGATTTCCGACGGCACTGAATGCTGTCAGGTCACTACTCGCACGGTTGAGATTGTGACTGTAGAAACCATTTGAAATGTCTAGTGTTGTCTTGTATTTTTTACGAACAATATTATTCACCAGCGCTGAGCTGTGTGTGTTTCTGCATGGTGTTCAAATTTCTATAATCCAATACAATCTGAAACGAACCATCAGGTTTAGGGACAGTAAAGAGAGGATTATTCATAGGTGATGTACATGACTCAATTACCCCCTGATACTCCAATTGTCTTAGAATGTCACAAACCAAAGCTTTTGCTTCACATTTGATGGGATATTGAGGTTGAGGTTGTGGCATAGAGCGCAACGGTATTTCATGAGCTGGTGAATCAATGTCCCAACCCACCTGATTGCGATACACCACTGGGGCTAAGGCCAAAGCCCATTCCTCTGCGTAAGCCTGTGCACGGTCCTCAGGGACACAACAGGAAAAACTCGGAAGTATCACATCTTCCCCTCTAGAAGAGGCTAACAAAAAGGGGTGGAGGCCAATCTTTTTCCGCTAACAAAATGTCATATGTAGTGGTTAAATTCTCCCAGAAAACCACCATAATGGGACGCGGTATATCACCTTCAATGTGGAATATGACTTCATAGAGTCTATCCGGGGGGGCAACCCGGGTATCTGCAGTCTCAATAGTAACGAATGTATCAGTTGCTGTCACATCCAGACGGGGACGTAGAGCCTCCCTGACTATGGTAACTTCTGCCGCGCTGTCGAGCAGAGTCACTGCCCTTGTCCAATCCAGGAGTCGCGTTCTCACCGTCTGTGGCATACCTCACTGTTAATGCGGCAACCTTTTTCTTTTGGAAAGGAGGTCGGGTACGAGCAAAATCACCCTGCTTGTCCTTGACTTCAAACTGTCGAGGCTGTTCACGAGGTTGTGATGCAGGTTGACTTGTACCCCATTCCTGGCAACCACCTCCACCGGCTTGTGAGCCTGATGTTTCCTGCAAAGAACGAGGAGAACGCTGAGCAGGAACCTGAAATCTATCAGGAGACTTAATTTTAGCGCGATCGCGCAAGTCATAAGTACGTTCAGAAGCTTCAGGGTTCGGTGAACTGGCACGCGAACCCAGCTTCTGCTGTTGGGAACCCTGTTTCTTATTCCTTTGCGAATTCTTTTTAGGAAAGAAAGGGCGTCCATCCTTATCAGGTTGGGCCTGTTGTTGTTTTTGAGACTGCATTTGTGTTTGAGTCATAGGCTTATTTCCCAGACTATTGCGGCCTATGGTTTTATAAGCCTTCGCAATAATCTTAGGTAATTCTCGTGGTTTGTCAGCCTTCGCGACCGCCTCTAAGCGGTTTGCTACTTGAAAGCTAACGGCATCGCCCTTGACATTCGCAAGGATCATATCAGCAACCACGTCGAACACTCCCACCAGTTTCATCCCCTGCTCGACTGCCGCTTCGGCTCCGTGTTCATCTTGAACGCGTTTAATCACAGAGGGGAGCACGGTCATGGAGGGAGTGCCAAAACACATAGAATAAACCGCTGCAAACACCCTGCCCCAGGTGTTACAATCAGCCAATTCGGGAATTAAGTCTTTTGGTAAACTAATAGTTAAGATCCTGTGTTTCTCCACAGGAGTTGTATTAGGAAAGACAGCTTCAATCTGTCCAAATTTCTCGGCAAGCCAACAAGGAAATTCATCCTTATTTTGAGGGCGTTTGCCCATGACAGCATTAACCATAAGGGGACTGATGATCACGCCACCAGGACCCGCAGGTTGTACAGCAGCGCCAGGTGGTCCCACCTGGACGGTGCGGGTTACGTACTGTATTACCGCTCTATATACGCGTACTAACGATGTATGTAAGACGCGGAGCTCTGCCAGAGTAGCAGTTGTAAAAGCACGTGGGTGTGGGGTAAACCCAGCCAAAATGGGCCATGTGGCCCCATCTATAGATAAAGGGCCTAAACGGACTGCCGTTAATGGGTGAGGAAGGGCGCCATTAAACCAAATACGGTGTTGCCAAGCTGTAAGCGGAATCTCAAGAGCTCTATAAGGCTGAAACTGCTGAGGAACGGCAGTGGGAATATATGTGTGAAACATATCATCAGTGCCATCCACCGCCGGTAAGGTGACCCAAGAGTAAAAAACTTTAAACAGGTGAGCCGGATCGGCTTCTACCACGAAAATAAGTGCGGCCCGAGCGTCAGGGACTGCATAACGAGTCAAGTGCGCCCTCAGCGCGGCTCTGCTATGAGCTGGAATGTCAACCACAGCCATTATGGAGAAGACAGTAGAACAACTTAAAGAGTGGCAGCGCAAATTCGGGTTATATGAAAAGAAAACCTTTTAAAACTTCAAGCTTGAATAAACCTATAAAAATTGTCAATATAGGAGGTTACTCCGTCACAGCTGTCTCCGGAAACAGAAGTGAGGGTATTGTGGACAAGCACGAGCACTACTCAAGCGTCTCGCAGATAAGAACCAGACCAAACGTTGGCGGTGCCATGTTGCGGGGATTCTGCTCATACACAGAACTATGCACAAGAAAACAGGACCTCAGTAAATAGGGGTGTACCTCCTATCACCTTAGTACCCAAAATCCCTACCGACTAGCAATAGTGTCTCATTCGGTCTCCTACAAATATCAAGAAGCTACGAATGTTTAGACAACCCAGAACACGAGCACTCCCGACTCACCTCAGAGTCGCGGGAACAAGACAATCTTTCGCTCTCACGTACTTGTACACCATAAGAATAATCAGAGTCACTAAATAAGTTCAAAATGTTTATTTTGACTATAGTGATTCATAAAACAGAATGTGAACCACGACCAGCAGCAAAATGCATAAAGCTAACACCATTAGCATTGTTACAATACCATAGAATACAAAAGGAGTCATTTTATAAAGACTGTGAAAAAGGCAAAATAACTGGGCCTAATCACCCTCCCCTTGGTAGTAAGAAGTTATTTTATATAACAGAAGATCTCTAGGCGTTATTAGCAGACCCCCTACCTGAAAGCCTAAACGCAAAGGTTTACATCATAGGAACAGCAGAGTTCAGCTCCATGGAACAGCTTTCTTCGAGTGTGTTTCAAAAACATGCAACAACGCTATATCAAAGCTCGATTCTTCCATACTGCAGCTGCTGGTAACATGTTTTGTCTAGGTAATAGGGACTGACCAGAACAGAATAACAAGAGACATTGCTGATCGACCTTGCACATTATGTTCAGACAGAATTGAAGGGAAGGCTGAGAACGTGAAAAACAATCTGTTATCATGTACAGGGCAGAGGCAAAGTGTCGCGAAAACAAACTCTTAGCAGAGGCGTGCGCAAAAGCAGCAGCATAGGGCAAGCAAAACTCATGCTAACTTAGCAATGTCGACAATGTGTCTAAGGGCCACATAACCCCATATAACATACTGAAGGTTTCTTCAGAGGAGGGAGTAGAGTGGCGTGTTTCTAGTCATCTGAGAAGGTAACTGTGCTGATGGAGTTTTTGAATATTGGGGTTAAGGCTGTACAAATGGGGTCCACTCCTTTGGTGATAATGAAGTGTGGGCAGCGATCCGATGGGGCTCCAGAGTGAATTAATTGCATAGTCACTGCAGTTTCCACCATGGTGATGATGGGCCACTAGGTCATGAAGTTATCTGGAGGGTTAATTTCATGGGGCAGGCGGGCTGCAATGGTGGATGGGTGTGGCTGGGCTTTAATTGTTGGAAATGTTGCTGCTCTTCCGTATGAAATAGTGGAGAGTAGGGTGCAGAGAGGATCCTGAGATGAGGGTGATGGCTGTAGAGCTGGCTGTAGGTGAGGTGAAATCTGTTATGCTGACCATTTGATAGACCCTGAGGGCTGATTTCTAGGTGCTTTTGTCTGTCTCAACCTGCGTTCAAGTTGTTTGAAGTACCATTTGGTGAGTCTAAGTTCTTTTGTGTACCAGCTTGCTTGCAACCTGGTTTTGGGCAGGATAGGGTGTTGGTGCAGGAGGTGATCCAGTTGTTAATGGATTGGGAGAGGTTGTAATCGTGTAGTGGTCAGTGGACTTGGAGCCCTGTGGTCCATGTTTTTACAGGATCCTGCTCCACTTTCTTCAGGTGGTTTTCGGGGGTGCTGTTCAGCACCTGTGGGGGATGAGCAGGTCAAGCAGATAAGTGAATAGTCAGTCCAGGTGAGATGTCATTGAAATTAGTAAAGATGGTGTCCAGGAGATGTATGGCAGTGTGGATGTGGTCTTTCATGTGATCGGTTAGTCTGTGTGTGGTCAGGTCCATCAAAAGGTTCATAGTGTTGGGGTCAGTGACGTCCTACAGATGGTAGTTGAGGTCACCGAGGAGGATGAAGGAGATGGAGTTAAAAACCAGGTGGGTCTAAGATAAAGATGACGAAGTCAGGATGTGGGCCAGGTGACCTGCAGATAATGGCACCTCCAAGGATGGAGTTGTTGGAGATGTGCTGTTTAGAGGCCAGGAGTTCTGGACAGTGGGTGGTGTTGGTGGAGGTAACAGGGAATTAGAAGTTTTCTTTGAAGATTATAGCTAGTCCTTCTTCTGACCTGTAGGATCTGTCCTGTCTTACAATCTTGTATTCAGGGGGATCACTGTGATAGGGGTCAATGTCAGCGTGAGTCAGGTTTCTATCAGGAAAAGAAGATCTGGTGTGAGGTTGTGCAGGACATCAATGGAATGTCAGGCAAGCGAGCATGTATTAAGGAGTAGGGAGGTCCGGGAGGGCTGAGAGTTGTGTGGGGGAGCCAGCGTAGTGTCTGAGAATGCAGTGCGGGGTGGAGGGCCTAGGTTCCTGGAGCTGGATGGTGCAAGGACAGGCACTGATAGGCTTGCTTTTGGTGTGCTAGTGGCATGTCTGCCATGAATTGGGAGGGGCAGAGCTAGAGCAAGCTGTGGGAGTGTCGGGGAAGCAGGCAAGAGTGCAGTGCAGGAACAAAATAGCAGGAAGGGTGCAGTGGGAAGGACACAAAAGCAGGAAAAAGGCTTAGAAAAAGAGGCAAAAAAGTAGGTAAAACACTGAGAGAAAAATGGCTAAAAGCAGTGAGATAAGAGGCAAAAAGAGGAACGAAAAAGGACCTTACCAGCAGAGAAAGCATGCAGGAGTGAGAGAAAAAAACATGCAAAAAGCAAAAGAGCTGGCCAAGAGTGACAGTGCAAAGAGTGAAAGGAAATGGGCAAAGAGGCAAAAGTAACAAAATGGAGCAAAAGTGAGCGTGCAGAGTGAAAAGAAAATGCCACTTGCTATGAGAGCAGTGAAATCTCGAACAAGCAGACAGGATGTTACAATAAGTTGAATGGTCCTCTGCCATGGGAGCCTGGCCATAGCCTCTGCTGGAAGCTGTTGTCTTCAAAGAACAGTTTAGCCCAGTTCATGGTGATTCATGGTGAGGGCACAGCTCAGCCACCTTATAAGGAAGGCTGGTGGTTGTAATTCAAAGACTCTTTCTTGAGTCGGGATGAATTGGGTGTTGAAAGGACTAGTGCCCCCATTTTGTAACAAGAATATACTTAATGTGTCCTTCTTGTGGGATTGTTGGATCCACAGAGGGTCACAGACAAAGATGGGGAAATCCGTAGTCACTCCAATTATGAGGAGTGTTATAGGAAATCAGCTTTTTCTGCCTGGTCACTTTAGATTTGCCTTTTTGTGATCCTATTTTTGATGGCTTTAGATCTATGTGCACTTTAGCTCTGCTAACCAGGAGTAAAGAGCCAATGTTCCTCCTTTAAACATAGTTAAATGGCTTATGCCTAACTGCCTTATTTAAATTGCCTACAATATAAGTCCCTTGTAAACGGTAAAGAAAATGTATGCAGGGTCTGGAAAGTTAAATGCCACCTTGTGGAATGCAAAAATAACAATTGATGGACAGAATGCAGAACAATGTCGTACATTCACCCCAGTACAGAGACCTGGGCCTAAATCCATCATTTTTTTGCTCACCATGCCATTCCAGTTTGAACCCAGCCATATGCAAATCAATCTTGACCCTGTGCCCAATGGGAACAGTCCAGCCCGAACTGCCAGGCCAGGTCCTCCCTGGACTGGAAACAAGCATCCTAGGACCGGTTTCGGGGTTTCACCCCTCTTCAGCCAGGATAGCTTGACTCCAGTGTCATGGAGAGCACGGGACCCACGACTGGGCATACCCGTCCCACTCGGGGTGCCACATGCAAAAACAACAATTGATGGACAGAATGCAGAACAATTGTTGTATTCCGCTTTAGGTATCCGTATATAGGTTTTCCTAAATCATGTCCTTATATAGGCACAACTCGCCATGCCCTTATATAGGCATAGAAATCCCTGTCCTTATTTAGGCATTAACCGTGCACTCCAAATACAGGCATGGTCACCGACATCCGTCCACCCTAACGTCACAACAAGTTCTTAGAAACCAGACCCTTAAGCCTTGGGAGTTTCCCCTAGCACAGGACTATTGATTTCTCCAAGAACTCATCTATTATGTATGAACCGTTATACCTTAAGGGTTCATTCCTGACGTCTTCCCCTGTCCGACCTAACGTCAATGCTAACATTCCTCGACACCTATCAGGTATAAATATACCTTCCCTTGCCAAAGCAAGTTAGAGGAGACCTCGACTTCAGAGCAGCCCGTATCCCGGCCTGACGCACTGAGAAGACGCTGTCATCCCTGCACGCAGAGAATCCAGCTATCCAGCTTCCAGTGTTCTGATTCCCCTTGCGGGGTGTTAGAGTTCCAAGATCCGGCAGGAGATTCCCACCTCTCTCATTCTCAAGGTATGGAGCTGACTAGATCCTAGAGGGACTCTTGGCATACTAGACTTAACATACAGAGACGCATTGTATGAGTACTCGCATTTTTAGCTCATGTTATTTATGTACGTGAATACATGCTAAAAGATAATGCTAGCGCAGTATTATTTATTTCTACTGCTTACGCTGTACATTATTTATCTTGCATACTGTCTTGTGATCGTAACAGCACATATCTCTTACACGAGATACAAGACTGTTCAATAAAACCTTTTTTATTGAAACGCCCGTCTTTCCTTTCTGTGTAACTCTGCAGAGACTAAGCATGCACGATTGAATGAGTGAAACTGTTATCTATTGTTTCCACGATTCTGAGACATGTTCCGCTTCTAAAGGAAACAAAGTTGTCATGTTTTTCGGTTGCCAGAAACTACTCCCTTCTTGTTCTCAAGGAGTTTCTAGTGGCCTCTGAGCTAGCTGGCACAGGTAATTAAGTTTAATATAATCGATAGGGACATACCGACCTTAGTCCTATGTCAAACCTATAGGTTATATTATTCCAATGCGCAGAACCTATTAGGGAAATAGGAACTACACTACATGGCACCCAACTGTTTGGTAAGGCAGTAATTTAACGCTAGATACTGAGTAACTCATTCGTGCTTTTCTCAGAGACCCCTACTCACATACTCCTTAAGACGTCTGGAGTGGGTAGGGTTAAATATCCGCCATAACTAAATAGGGAAGCACCCTATATTAGTTGTTTGGTTTGTTCAACGTTGAAGGATACAGTGTTCCAAAATATTGTGCACCTTATCTTTTGTTTCCTTGAAACTTGTTCTACTTTTTCAAAAAACAAATGTCCATACACGGGGGACGATGCCACCAGACACGGTGGAGCTGCGGCTGACCCAGCCATAGTAGTTTTTAACTTTACAGGTTTAAATGAAACCGAGGAGGGTGTTATAGACATCGCTCCAAACTTAAGAAGAGCCATCACTCTAAAATTTATAAAACATGGCCTACCACCAAGAGGCGGTAGAGCAGTTTTCGTGATAGAGGCACACGAATCCTTTCAGACAGAGGTATTCTATTCATGGGTCATATTTCCTGAATCAAATTCAGTAACAAGACTGTTTCACTTCTACAAAGAAGATGATCCACCAGAGGAATATATTCCTTTCGAGGATATTGAAATTCCACTAACATACCAGGAGCATCAGCTCTGGTTTAAAGGCGCCCTAAAACATCACAAAAACATTTCCAGGCTCGGTCCACTAGGTAGACCAGGAGCAACATGGCCGATTCTTGCCGGCTACACTCCTCATCCTGACCTCGATATAATGTCAGATGAGGAACTACTTACTCAACTTACAGAGTTAATAAAAATCTACAGACAATTAGTCCAATATGTCATGCGGACTTTCACAGTCCAACCACCATTGACACTTCCAAATCAAACTCCTCAACAGGGGAATGCACTGAAAATTACACCACAGACTCTATACGCACTCATGGGAAAAATGCCCACACAATGTGAGCAAATTCTGTTTTGGATAGCTCAAAAAATTACTCAAATCGAAGCAGTATTTCCAAATACTAGCCCGTATGAGAAACACAGAATCCTAACCATCTGTTTACCGATGGGGATCACACCACAACTGGAAGACTGCACCACTTGGGGCTCAGTCTTTGCTGCCATCTATACTAAAACACATGGTATTCCATCAATTGCAGTAATACCTGATGTCCTAAAACAAATTCAAAACGAATACAGGGCAGAGCCTGCTCTAAATGTAGGTATGAAATTACTGAAAAATTTCGACCAGGTCTAAACAATAATATTATCTAATATTAAAGGGGAGGCAGCAGCAGTGGCGATCCGCCAACGATTAAGGGAATTCGATGTTACAGAACATCAAACTGAGCTACCCAGAATAATAGAACAATCATATGCTGAATTAGGCAGAGATAGTTTGGGTGGAAGACCAGTGAAGCCGAAACTATCTGAAAGTCCTGAGAAGGACTCTATTAAACAAACTCCTACATCTTCTAAAAAGAAGTGGGAAACTAATTAAAAATAAAATGTAAACGAGAAACGTTCACAATCCCGAGGTAGGTCCCCTCAAAAGGAGCCCTCTGAAAGGAGGTATAACCTCAGGAATAGGGATCATTTGAAAAAGCCTGACAGGTATCAAGATACTGATATACGTTCCTCTCGTACCTTTCAGATCTCGTCACAGACATCAGAAAGAAGAGGACGGTCAGAACATAGAGAAGACGACAAACACGTTCCGAAAAACAAATCAAAACCTCAATTCTCAAAGAAGAAGGTAGCAGGTCTGAAGATTAGACATGCCGAGGATACTGAGAACACACCACAAGAACGGAGAATGGGCTCAGACAAT
The DNA here is from genome assembly GCA_963921515.1 of Calotriton arnoldi. Lineage (NCBI taxonomy): Eukaryota > Metazoa > Chordata > Amphibia > Caudata > Salamandridae > Calotriton > Calotriton arnoldi. Next base: position 531,665 of record CAWUFW010005641.1, on the reverse strand, counting down.
GCTGGACAGTGCAGCAGAAGTCACAATAGCTCGCCAGAACCTGAAGGAACTTCTGGAGATAGTGGACCTGAATGAGTACATTACAGTTGAGACTGTAGACACCAGGGTTAGTACTCCACAAAAGTTATATGAAATAACAGTCCGGATGGAGGGAGACATGCCTAGACAGGTGAAACCACTTTTTGGGGAAAAACTATCAAGGGGCTATGACATACTTCTAGCAGAAAAAGACTGGCCACCACAATTTGTCAGGGAGTGCCCACATGGCGAGGACATTATTATGCCTGCCTTCTCTAACCATATTCCAATTCATCTAAAATATACTTATGCCAGGAAATGGGCAGTTGCCCAGGCCCCAGCATTATACAAAAATCATGTAGGATGGGATGAGGATTCACCTCACCATAAAATACATCTGAAAATGAACCTACTGCACAAAGGCAGTACCCAATAAAGCAAGAAGCTAAAAAACAGGTCAGGGAGAGATAAGATCAACTTGAATACCAGGGGGTGATTGAAACATGCACCTCTTCAATGAACAATCCTTTGTTTCCTGTCTCCAAACCAGACAATTTATATCGTCTAGTTTTGGATTACAGACACTTAAACACTTGTTCTAAAACTTTTGCAGTACAAAATGCACATAATACAGCATTAATGAATAACATTGTGCGTAAAAAATATAAAACCACATTAGATATCTCAAATGGTTTCTTTTGTCAAAACATAGCACCTGAAAGCAGGTACTTAACAGCTTTCTCAATAATGGGGACCCAGCGTCAATTTTGTCGACTCCCACAAGGGTTCAAGAACAGCCCGGGGTTATTCTCCGCGAGAGTAACGGAGTTACTCCAAATTTATGACAATGAGGCATTGTCCTATGTCGATGACATCTATCTGACAGACGATGACCTGGAGAAACACTTGAACAGGGTGAACACCATTATACTGGGCTTCGCCTCTGAGGGCTACAGATTCAACTTTAAAAAATCCAGAATTGCCCACCTCAATGTCCTGTTTCTAGGATATGAGCTTTCAAGTGAAGGCAAGAGCTTGGCAGCCAACTTTTTAGAAAGGTGTGCGCTGCTTCAACCTCCAAAGACGCTGAAAAATTTACAATCCATCCTGGGTTTCCTCAATTTTGGAAGAACATACATTCTAAATTATGCGGAAAGGGTTAAACCACTCTATGCATTAATCAAACCTGATTTTTCAATCAAAAAATGGACACAGGAACATACAGCCATCATGCGTTCACTCCAAGCTAACATGCTAGCAACAAATCACTTACAGACACGCGTAAGTCAACGCAATTTAGTGATCCGAATAATTTCGGGTCAATGCGGATTCACCTACTTAACATTTAACGAGGGTGAAAAAGTACCAATTGCATACAAATCACACTTGTATACACAAGCAGAAATGCGCTTCACTTCAACAGAAAAAATTCTGACAGCAGTTCAAACTGCAGTAGCAAAAGAAAGAGCTCTAGCCCAAGGGAAACGCATTATTGTAGTGACTCCCGTACCGGCCTTAGAGGCGGTAACAAAAGCGAGCATTCCAAATGCTAAAGCTTTACATCCGAGATGGATACAATGGGTTAATTCTCTTGCTTCAACAGATGTTGAATATCTTTTTGATCCCGATCTAAAAACACAAGCGTTCCTGCAATATGAACATGAATGTCCTCTGCCTACTGAGATTCTGCCTCTCGATCAGTACGAATTTATAATCTACACTGACGGATCCGCACAACCCGCAACAGGGAGTAAGCAAGCTTACAGTGCAGCGTGCGCAATCGTTAAAGGTCGCATGCGCGATGGCAAATTCAGACCTATGGTCACACAAACTCAATCTCTAGGAGATTGTACAGCTCAGCGAGCTGAACTACAAGCATTCAACCTGGCACTTGAAAGTACAGATCGAGAATTCCCCACACTCATAGTGTGCGATTCTTTCTACTGTGTACAGTCGTATAATGAATATATACAAACTTGGCTTGAAAATGGGTTCAAAGATGCAAAAGGTGGCACAATAAAGCATAAAACGCTTTGGGAACAAGTAGTTCAGTTAAAAAGCGAACTACCAAAGGCTCACGTGATCCATACACTGAGTCATCAACGTGATGGCGTTCACGTTGCAGGGAATTCATTGGCTGACGAAGCTGCAAAGGGGGCTGTTCAGACGGCTTCCGTAGCTGCGATCACTCATTCAAAAACAAAAATAGATGGTGAGATAATGTTGGCTGTCAATGCTTCAAGCAAGGGCAGTAGTGCAGCGTTACCAAAAAAGTTTCCACTCAAGTACTCATATGTAATTGATGCGAACAACGTTCCTTTTGCTCGAATCCCTGGAGTGGGGGATAGGGTAATTCCAAACAAGGAACTTATATTAGGACTAATCCTAGCAGCACACGAAGGGATAGCCTCTGCCCATGCAGGCATTTCTGCAACAGTATCTTTACTAACACAAAGATATTGGTGGCCTGGCATTAGGAAACAGACCAAGAACTATGTTCTGGAATGTTAAATTTGCCAACAGATGAAAGTCTCCACAGTGAAACGTCCTGCGCAGACACCCCTGTTAATTTCAGACAAACCATTAGCTTGTGTTTACCTGGACCACTGCGGTCCCTTGCAAAGGGACGGTAACTATAAATATATCATGGTCGCAGTGGATTCTTGCTCTAGGTTCCTATGGATATGGCCTCAGCGCTCGGCTGACGCTCGAACTGTTATAAAAGATTTGTGAGTCTTTATCGGCACATACGCAATAGGCACGCTACATTCTGACCAGGGCCCTGCGTTTAGCTCTCGGCCTTACAAAGATGCCATGGCCAGTCTGGGCGTTGCATTGCGGTACTCCTCTCCGTTTCATCCTGAGGGAAATTCTGTTGTGGAAAGGAAAAACCGGGACATAAAGCAGTCTATAACAGCTAGGGTATTAGGTTCGGGTGATGGGTGGGTCAGACATCTTTATGGGGTCCAACGCTCATTAAACAACTTGCCAAGAAGTTCTCTAGGGGGGGTCACTCCATATGAGGTCCTATTTGGGACAAGAATGTGGGTGCCTGATCTGGAAAGCAGTGGCACAGTGGTGGAAAATAAACCCTTTGATATCAAAGATCGTTTGGCTGTTTTACAGGACTTAAATGAATTAAGAACTAAACAAAGCAACGTATTCCTGCAGCCAACCACCACTGGGGGAAAACCGGCGGTCCCAGCAAGGCCTGTCTGGATTCCAAAAGTTGGGGATCTAGTCAGAGAGAAAATTGCGGACAAGAAGGAATTTGGACCTTCTTACAGACAACCAGTACCTGTCCTAGCCATTCACGGAACAAGAACAGTACTTCTGCCGCCCCTTGCTGGAAAAAAGGAGAAAAGATTTGTGTCCATCGACCTCATCAAACCACAGAATGTGGCCAATACTAAATAGTAGGCCTCGTGGACACCGACCTAGTAGCAGACACACTCCTCTCGCTACTATCCAAGAGGTTCAGACTGAAAGACTGATAACAATTGGGAACTCAGCAGTAACAGATGAAGGACTGAGCAACAATGCTATGGAACTCATCCCTCTTGAAACACAAGTAACAGTTCGTCCAAATGCACCTGTCTACACCAACGTAGCAAGTGATCAACTGGTTCCATCGATTTCAACAAATCCTGATGCAATTCCAACAATTGACAGGACTGCTTCTGGCTACTTCATTAACTTTGATACGTTTTCTGAGGATCCGAGTGATCCCGAGACGTCGCTAGCAACAACAACTATTAAACAGCAAGTTCAAGACTTTTTGCAATTTTTGAAAAAGACTTATCTAGTTTCACCATGGATTGAACTTTGGGTTATTTCTGGAATATTTTTCTTCCTGCTTTGGCTAGCTTTGGTTATGACTATGAGCGTGCTTATAAATGGCAGATACATCAATTTGGACATTGAAAGAAAAGAAGTGAACTTACTTTTGAAACCTCACAAATCATCCCATCGTGAAACAAGAGACTTGTCTGCAGTGAACATCATAGCCGTTCCTATACAGGATGGTATAGTGTGTGACAAAACAGATTTTGATATCTTTGGCCCGACGGAACATTTGAACATTCCACATTTATTTAAGATCTCACTAAGTGATTTTGTTTCATCCAGTACCTATTCAGATGATTGGGACTTTGAGACTGTAAATAATATAATGTTTGACCTAGAAAAACTGATGCATTTTATAATAATGAATATTTAGAGGGTTCATCAGACTATGAACAGCTGTATTGCTATAACCACTATGGTCATCATTTTTTGCATAAATCTGCAATGCCTAGGAATGTGTTTATGTTTAACCAATGGGAGCATTGTCCTACACCACCAAAAGGTAGTTCAAAAACATTTGCTAAAAAGTTTCCATATTTTTCAGGATACAATACATCTGATCCAGAAACATTTTACTATAGAAATGTAAACAAAACAGGACTGAAAATTATGTTAACAAATACAAAACAGATTTACTCTGCAGCATTTATTGCCCAACTGTCTAGACAGGGTTTCGACTTATGGAAAGACACAATAGACACAAAAACTGTCTGGGGTACTAAAGATTGGCAAGTGCAGGGATAGAAGCTTTATTTAGAGCCTGTATCGTCCCTCAACAAATAATGTTTTTGAATGACACGGTCCAACAAACGTCTTGCCTTGGGTTAGCCAAGATCAAAGACATGAAAAATCCTTCTGTACCAACACCTGCAAGTGATAACAATACACAGGCAGCGGTTACAGTTGACACCATACTACAACTCAACAGAACAAATCCTGATTGGAGAAAATGGTTGATCGGGCCCACAGACACCAACAACTGTCAAGATAGATTCCTGAATAAAACGCGGGGGTTTACTATTCACAGGCCAGACCCAAGATACGTCCAAAGACAGCATCCGGGGGTAGTAACAACATACAGTGTAGGAAAATTATGCCTCGATTGGCTGCAAAAATCTACACTTAAGGATGTGAAACAACACTTATCTTTACTTAAAGAAGACGCAGACCTTAGGGAATTCTTGCTTGGACCAAGAAAACCGCGTCAAAAACGTTTCATATATGCCGGCATCTATGCTGTTTATAATGAAGCATGGAAGGTGTCACAGATGGAGGCCGCAGAATGAATACGTGAACTTGATCGTATTAATTTAGAGAAAACTCTCTCTGTGGTCGACAATGGGTTAACAACTTTGTCCTCCAGAATTTATTCATTGGACAGTATTGTATCCTCTGCTATCGACATACTGGAACTAGATTTAGCCATGTTACAGCAAGGCCAGTCTCAGTTACGTTCTATTATGTTATTAAGCTGGATGCTGCAATCTTTGCGTGCGGGCTATGTGCCTTGGCGTTTTATCAACACGTCGGCTCTGTTTGTAGAATACAATCTAACTGATAAACAGATCGAACTGGCACAAAGGGGAGCAAAGTATACAGTACTGAGCATTGAAAAACTTGAAAAATTACCATTTACAGTGGCAGAAAAACCAGCTACAGAATGGCTTATTCACTGCAAAATTAGTCTACCTGTGACTACTTTTCAGTTTCAGTATTGCCTTAAACAGATGCAAGCAGGCAAATATGAAAGGTTGGGTAAAGAATACATTAAGACATCCTGGAATTTACCTTACACATATAGATGTTGGAGTGGGGATCGTGAAGTGTTTCTAAGCGGTACACACTGTGAGAATGCACTAAGCGGTTCACTGATTTGTTAGGACATTTCCTTACACTGGGCTTGTAATGGTTCTGTGGCAAACTTGTCCTGCCACCAGCAGGGTACACCAGCTGCTGTGATTAATCCAACGTTTGGACAACTTTCTAATGGGAGTTACCTCATGTTGATTGATCAGAGTTGCTGTGGCATGTTGCCAGGCATCCCATATCTAGTAACGGTCAACACCAGGGTCACTTGCTGTATGCAAGTATTGTTTGCCCCAATAGACACAGTCAGGGAGTCGCCTCTATGGCCTTCGTTGAATGTCTCTTTTATTCGATTTGATACTTTAAGCAGAATGAAAGCCATGCTTATACAACAATCAGTGCCTTTGACCTCGGCCAAAGAAACCTATGATCTGCAAGTTGCAAGGACTTTGGCTGAGATACAAGCTTTAATTAGTTTAAACTGCCCTATACATTTCGTAGAAATGATAGGACGTATCTTTAACATGTCAGATACAAGCGGAATTGTACATGTATTTAAGACCATCTGTTCCGGACTATTAGCAGCTTTCCAGGCTGTCCTCGGAATCATCCCAAACTTCGCACATTCGGTGTTTGATGCTGTGCCGCTAATTCTAGCACTTGTTGCAGGAATTCTGTTTCTATTCCTCCTACTACGCTATGGCAAGCCTCTTCGCCAACATCACTCCGAGCGATGTGGAGAGAGCCCTCCTTGAACGGAAATGCCGTGAGCGAATAGTACAGCTTTTTGGCATGCCTCGTCTACGGGAACTTAATACAACGTGGTTCCTGTCATTCAGACCAATCTGGCAAGATTGCATCTTACCTGTTCTACGCTGCCTGTTTTGTGGTGAAGAATGCATGCTAGACATCTGTCTAACACGCCCATCAGTCATGCCAATGGCTATCGATACTCTGCTGGACCCGATAACGGCCCATGCTATGTGTTGTCCCCAGCGGCTTCCAATCCTGATGGCGGCATTCATTGAGATCTCACAGACGCTTCCGGCTGCTGCTGCGGTATGAGATGGATCAACGGGCACACAGGTAACAACAGACACGGACATTGCTGTGGCATCCAATGTTGACAGCGATGCTTCCCATCTTTGTGCAATTAATCTTCTACACGAAGTGTTCCAACTGTCACCAACTTCGGTGGATGATGTTTTGGCTACTGACATAGATGATCTAATGTTTACGCCAGACCCGTACCCTGACTTTGATTCAGCTCACAGTGTACCAGGGCATCAATGAAAACTTGGCCTTCCTTGGAACTTTTCCCAGAATTGAACTTTTTTAAATTTTTTCAAATGAGATAGCAAAAGAACAATCTGCTTACAGTAGAACTAGTCTTATAAAATGGACTTCTTTGAATACTTCCAGGGACACATTGTCACCTTACTTGTCTAACATTTCATTTACTTCCATGATATGCAATGGCTTTGAGTATAAGAACTTATCGACCATTTCATCCTATGTATATATTACTGTTTCATTCACGTTGCATTTTATTTCCGTTATATGCTTAGAATGATAACTATGCTTTAAATGTACAGTAACCATTGCATTTCAACAGTTTTGAGCTTCTTTTTAAATGCTTTTAGAAATGTTTTTAGCAATATGTGGTACTCAATTTTATGTTTAGAATTTACAATGTTTAGCATTTAGTATTATCGTTCATTCGAAGATGGAGTGGGTGTTGTATTCCGCTTTAGGTATCCGTATATAGGTTTTCCTAAATCATGTCCTTATATAGGCACAATTCGCCATGCCCTTATATAGGCATAGAAATCCCTGTCCTTATTTAGGCATTAACCGTGCACTCCAAATACAGGCATGGTCACCGACATCCGTCCACCCTAACGTCACAACGAGTTCTTAGAAACCAGACCCTTAAGCCTTGGGAGTTTCCCCTAGCACAGGACTATTGATTTCTCCAAGAACTCATCTATTATGTATGAACCGTTATACCTTAAGGGTTCATTCCTGACGTCTTCCCCTGTCCGACCTAACGTCAATGCTAACATTCCTCGACACCTATCAGGTATAAATATACCTTCCCTTGCCAAAGCAAGTTAGAGGAGACCTCGACTTCAGAGGAGCCCGTATCCCGGCCTGACGCACTGAGAAGACGCTGTCATCCCTGCACGCAGAGAATCCAGCTATCCAGCTTCCAGTGTTCTGATTCCCCTTGTGGGGTGTTAGAGTTCCAAGATCTGGCAGGAGATTCCCACCTCTCTCATTCTCAAGGTATGGAGCTGACTAGATCCTAGAGGGACTCTTGGCATACTAGACTTAACATACTCTTAGTCTACCATACTAGAGAATACTCCACCTACTTCTACTCTTCCCTATACCTAGGCTAGGTTAGGTACACTGGGGTAGAACTAGCATAGAGACGCATCGCATGAGTACTCGCATTTTTAGCTCATGTTATTTATGTACGTGAATACATGCTAAAAGATAATGCTAGCGCAGTATTATTTATTTCTACTGCTTACGCTGTACATTATTTATCTTGCATACTGTCTTGTGATCGTAACAGCACATATCTCTTACACGAGAAACAAGACAGTTCAATAAAACCTTTTTTATTGAAACGCCCGTCTTTCCTTTCTGTGTAACTCTGCAGAGACTAAGCATGCACGATTGAATGAGTGAAACTGTTATCTATTGTTTCCACGATTCTGAGACATGTTCCGCTTCTAAAGGGAAACAAAGTTGTCATGTTTTTCGGTTGCCAGAAACTACTCCCTTCTTGTTCTCAAGGAGTTTCTAGTGGCCTCTGAGCTAGCTGGCACAGGTAATTAAGTTTAATATAATCGATAGGGACATACCGACCTTAGTCCTATGTCAAACCTATAGGTTATATTATTCCAATGCGCAGAGCCTATTAGGGAAATAGGAACTACACTACACAATGTCATACATTCACCCCAGTGCAGAGATCTGGGCCTAAATCCATAGTTTTTTTGCTCACCAAGCCATTCCAGTTTGGACCCAGCCATATGCAAATCAGTCTTGACCCTGCGCCCAATGGGAACAGTCCAGCCCAAACTGCCAGGCCGGGTCATCCCTAGACTGGAAACAAGCATCCTAGGACCGGTTTCGGGGTTTCACCCCTCATCAGCCAGGATAGCTTGACTCCAGTGGCATGGAGAGCACAGGACCCACGTCTGGGCATAACCGTCCCACTCGAGGTGACAAATGCAAAAAGAACATTTGATGGACAGAATGCAGAACAATGTCATACATTCACCCCAGTACAGAGATCTGGGCCTAAATCCATCGTTTTTTGCTCACCATGCCATTCCAGTTTGGACCCAGCCATACGCAAATCAGTCTTGACCTTGCACCCAATGGGAATAGTCCAGCCCAAACTGCCAGGCCAGGTCCTCCCTAGACTGGAAACAAGCATCCTAGGACCGGTTTCTGGGTTTCACCCCTCATCAGCCGGGATAGCTTGACTCCAATGGCATGGAGAGCACGGGACCCACGTCTGGGCATACCCGTCCCACTCGGGGTGACAAATGCAAAAAAGAACAATTGATGGACAGAATGCAGAACAATGTCATACATTCACCCCAGTACAGAGATCTGGGCCTAAATCCATAGTTTTTTTGCTCGCCAAGCCATTCCAGTTTGGACCCAGCCACGGCGAGGTATATGGAGGTACACGGCGGTCCTTGACTGGCCTTCAGTGGACCATCAGCAGGCCAAGCTCTCCCCCTGGGCCCCCCCCTCTCATGCTTCTGCTTGGTTCCATTTGGCAAATGGATAAGTGGAGGAACGGGGGTTAGCTGCTCGGGCCTGGAATACGGCACCTGGTGCTGAACCGCTCGAGTCTGGAGCTCGGCCCTGAGCCACTGGTAGTGTCTGGCGAATGTGTACTATGGGCATGTGCATCTGGCCATTTACCGGGCCATTTATCTGTCCCGTCCTGCCGACAGGTCGATGAGCCTGACCCCTCACCCATCCTGGTCCAATTCGCCCACCCTCTAAATTCTCACTAGCCCTGACTGTCCCAGAGCCCTGGTCCAGTGGGTGTGTGGCAGGGGGTAGAGGTGGAGGGTCAGAGAGGAGGGACAGTGGTTCAGTGGATCAAGGAGCCTGGGAGACACGCATAGATGCTGGACCGAACATCAATTACGGCACTGAATATGCAGTCAAATGAGCCGGACATTCAGATTGATCCTATGAGTTTGATGGCTTCCCACATTACCAGTATAAATGTGAAACTAGAAAAATTAACTGATTTTATAACAAGGGTACAAGAAATAAATCCTCCAGAACAACAAACTGTGCATGTGGCCCTATTATTGACAAGTTAAGCACTATAACGTCTATTTTAACTGCTAGCATTATTAAATAAAATGAAAGCATGCAAGTCGGTTCCTACTACTAGCAGTCATACCAAGGAACTGAGTAATTGGCCCCAAGTATCAACAGCAGAAAAACATCATAGTTCGGAGACAAACAAGCCACCAAGTAATACAGGAGAAAATCTTAATAATCAGGAGAAGACAGAGGTTGCTTCGCAGTCAATCGATCAGATATCCGAAAATTATGTGGAACAGAATGAGCCTATGGCTCTTGTGCAAACCAAGAGACAGAAAAACCGTGCTAGAAAAGCAAGGAATAACCATCAGTACATAGTGAAAGAAGCACCCGGTAGCAATAGACTATATCCAATTTTTGATGCAAAGCAGGAAAAAAGATGAGTGGCAATTGCAAACACCTCCACAAATTTCCATATGGGCATTGCAATCGAGGAGCAGTTGCTATATCAGACTCATTAGATGCATTGCAAACAACTGTAGATATGACTGGTAACGAGTCCCTAAGTTACCTGAAAATGTCTCCACCCAACTCGACTCAAGTCGGCCCTGACAAAAGATGGCAACATTTAAGTAAGCTTAAGTACTTCCGGCAAAATAGGTCCAGACAGGCCTGTGTCCCTTGAGAAAAACCGCAAAGTGAACCTAATTCTGCACATGAATATCCTTCCCGATTATCAAACAATGGAAGATAATTCACCCAAGGGCAATCAGCCTGTGGCTGGGTAATCACGTTACTAAACAAGGGTTATAACAAGAAATCACGTGAAGTCGCCCACCGGGTGAGCAGGACAGCTACTTAAATAATAACATCCGAGGTGAAACAATAGTTGTTAACATCAAAATGCAAAGAGAGAATACCCCTAGGGGTTGAGCAGTGCTAAAAACAAACCAGCAAAAAAACACTTCGAAGATGCACTGCTGCTCCTCATTAACTACAACATTCTCCCCGCAAAAGGAGTCAAAAGACACACAAATGATGGATAGAATGTGGAACAAATCAAACATTCACCCCCAGTAAAGAGATCTGGGTTAAATCCATTGTTCTTTTGCTAACCATGTCACCTCAGTTTAGACCCAGCCATGTGCAAATCAGTCTTGAACCCTGCTCCTCATGAGAACAGTCCATCCCGAACTGTCAAGCCAGGTCCTCCCTGGACCATAAACAAGCATCCTGCTACTGGTTTCACGTTGCCATCTTGAACTCCGGCCTGCCGACCACGACCGTGGTGGCTCCATGCAGATCGTGAATTCATTTGACCACGTCGTCTACGGATTATTTCCAGGCACCCTTCGTCTCTCCTCACGGACGGACTCACCGGACGGTCAGCATCCAAACACACCCCCCTCTCAGCACACCAACAGTGGATCGGGGCTCCGTCCCTATCAACAGCCTCCTCGCTAGGCTCGCGCTGCTTCTGCTGGGTCCCTTGCTATTCCGGATCACTCCGACCGGCTCTAGCCGCCTCCCGATTACTCATATTGGAATGACCGTGCCTTCCGGGCCTTGTCCCCGGGCTAACTGATTGCACACCCAGTATTATTGCGCTCTCACTTTGGACCCCACCACGTGGACACTATTGCCACCAGTCCAGGGCAAGCTACGCTGCCCCACCTCCATCGTTACCACTAACTATTCCTCAGCACCTCCAAACGGCAACCTGGTCCTGATGATGATCCTAAATGACTAGGATCGAAACGCCGTCGACATACCAGCGCAATTTGCGGCGCCTCTTTCAACTATGGTTCATTCAAAATGTCTCTAAAAAACATGATCATTCTTTGTAAATAACCTTTCGTGAACCATATATTCTTGTACATATCAGTCACTTTTTCATGTTGCGCCCCGCTGTTTTTCTCACTTGTCACCTGCGCCGTTCACCTTTGAGTGTCACGAGCACTTGCATGCACAAAGTCTTTGGGTTGCCTCTGCAATCATTGCTTACAGTGCTGATACAACTGTTCCCAATTGTTTCTGCAATTATTGCTTTCTTTTTCAAAATATATGATGCCTTGAGCACGTTTTAAAACTAAATACGAGTCTCCCTATTTCTTTTTCATTGTAATGTCTTGTACATACTTGCTAATTAGCTTTCTCAATAATACCGGTTGAGACGTTGTTGTTCTAAACTTCCTTACCCAGATCTCAACCTGGTCTATGGGTTTTACTCCTGTTGTTCTTTACTCTACTACTGGTTTCGGAGTATCACCCTTCATCAGCCAGGCTAACTTGAATCCAGTGGCACAGTGAGCCTGGGACCCACGCCTGGGCATATCTGGCGCACTGAGGGCAAGAAAGCAAAAGACACACAAATGATGGATGGAATGTGGAACAAATTAAACATTCACCCCTAGTCAAAAGATCTGGGTTAAATCCATCGTTCTTTTGCTCACCATGCCACCCCAGTTTAGGCTCAGCCAACAAAATGGGTCCAGTGATCTAAGCCAGAACCAGTGGAAATAGCTAGCATCAGCCTTATACACACCAAAAAAAGAGTGACTCCCTAGACAACAGCCTAGGCGGCCACAGGGTGTATCGCTAACCCTCCTTTCTTTGAACATTGCAGGTGTAAAAACTGTACTCCAAAATGGTGTCTCCTCACTGATCTGGGGGAAATATGAGATCATCGCCCTACAAGATACCTCGTTAATAAAGCCTATGCACTTGGTCGGCGATACACTTCACCATGTTAAGGCCACAAGATCACAGCGGTTTGGGAGACCCAAAGGGGGGCTCACAGTTTATGTATCATTAAACATCACCTCGGAGCAGCTTACTTCCTCAGACTCTGGGCTACAAATAATTAAGTTCAGTACTAGGCATAATCAATCGACAATGACAGTTTTGCTGTTCAATGTCTATGCACACCCTACTGCAAAGGAAGAGACTGTTCTATTTACAAAATTAATCTCCTTGATAACAGAAGTAAGGTTTACAAACCCAACATACGAGATAATTGTTACAGGGGATTTCAATACAAATTTAATTTATACCCCGGATGAAGATGAACATTTAACCGCAGAAAATGCAATTTAGGCATTGCAACAGCAGTTTGACTCTACATCAAAATGGCCCAATACCAAAGGGCAAAGGCTAGTCACTGCCCTGGAATATCTAGGAATGACAGTTGTAAATGACAGATCCCAGGATAAGTCTCCTCCAAGTTACACATATCATGGTACCAACTCATGCTCTATAATAGACTGTACAATCCTCTCTTTCCCACTACTTTCATATTTGAGGAAATACACAGTCAAATACACCACGCAAAGTGATCATTATTATCAGCAAATTGAACTGAGTATAATTCAGATGTATGCTTATTAAAAACAACAAATTTAAAATGCTTGAGGTGGACACATAACTCATTAGCTGGTCTGGCCAGCTTGGCGAAAGAGATTCGGGAGTCTAGTATCATGCCTGGAAGCAGTCAAATGGATGCATGGATAGAATCTACTTCGAGATTATTACTGCATGCTCCTGCAGTAAACAATAACAGGTGGCAAGCAGACAAGCGCTTGAAAGGCCTTTCAAATCAAATAAATGCCAAGCCTTAAAAAGGGAATTAACAAAGCCAGTGAGGAATTCAAAAAAGCCCAAAGCCCATACATCTTCATGGAAGAAAATAAAAAACATGCGAAAACAATACAAAAAAACAACTTTGGGAAGACCGGAAAACAACAAAAGAAGCAATCTGGACAAAGCTGCTATTTAGTGCTAAGCAATCCAACTCCAGGGCATTCTGGGAGATTCTAAATGGTCTTGGCAAGTCTACTAGTATAATAAACAACTCAAGCGTGCTAGAGGAAGCTTGGGCCGTCCATCTGACAGAGACATTCACTGACGGCACATGCTTCATGAACCTCGTGCAAGCTGAATGTATGAGTCATTCTAATAAGGAAAGGGTCTCCACTACACTAAGCCTAGTGCCTATTTATAACAAGCATTGGCATAGCCAATAGGTCTCGCCTTTGGGACCTTACAAGTGCTTAGCCAGAGCTATTGGCTTGTTTTTAAGCTATGTGACCCAACCGGTGCCTAAGAAGAAAAGAGAGCGTTTGATGTACCCAACGATTGGAGATCTTGTAAGTGTGGATTAAAACGATACAAAGACCTTAATGTTTTAGTAAAATGTGTGGTGTTTTCAATATATCAACTTTAGAAGGCTGAGGGACTGAGATGGTGCAAATAGCAATGAACGCAACATTTGGCTGAAGCAAAGTACTGTGTTTTCATTGTGTAGTTTTTGTAATACCCACCCTTTCACATTTCCAGCACCCATGTGCTGTGCCTGTTTTAACATATTGCTTTCACCATAAACTTCTGTTTCTTAAGGTCCTGCAATGCACACTAGTGGGCATTTTGCGAAAGCATGTTGTTGCTGAAAACGGGAACTTTAAAACGTATTACTGCTGGCCAAAGAAAGAGGAGACAAAGTGTTCTAGCCGTGGACCACAATACCGCATCAGGCCAATCACCGGGAAGTGCCCTGAATATCATCTGTTTGCAGCACGTGGGTCCACTCAATTAGGAGATGCGAGAGTGCTGTGTTTATGCTGTGCTGGCACCGGCTGAGCTCCTGGCTTTCTTTTTCATATAGGTACCCTAATATAGGCCCGGGTAATATCATACACCTTCACCTACATTATCTCCCTTATACTACACAGTAACGAGCCTTTAGGATTGAACCTTTACCTAGTTCTAGTCCTGGGCACAGAAGGAGGGTTTTCCCTGAACAATAGCGTCCTATAACTCCATCAATGGACTCAAACAGTATGAATGAATATTCATGAGGGTTCTTGGAAACCAGGCAGAGGCTACACCACCTGCATAATATCTACGTACAAGGTTCATCCCATACGTCATCCTCAAATCCAACAATGGCTAATACAAGAAACAAGGGACAAAGAAACCCTAGATACTTTTTGTATAAATACAGCACATCTTGCTAGGGTTAGTAGAGGGAACCGAGACTTCCTTGCCGACACACTGACCAAAGACGCTGAGGCTCCTGCATGCAGACGCTCCAGTTGACAGTGGTCTAACACATCCCTTGCGGGGTGTCCAACTCGAGACCTGGACGGGGTCCCACACTCTCTCACTTCAGGTAATGGGGTTAGACTAAATCCTAGAGGGATTCTTGGCTTCACACCTACTCACATGCTAGGTACACTTAGGTACATCTAGATAGGCATCGTAGGAGTACGCGCATTGTATCCATGATTATTGCAAGATGGTAGAACTGTACTATCCTTTTATTTTCACTGTACTGCTAATCATATATATATGCTGTGTTTATGCTGTGCTGGCGCCGGCTGAGCTCCTGGCTGACAACAGTTTGCAGTAATGACCCAGGGTACTCTGCACACCGGCGGGGCTGCGCCTCTCGGTGGCTCATACGGGTTTATTATATTCTGTTTCCGACAGGCTCTGATCAACTTCCACGTTAAAGATGTTACTAATGTGCAGCTTGTACAGAAATACTGAAAGTAATCGGGCTTTTAAGAGAAGGCAAAGCCCAAATGATGCAAAATGAACCGTCCTCTTGACTCACAGAAGTGTGCTGCCGGCGAGTGGGCAGTACCATAAGGCTATTGGGGGAAGGGGGAGCGGGTTGCCAAGCTCGAGTTGCTTTGGGAAAACCAGTTACCGGCCAGTTCTAACATTCCCTGACTCAGCTGAGAGACTACCGGTCTAGATTAATCACATTTACAGTGTGTTTTATACAGCACTCGCTGTCAATCCTTCAGCTCCGTGCCGACGTAATCCTTAAGTGTCAATAGGAAGAGAGAAAAAAACATAAAATAAACACAATTGTTGAAGGATGAACACAGCTTGGTAGTGGCCATAGGAGAAAATCCGAACAGACCCGTCAGAAATGGTGTCTTCGGTATGTGTGTGTGTTTTCACAACAAATACAACAAGCATTTGCAAAAAAGCACTGCGCGTTATGTTTAAATAGTAACCTGATCCACGACGAGGAATGCAGCTGCCACCCTGCGTGCCGCTGCTTGATCCCGAGAGCAAAACGCTGTGGGAGTGAACATTAAAAAAGAGGTGGGACATGCACCCGCCTTTAGCCATTTGTGTGCTTTCATTATTGAAAGGCTAGGCTCGACCTAAAAACAGGAGGTTAAAGAAATCAACTGCAACAAAAGATATTAGCAGCACCAAAAGAAATGGTAATAGTAATCTGTTCATTACCCTGGGCTGTGCACCTGGGCATGAGGTCCAGTATTATTCTCCTAACCAGGTTGCAAAGGTAATAACAGCAGGGCAAAGAGATGGAGCGCTGGGGCCAAATGGCATGCCGCAGGCTATTTTTAAACTAAATCCTAAATATTGGGCAAATCCGCTATCAGCGCAATACAAGGAAGTCGAACTAACAGTCTTGTTCCCAATGAGCTGAAGAGGGTGGATAATTAACCCGGTTTAAAAGAGGGGAGATCAGTCCAGGTCTGGCAGCCATAGGCTCATAGTGCTAATAGATTCTGAAGCAAAATACTATGCGTTGCTAATTCTAGAGGAGCTTATAGAGTTTCCAAACACGAACAACCTGATTCCAGTCATTCAGACAGGGTTGCAAAGCGGGTTTGGAACCATGAATATCCTAGCCATTGCCCTAATAGCAGACAAGTGCAAGCATCCTTCGGAAAAAGCTGCACCTCTGCTTCATAGTCTTTGAAGCAGCATTCGATGGCATAGACCGGGGGAGGAAACTAAGGGAGTGGTGCCTCCCAGCTAGAATATTTTGTGCCATTGAACCAAATCTACACACAGGGCCTGATTCACAGAACTAACTTACGTCAAAAACGTAAAGTTAGTACTTTTTGGTATTCACAGAATGAACTTACTCATTTCGGTATTCACAGAAGTTAGTAGTCCTAACTTTAGGACTCCTAAATGCCTTCTGTGAATACCGAAAGTCTTAAAGTTAGGATTTTTCTCAGTTTAGGAGTAGTAAAGTTAGGACTCCTAACTTTAGGACTCCTAAATGCCTTCTGTGAATACCGAAAGTCTTGAAGTTAGGATTTTTCTCAGTTTAGGAGTCGTAAAGTTAGGACTCCTAACTTTAGGATTCCTAAATGCCTTCTGTGAATACCGAAAGTCTTGAAGTTAGGATTTTCTCAGTTTAGGAGTAGTAAAGTTAGGACTCCTAACTTTACTACTCCTAAACTGAGAAAAATCCCAACTTTAGGACTTTCGGTTTTCACAGAAGGCATTTAGGAGTCCTAAAGTTAGGACTACTAACTTCTGTGAATACCGAAATGAGTAAGTTCATTCTGTGAATACCAAAATGAGTAAGTGTATTCTGTGAATACCAAAAAGTACTAACTTTACGTTTTTGACGTAAGTTAGTTCTGTGAATCAGGCCCTATATGTGTAAGTGCCTTCTGTGAATACCAAAATGAGTAAGTTCATTCTGTGAATACCAAAATGAGTAAGTTCATTCTGTGAATACCAAAATGGTAGTAAATTCATTCTGTGAATACCAAAATGAGTAAGTTCATTCTGTGAATACCAAAATGAGTAAGTTCATTCTGTGAATACCAAAATGGTAGTAAGTTTAGGATTTTGTCGTAAGTTAGTTCTGTGAATCGGGCCCACATACTTGGATTCATGTTAAAGTGGCTGATGGTACAAGATTATCAAGGACAATCCTTATGGAAATAGGTCTCAAACAAGGCTGTATGTTGGTTGGCCCCACACCTGTTTAATTTGTTCGTGGCTGACTTGTCTCCGAGACTCGACCAGGTAAATTCTCATCCACTGCGTCTGGGCCCTTTAAGATTGTCACTACTTTCTTATGCAGATGGTGTAGTATTGCTCAGCTTAACAAAAGTGGGACTCCAAAGATTATTTAACAAATTAAACAAAGATATCATTGTTAATAAACTTGAACTCAATATAAAAAAAAAAAGCAATGATTATTAGGAATCGATCCGGGCCACCACTCAAAATCAAGCTGTATGACGATGTATTAGACGAGGTTAGTAGTTACAAGTATTTAGGAGTATATATAGATAGTAGATTACATTTCCAAGATCACAATCAGTACATTACCAAGAAAGGAAATGCCCTGAATTATTAGTTTTGTACCCTTGCTAAGAAACAGGATGGTCCTTCAAGCCATTATTGTCTGTCATAAGAGCCAAATTGCTACCAACTGTGGCTTACGCAAGTGTTGACATGTATGGGAAAGATGCATTTCTTTTGGACAGACTCTAAATCGACGCATTTAAACGGGTATTTAGACTTCACAGAATGCCGTTCCAGCACAAGTTCGCTTGGAATTTGGTCTCATGCAACTAGCTCTATGGAGAAGCTATTCAGGAATAAAAACCTGGTATAACATCAGGTAAAATCTACGAAGTTTATTAAATAGCTCACTATGGTTGGCATCAGAAACAGATCCTCAATCCACTCACCATAAGCATCTTTATTGATCGATGAAGTTAACGAAGACAACAGAGCTCTGGTATAAGGATCTGTCCTTCCCTGTATTTCGACAAGTTGTAAATAATGCTGCTAAAATGCACTCTCATTTAGATGATGAAAACAGATTTACTAGCCGTACGCGTGCCTGGATGGTTCTTCAACCTTATGACAAATTGAAACTGGTCTCATACTGAAATGTGACATTCTCAGCACATATAAAGAGAAAGCTGATGGCACTCCGATTTGGCTTTTTACCCTCCTTGGCAGACCAACCATCCTGGAAATACACTGGCCCTAATTCCTGTAGACTATGTGGATCTGAGAAGGGGGATTTTATTCATTTAATCTGCATACGCCCCCTTTAAAAAAAGCATATGTGTCATTATTGAAAAAAAGCTTTAATGTTAGGGGCATATGCTCATGCAGTCACGCTATAATAAAAAGGACTTGACCCAGCAGACCCTCAGCTTAACTAGAAAATGATGAAATATGTGATTCTATATGAAAAAACAATTCAATCTTTATCGGAATGACGCGTTAGGCAACTTTTTGCAGAGTGGTTGTGAACAAGATCACTGGATGGTATAGGAATGAAGTATCTAACAGACTCATGTTATGGCAATTTTATATCCGTTAATCTCAGAACTGTGATATCGTGATGATTTTGTTTTGTCACTAACGATTTAGGAAGACTTTAGTCTCTGGTGAGACTGTGATGTTTTATGAAAACTTGTTTTTAATTATGTATTATGTTTTCTATATCTGTATTTTGCAGTAATATTGTTACGGTTTTTATTAACCCAAAAAATAAAGATTTTTGTACCATCAAAAAAAAAATCGAACTCAATATTCATCGTAAATGAAGCACTTGACTGTGGTCCAGAATATGACGTTGTTCACTAATTTGCTGCAAGAGGGTTCGAATGATGGATAGAATATAGGAATAGATAGTGGTAATAGTGTTACTTCAATCATTTCCCATGTTCACACCAAAAGGCTATTAAGACAGGAAAAATGACCTTCGGTATGCGGTGTTACTGTCACACTTACTGTAACTTCGGTAATAGTTTTACTGGGGTGGAGTGAAATCCAATAATCCAGCAACCTTGTTGCCACTCTTTTTAGGTCTCGCCTACGCAGCGCGCATGCGCTGCTTAGGAGAGACCTTTAGCGATCGGCACAGCTTTCGGGGCAAAAACGTGCACGCGTTGCATTGCTTGCAATGGCAACGCGTGCACGTCTGGCGATTCCCTTGCGGGAGCGCGCGGCGCCATATGGTGGCGCCATATGGTCGCAATCATCGCGCCTTGCTGCACGCTTCCGCAAGGGAATCGCGCAGGCCCCCTCCCCCTGATGTTGTACGTCTCAAATATGCCTTTTCTAAATGTGTGGAGATTTATCAGTTGGGTTCACTTAATTACAACCAGTCGTTTTCAGCTATCTAATGCAACTAGGGTACTAAACGTGTGAACATACAATAGCAATTACTGGCTGCACAACATGGTATGCACGTCTGCATAAAGCTAAAAAAAAAAAAAAGCAAGCATTGTTATGAGGCTAGCTCTGTCAACGTGCCAACCGTTTGCTGCCCAACATTCCTCCTCCCAGAATGGTTTTACGCAGGTAAAGTTCTCGTTTTACTTCTGTAAGTTTTGACGCTCTGGGCAACGAGAGAGCTACTAATGTGGTGCTTCCCCCGACCCCCCCATCCCCGCCCCCGGCTAATTCTCAGCCCGGGCACAGGAGGGGTCTCTGAGAACTGTGGGCATCATCTGAAACAGTGATGAGACTCCTAGAAACAGTCTCCTCCTTGTGGTGTTCCTGGGAGTTTCCAGCTGAGAGGTGCAGTTACATTATTAATAGAGCATTGAAGGGACTTTTATCCATAATCTGCTCTGTATCTGGAGAATAA
The DNA here is from genome assembly GCA_963921515.1 of Calotriton arnoldi. Taxonomy (NCBI): domain Eukaryota; kingdom Metazoa; phylum Chordata; class Amphibia; order Caudata; family Salamandridae; genus Calotriton; species Calotriton arnoldi. The sequence goes on along the minus strand of CAWUFW010005641.1, from coordinate 511,267 downwards.
CTAGGTCACGTGCATTAATTATAGAAAAGGATTCTGACAGCCTCAGAGTTTCACTGTTTTACCGCGAACACTACATTTGGTTTTCCGATTCCTAAAATGTAATTTGTATTTATTGATGCAATTAATTGCAAGAATCATACAATCAATGTATGTTCATCTATGTGTCACAGCCCCAGTCTGTCTGTAGTCTTGCTCACTAATCAGATCCTAAATACTACCATCATGTCCAATTCAGCCCCCCCCCCAAACAGAAGAGAAGAATTCACCAGTCAATCTCAGACTGACACCTTCTCTGCCCATATCTTCCAAGGCAAGAGCCACTCAACATCCCAGTTACTCCCCACTTTTGAAATATGCCTTTATCACATTTCAAAGAGGCCTTCATTAAACTCCGGGTGGATAAGCCAGTACCCAAAACCATAACCCAAAACATCCGGCCAATTTCCAACAAACAGCTTTTCTAGAAAAGAGCACATCCTCCTAGTAGAAATATTTTGTTGACTCCACCTTCATTAAGGACCCTCTGCAATCTGTGGCCATATTATACATAGTACCTCGGGGACACAAACGGAGTTTGCACTTGCTTTTGCACGTCTGGGATACTATGGTGATACAGAAGGGTCAGCAGAAGCGCCTGTGGCCCCTTTAGTGAATGGAAAGAAGATGGTTATTCGGACATGTTAGAAATCAAATATTCCACTCACTTTGTTCTAGGCCAAGCATCTGCCTCTGTCCTAGTGAAACTTTTGTAAAATAGTAAAATACTGACGTTTTCAGAACAATTTCCTAAAACATGGCTTAAGAACTGTATGCATTACAGTCAGTAAAAATATCAGATTATGCCATTTCAAATTGCCTACCATAGCATCTAACTTCACTTCAATTGTTCCAACTTGTCCATCCAAAACAGATTCACAGACATTTGTTTTGACTGGGAATCTACGGGTTTTTGGGGGGTGGGGGTGGGCGGTACGGTGGATATAAATTATACAAATTTCTCAATGGAAGCTCGCACACAGCAGAGCTAGATAAAGGCAGGCATGCTACTGTTCAATTGTATAGAGTTTGCAGGAACAGACAGTTTAATCAAATCTTGCATGCTTCGGTCGAGGACAGACAGCAGTAACGATAAACTAAAAGGAAGTCTTATCAATACAGATGATGAAATTCCTCTTCGCACTTCATGCACTAACAGCTAAGGCAGTAAGTGCTCTATGATTCAATGAAACAAAAGTGAGAAAAGGACGTCCAAATCCAGTATGCATTTTCAATCATTCAAAAAACAGATTTACCATAATTTCTGAAATGCAATAATTCTGTCTGATACATCAGATTGTCAGTTTCCGTAATGCAGACATTTCACAGCAATATTAACCTTGCAATAGGCAACCAGAGGTAGTGTTTATTACAGCAACATGGCTATGAGAAGATTTAATGCCTGGTGTTGCAACGGCTCCCTCACAAGGTTATGCAATCGCAAGGTGCGATCGCGAAGACAAAAGGGGCATGTGGGGGTGGAGGGATGGGGTAAGCCATAATCCTTAAAGACAAGCTAAAAGGATCATTAACACCCATAAAGATTCCTGGGAGTGAAAGTCTATTCTTCTCTCTCGAGCTTTCTGTCACATATACCTTTTCAGGTATATTGACATATCGTCCCCAAGGTCCAGTCACCAAATTCAGTCAAGCAACTACCAGAGTTAGTAGCAGAATTTTGCCTACAGAAGGCTAATTTCACACTACTGGGAGATCTAAATGTGCACTTTGACAACAATAACTGTGAAGGTGTTAAGAACCTAATCCAAGATTTGGCAGCCATACAGATGATTCTGTGCCAGGACTGGAGGCGAGGATTATGCCTTCTTTCTTCACTTTATTAAGACAGCAGCCATTAAAACTTGAAACAAACTACATTTCCCATGAACCCTTGGGAAAAATGTAGTACAAAAAATGAACCAATAGGAACATAGTGAGTGTCCAATCAGTATGCAACCAGTCCAACATAATCCCTCTTCACTGGCCCTTAGTTCTCTTTCTTCGGTGTTGCGCAGCCAAGTTAAGTACCTTATGCCATTTCTCTATTATCCTGTTACTTATGTGCATTTGATTATAGTTGTTTAACTGTTTTCGATTATTGCGGTAATTTGTGACTAATATAGAGCTGTGGCACACTTTCTCTTATTAGTGTTCCGTTAGTGCTTTTTCTGTGCACATTATCGCTGCCAAAGGTTTTTCTTTTACCTTGTTTTTGCGTGTTTCAGGTTTTTAGGTCTCGGCCTGCACCAGCGCTTGCGCTGGTCTGGCCGAGAGTTTTAGTAAGCGGGTTTTGGAAGTGCAAACCCACTGGCTTTCGGCTGGCGACCAGCTTGCGTTCACGATAGCGTGCTGCCATCTGGGTTTCCTATCTCTTCCTCATTTCCTCGTCATGGCTCATTACCTCTCTGGACTCTGATGTTTCAATCGCAGCAGCAGCTCACATTACCAACTGACGGCCCTGGACTACAGTCACATGAAAAACAACAGCGATTAGCATTGAAATGCAAGCTTTTTTTGTCTAGTTAGAAATATTGCTTCGGTGGGTTGATTTCACCTTATATCGCTATTTGTTTTATATTGGGAGTCACAGCCTAATTACCAGTATTTTTGTCTCACAGTTTTTTTTTTATATATATTTATTCGCACAAAGCTATATTTAACGTTACTTTTTCCGCGTCACTTCTTCACTCTATTTAAACTCCACACCCCCACTCTTATTGTCTCTCTCCTTCTCTCTCTCTCCCCTCTCTAATTCTCTCTCTACTTAATTAACTCTCCCCTCTCTATCTTTTTTAGCCTTTCATTCTCTCTCACCCCTTTATCTGTTTCTCTTTCAAACTCCTTCATTTACTCTCTCTCCCCTTCTTTCTCTCTCTCTATCCCGCTCCACTCTTTATTCTATGTACACCCTTTCTCTCTTTCTCTCTCACCACCCTCTCTAATTGGGCATTATATCTTCACTCTATCTCTCACTCGGCAACACCACAGCATCACTCAGCGCCGCCACAGCATGACTCAGCGCCGCCACAGCATCACTCAGCGCCAAGACAATATCACTCAGCACCACCACAGCATCACTCAGCGCCAAGACAATATCACTCAGCACCGCCACAGGATGACTCCGCACCGCCACAGGATGACTCCGCACCGCCACAGGATGACTCCGCACCGCCACAGGATGACTCCGCACCGCCACAGGATGACTCCGCACCGCCACAGGATGACTCCGCACCGCTCAGCGCCGCCACAGCATCGCTCAGCGCCGCCACAGCATCACTCAGCGTCGCCACAGCATCACTCAGCGCCGCCACAGCATCACTCAGCGCCAAGACAATATCACTCAGCACCACCACAGCATCACTCAGCGCCAAGACAATATCACTCAGCACCACCACAGCATCACTCAGCGCCAAGACAATATCACTCAGCACCACCACAGCATCACTCAGCACCACAGCAGTATCACTCAGCAAGACCGGAGTATCATTCAGCATCACCTCAGCATCGTCTCCGCAACAGTCACCACCACCACCACTACCACCACCTCAGCTTCACTCAGCACCACCTCAGCCTGCTCTCGGAATCTGGCATCTGTTGATTCTCCCCTAGCGTCTGGCCGCTGCTAGTGTTATAATACAGGTACTAGTTCCCAACCTTCACCCTCCGATTGTTTATGCCCCCTCAAAAAAAAAAGCTTTAACAAACAACCATTGCAATAGGCAGAAACAAGTTGCCAGCATTGCTAGAACAAAAGAAAACTGAGGAAATGTTTTATTGTAAATACTTTTTTTAATATGGTCGTTCAGGTTTACATAATGCCTTCTTGGTCATATATAAAGTAACAAAAATGCTTCTGACACTTTTTTATTATAACTTTTTTTCAGCATGCTGCACAGCAGCCACACTTCTCTACAGCACAGCTTGAAGACATTGGCAAAGTCAATAGCTCTGGCTAAACACTTATAAGGCCCCAAAGGCGAGACCTATTGGCTATGCCAATGCTTGTTTTCCATGTCTTCTCATTACCAGCAAAAACGAAATGACTCAGAAAGTATTGGACCTGCCTCTTCTCATCTATTGGCGACAGTAAAAAGCTCCACAAATGCACCTCGTGTTCAATCAGACTGGACACTGTAGTTTCGGGTTAGCAAAGTGTTGAAACACCATAATAATAAATAAGGTGGCCTGGAAAGTACAAGTGATCTCGTCTGAGGACATATTAAGAGATGGCCAATGCATGAATTATCCTCGTTCACCCATCTTTAGAAAGTACACAAAAGGAAAAAAAACACTAAAGTGTTTGGTTAAACTGAGAGTGGGAGAAACACTTTGAAAACCTACTCAGAACGGGGGTTTCCTTTCCCCCAAAAATCCAGACATGACACGCATGAGTAACTCTTCGGAATTATTTACTAAACGGTGCCCAAGGGAAATAGGGTCTGGTGATCTGGAATTATTTTCTTTTGTGTCTCAGTCTACATCACTGAGTCACACCACAAAGCATGCACCGAATATATTACCCATGAAAAGCCTCAGCATCGTGACTCACTGACATATTGAACTCTGTCCTGTATTGAAAATGACCTTCTAGGGATACTATTAAATCACCATGTATCACGTCATTAAGTCTAACAGTTGTAAGAGGGAAAGCAATTCAGTAAATCTTTCGTTGGAAAGTTCCATTAGTCAGTTAGGCACTATAAAGCATAGTAAAGATGTGCAGTTTGTACAACCATTGTTTTATTTTATTTTTTATAAGTAACAGTCAGGATGTCCAATTTATTGTTGCATTCGACTTTTAGACCCAAAGAGTTATCTTCGATTACAGGTGTAAGTGAATAAAATAATTTTAAATGAAATGTACATATTTTAATTAAGCAAACGGTAGTAGTTTTATAGATTAAACGTGGTCTAGCTGAAGAAAGACCTTGTTGCCAGCATCAGGCATGTAGTAAATGCAAATGGCCGCTAGAGAGCTGTTGAGGGTTTTAATTGATGTCCCTTCGTGATTAGCACTGACATTGGAAGAATCTCCTTTCAACATTACATTATTCCCTCTCTACATTTCATTAATGCTACTGTGTTTCCGTTTTTTTTGTAATTTTGTAATGATACTATGGGGCTTATTTATGAGAACCCTGCATCACTTTTGCACCACATAAAGTGGTACATCTGTGACGCAGGGCGCTCATTTCGATTTATGAAGCCACGCAAAGCCATCCTGCATGGCTTTGAGTGACCTCATAAATCATGAGTAAGGCGACGCATGGCAAATCGATGAGTTGCCTTACTCTGCATCCGGGAGGCGTTCCATGGGCGTTGCGGTGGCTTATCCATGCAACACCCATTGAATTTGACACTGCCCCAGATTTACAAAGTGATGTTAACCTGGGGAAGTGGCAAATCCATGCACCTCACAAGGTGAGGCGTAACAAGAAGAAATACGTTTTTCCTCTTTCCGAAGAGGAAATCGCCTCGTAGGATTGTTTCTGTGAAGGAAGGTGCCCCTTCCTGCACAAATACAATCCTGCATGTAACAGTGCCTACTTTGCAAGGGTGCCTACATTGGTGCTAGGCTGCCGAAACAGTGCTAGCCCAGGGAGAAAAGTCAGGATTGCACTGTATTGCTTAAATAGAGTGCATTCCTGCCCTTTCACTTTGGCATACGGCAGCGCAGCAAGATGACTTGTTGTGCTGCCCTGTGCCAAAATGCAATAAATAGGCCCCTATGTGCAGGAAATCCATGCAACCTCCTATAGACTATTAGTGATCACAATGGCGCAAGAAAATTTTAGTATAAGTCCACCTCATGCCTTTTGGGCCCCAGCATTCGAACCTTCCACTTCATGGATCGAATAGAAGGACTATTTTTTAAATTAGATTGACACCATTGGTGATGGAAAAGACATGTCAGTGGAGCAAAAGAAGATCATTTTGTCACCCTTGTTGGGTCCCCGTGGGTAAAAGACATACAATTGCGTGCCCAAAGCAACAATTATAGGTGATATCAACATATTTGAGGCAGCAATTAAGGATCTTGATAAACTTCGCACTGAGAGTTTGCATAGGAATAACTAGGTACACATTTTTCTAAAGGAAACAAGAGAATAATTAACTTGTGGATGATTTTGTTGCTGATTTGAAAAGGCTCGAAATTGCTTGCAAGTTTGGGGTCTTACATGAGGATTTAATAAGAGAACAACTGGTGATGCACACTAGCAACCCAGCAATATAAGAATGGTTGTGGGCCAATTAGGATTCTCCAACGAATGACATTTTAGCCATTGTGCAGCAGGTTGAGATGTCTGTTTTAAAACAAGGTGAGAAAGAACCTGACACAGTGAACACGCTATCAGTTCAAGATAACATAAAATGTGTATTTGTAAAGCACACATTCACCCGTAGGTATCTTGGCGCTGAATAAAAGATGTTTATTGTTACCCAACTCAATGGTACTCATTTTATCGACCTCAAATGGATGAAAAGCTGAGTGGACTCACCAGGATTTAAACCTGTGACCATGAGGTTGAACACAGGCCCCTGCAATGGATGCATTAGTCCATTGAGCCACCAGTCACGGATGGGACAAAAACTATGCAAAACAAAGTAGGGATAAGCCAGTTGCTAAAGATGGGTACCAATGTTTCAGATGTGATAGTAGGGAAAACCTGGAGTATAGCATGTATTGCCCTGCTTTGAAACAAAAATGCAGTAACTGTGGTGTGTCAGGCCATTACACAACAGTTTGTAGGAGAAAGAAAAACAGCATCAAATATGTTGTTGAGGAAAATAAAAGTTCAGCGGAAGAGAATCAGGGAACAGACTTAAAGAAATCCACAATTGTGATGAGCCAACGTGGGAATTAGTTTTGAATATCAACAACTTAACAAGAAGTAATAAGCTGGAATACAACATGCTTATTAGTGGAGTTAAGATTAAAATGTAAGCGGATTCAAGCTCACCATACAACATTGTGAACGAAGTGCGCAGAGACAAATTTGTTAATAGTATTATAATACATTTGCTAGAACCTGATATACATCCAGAGGGATACAGCGGAGAGAAAATAGACATGCTGGGTTACCAGTGGCTAACTTTTAAGTTTGAAAACAGGACCACAAGAGGATAGGCTGAATAGATCAGAGGAATCTGCACATTGTTCTTGACTCTAACAGTGAAGAAAATGTACTGGTGGTAGATGATGGAGCTACCATAGGCTCAGCAATGTTAAAACATTTGCTAAGGTGTTCAGCAACACGTGATAATTCTCAAAAATGACCCCGTACCCAAGATTCACAAAATGAGGAACATACCTATATTAGTAAGGGAAGAAGTGTTAAATGAACTGGACAAGTTAATGGATGTATATGATGTAATAGAACCTCAGAATGGCTTTCACCCTTGGTAGTGGCATGACGCAACAATGGTAAGATCAGACTGTGCATGGATCTTCACAATTTAATGAGAATATTGTAGTGGATCGCTTTCCCCTGCCCAAGATTAACAAAATGGTGGTATGCCTTAAGGGTGCCAAGTGGTTCTCCACCATTGACCTATCGTTCGCATACCACCAAATCTCTTTGGTCCCTGCATCCTAGCATTTGCTGCCATTAATTACATCTGTAGGGTGTTTCCAGTTCAAGAGGATGCCTTTTAGGCTGGCATCCACTGCCGCCTTATTCCAAAGGTTACTCTGTAAGAACAAGGCGTGACGTTCTTCCACAATGACATCCTCGTTTTTTGGTGAAGACAGGAAACTTTATGATGCCAGGTTACAAAAAGTTTTAAAAATCCTAGAGCAGCGCGCTTTAACAATAGAATTTTCAAAATGTAAGTTTGCTGAACGTACTGTGACATACCTGGGTCATGTAATTGTTGAGGGTGGTATTAAACCTAAACCGTCTCTGATTGATGTTATTGAGGAATTTCTTGCACCTAGCAATATGGAGGAGGTCAGATCGTTTTTGGGTATGGCAGAGTACTGCGCAAAATTCATACCAAGATTTGCAGCAGGTAGTTACAACATCAGGCAGTTGTTAAAGAACAGAATAACATTTTAGAGTGTGAAGAGGATTTTGGCAGAATTAAATCCAGTATCTCCGAGCAGTTTTGACCCTAAGCAGAATAATGTCATTATGACATATGCCAGCAAGAAAGGCTTAGGAGCAGTTTTGACACAAAAAGACAAGAGCGGAGCAGAAACTGTAATCTACTTTGCCTCCAGGGCCTTATCACCTGCAGAGGAAAAGTATCCCATAATCAAAAGGGAAGCCCTGGCATGCTCTTGGGTGCTGGATCATGTCAGGGTTTTTATTTGGGGTAAACCCTTAATCATCCAATGTGACCACAAACCTTTAGTCAGATTATTATCAACCGAAGGAAATATGAATGCCTCTGCTAGAATGGCAAGACTTTCCATGCATATCCAAGACTATAATTATAAAGTTATCTATGTATCAGGGAGGGGCAATGTTTTTGCTGATTGCCTATCTTGTTTGCCTGCCCCATTGGAGAAATGCATGGATGATGCATGGAATGATTTTCAGATGGAACTCGTTCATGATTGTGGTATGCCAGAAATAAAGAGGGAGCAGGGGAGTTCAGAGTACAAGAAAGATCAGTTTTTTCAAGAAGCATCTGGTTCTATCCGCAATGACTGGCCAAGAAAGTATCATTTTAACAAAGAAGTGAGACCGTTTTGGGAAGTTAGGTCTGAACTCAGTGTTGATATCGAACTGATATTTAGAGGAGACAGGATTGTTCCCCTTGTTGATGTACGGATGAATATTATGGATTTGTGTTATAACCAAAGAAGACGGCCAAGGAAAATGACTGTCTGACACTAAGATGTCTGGCACCTCAAAGGTTTGTTATGAAAACCCTCACACACCAACCTGGTTGGTGTCATGCTTCATCATCGGGTCCCAGCTGGGTAGCCGAATGCTACCCAGCTGTGCTACAACACCTGTTTACAGTGGAGCAGGTTTAAGGTGTATGTGAGTGTGATGAAGTGAGTGAAGTATAAAAATACCTCCAGATTACTACCCGTTACTTTATTCATGGTGGTCTGGGGTATGGTTAAAAGGCAAGAGAGTGGATAAAGAAGCTACGAGTATTATGCGTAGTTGTTTTATTATCCTTTGGTCGACATGTTTCAGCCCTTAGCAAAAATATATATGGGCTTTCTTCAGGACCTCTCGAAATAAATAAGGTGAGTGATGTGAAAAAAGTGTGTGATAAAAAATTACCACATGAACAGCATTTTTAACACTCACGCTAAGGAGTGATATTTATGCGGCAAGGACTGACGGTGTGTAGGTCCTCTTAAAATGTAGACCCATACTAGGTTGTCTGAGGGAGACACCACCACACAAATATGTGATCTAAGAGAGGTGCTTCTCCCCCCCCCCGGGACCAGATACGAACGCCTACATAAGAATTAATGTATTCTACATTTTAAGAGGACCTACACACCGTCAGTCCTTGCCGCATAAATATCACTCCTTAGCGTGAGTGTTAAAAATGCTGTTCATGTGGTAATTTTTTATCACACACTTTTTCACATCACTCACCTTATTTATTTCGAGAGGTCCTGAAGAAAGCCCATATATATTTTTGCTAAGGGCTGAAACATGTCGACCAAAGGATAATAAAACAACTACGCATAATACTCGTAGCTTCTTTATCCACTCTCTTGCCTTTTTAACCATACCCCAGACCACCACGAATAAAGTAACGGGTAGTAATCTGGAGGTATTTTTATACTTCACTCACTTCATCACACTCACATACACCTTAAACCTGCTCCACTGTAAACAGGTGTTGTAGCACAGCTGGGTAGCATTCGGCTACCCAGCTGGGACCCGATGATGAAGCATGACACCAACCAGGTTGGTGTGTGAGGGTTTTCATAACAAACCTTTGAGGTGCCAGACATCTTAGTGTCAGACAGTCATTTTCCTTGGCCGTCTTCTTTGGTTATAACATAAATCGCAGGGACAAGGACGGCCGTCCTAGAGTCCTAGCTCTTTATTTTGGTTTTGAATATTATGGATTTGTGTCATGAAGGACATTTTGGAGTCGTCAGAATGAAATCTGCAGTACAGAAACTTTTCTGGTGGCCAGGTATCGATTTAACAGATGAAAGGTTTTTCACAGAATGTCCCAGGTGTGATTTTGCTGACAAATCCCTTAGAACCTTAAGAACTTGAATGAGTGATTGTTACATTCGTGTAGCAATCTGTAGAAACAGATTTTGGTGAACCTGTGGGATTTTCTTAAAAATTCCTCATTTTATTGATAGATTTTTTTGCTAGATAGCCTGTTGTAGATTTTGTTAAGAAGGCAGACACAGAATCTATGATTAGGTTTATTGATGGAATTTTTGTCCCAGAACACATTCTGTCCACCATTCTCAGTGACAATGGGGTGCATTTCTCGTCTAAGGCTGCCAGTGAATATTTTGAAAGAATTGGAGTCAGTCATAGGACCACATCACTATATAAGCCCAGTGGGAGCAGCATGGTTGAAAGATTCAACAGAGTGATTAAAGGGGTAATTCAATCACCCAAGTCATGGAACTGTGATTGGGAAGTGCAAGTAATGAAAGCTGTGTGAGCTTACAGCATAATGACCAATGATGTCACTGGGTTTTCACCTTTTGTTTGGTAGTCACATTTTGTTTTGATGTGGGGAAGAAATCCCAGGGCAAAGTGTTACCCAGGGTGGTTGGGTAGCGCAGTTGTGGACAAATTGTCACTGGAGCAGGTACAGAAGAGTTTAGTAGAAGTGCACAAATGATGCAAGTTGCACTATGATAGTAAACATGGTACCAAATCTGTGATTGTTAAGGTGAGGCCTGGTTGCTTATCAAGAAACCATGCAAAGTTCCTAAAGGTGTTAGGCAATTCTTTGATCCTTAAATGATGGTGGAAGTTTTGCAAACCGCTGTCAAAGTGAGGAGTGGAAAGGTGTAGAACCTCAAGAGAGTGGCTTTAGGCTTGTAGGATTTGTGGAAAGATTTGGAGGTTAGGCCCGGAAGGAATTTTCATTGATTAGATGGATTTGGATTTGGAAACTGCAAATTCCGTGAATAGTCCTTCACCAGGTGAGGTCCTGGAACAAGTTTCAGGAGATGGTATTGCAATAGAAAACGCTGACTCAAGAGTAGACGTTTGCAATGATGATGTGGTTGAAAATGGTTGGGGTGTGGTGATGGGCTGTTCAAGCAGTGGTGACGAGGAGCACATGATGACAACCAAAAGAGAAAAAAGAAGACCAGGTTATGCTGTGAAAGGGAAATGTGAGTGAATTATGTTTTTGTAGTTGTAGTATCTTTATGCCTTAATATTAACATTGGTTTACTGTTGCAGGATATATAGTCCTTGTAATTGTTTTATTTTATTTTTTAATACTTAAGTTTTTCTTTATTCTCTTTTAGTTTTTCTATATATTTAAATATGGAGGGGGGATGTGTTATGGTCTCTATTGCAACATTTTGGTTCTAATGTAGAATGCGGTCTCTGTTGATGTGTGGAGTGATCTAAGGATGAGAAGACTCCTGCCTTCCATTACTGAGACCGGAACTGGAACTAAATATTCCTTAAACATTGGAGTGGAGTGATTAATGAACACAGCACATAGCAATACTAAAGAATCACACTTCATTGCATGGTCATAACCAACTATATTAAACTTCATCCCCTTGGCACTAACCAAGCTTTCTGCTCTGCACTCTACAGATACTGATCCAGTAGTCCGCAGTGTATCCCATAAACCATAATCCATCACTCTGCCCTGCAGCCTAAAGACACTAAGAGGGTCCTTTAAAGCATCACAGAGTAGAACATTACCATAAATCGCTGCTACTGCCGACTCACAACTGTGACTTCTCTGATGTTACACAAAGATTCCTGCTTCATCGGATCGATAATTAAGGAGGAAGTTCCTCTGCCAGGAGGGAGGATGTTATAACTTCCATTGACCTGGCGGGCCAAACGGCTGCCTGCTACACTGTAAATGAGACAGTAACTATTCAAAAAAGGACTGTATTAACTCACTTTAGTGACAATCAAGTGAGTAGTGACCAAAAGAAATTGATGTAGATGATTACATCTCAGAACCTCACTTTATATTCATCCATGTTCTTTAACCAGAGTTTTAATTGGAATTGGAAATATTGTCCTTTCTAGAAGGTCCCCCAGATTTTTTTCCTTTTTGCTGAACCCTATATGTGCTGGCTACAGAACTCTCTGCACTTTACACCTGCTAACCAGAGGTAAAATACCTGTGCTCATCCTTCAACAGGATGATAAGTCCCTAGTGCATAGTATCAAGGTGTACCCAGGGTCTGAAGTCAAATGTCACAAGTGGACTGCAGTACCTAATGTGCCATACACTGCAGTAACAATGTAAACATGACTGTAGGCCTGCCACAAGCATATTTTAACTGCAAACTCAACCTGTCAAAATGACAGGCCTTACCCTTCCTTTTAAAAATTGAAAATTCACCATTAAGTAGGCCTTATTGCCCATAGGGCAGGGTGCCTCGTATATAAAATTTCAACATGTAAAAGTTAATGTTATACTGTCCTTACAGTGAAAAAGCCCTAAAACCTAATTTCACTGTAGCAGAGGTGGCTGTTCCATACGAAAGCATTGGGATACAACATTACGTTTAATAAATGTTATTTCCACCTAGGAATAGCTACACATTTCAGTAGTCCAATTCACTGGTGAAGTCCAATTTCTAATAAATATTTTAGAAAGATGAGTTACATTTGCCTGCCTGAAGTCTCTGAAAGCTAAATCTGCATTTTGTGCAGATGTAGCTAGCACCCAGGCCTACACTCTACTTTTGTCCCCCCAACCAGACCGGTGTCCCTCAAAGTGGGCATCTTTTTGACATAACAGTGGCAGTATCTGCTGAAGTGTCAAGACATGCTTGACAAGTCTGCTGGGGTGTTTCATATGACATTTGGGGCACACTATAAAAGAGAGAAACAGAGTGGCAAAACAATGTGTGTGTTACAAGTTTCCACTCACCTGAAGTCCAGGGATCTGTGGGAGTGAAGATATTCCAACCAAACTCCAAAAGATCAATCTTCAAAACACAGTAAAAACATGAGAGTTGCGACTAGCCCTTAGGGGAGAGTGAATTGGGGTGGTAGAGAAGGTGAAAGAGAAGGCACACTCTCCTCTTGTTTCATAGCATCTGGGAGTAATCTGTTCACATGATTGATCAAAGGACAGATACATGCACTGGTGTCTCATCCTAGTGACCTAAAGTGTTTCTGTATCAGGAATGATAGAATTATACACTGGTTAGTAGGGATCACACTGAGTTACTCTCGATAGGGATAAACAAACATCTGGTGAATTTACCTCTTAACATTAAAGACTCACAATTACACACCTTAGTAAACTCTATTTAGCCGTAGGGAATATTCAGAGGCTCTTCTGTTACTACAGAAGTCAGTAATTATTATTATTGCGGGGATGAGATATCTTTAGAAGAAACAAACTATGCGTATCAAGACTTTCGTGGGACCATTGGAGTTACCCTCAAGTAAATCATGAGTCACTAGTCCAAGAAGAAAATATCCAAATAAAAAATAACTCAGAGTCTTTTGGTTGCAATGATAGATACAGTGCACTGACCTTTATTTCTTTTTCTTTCTTTGCAGGTTCTTACATTGCCGAGGATTAGAGCAAGGTGCTTTAGAGGTGTCTGGAACCAGGATCCAGAAGCAGGTAAGTGGGACAAAGGAGAACAAGACCGTCCAGGGCAGGAACTCAGATCCAAGCAACACTGAAAGGAATGGGTACAGTATTTATAGTACAACACCCAAGATGGCAGCAAAATCTTGCAGGAGTTTAAAATCTTGCAAGACTTCAAGGCCCGCTTTATTTTGGCTTATGTAGGAGGCCTTTACTGTGTGGGAGGGAGTGTTGGTCCAGGGTTTCTGAAGTGGCTGCACTGAGGACACCATTGATCATGGAGGGGAAGATCAGTGGGTCAGAAACTGCGGAATGAGAAGCACCAATAACCATGGAGGGGAGGCCAAGGGATCAAGAGCAGTGGCATGGGTAAAAGGAGTCTCCTCGAGGGGCCCAGTGTCCTGAAACCCACATTCTGTAAAGCGCACCTTGAGGGAGTGAGGCATGACAGTGTGTTATTTGAATCCACTCTCTGGTTGCTGAAAACTCAGCTTTGTGCTACCAGACTTCTGTCTCTGAGTTGGTTGGGGGCACAGAGGCTATCTGAAACTAGATTTTCCATACTGTTGCGTTGACTGGAGTAGGAATAGTAAATCTAACTCCTTCGAATTCCAACTCTTTCCCTATTGTTAATTTAACTGGATTAGGATTACTAAATTTAACCCCTTCGATGTCCATCACTTTTCCTACTGTTGCGCTGATTGGAGTAGGAATAGTAAATGCAACCCTTTTGAAGTCCAATGCTTTCCCTTCTGTTGTTTAGACTGGAGTGGAAATACTAAATTAAACTCCTCCAACGTTCTACCCTTTCTCTACTGTTGCTTAGACTGGTGTGGGAATAGTAAATCGAACACTTCTGAAGACCAACACTTTTCCTCACTGTTTCTTAGACTGGAGTGTGAATAATAAACGTAACCTTTCCAACTGTTGCACTGGGTGGAGTAGGAATAGTAAATCTAACCCCTCCAAATTCCAACATGTTCTCTACTATTGCGGTAACTGGAGTAAGAATTGTGAATCTAACCCCTCTGATGTCCAACACTTACCCTACTGTTGCATAAACTGGACTGGAAATAGCATATTTGAGATTCTTACACTCCAAGATTTTTCATATTATTGGTTATATAGATTTTATAGTATTAATTGTTTGGTTTTTATGTTTTATGTTATTTTATTAGCATTGTTTTAATTCTTACATTAATTTGAATGTTTATAATATTTTTAGAAAGTTGTTTTTTGAGGTTTTAGCATATATTTATATATAATTTTCATTGTAATAAATTGTACATATAAAAATTATTATATAACGCAAAATAAATATTTGGATTAATTATGTTATGCTATTTCCACTGAAAAATTCATATCTCTGGTTCCTCTTATTGGATTTTTGTCTTTTTGTTTATTATATTTTACTCTCTTTTTCCAATTTCTTTTGGGATTATCATTGTTTTTCATTTTATTACTGTTTTAGTACTGCATAAATTCGTTACACTTTGCCTCTAAGTTAAGCCTGTGTGATCTGTGCCATAACTTTCAGTGAGTTCAGCTCAGGTTAATTTAGTGACTTTAAGGGTTCACCCTGACAAGGTTTGTTCTCATTACTATAACAAATTACCTAACCTCTTACAGGAAACATATGTTCTTGCTGCAGATAGGAATTGTTAGAACCACACCTACCTTGTCTTGTCATTGTACATAGGTCCTGAATTGTATTTTTCAGATGTACTGTTTGCTGCATAGTACTAGTGTTCTATGTATCCCTCTGACATTTTGCTTTATCCCGATAGCAGCATAGTATGTATGAACCAGAAAGAAAGGATGTGGAATATATTTCAGGAAAAGATTGTTACATTTGACTCTTAGAAAAGATTCTTCACAGTGCTTCATGTGTGGGGATTGAAGGACAGAAAAGACCATTCTAAGCAGTCGTTCTGCATTAATTTGGAGAACCAACCCTCGCTTTCTGGTGTTGGGTATTTTAAAGAAAATAGAGATGAAAAAAAGATCAAATGAATAATTTAATTATATATTCAGAGTTTTTTATGTGGAATTTGGGGGAAAGATGCACCTGGGGCAAAGTGCTTATCATGTATTTCTGTATCATGCTTGGAAGCTAACCAAAGCCCTTGTGAGTAGTTGGACTTTCTAATACTGCTCTCAGCTGCAGAGGGCCATTTTCAAGTAATTAGAGCATCATATTGGTCAACATAACCATGTGATGAAAAGTGTTTATCACAATTTGTCTAAGAGGGTGGGTACTCTTATGAAAAACACATATTCAGTGGTCAAGCCCAGGGCTTGGAAGACACCAGAGGCCATGGAAATTGTGGGTTGCCTTCCTAGTTACTTTATTTTTCTTTCATCTGGTGTTGGAGCCTGCTTTATAGAAATAGTACCTTGGGCCACGGCCGATTGACGGTTTGATGGAGTCCATTGCAAAGTGGTAAATGCGGGCCCCCTTCGTTTAAATCCAGTGTGAAGGTTTGTCTGGGATATATGTATTAACTGTAGTCCTCTTCATCAGGTTTAAAGTAAAATCACCCCTTCCAATGATATATGGAGACCAAGGGTCAAATTTGCAGATAGTCATCAAGCTGTCTGTCCTCTGTTTCTGCAACATTTAGGAGAAAAACCTTGGGTTACCTAATTTGAGTGTCTAGAATGCAATGCCCTACTTTAGTAGAGGTGTCCAACAGTGGTCCAGAAGAGCGTGAGGAATCTGAAATGTTCAGGATAACCACTGAACATGGACAAATGTAGTTAATGTGATCATCCTTCAAATCTGATACAGACTCAACAGATCAATTCCTCCTGGACATAAATTAGACACCCTCATGCTGTAGGCACCCTTATCCACACATGCTGAAAATAGTACTAAAGATAGTTTAAAATATGAGCTCCTTGTTCTTTCTATCTCCTACATATATTAATACATTATCACTATGGCATCACCTGCCCTCAGGGCATAGTTCTATGTTAAGGGTGAATGGACCAGGCCCATAAATTCTAGACCTGTTTTAGAGTCACACTGCGATAGTTCTTTTTGCAGCATGAAAGCGTAAAGGGGAGAAAAGTTGTTCGGTAATATCAATTAGCCAATAATTCTCCGTGATATATAATAACTCTCGGACCACTCCTTAAGGTTAGTTAGTTTATTACAAAGACAAAAATAACTGGACATAGAGACACCTCAACACGCGGGTATAGAAATACAAAGGAATTAGCATGAAGCCAAATCTGCGCATCCAATTTAGACGGAGCAGCATAAGCAAAACAATTAATTCAAGAAGTAGAATACAGAAAATCAGGAAGCATTCGTCCAAATTTCCCTGCATTGAGCGTTGGTGAGTGAAAAGCATTAATTCTATCCCTACTCTAACACAAAGGTGACATCCCTACATAAGCCTTTTCAAGAGGAAAGATAAAAGGGTCAAGAAGCATAAAGCCTCTGTTAGACTTGGCACCATTGGCGTGGGTCTCCCTTCCATTTCTTTTGCTGTTGCCTCCTGTGTTGCTGTTCAGTGCCAAAGTGCAAGTGCTCCCTTTGTAAAGTATTGTTGTGGATTAGTGATTACATGATTGGCTGTTTGATTTACTTGTCAGACCCTAGTACAGTGCACTATGTGTGCCCAGGGCCTGTAAATCAAATGCTGCTGGTGGGCTTGCAGCACTGATTGTGCCACCCACAGAAGCAGCTTGTAAAATGTGACTCAGGCCTGCCATTGCAGAGTCTGTGTGCAGTCTGGGACTGCCATGTCGACTTGGCAAGTGCACACACTTGCCAGTCCCTAAACCTTCCCTTTTCTACATATTAGTCACCCCTAAGGTAGGCCCTGTGTGCAGGGTGCATTGTATGTGAAAGGTAGGACATGCCCTGATGTGTGTGGCATGTCCTGATAGTGAAATACTGCCAATTTTGTTTTTCACTATTGCAAGACTATCTGTTCCCATAGGCCATAATGGGAAGTTAGTTTATAACATCTTATAAACATAACTGACCCTGGGAACAAGATAGGAAAATAAAGTTTAGTATGCCTGAACTCAGAATGTTAAAGTGCATCTTTTAGTGAGGATGATTTTTACATTCTGTGTTTGAAAATACCACTTTTAGAAAGTAGGTATTTTCTTGCTTAACCATCCAGTGTGCCTCTGCTAGGTTTGTGTATTGCATGTCTGGCTTTTGAATGACAGGGGCTGGAGCAGGGCAGTGGCTCCAGAAGTCTGATGAGTCAGAGCTGGGCTGAATAGGCTTGGCCTGCATTTGGAGTGGTGGGAGGAGTAGCATCTTCACCTGAATAGGGCTGTGCCTGCCTTCCACAATGACGGCTCCGCCCCCTGTGGTGTGTCTGAAGCCAGGGCTCACACTGACAAAGGAGGTTGTTGTGCACTTGCAAAGTGCCCCACAGAACTGTTTTTGGCTGGGTACAGACACTCTCTGCCTTCAGAGAAGAAAGGATTTTGGTGTATAAAAAAAGGGGCCCAGACCCCAGACTTTTAGATCACTTCTGGGAAATCAAGAGGAAACCTTTGCCAAGGAGAAGAGCTGGATAAGCTGAGGAGGAATACTGCCCCTGTGCTGTTTGCTATCCGCGGTTGGCCTGCAGTGGCTGCTTGCTACCAAGGAAAGGAGAAAAAGGACTTTGCTGTTTGCTCTGTCACCTGCTTGAAGAAAAGATCTCCAAGGGCTTGAAACTGAGCCTGCCTCCTGTTCTGAAGTCTCAGGGACACAAAGACTTCACCACCAGCTCCCCTGAATTCCCTTGCGGGGAATTCCAACCTGCAAAGAGGTGCCTGCTGCTGTTTAGGACCTCTAGAGACTGTTTGTCACTGCAAGCTGGGAAATCAGCCCAACACAGAAGAAGCGTGTCGCATCCGCACTGGTTTCCCGACGCATCGCCGAAGAAACCGTCGCAGTGCCTGTCGCGGCTCGAGAAATCGCCTCCGCCGCACCGATCCCGACGCAAGCCTGCTGTGCGGCTGCATGAAGACACGCATCGTACCGGATCGATGCATCGCATCGAGGCGCCAAGACTGTCACATCGTTTGGGGTCCGCAGTAAGAAACAGACGCATCAACTCCCCACGCAGTAAGGAACTGACGCATCACCTCCCCTGCGCCGGAGTAAGGAACGGACGCATCACCACCCCTGAGTGTAAGGAACAGACGCATCACCTTCCCTGCGGCCATTTTGTTTGCTTGGCGTGACGCATCTAAGGTACTTTTGAGAAAAGTGTCGCATTTACAACTTGCATTGAACTGAACTATTTCTACCATCTGAAGGTCATATTTTTCTTACTGTATTGTGGATTTTTGTCGTTTGTTCTTGTTTTGAGTTTAGATAAAGATTACTTATTTTTCTAAACTGGTGTGGTGTCCATTTGTAGTGTTTTCTCTGTGTTACTGTATGTGTTCACAAATGCTTTACACACTGCCTCTGAGATAAGCCTGTCTGCTCATGCCAAGCTACCAAGGGGGTGAGCAGGGGTTATTTTAGGAGTGTATCCCCCTTACCCTGACTAGAAGCAAGGGCCCCTATTTGGACAAAAGTACCTACCTCTGCCAACTAGAGACCCCCATTTCTAACAGCCACCATCACATAGATAGAACTCACTTTGAGATGCTCTCTCTCTGAAGGCACAATGTCGACCGTGTACCATTCTCGCAACAATTTGTCCTTGGTTCCCAGGCCTTCTCCTGTGTGAATCGTATCGACCTTCCTTTCTCGACTCAAGCCACACGATTGTAACTTCTCTCCTTGTCTAGCTAGTAAAACAAAGACATTATTCTGCTTAAAAGAGCGCTTCTTCACCGGCAATACAAAACATGAGAAAGAACAGATTCCACAGCACACATGAAATTCAACTATTAACTCTAAAGCGAGAGTAGTCAAGGACCTGCTTTTCAGGCCTACGATTTCAGCTAACATCAGAATGCACCATGTAAGCTTCACGAATTCACATAAGCATTTATGAAATTTCGACTAATACATCTACCTACGTATAAAATGTTATTATTAATAAGCACATTTAGTACATGAGTAATTGTCAGATTCACAATACAAATTCTCCATGTTAACGTTTCTGCTGGTTACATTCATTTTCCACGTTAATGCTCTATGTTACTTGTCAATAGCCACGTATTTATGTTAACACGTTCCATAATTCTAACACTTCACGTTTACGCTTCACGGTGTGCTCTACACATGATTATGATGCACCCCTACAAATGAAATGAGATTTCCACTCGATCAAGGGTGTCCAACATCAGTTGATGACTGTTTGATTGTTTAGCTTCACCTGGAGCTAATGGGCTGACAAGCCTCTGAGATGTACTTGTACTGACTTTCTAATCTCTGCTTATGATGGACAAGAAACCAGAAAGAAAAGTGTCCATAGGTACAGTGTAATGGCTACACCAACACATGGCAAACACTTTACTACTTGTGAGTAAATTAAAGTGGGCTGTTCTTGAACTGCATCAGCCATGAAGCTGGGGGAACTGGTGCTGTCATGCCAAATAGTGCCCCCCCCTTTCCTCATCAGGATGCAAAGGTTTTTTCCAGAAAATAGAGATAGCCATATGCCATAGGTGCACATTTGATGGATCAAAATGGAGCTCATTTACACAGTCAGCTCTATCTAGGTCTGGCACATGCATGGGGTCCTCCTCAGGGCCGGCTTTAGGGCAGTGCGACCCGTGCGGCCGCACTGGGTGCTGACCTACGGAGGGGGCGCTGACTTCAGGGGGGGCTGCTATGTTTAGCAATAACTTATGATTGGAGAGATGAGGGGCACTTTTACCGGGTCGCAGTGAGAGAATCTGAGGAGGCGGTCATGGGGTGTGGGGGCACCAAAAATGATTGTTGCACTGGGCATCACCAGCGCTAAAGCCGACCCTGGTCCTCCTGGACCTGTGTCAGACATACTTGTTCGAAATGCCCTCTCCTCTACTGTCTTCTGTTCAGTTCTAATCTAGTGAATAGAGACATACACATTGCTTGGAAAATAGAGACCTGCACACTGTCTACCAATGTGTGTGCCAGTAGAGGGATGAAGGATGTGTTAAGCTGCCATACAGGAATGCAAAAGAGCAGCACATCTGTATATCTCCATGCTGGCAGACCTGGGTCTGAGTTTGATAGGAAGTTTGAACAAGTATTGAAAATGCAATTTCTTTTTTGTTGCAATTGGATCTCGAGCTTTCTTTGTCTTGCTACAAGAAAGGGTGCCTTGGTGGAATTTTAGTGCATAAATATTAAAATGTGAGATATGCACCTAGTGCTTGATTGCAAAATATACATAATGACTAATGTAGCTCACATCACAAGCTTTCTTGCTGTAACCATGAAAATCAAATCAAATCATAGCATAGAGAATAATCACCATTCTGTTGGATGAAATTTGTCAATGTTCTCCTTACTTATCTTTCTCCTTGTTCGGTGTGTACACATATCTGACTACAGAGTGGCCACCCACTTTGCTGAGTATCCTAAATGGTATGGTCATGAGACAGAAGAAGAATAGAAACATAAATAGAACAATTTAGCAAGAGAGGGGAAGATTTAGAGAGGAAGCAGAGATAGTTGAGGTAGAATGAAACAAATGTTAAAACAGAAAGGTGGGGATGCCTGAAAAAAGATACAGAGAGTTAAAAAGAGAAGATAGAAAAATAGGCATGAGGGAGATAAGTAGAGAGTGAGAGAGAAAGAAATGTAGAGAGGGAGAAAGATGGGATACATTTTGGGATGAGGTAGTGACAAGAAGAGGCAAGGTAGAAAGAGAAGTGAAGTAGAAAGAGGCAAGGAAGAGTGGTCAGGTAGTATAGAGAGCAGTGGGGTAAAGGGTGGGGCTACATGAAACGAGGTATAGAAAGGTCATGGTAAAAGTGTAGAAAGATGGAGAGAAAGGTATAGAGAGGGTTGAAGGGTATAAAGACAGGTGAGGTGAAGAGAGAAAAGAAATCAAGTAGAGAAAAAAGATGAGTAGGACTGAGAGATGAGGTTTATACACAGGTAGAGAGTTTTGTTAACATATGCTTTTCAGAATAAATATCTCAGACCTACTGCCTTTGCCATAACTTTTCATACTAAACATATAAGTCCTATAGGAATCTGACATACATTTTTCCACTAAACAAATCATGCCCATAGTCCTGATCATTTGTGTGTCACAATTACCAACTTAGGCCTACTGTACTGAGCAAAAGGTTTCCAACACAACAAAAATTCTAATACAAACACTCATTTTAGTGGAAGCGCACATCTTCTACTCAACCAAAAACTCGTAGAGAAGATCCACAAGCAGGATGAGAGGTAAGGCGGAGGAAATAAAGGTAGAAAGAGAGGAGGTGGAGCAGTGATGTGAGGTGAGTTGGTGAATGGATGATGAGGTAAATTGAGATTTTAGGTAGAGTGAGAGAGACACAGGATAGAAGGATGAAATAGTGAGAATGATGTAAGTTGGAGAGGTGAGGTAGAGAGAGGTGAGGAGGCGAAAGGGCTGAGAGAGGTAGAGAGAGGTGAAGCATAGAATGATGGAGGTAAAGAGAGATGAGGTTGAGAGTGAGTAGAAGTAAACGGCGGAAAGAAACAGGAAATTGAGATGTAAGCTCATGTGCAGAGAGAGGATTAAGGTAGAGAGAGAGCTTTGGTAGTGAGAGGTCTTAGAGAGGTAACCATCTAGAAAGAGGTCCAAAGAGAGAGGTGCGATCATGAGAAAGAGAGGTATGATCATGACAAAGAGAGGAAAAGAGAGGTTGAATAGAGTGGTGTATTGAGAGAGAGTTGAGATAAACACATTTGAGCTAGAGAGTTGGGAAAAAGAAGGGATACACAAATATGTAGATAGGTAGAGAGATAAACCAAATAGTTGTGAGGTAGAAGAGGTGAGGTGAAGTAAGTAGAGATGAATTAGACAAAAATAGTATCTAATAAGTTAAATGCCACCAACTGCTTGAGAGTTCACAGGTTACGTTTGCAGAATAATCTGTGGAGGGTGCATGCCCAGTGGTCAAATTAAAAAACAATATGTTTTTATGCACACCACTATTACTATTGCAGTAGGGTTTTGAACTGATCCAATATCATTAGAAGGTGAAGGCCCAGAGCAATTTCCCATTTTGTCAATGCCTTAAAACATCTCTGGATAGCATGGTTAAACAGGCAAAATGGTGGATGTATTTCTTCAGCACTCCTGTAATGGGTCACAAGATCCTGTCTCATCCTGCTTAAAATGGTGGATTATAGTGCTCTTGCAGACTTGGTCTGCGTGCAGCTGTCCTCTGTAGTCCCACACCATGTCTAGAGTGAGAATGCACTGTAACAGAACCACAACACAGAGTTAGTCCTCACACTGTGGTCTGCCTTTGTGCTCACTATCTAAGGACGCTGGTCAGGACTGTAGAAGGGCCTTGTGGAACTTTCGATCTCCCCCACTCTGGACCTGTGGAATGCATAACTCTTGCACTGGATAGGGAGTGTCTCGTGGCCCCAGCCGCTCATGCTGCCTCTTCTTCCCTGAGCAATAAGTGAGCCGAGGACTTATCTGCTCCGAGGCATGGACTGGGGTCCAAGGAGGGGCTGCAGTGGAGTGGGGGTGGCCTAGTGAGCTGAGCTGGATGCGCTGGCTCAGCCCCACTGCAACCACTTTGCCTTTGTTTTCCCTGAGACATGGTGGTGGTTTGAGAGAGCCCGGCTGCACTCTGCGGATCCAGGCTGCTACTGCGGGTAGGCCCCGTCATTGCTGAATAGGAAGGGGCTAAGGAATTGCAGCTGTTCTCTATCATAGGGTGCTGTGGGGCTAGGCAATCCTGGCTGCATACTGGCTCTGTGAGCAATGGGGCAGGCCATGAGGCCCAGGCAACCTGGTTTGATTTGCACCTGTGACAGTCGGTGAATGGGATGGCAAGTGCTGCCTTTCCCTCAACTTTGGCATGCTGCAAAAGATCCAGATTCTCACTCGTAAACTAGCTCCCTCTTTTCCAAACGCTGTTGAGGTTATACCTGACCCTTGTTCCAAGACCATTTTGCAGCCACCATGCCAAGTGAAAGAGAGGGATCAGCCTCGGTTTCCACTCAGTGGAAGATGGACAACATATGATCACGGACACCCCACCGGATGAGGTCACTCCTCTACTATGGTTATCTTGAAGGCCATACGTGAGTCAAACACCACTCTGGAGACAAAGATTGGTGGAGTCAAGGCGCACATCTTCCTACTCTGACAGGACCTCTGCAACGCTGTGTAGAGGGTCATGGAAGCAGAGGAGAGAATTTCTGAGCTTGAATACATGGTAAGAAAGTTCAAGGGTACTATGACATGTCTATCAGCTGAATCCCAAGCCTTACACCTAGGCGTAGAGGATGCAGAGGTCCGCTCCTATTGGAACAATTTAAGATTCGTGGGGTTTCTAGAGGGAGTCGAGGAATCACACCCCAGACACTTTTTGACTGCTTTTTGGGTGCTTGGCTAGAGATATTTGTGCAAGAACAGGAGTTGTCTCAATGTTCCCTACTAGCGCTAAGGTCTTCAAACACTTTTTTGTAAGCCCCACCCAAATAAAATGTTTTGAAGTCAGGGCCCCCCCTCCAAACCTTTATGACAAGTATCAGGGGAGGGGCAGGGCTTATGAGATCATTTAAGGGAGAAGTTTTTATGCCGTATGCTTCAAATATATGTGAGACTTATAAAAGAGCAAATTAATCAAACAAAAACATAAATTAACCAAACCCCCCCCATAATTGGGATGTTGTGAGCCCATCACACTCCTCGGCCCCAATGCAAATGCACCTGCTGCAGTAATGATAGCCATGGGTAGCAAGAAAACTACCCCAATTACATTACACAAGGTGGGGATTTTTAAGGCTCAGGAAAATGAAGTAATTTGCCAAGAATCATAGGATGTTGAGCAAACGCTGGGACTTGAACCTGATTCCTCAGTTCCAAAGTCAGCAGCTCTTAGCATTCATTAGGTCATATTTCCTCCCTTTCAGAAAAAAATGAGCTCCCATTTGTTGCCCCCATTTCTGCAGCAAAGGTGCCCTAGGCCCCATTGCTTACGAGGAAAATTAGCCTCTGTACCCTTTTCTTTCTTTCTTTTTTTTAAAAAGAAAAACATAATTGTAATACAGTGGTCCCCGCAGACCTTTGGACCAGAGTGCTGTGGCGCCTGCTTCACTGATGATAGCTACTGCATCCCCAAGTGGGATGTCTCCTCTGCCCTTTGTTAAAAACATGAGCATTTTTTTTAAACTCTAGGCCAATACTTAGGGGCCCAAAGCAACATTGCAAGAGCAAGTGGCCACTGGGCCCTAATGCAAATTAGGAAGAATAGTAAAACAGACATGGGTTTTAGCTGGTCCTTCATACCAGTCTGGCTGCTCTGCTCACTACACTGGGCCTTCACTCCTAGGTCTGAGACACAAAGTAGGCTTTCTGCCTGTGTGAAACTAAAAACCTCATCTCTGAGACCTGAAAAGTAAATGTGTGCAATTGATTAATCACCAAATATAAAGAGTGCTTGGGAGCCAGTATAGACTTTAACTGGTGGAGTCACTTGGAGTTCCACGGTGACAAATATTTAATCTTCTTTCAAGGTAATGTGACAGTGATACCAGGTGAGTTCTGCAGTGTGTGCTTTTAGTGGACTATAATACAAATATGCTGAGGTATAGTCTATATAGTATATATAGTGGAAGATCATGAAGCTATTAAACTGGAAGAGCCAATTTGTTGTTTATGCCCTAAGATGCAGCTGTTTCAAAATGTACATAGGCAGTACCATTCTACCAGTTCATCAGCGCATTTTACAACATATTAGAGCCATAAACAAAAGGGATCAGGCATACCCGGTGGCCAGGCATTTTGAACAAATTCACAGGAATAAGGTAGAAGATTTGGTATACTTTGTATTAGATCAGGTACCACAGAGATTGGGGGGAGGGAATAGAGAAAAGTGTTTGAGGCAGTTGGAGTCGAGGTATATTTTATGTTTCAACTGTAAGATCCCTAATGGCCTGAACACTGAGGAAGATCTACATGTCCATCTGTGAAACTGCAATAGTGTTCAATGTAATAGGCCATTATGTGATATCTTGAATTGGTTACGTGCTCACGGGTATTGTTCTGTATTCGATTAACTGTGTAGTTTTTAGCATACTGCATCAAATAACATTTAACCAATTTTTATAGTTTCACTTTTCTACACTGCACTGTGACACAACTCAAGATGGTAAATGGGCACTGGCCCTGAATTGTGGTCATTATTAAGGCAACAGTAACACAACCAGTGTATCACACTGACTTTGTACGGTGTGATGGAATCTAAGATAGTTAATGTGCACTGGCCCTGAATCGGAAATAGTACCAGCATAACAGTACGGTTACAAGTGTTGTCAGTGGCAAAGGATAAATAACACACCAAGTGACATAAAGTGGTTTGCACTTGGCCGAATTTTGCGGTTTCTAAATCATCTGGGCAACTCGACGATGAGGTTGTGAATAGAGTTGAATGGTTTAGCTACTGATGAATTTTAGATACATTTGAAATTACTTTTGTCATTATTATTGTGTCACGCCTGATGTGTAACAAATAGCACTTTAGAAATGATACCATATGTGTGAGGAACAGGTCACTTTGTCTCAGGATTGAGAATGCACATGTCACTTTAATTTGGAAATTGAGCACTGTCACTTTAATGTTGTTAAAACTTTAACAAAGGTATAAAAAAGGACAAAAAATGGCAGCAATCTTGGGTTTGACAAAGACCGCTTTTGCGGTTGAAATGCATTACCTGGTTGCTTGTAGCCACGAATAAAACTCCTTTAAGCGAGCCCGAGCGTGTTGGAGTCTGTTCATATGCTGGAGCAGGCATATTGATATATATATATACATATATATATATATATATATATATATATATATATATATATATATATATATATATATTATCTACTGGCGGTCGCCAGTAGATAGTTATAGTTACAACCTATTATCCATAGGAAATCCGCGACATTCTATTTGAAATAACTCTCTTGCCGGTTGACGTATCTTCGCGAAATTTTCAAACTTCGTGGGCGCTCCGGTCCGCTCCTACCCTGAAAGTCTCGGGTGATACGTCAAGCGGGGGCCGAGAAAAAAGGGGGTCCCAAAACGCATTTTCCCCATGCATTTTCCCATAGGAAACTTTAGACACGGCTACAGCCCGAACTGCTGAACGGAATTACACCAAATTTGGCAAAGAGGTAGTTCTTGGTTCAGAAAGAACCCTTTTGTTAAATGGTGTAAATCCGTTCAGTAGTTGCTGAGAAAATGAAAAGTAAAAAGTTAGTGATATCTAGGGACGAGTAGGGTCCGCGTACCCTCCCGATCACGAGCTGCATGTTAATTGGTTGTCAGCTGGCTGTCAACATTCCGATTCAGGAAATGTTGGCAGCCATTTTGTCCCTCGGTAGAACCGAGGGACAGAAACAAGTGCGCAAAGCGCACAAAGGGGGCAGGGTAGAAACACCCTGACCCCTAGGTTTGCTCAGGGGGTCCCACAAGGACCCCCTGGGCAAAAAAATTTTTTTAAATCGGCAGGATGCGCTCAGGGTGCGCGAATCCTGCCGAAAATCGAAGCGCGGTCTCCGCGCTCGATGTTAATTGGCCCCGGGTGGCCCAAGTCCCGGGGACATGGTGGGGGGATAATTTAACGTGTGGGGGCCTCAAAGGGCCCCCAAGCCCCGGGGACCGCCACCCCCGGGGCTTTTTTAAAGATGGTGCGGGAGGGCTCTGAGCCCTCCCGCAGCCCCGGGGACCACCACCTCCCCGGGGCTTTTTTAAAATACATTATTAAACCTGTGTGGGGGGGCTCCAGCCCCCCCACACGCCCCGGGGACCACCACCTCCCCGGGGCTGTGTACTGAATGGGAGGGGGGCCGCGCGGCCCCCCTCCTGGAGCCCTTGATGGCCCTGGGGACCACCACCCCCCAGGGCCGGCTCCTGCAGTGTCCCGGGGTGCCTACCCCCGGGACACTGTAGTTTGCTATGGCAGGACGGGAGCCTCGCGGCTCCCGTCCTGCCATAGCAAACTGCTTTGATATTGGAAGAGAGAGCAGGGAAACCTGCTCTCTCTTCCAATATCCAAAGCGATTGCTTTTCCACATGGGGAGCAGCATGTCAGCTGCTCCCCATGTGGGAACAGCAATGCCGGCTCCCAAGGGACGTGGGGAGCCGGCGGGACTGTGGGGGATTGGGGACCCCCCACAGTCCCCAACGGAGAGGGCCAGCCCCGGGGGATGGGGTCCCCGGGGCAGTAGTGGCCGGGAGCGGGGGCCACGCGGCCCCCTCCCCAAAAAAAGAGGAAAAATTAAAAAAAAAAAAAATGGAAAGGCCGGCCCCGGGAGATGGGGTCCCCGGGGCCTTAAAATGGCCAGAGGAGGGGGCCACGCTGCCCCCTCAAAAAAATAAATATAGAGGCCATGCCCCGGGGGATGGGGTCCCCGGTGCCAATACAGGCCCAGGGAAGGGGGCCACGCGGCCCCCTTCCCCGTTTTTTTAAAAGGTAATTTAAAAAAAGGTGTAAGGCCCTGGGGGATGGGGTCCCCAGGGCCCAAAAAAGAAAAAAGGAAGGGGGCCACACAGCCCCCTTCAGGGAGAAAAAAAAAAAAACGATCGGGCCCGCAGGCCCCGCCCTTCCTTCACCACTCTGCAAACGCGCCCCTGGAGCGTTTGCAGAGGGGAACGAATTCCCCTTGAATACTGGGGGTCCCTGGGGGCCAACTAGCCCACCAGGTACCTCCAGTATGCGCCAGGAGCTGCCTTGCAGAGAGGTGTACAGAGGCCACGCCCCTTTTTACACCTCTCTGCAACGCAGCTCTGTGGCGCTTTTGGAGGTATATGGTGGGCTAGTTGGACTCCGGGGACCCTCAGGATTCAAGGGGACTTAATCCCCCAACTTAAAACGCGCCACGGGGCGCGTTTGCACAGTGGTGAAGGGAGGGGGCGGGGCTTCAGGTGACATGTGTGCAAACAGGCCCCGTGGCGCGTTTTAAGATGGGGAATTAAATCCCCTTCAATCCTGAGGGTCCCTGAGGGCCAACTAGCCCAACAGGTACATCAGAATGCGCCACAGAGCTGCGTTGCAGTGAGGTGTAAAGGGGTGTGGCCTCTCTACACGTCTCTGCAACCCAGCCCCCTGGCGCATATTGGAGGTTCCTGGTGGTCTAGTTGGCCCCTAGGGACCCTCAGGATTCAAGGGGACTTATTCCCCCAACTTAAAACGCGCCACGGGGCGCGTTTGCAAAGATGTCACCTCAGGCCCCGCCCCCTCCCTTCACCATTGTGCAAATATTCCTCTAAAATCAGCTGAAATAGGAATTCCGATTTACTCACCTGTTATCAGGAGAGACCTCAGTGCTGCATCTTTCAGCCCAGTACTGATCCTGAAAAGTAATTTTAACCGTACTTACCGGTAACTTGAATTTCCTTCATAGGCTAACATTGACTGGTTTCACTTGGAAATTCTTCTAAGTGTGGAGTTTTGGAACTTTAAAATATTCCTCTAAAATCAGCCGAAATACGAATTCCGATTTACTCACCTGTTATCAGGAGAGACCTCAGTGCTGCATCTTTCAGCCCAGTACTGGTCCTGAAAAGTAATTTTAACCGTACTTACCAGTAACTTGAATTTCCTTCCATAGGCTAACATTGACTGGTTTCACTTGGAAATTCTTCTAAGTGTGGAGTTTTGGAACTTTAAAATATTCCTCTAAAATCAGCCGAAATACGAATTCCGATTTACTCACCTGTTATCAGGAGAGACCTCAGTGCTGCATGTTTCAGCCCAGTACTGATCCTCAAAAGTAATTTTAACCGTACTTACCGGTAACTTGAATTTCCTTCATAGGCTAACATTGACTGGTTTTCAGCAAAAAGTTTCAAAGTGTTGATTTTCACAAACTACAAATATTCCTTAAAAATCGACAGTATGACTTAAACGCATTCTTTCAACTGTTTACAGGAGATGCACCAGTGCTGGATCCAGGATCCAACACTGAGTAAGAAAAAGTAACGATAACAGTTTTTACCTGCTAAGTGAATTTCCTTCCATAGGATAACATTGGTGATTCTATGAGAAAAAGTTTCAAAGTGTCAACTTTTAAAATACAATAATATTCCTTAAAAATCACGACTGTAACCAAAACGCTTTTACTCAACTGTTTACAGAGATGTACCAGGACTGAATCTAGGATCCAGTCCTGTGGTTACAAAAGTAATCCATAAAGTAACTAATTGCATTTAACTAGAAATTCACATTGAGCTGAATGTTGCATTGTGTTTGAAAATGTGTTGCCCATTGCAACAACTGTAACTACTGTACTTAAAAGTCTATTGCCTATCTGCAAAGTATTTAAACTAAAGTAATTCATTCTGATAAAGTATTTTTTGTAATGTAATGTATAATGTAATTACAATGTAATTTAAAAATAAAATATGTAAAAAAAAATTGTTTCTAAAAATGTAGTAAATCAGTATGAAAAAAATTAATATAACAATTAATACATTTAAAAATTGTCATTTACAAAACCTTTGAAATTCACTGAAAAAACCGTAGGTTTCAGGCACGTTATAGTTAGAAATTAGCATTTAAAAACCTTTGAAATTCACTGAAAAAACCATAGGTTTCAGACACGTTATAGTTACAAATTAGCATTTAAAAAACCTTTGAAATTCACTGAAAAAACCATAGGTTTTAGGGACAGTTATAGTTACTTGGACATTGCACTCGTACAAAACCCGTGAAATTCCCCCGTTATAGTTAGTTCAGCTAACTATAACTCGCGCCCTCGCAATGCACTGCTGATGACGTCACATATTACATCACTCATGACATGGTCAGTGACATCACTGATGACATCACTGATGACATCTCAAATGACATCACTGATGACATCATCCACGTGATAATCTGATGCACCTCCTCACACCCTAATATAACCTTTGATACACCCACTCTAAATTACAGACTGCCATTCGCAAAACCATAGACACTCCAACACCAATAACTACATACCCACTCACTGATTCTTAGGTCTACACACACACATCCACTCACTCACCCGTACAGTCACTCATACTTATGGTCACTCAGTACAGGACTATCATATGCACTCTTACTCCTATATAGACACTCAAACAACGCCACTCATCCATAGAGATACTCACACACCTAGTCAGTCATGCAAATAATTAAACACACTACCATTTACTCACCTATACAGTTATACACACACCAGCTCACTTACTCATACAAATACTAGCACATTCTTACGCTCTTATACAATCACTGATACAAGCACACACTCATCCATACAGCCACTATCACAATCAGTCACTCTCGCTTATAGCTATTTATATACTCCAACACACATATATATTGCCTTTCACATATGTAGTTACTCACACATGTACCACTGGGACATACATTCACTCACTAACACACTCTTACACACACTTACCCACCCATACAGTCTATCACAGATGCACTCTTGGAAACCATCCACAAAGTGAATCACCCACTCACACATCTATGCACAGAGTCGCACACACCCCTCCCACACAAACACTCAGGCACCCATACAGATACTCACACAAGCATTCAATAACTCAAATAGACACTCATGTAGCTATTCACAAACACATGCAGCCACTTACACAGCAACAGACAGACGGATACAGACATTCACCCAGTTTAGTCACTAACCCATGCATTCAGTAAGATACGTTAAATCACTCACTTATACAGTCAGTCACGCACCTACTAAATCATCCATACAGACACTTACACACCCACTCATTCTTCAATACGTCTTTTCCTATATATATTAAAAATATTTAAACTTTAGAGAAACACACAGTCACTGGATGATGTCATCAGTGATGTCATTTGAGATGTCATCAGTGATGTCATCAGTGATGTCACTGACCATGTCATGAGTGATGTAATATGTGACGTCATCAGCAGTGCATTGCGGGGCGCGAGTTATAGTTAGCTGAACTAACTATAACGGGGGAATTTCACGGGTTTTGTACGAGTGCAATGTCCAAGTAACTATAACTGTCCCTAAAACCTATGGTTTTTTCAGTGAATTTCAAAGGTTTTTTAAATGCTAATTTGTAACTATAACGTGTCTGAAACCTATGGTTTTTTCAGTGAATATATATATATATATAACCTACTGGCGGTCGCCAGTAGGTAGTTATAGTTAGGACCTTGTTTCTATTCAAAAAGCGTTTTTTCTTTTGCCAATATCTTTGGCGCCATTTGGCGAATCTTCGCGAAATTTTCCAAACTAATGACCAGCTCAGGTCAGCTCCTGTCTTGAAAGTTTCGGGGTGATTCGTCAAGTGGGGGACGAGAATTAGGGGGGATCCCAAAACGCGTTTTCTCCATGTTAATTTTCATAGGAATTTTGGAACAGGCTACAGCCCGAACTGCAGAACGGAATTACTCCAAATTTGGCAAAAAGGTAGCTCTTGGTTCAGAAAGCGCCCTTTTTTAAATGGTGTAAATCCATTTAGTAGTTCCTGAGAAATAAAAAAAATTAAAATATCGATATCTGAGCACCGAGGAGGAGCCGCAAACCCTACCCGAGCACGAGCTTCATTTTGATTGGCTGCCAACACTCCAAACCAGGAAGTGTTGGCAGCCATCTTGTGACTCGGAAAAACCGAGTCACAAGAAAAAGGAAAAAAAATGTTAAAAATGAAGAATAGGGGGCAGAGTAGAAACACCCTGACCCCCAGCCCCAAAAAATTTCTGCCGGAGTTGCGCGCCCTCCCTAATTAAAAAAAAGAAAAAAAAAAGAGGCCAGGCCCCGGGGGATGGGATCTCCGGGGCCATCCTTATTCAAATACGGGGGGGCTCGCGCCCCCCCGCAGCCCCGGGGTCCGCCACCTCCCCGGGGCTTTCTTTTAAAACATTTAATAAAAAGCCTGGGGGGGCTTTTGACCCCCCATGCAGCCCCTGGGACCGCCACCTCCCCGGGGCTTTAATTATTAAGTGCGGGGGGCATCGTGGCCCCCTGCAGTCCCGGGGACCACCACCTCCCCGGGGCTTTTTTTAAAATTAAAGGTGTGGCTGGGGGCTCCTGCCGCCCCACACTGCCCCGGGGACCACCACCTCCCCGGGGGACTAATTATTTAAATAGGTCCTCTTCTAACTTTTTCTGTACCGCTCTTGCTTCTTTTTGCACCTCTGTTGGTTCTTTCTGCACTGCTGTTGGTTCTTTCTGCACTGCTCTTGCTTCTTTCTGCACCTCACTTTCCCCTTTCTGCACTTCTCTTGGTTCTTTCAACACCTCTGTTGCTTCTTTCAGCAATTCTCTTGCCTCTTTCTGCACTTCTCTTGCTTGTTTCTGTACCTCTCTTGCGTCTTTCTGCACCTCTTTTGCTTGTTTCTGCACCTCACTTGCTTCTTTCTGCACCCCTCCTGCCTCTTTCTGCACTTCTCTTGCTTCTTTCCTCACCTCTCTTGCCTCTTTCTGCTCCTCTCTTGCCTCTTTGTGCATTTCTCTTGCCTGTTTCTGCACCTCACTTGCTTCTATCTGCACTCCTCCTGCCTCTTTCTGCACTTCTCTTGCTTCTTTCTACACCTCTCTTGCCTCTTTCTGCTCCTCTCACCTCTGATGGAGCAGGATTTCGCAAAAATGAAACCCCATAATACGTACTAACAGTGTGCAGTGATAGTTTAACATACACATTACATGAACATGAGGGAAACTGCTTTACGCATGTGTGTACTAATGTAAACTAATGCATGAAAGAACTAGGCCACATACTAAAATGCGTTTAGAAAGAAACAGAATTAATTCATGTTTAAGCTGCATTTTATATTTCGCATTTTGCCTCTTGCTTTAAAATAATGAATAATCCCGCTTTTGCCTTAAGCTTCTGCTAGGAAAACATGTAACAGGAGAAAGTGCAAAGGTGGGTGGTAAACAGTGAAAAGTGCATTTCTATGTAATTAATGAATGCTTATGTTTTATTTGCCGAAGTGAGCTGAAATGTGCCTCCATTATTCTTAAGTTAGCTGGATAGAAGAGGGGCTGGAGTGAGAGCGAAAAAGTCATGACAGAGCAGCCAGAATTTCTGAGTGCTGTAAAGAAGGGACAAGAAGTTCAAGGAGACCCAGCACTGAATACATTGTTCGTCTGCCAAAAGGATGTGACTGACTGTGGAACTAAAGACTGCTCTGCGGACATTGTTGAGAAAAGATGTGCAGAATTGTTGAAATGTATCATATAATAAATCATGTGAACGGGTCAGTTATTAGGTAATGGGAAAGGATGTAGAATTATATTCACGAACAACTAATGAATGAAATCGCAGTGGTGTGACACACCACCTCCAAAGTCCACCAATGAATTGTCGTGCTTCGTGAAATGTTTCAACTGATGTGGGACAGACTTGTAGGTTTTAGGATATAACTGGGGTGCCTTTGGGGGTGTGGTTTTTAGCTGCGAGAGAGTAGGAGAGAGAGAGGAGAGAAGGGTGATGCGTCGCTGTCCATCGGTTTGCAGAGAGGCCTAGCTGTTCCTGTCCCTGTCCCGTTCCTGTCACTGAAATCTTCGTTCCCTGGCTCTGGTTCGGGGAACCCCCACTGTCCCCTCGGCCAAGGGGGTGGTATTTCACAGATCCTTTGGGTTTGTATTATTCTGACTCGTACTTTGCATAATTATTTTGCAAATGTATTCTTGTCTCTGAAATATGATGTCTCTTCATCTATCCACTCCATCGTACGTATATCGGTTCTCATTATTTTGCTGAAACTTATGTCTCTTCATCTATCCACTCCGTCATATGTATATTGTTTCGCATTATTTTGCTGAAACCTATGTCTCTTCATCTGTCCACTCCCTCATATGCATATTGTTAATTGTTGATGAGACCTGACAATGTTTGCATTGCTGATTGATTATTCTCTCCTATGTGAAATTTCATTTGTTTGCACTTGTAATCGTATGCAATTGAGCATTGATGATTTATTTCAATTTTGAGATAAACTTTATTAATCTTACCAAGAGTCTGTGATTATTTAGCTGACTAGATAGTTAGTTAGATAAGTGCTATCATTACCATAAACTACTCAACTAATTGTTCTATCGACCGAGAGGAAAGAGAGTTGATATACAGGTCTAGTTAGGTATTTAGACTTGTTAAACATGAATCTGTGAAGGAACCAAAATTCACGTCATTAAAACTTGACCCCCAGCGCATCAGTGACTTGGGTGAATGTGTGTGGGCCATTGCATGAATTATTGATGAGTATCGATCCATGATTAGGTGTCGCACTGGATCACCTCTTTGTGCATTTATCTTGCCTGTTTCTGCACTTCCCTTGCCTCTTTATGAAACTCTCTTGCCTCTTTCTGCACCTCTCTTGCTTCTTTCTGCACCCTTCTTCCCCTTTTTGCATCCCTCTTGCCTCTTTCTGCTGTTCTCTTGCCATTTTCTGCACCTCTCTTGCCTCTTTCTGCACCTCACTTGCCTCTTTCTGCACTTCTCTTGCTTCTTTCCACACCTCTGTTGCTTCTTTCAGCAATTCTCTTGCCTCTTTCTGCACTTCTTTTGCTTGTTTCTGCACCTCTCTTGCGTCTTTATGCACCTCTGTTGCCTCTTTCTACACCTCACTTGCTTCTTTATGCACCTCTCTTGTCTCTTTCTGCACCCCTGTTCCCTCTTTCTGCACCTTTACTGCCTGTTGCTGCACCTCTCTTGCCTCTTTCTGTACCTCTGTTGGTTCTTTCTGTACTTCTCTTGTTCTTTCTGCACCCTTTGTGCCTCTTTCAGCACCTCTGTTGCTTCTTTCTGCACTTTTCTTCCTTCTTTCTGCACCCCTCCTACCTCTTTCTGTACCTCTCTTGCCTCTTTCTGCACCTCTTCTACCTTTTTCTGCACCCTTCTCTTGCTTCTTTCTACACCTCACTTGCCTCTTTCTGTACTTCTATTGCTTCTTTGTACACCTCTGTTGCTTCTTTCAGCAATTCTCTTGCCTCTTTCTGCACTTTTCTTCCTTCTTTCTGCACCCATCCTGCCTCATTCTGTACCTCTCTTGCCTCTTTCTGCACCTCACTTGCCTCTTTATGCACTTCTCTTGCTTCTTTCCACACCTCGGTTGCTTCTTTCAGCAATTCTCTTGCCTCTTTCTGCACTTCTTTTGCTTATTTCTGCACCTCTCTTGCATCTTTATGCACCTCTGTTGCCTCTTTCTACACCTCACTTGCTTCTTTCTGCACCCCTCTTGCCTCTTTCTGCACCCCTCTTTTCACTTTCTGCACCTCTCTTGTCTCTTTCTGCACCCCTGTTCCCTCTTTCTGCAACTTTCCTGCCTGTTTCTGCACCTCTCTTGCCTCTTTCTGTACCTCTGTTGGTTCTTTCTGCACTTCTCTTGCTCTTTCTGCACCCTTTGTGCCTCTTTCAGCACCTCTGTTGCTTCTTTCTGCACTTCTCTTCCTCTTCTCTGCACACCTCCTGCCTCTTTCTCTCCTTCTTTTGCCTTTTTGTGCACCTCTTCTACCTTTTTCTGTACCGCTCTTGCTTCCTTTTGCACCTCTGTTGGTTCTTTCTGCACTGCTCTTGCTTCTTTCTGCACCTCACTTGCCTCGTTCTGCACTTCTCTTGCTTCTTTCTGCACCTCTGTTGCTTCTTTCAGCAATTCTTTTGCCTCTTTCTGCACTTCTCTTCCTTCTTTCTGCATCCCTCTTGCCTCTTTCTGTACCTATCTTGCCCCTTTGTGCACCTCTCCTACATATTTATGCACTCATCTTGCCTCTTTCAGCACCTCTGTTACTTCTTTCTTCACTTATCTTACTTCTTTCTGCACCCCTTCTGCCTCTTTCTGTCCCTCTCCTGCCTCTTTGTGCACCTCTTCTACCTTTTCCTGTACCACTCTTGCTTCTTTTTGCACCTCTGTTGGTAATTTCTGCACCTCTCTTGCTTCTTTCTGCACCCCTCTTGCCTCTTTCTGCACCCCTCTTTTCTCTTTCTGCACCTCTCTTGCCTCTTTCTGCACCCCTGTTCCCTCTTTCTGCACCTTTCTTGCCTCTTTCTGTACCTATCTTGCCTCTTTGTGCACCTTTCCTACCTCTTTCTGCACTCCTCTTGCTTCTTTTTGCACCTCTGTTGGTTCATTCTGCACTGCTCTTGCTTCTTTCTGCACGCCTCTTACTCTTTCTGCACCCCTCTTTCTCTTTCTGCACCTCTCTTGCCTCTTTCAGCACCCCTGTTCCCTCTTTCTGCACCTTTGCTGCCTGTTTCTGCACCTCTCTTGCCTCTTTCTGTACCTCTTTTGGTTCTTTCTGCACTTTTCTTGCTCTTTCTGCACCCCTCGCTCCTCTTTCAGCACCTCTGTTGCTTCTTTCTCTACTTCTCTTCCTTCTTTCTGCACCTCTCATGCCTCTTTCTGTACCTCTCTTGCCTCTTTGTGCACCTCGCCTACCTTTTTCTGCACCCTTCTTGCCTCTTTTTGCACCTCTGTTGGTTCTTTCTGCACTTCTCTTGCTTCTTTCTACACCTCTGTTGCTTCTTTCAGCAATTCTCTTGCCTCTTTCAACACTTCTCTTCCTTCTTTCTGCAACCCTCCTGCCTCTTTCTGTACCTCTTTTGCCTCTCTGTGCACCTCTCCTACCTTTTTCTGCACACTTCTTGCCTCGTTTTACACCTCTGTTGGTTCTTTCTGCACTTCTCTTGCTTCTTTCTACACCTCTGTTGCTTCTTTCAGCAATTCTCTTGCCTCTTTCTGCACATCTTCTGCTTGTTTCTGTATGTCTTGTGCGTCTTTATGCACCTCTTTTGCCTCTTTCTACACCTCACTTGCTTCTTTCTGCACCCCTCTTGCCTCTTTCTGCACCACTCATTTCTCTTTCTGCACCTCTCTTGCCTCTTTCTGCTCCCCTGTTCCCTCTTTCTGCACCTTTCCTGCCTGTTTCTGCACCTCTCTTGCCTCTTTCTGTACCTCTGTTGGTTCTTTCTGCACTTCTCTTGCTCTTTCTGCACCCTTCGTGCCTCTTTCAGCACCTCTGTTACTTCTTTCTGCACTTCTCTACCTTCTTTCTGCCCCCCTCCTGCCTCTTTCTGTACCTCTCTTGCCTCTTTGTGCACCTCTTCTACCTTTTACTGTACTGATCTTGCTTCTTTTTGCACATCTGTTGGGTCTTTTTGTACTGCTCTTGCTTCTTTCTGCACCTCACTTGCCTCTTTCTGCACTTTTCTTGCTTCTTTCTAGACCTCTGTTGCTTCTTTCAGCAATTCTTTTGCCTCTTTCTGCACTTCTCTTCCTTCTTTCTGCACCCCCTGCCTCTTTATGTACCTCTGTTGCTTCTTTCTGCACTTCTCTTCCTTCTTTCTGCACCACTCCTGCCTCTTTCATCACCTCTGTTGCCTCTTTGTGCATCTCTCTTTCCTCTTTCTGCACTTCTCTTGCTTCTTTCTACACCTCTGTTGCTTCTTGCAGCAATTCTTTTGCCTCTTTCTGCACTTCTCTTCCTTTTTTCTGCACCCCTCCGGCCTCTTTCTGTACCTCTCTTGCCTCTTTGGGCACCTCTCCTACCTCTTTCTGCACTCCTCTTGCCTCTTTTTGCACCTCTGTTGGTTCATTCTGCACTGCTTTTGCTTCTTTCTGCACCTCACTTGCCTCTTTCTGTACTTCTCTTGCTTCTTTCTACACCTCTAGTTGCTTCTTTCAGCAATTCTCTTGCTTCTTTCTGCACCCTTTTTCCCTTTTTTGCATCCCTCTTGCCTCTTTCTGCTGTTCTCTTGCCATTTTCTGCACCTCACTTGCCTCTTTCTGCACTTCTCTTGCTTCTTTCCACACCTTTGCTGCTTCTTTCAGCAATTCTCCTGCTTCTTTCCACACCTTTGCTGCTTCTTTCAGCAATTCTCTTGCCTCTTTCTGCACTTCTTCTGCTTGTTTCTGTATGTCTCGTGCGTCTTTATGCACCTCTTTTGACTCTTTCTACACCTCACTTGCTTCTTTCTGTACCCCACTTGCCTCTTTCTGCACCACTCATTTCTCTTTCTGCACCTCTCTTGCCTCTTTCTGCACCCCTGTTCCCTCTTTCTGCACCTTTCCTGCCTGTTTCTGCACCTCTCTTGCCTCTTTCTGTACCTCTGTTGGTTCTTTCTCCACTTCTCTTGCTCTTTCTGCACCCTTCGTGCCTCTTTCAGCACCTCTGTTGCTTCTTTCTGCACTTCTCTACCTTCTTTCTGCCCCCCTCCTGCCTCTTTCTGTACCTCTCTTGCCTCTTTGTGCACCTCTTCTACCTTTTTCTGTACTGATCTTGCTTCTTTTTGCACATCTGTTGGTTCTTCCTGCACTGCTCTTGCTTCTTTCTGCACCTCACTTGCCTCTTTCTGCACTTTTCTTGCTTCTTTCTAGACCTCTGTTGCTTCTTTCAGCAATTCTTTTGCATCTTTCTGCACTTCTCTTCCTTCTTTCTGCACCACTCCTGCCTCTTTCATCACCTCTGTTGCCTCTTTGTGCATCTCTCTTTCCTCTTTCTGCACTTCTCTTGCTTCTTTCTACACCTCTGTTGCTTCTTGCAGCAATTCTTTTGCCTCTTTCTGCTCTTCTCTTCATTTTTTCTGCACCCTTCTGGCCTCTTTCTGTACCTCTTTTGCCTCTTTTGGCTCCTTTCCTACCTCTTTCTGTACTCCTCTTGCCTCTTTTTACACCTCTGTTGGTTCATTCTGCCCTGCTTTTGCTTCTTTCTGCACCTCACTTGCCTCTTGCTGCACTTCTCTTGCTTCTTTCCACACCTTTGCTGCTTCTTTCAGCAATTCTCTTGCTTCTTTCCACACCTTTGCTGCTTCTTTCAGCAATTCTCTTGCCTCTTTCTGCACTTCTTCTGCTTGTTTCTGTATGTCTCGTGCGTCTTTATGCACCTCTTTTGACTCTTTCTACACCTCACTTGCTTCTTTCTGTACCCCACTTGCCTCTTTCTGCACCACTCATTTCTCTTTCTGCACCTCTCTTGCCTCTTTCTGCACCCCTGTTCCCTCTTTCTGCACCTTTCCTGCCTGTTTCTGCACCTCTCTTGCCTCTTTCTGTACCTCTGTTGGTTCTTTCTCTACTTCTCTTGCTCTTTCTGCACCCTTCGTGCCTCTTTCAGCACCTCTGTTGCTTCTTTCTGCACTTCTCTACCTTCTTTCTGCCCCCTCCTGCCTCTTTCTGTACCTCTCTTGCCTCTTTGTGCACCTCTTCTACCTTTTTCTGTACTGATCTTGCTTCTTTTTGCACATCTGTTGGTTCTTCCTGCACTGCTCTTGCTTCTTTCTGCACCTCACTTGCCTCTTTCTGCACTTTTCTGGCTTCTTTCTAGACCTCTGTTGCTTCTTTCAGCAATTCTTTTGCATCTTTCTGCACTTCTCTTCCTTCTTTCTGCACCACTCCTGCCTCTTTCATCACCTCTGTTGCCTCTTTGTGCATCTCTCTTTCCTCTTTCTGCACTTCTCTTGCTTCTTTCTACACCTCTGTTGCTTCTTGCAGCAATTCTTTTGCCTCTTTCTGCTCTTCTCTTCATTTTTTCTGCACCCTTCTGGCCTCTTTCTGTACCTCTTTTGGCTCCTTTCCTACCTCTTTCTGTACTCCTCTTGCCTCTTTTGACACCTCTGTTGGTTTATTCTGCCCTGCTTTTGCTTCTTTCTGCACCTCACTTGCCTC
This sequence comes from Calotriton arnoldi, assembly GCA_963921515.1. Lineage (NCBI taxonomy): Eukaryota > Metazoa > Chordata > Amphibia > Caudata > Salamandridae > Calotriton > Calotriton arnoldi. The sequence continues at coordinate 470,811 of CAWUFW010005641.1, read as the reverse complement.
TTGCTGTACTTCTCTTGCTTCTTTCTACACCTCTAGTTGCTTCTTTCAGCAATTCTCTTGCTTCTTTCTGCACCCTTTTTCCCTTGTTTGCATCCCTCTTGCCTCTTTCTGCTGTTCTCTTGTCATTTTCTGCACCTCACTTGCCTCTTTCTGCACTTCTCTTGCTTCTTTCCACACCTCTGCTGCTTCTTTCAGCAATGCTCTTGCCTCTTTCTGCACTTCTTCTGCTTGTTTCTGTATGTCTCGTCCGTCTTTATGCACCTCTTTTGCCTCTTTCTACACCTCACTTGCTTCTTTCTGCACCCCACTTGCCTCTTTCTGCACCACTCATTTCTCTTTCTGCACCTCTCTTGCCTCTTTCTGCACCCCTGTTCCCTCTTTCTGCACCTTTCCTGCCTGGTTCTGCACCTCTCTTGCCTCTTTCTGTACCTCTGTTGGTTCTTTCTGCACTTCTCTTGCTCTTTCTGCACTTCTCTTCCTTCTTTCTGTACCCCCTGCCTCTTTATGTACCTCTGTTGCTTCTTTCTACACCTCTAGTTGCTTCTTTCAGCAATTCACTTGCTTCTTTCTGCACCCTTTTTCCCTTTTTTGCATCCCTCTTGCCTCTTTCTGCTGTTCTCTTGCCATTTTCTGCATCTCACTTGCCTCTTTCTGCACTTCTCTTGCTTCTTTCCACACCTCTGTTGCTTCTTTCAGCAATTCTCTTGCCTCTTTCTGCACTTCTTCTGCTTGTTTCTGTATGTCTCGTGCGTCTTTATGCACCTCTTTTGACTCTTTCTACACCTCACTTGCTTCTTTCTGCATCCCTCTTGCCTCTTTCTGCACCACTCATTTCTCTTTCTGCACCTCTCTTGCCTCTTTCTGCACCCCTGTTCCCTCTTTCTGCACCTTTCCTGCCTGTTTCTGCACCTCTCTTGCCTCTTTCTGTACCTCTGTTGGTTCTTTCTGCACTTCTCTTGCTCTTTCTGCACCCTTCGCGCCTCTTTCAGCACCTCTGTTGGTTCTTTCTGCACTGCTTTTGCTTCTTTCTACACCTCACTTGCCTCTTTCCGCACTTCTCTTGCTTCTTACTGCACCCTTCTTTCCTTTTTTGCATCCCTCTTGCCTCTTTCTGCACTTCTCTTTCTTCTTACTGCACCCTTCTTTCCTTTTTTGCATCCCTCTTGCCTCTTTCTGCTGTTCTCTTGCCATTTTCTGCACCTCACTTGCCTCTTTCTGCACTTCTCTTGCTTCTTTCTACACCTCTGTTGCTTCTTGCAGCAATTCTCTTGCTTCTTTCTGCACCCTTTTTCCCTTTTTTGCATCCCTCTTGCCTCTTTCTGCTGTTCTCTTGCCATTTTCTGCACCTCACTTGCCTCTTTCTGCACTTCTCTTGCTTCTTTCCACACCTCTGCTGCTTCTTTCAGCAATTCTCTTGCCTCTTTCTGCACTTCTTCTGCTTGTTTCTGTATGTCTCGTACATCTTTATGCACCTCTTTTGCCTCTTTCTACACCTCACTTGCTTCTTTCTGCACCCCATTTGCCTCTTTCTGCACCACTCATTTCTCTTTCTGCACCTCTCTTGCCTCTTTCTGCCACCCCGGTTCCCTCTATCTGCACCTTTCCTGCCTGTTTCTGCACCTCTCTTGCCTCTTTCTGTACCTCTGTTGGTTCTTTCTGCACTTCTCTTGCTCTTTCTGCACCCTTCGTGCCTCTTTCAGCACCTCTGTTGCTTCTTTCTGCACTTCTCTACCTTCTTTCTGCCCCCCTCCTGCCTCTTTCTGTACCTCTCTTGCCTCTTTGTGCACCTCTTCTACCTTTTTCTGTACTGATCTTGCTTCTTTTTGCACATCTGTTGGTTCTTTCTGCACTGCTCTTGCTTCTTTCTGCACCTCACTTGCCTCTTTCTGCACTTGTCTTGCTTCTTTCTAGACCTCTGTTGCTTCTTTCAGCAATTCTTTTGCCTCTTTCTGCACTTTTCTTCCTTCTTTTTGCACCCCCTGCCTCTTTATGTACCTCTGTTGCTTCTTTCTGCACTTCTCTTCCTTCTTTCTGCACCACTCCTGCCTCCTTCAGCACCTCTGTTGCCTCTTTGTGCATCTCTCTTTCCTCTTTCTGCATTTCTCTTGCTTCGTTCTACACCTCTGTTGCTTCTTGCAGCAATTCTCTTGCTTCTTTCTGCACCCTTTTCCCCTTTTTTGCATCCCTCTTGCCTCTTTCTGCTGTTCTCTTGCCATTTTCTGCACCTCACTTGCCTCTTTCTGCACTTCTCTTGCTTCTTTCCACACCTCTGCTGCTTCTTTCAGCAATTCTCTTGCCTCTTTCTGCACTTCTTCTGCTTGTTTCTGTATGTCTCGTGCGTCTTTATGCACCTCTTTTGCCTCTTTCTACAACTCACTTGCTTCTTTCTGCACCCCACTTGCCTCTTTCTGCACCCCTCTTTTCTCTTTCTGCACCTCTCTTGCCTCTTTCTGCACCGCTGTTCCCTCTTTCTGCACCTTTCCTGCCTGTTTCTGCACCTCTCTTGCTTCTTTCTGTACCTCTGTTGGTTCTTTCTGCACTTCTCTTGCTCTTTCTGCACCCTTCGTGCCTCTTTCAGCACCTCTGTTGCTTCTTTCTGCACTTCTCTACCTTCTTTCTGCCCCCCTCCTGCCTCTTTCTGTACCTCTCTTGCCTCTTTGTGCACCTCTTCTACCTTTTTCTGTACTGATCTTGCTTCTTTTTGCACATCTGTTGGTTCTTTCTGCACTGCTCTTGCTTCTTTCTGCACCTCACTTGCCTCTTTATGTACTTTTCTTGCTTCTTTCTAGACCTCTGTTGCTTCTTTCAGCAATTCTTTTGCCTCTTTCTGCACTTCTTCTGCTTGTTTCTGTATTTCTCATGCGTCTTTATGCACCTCTTTTGCCTCTTTCTACACCTCACTTGCTTCTTTCTGCACCCCTCTTGCCTCTTTCTGCACCACTCATTTCTCTTTCTGCACCTCTCTTGCCTCTTTCTGCACCCCTGTTCCCTCTTTCTGCACCTTTCCTGCCTGTTTCTGTACCTCTCTTGCCTCTTTCTGTACCTCTGTTGGTTCTTTCTGCACTTCTCTTGCTCTTTCTGCACCCTTTGTGCCTCTTTCAGCACCTCTGTTGCTTCTTTCTGCACTTCTCTACCTTCTTTCTGCCCCCCTCCTGCCTCTTTCTGTACCTCTCTTGCTTCTTTGTGCACCTCTTCTACCTTTTTCTGTACTGATCTTGCCTCTTTCTGTACCTCTGTTGGTTCTTTCTGCACTTCTCTTGCTCTTTCTGCACCCTTCGTGCCTCTTTCAGCACCTCTGTTGCTTCTTTCTGCACTTCTCTACCTTCTTTCTGCCCCCTCCTGCCTCTTTCTGTACCTCTCTTGCCTCTTTGTGCACCTCTTCTACCTTTTTCTGTACTGATCTTGCTTCTTTTTGCACATCTGTTGGTTCTTTCTGCACTGTTCTTGCTTCTTTCTGCACCTCACTTGCCTCTTTCTGTACTTTTCTTGCTTCTTTCTAGACCTCTGTTGCTTCTTTCAGCAATTCTTTTGCCTCTTTCTGCACCCCCTGCCTCTTTATGTACCTCTGTTGCTTCTTTCTGCACTTCTCTTCCTTCTTTCTGCACCACTCCTGCCTCTTTCAGCACCTCTGTTGCCTCTTTGTGCATCTCTCTTTCCTCTTTCTGTACTTCTCTTGCTTCTTTCTACACCTCTGTTGCTTCTTGCAGCAATTCTTTTGCCTCTTTCTGCACTTCTCTTCCTTTTTTCTGCACCCCTCCTGCCTATTTCTGTACCTCTCTTGCCTCTTTGAGCACCTCTCCTACCTCTTTCTGCACTCCTCTTGCCTCTTTTTGCACCTCTGTTGGTTCATTCTGCACTGCTTTTGCTTCTTTCTGCACCTCACTTGCCTCTTTCTGCACTTCTCTTGCTTCTTTCTACACCTCTAGTTGCTTCTTTCAGCAATTCTCTTGCTTCTTTCTGCACCCTTTTTCCCTTTTTTGCATCCCTCTTGCCTCTTTCTGCTGTTCTCTTGCCATTTTCTGCACCTCACTTGCCTCTTTCTGCACTTCTCTTGCTTCTTTCCACACCTCTGCTGCTTCTTTCAGCAATTCTCTTGCCTCTTTCTGCACTTCTTCTGCTTGTTTCTGTATGTCTCGTGCGTCTTTATGCACCTCTTTTGCCTCTTTCTACACCTCACTTGCTTCTTTCTGCACCCCACTTGCCTCTTTCTGCACCACTCATTTTTCTTTCTGCACCTCTCTTGCCTCTTTCTGCACCCCTGTTCCCTCTTTCTGCACCTTTCCTGCCTGTTTCTGCACCTCTCTTGCCTCTTTCTGTACCTCTGTTGGTTCTTTCTGCACTTCTCTTGCTCTTTCTGCACCCTTCGTGCCTCTTTCAGCACCTCTGTTGCTTCTTTCTGCACTTCTCTACCTTCTTTCTGCCCCCCTCCTGCCTCTTTCTGTACCTCTCTTGCCTCTTTGTGCACCTCTTCTACCTTTTTCTGTACTGATCTTGCTTCTTTTTGCACATCTGTTGGTTCTTTCTGCACTGCTCTTGCTTCTTTCTGCACCTCACTTGCCTCTTTCTGCACTTTTCTTGCTTCTTTCTAGACCTCTGTTGCTTCTTTCAGCAATTCTTTTGCCTCTTTCTGCACTTCTCTTCCTTCTTTCTGCACCGCCTGCCTCTTTGTGTACCTCTGTTGCTTCTTTCTGCACTTCTCTTCCTTCTTTCTGCACCACTCCTGCCTCTTTCAGCACCTCTGTTGCCTCTTTGTGCATCTCTCTTTCCTCTTTCTGCACTTCTCTTGCTTCTTTCTACACCTCTGTTGCTTCTTGCAGCAATTCTCTTGCTTCTTTCTGCACCCTTTTCCCCTTTTTTGCATCCCTCTTGCCTCTTTCTGCTGTTCTCTTGCCATTTTCTGCACCTCACTTGCCTCTTTCTGCACTTCTCTTGCTTCTTTCCACACCTCTGCTGCTTCTTTCAGCAATTCTCTTGCCTCTTTCTGCACTTCTTCTGCTTGTTTCTGTATGTCTTGTGCGTCTTTATGCACCTCTTTTGCCTCTTTCTACACCTCACTTGCTTCTTTCTGCACCCCACTTGCCTCTTTCTGCACCCCTCTTTTCTCTTTCTGCACCTCTCTTGCCTCTTTCTGCACCCCTGTACCCTCTTTCTGCACCTTTCCTGCCTGTTTCTGCACCTCTCTTGCCTCTTTCTGTACCTCTGTTGGTTCTTTCTGCACTTCTCTTGCTCTTTCTGCACCATTCGTGCCTCTTTCAGCACCTCTGTTGCTTCTTTCTGCACTTCTCTACCTTCTTTCTGCCCCCCTCCTGCCTCTTTCTGTACCTCTCTTGCCTCTTTGTGCACCTCTTCTACCTTTTTCTGTACTGATCTTGCTTCTTTTTGCACATCTGTTGGTTCTTTCTGCACTGCTCTTGCTTCTTTCTGCACCTCACTTGCCTCTTTCTGTACTTTTCTTGCTTCTTTCTAGACCTCTGTTGCTTCTTTCAGCAAATCTTTTGCCTCTTTCTGCACTTCTTCTGCTTGTTTCTGTATGTCTCGTGCGTCTTTATGCACCTCTTTTGCCTCTTTCTACACCTCACTTGCTTCTTTCTCCACCCCTCTTGCCTCTTTCTGCACCACTCATTTCTCTTTCTGCACCTCTCTTGCCTCTTTCTGCACCCCTGTTCCCTCTTTCTGCACCTTTCCTGCCTGTTTCTGTACCTCTCTTGCCTCTTTCTGTACCTCTGTTGGTTCTCTCTGCACTTCTCTACCTTCTTTCTGCCCCCCTCCTGCCTCTTTCTGTACCTCTCTTGCCTCTTTGTGCACCTCTTCTACCTTTTTCTGTACTGATCTTGCCTCTTTCTGTACCTCTGTTGGTTCTTTCTGCACTTCTCTTGCTCTTTCTGCACCCTTCGTGCCTCTTTCAGCACCTCTGTTGCTTCTTTCTGCACTTCTCTACCTTCTTTCTGCCCCCCTCCTGCCTCTTTCTGTACCTCTCTTGCCTCTTTGTGCACCTCTTCTACCTTTTTCTGTACTGATCTTGCTCCTTTTTGCACATCTGTTGGTTCTTTCTGCACTGCTCTTGCTTCTTTCTGCACCTCACTTGCCTCTTTCTGCACTTTTCTTGCTTCTTTCTAGACCTCTGTTGCTTCTTTCAGCAATTCTTTTGCCTCTTTCTGCACTTCTCTTCCTTCTTTCTGCACCCCCTGCCTCTTTATGTACCTCTGTTGCTTCTTTCTGCACTTCTCTTCCTTCTTTCTGCACCACTCCTGCCTCTTTCAGCACCTCTGTTTCCTCTTTGTGCATCTCTCTTTCCTCTTTCTGCACTTCTCTTGCTTCTTTCTACACCTCTGTTGCTTCTTGCAGCAATTCTTTTACCTCTTTCTGCACTTCTCTTCCTTTTTTCTGCACCCCTCCTGCCTCTTTCTGTACCTCTCTTGCCTCTTTGTGCACCTCTCCTACCTTTTTCTGCACTCCTCTTACCTCTTTTTGCACCTCTGTTGGTTCATTCTGCACTGCTCTTGCTTCTTTCTGCATCCCTCTTGCCTCTTTCTGCATCCCTCTTTTCTCTTTCTGCACCTCTCTTGCCTCTTTCTGTACCTCTGTTGGTTCTTTCTGTACTTCTCTTGCTCTTTCTGCACCCTTCGCACCTCTTTCAGCACCTCTGTTGCTTCTTTCTGCACTGCTTTTGTATCTTTCTGAACCTTACTTGCCTCTTTCTGCACTTCTCTTGCTTCTTTCTACACCTCTGTTGCTTCTTTCAGCAATTCTCTTGCTTCTTTCTGCACTCTTCTTCCCTTTTTTGCATCCCTCTTGCCTCTTTCTGCTGTTCTCTTGCCATTTTCTGCACCTCTCTTGCCTCTTTCTGCACCTCACTTGCCTCTTTCTGCACTTCTCTTGCTTCTTTCCACACCTCTGTTGCTTCTTTCAGCAATTCTCTTGCCTCTTTCTGTACTTATTTTGCTTGTTTCTGTACCTCTCGTGTGTCTTTATGCACCTCTGTTGCCTCTTTCTACACCTCACTTGCTTCTTTCTGCACCCCTCTTGCCTCTTTCTGCACCCCTCTTTTCACTTTCTGCACCTCTCTTGCCTCTTTCTGTACCTCTGTTGCTTCTTTCTGTACTTCTCTTGCTCTTTCTGCACCCTTCGTGCCTCTTTAAGCACCTCTGTTGCTTCTTTCTGCAATTCTATTCCTTCTTTCTGCACCCATCCTGCTTCTTTCTGTACCTCTCTTGCCTCTTGGTGCACCTCTGTTGGTTCTTTCTGCACTGCTCTTGCTTCTTTCTGCACCTCACTTGCCTCTTTCTGCACTTCTCTTGCTACTTATTAGACCTCTGTTGCTTCTTTCAGAAATTCTCTTGCCTCTTTCTGCACCTCACTTGCTTTTTCTGCACCTCTCTTGCCTGTTTTGGCACCTCTGTTGCTTCTTTCTGCACTTCTCTTGCACCTGTGACTTAGAGGTAGTTTTAACCCCCCTGCCCTATTATGTACTTGGGCCTTACAGGGGAGGTCATGCCAATCACAGGGGTACCCCAACCCTTAGTGTACCCTAGTGTATGTAGGTGTTTTCACTGTATTCTAAGCGTCTTTCAGCATAGCACTGGCTCCGGGCCTGGTTAGTCAGAGTCAGTTACCACCAGTACCAGTCAGCAAAAAGTTGGGGGCACAGGATGACTTTGCAACAAGGCCTCTCTGTTGGTTCTTTCTGCATGTCTCTTGCTTCTTTTTGCATCTTTCTTCATCTTTCTGGACTTTTGTTGCCTCTTTCTGCATTTCTCTTGCTTCTTTCTGCACTTTTCTTCCTCTTTCTGCACATGTCCTACCTCTGTAGGCATAGTTAGAAATTAGCATTTAAAAAACCGTTGAAATCCACTGAAAAAACAATAGGTTTCAGGGACGTTATAGTTAGGAATTAGCATTTAAAAAACCTTAGAAATTCACTGAAAAAACCATAGGTTTGAGGGACATTATAGTTAGAAATTAGCATTTAAAAAACCTTTGAAATTCACTGAAAAAATCATAGGTTTCAGGAACGTTATAGTTAGAAATTAGCATTTAAAAAACCTTAGAAATTCACTGAAAAAACCACAGGTTTCAGGGACGTTATAGGTAGTTTGACATTCCACTCGTACAAAACCAGAGAAATTCGGCCGCTATAATTAGTTGAGCTAACTATAACTCGCGCCCCCACAATGCACTGCTGATGACGTCACATATTACATCATTCATGACATGGTCAGTGACATCACTGATGACATCTGAAATGACATCATCCATGTGATAATCTGATGCACCTCCTCATACCCTAATATAACCTTTGATACACCCACTCTAAAATACAGACTACCATTTTCGAAACCATAGACACACCAATACCAGTTACTACATACCCACTCACTGATTCCTAGGTCTTCACACACATCCACTCATTCACCCATACAGTCACTCATACATGCAGTCACTCATCAATACAGCACTATCATGTGCACTCATACACGTATAAAGACACTCACACACCGGCACTCATCCATAGAGTTACTCACACACCTAGTCAGTCATGCAAAGAATCAATCACACTCCCATTTACTCACCTATACAGTTATACACACACCACCTCACTTATTCATACAGATACTAACACATACTTACTCTCTTATACAATCACTGATACAAGCACACACTCATCCATACAGCCACTCTCACAATCACTCAGTCTCACATATAGTCATTTATATACTCCAACTCTCACATATACTGCTTTTTACATATGTAGTTACTCACCCATGTACCACTGAGACATCCATTCACTAACCAACACACCCATACGCTCACTCACCCACCCATACAGCCCTTCACAGATGCACTCTTGAACCCATACACCCAGTGAATCACCCACTCACACATCTATGCACAGAGTCACATACCCCTCACCCACCCACACAGACACTCAGGCACCCATACAGATACTCAGACAACCAATGAATAACCCATATAGACACTCATGTAGCTACTCACTAAACCCATGCAGCCGCTTACACACCAACTGACAGACTGATACAGACATTCACACAGATTAGTCACTAACCCAAGCATTCAGTAAGACACGTTTAATCACTCACTTATACAGTCAGTCACGCACCTACTAAATCATCCATTCAGACACTTATACACCCACTCATTCTTCAATACACCTTGGCATATATATATATATATATATATATATATATATATATATATATATATATATATATATATATATATATATGTATATATATATATAAAACATATTTAAACTTTACAGAAACACACAGTCACTGGATGATGTCATCAATGATGTCATTTGAGATGTCATCAGTGATATCATCGGTGATGTCACTGACCATGTCATGAATGATGTAATATGTGACATCATCAGCAGTGCATTGCAGGGGCGCAAGTTAAAGTTAGCTCAACTAACTATAACGGCTGAATTGTTCTGGTTCTGTACGAGTGAAATGTCCAACTAACATTAACGTCCCTGAGACCTGTGGTATTTTCAGTGAATATATATATATAGGGCAGAGGACGGGGAACAGGACGCACCAGGGCAAGAGGAAGAGGAGTGCCAGGCAACAGAGAGGGGGGCGGAAGACAAGAAGAAGTGCAAGAAAAAACAAGGGGATACCACTTGCGCAACCGAACAATATGGAAAAAGTAATTGGCAACATTCATGATAAAGAAGAGCCGGATTCAATTATTAATCTGTCTAAACACGTTTTAACCAATGAGGAACGTAGCCTCTTGAACAGAGGATTGACATTTTGTCCTGAGCGACATCACGATCAGGTGGAAACGAAAATAGACTTGTATAAATATACACGCAAACTGAAATTAAAGAAATTCTTCAGTAAAATGCTGCCAGCCGCTGGGGCAATTGTGGCAATTGGAGAAACAGTAACAACAGAGCAAGACGATCTCTATACAATAGCTGAGATGCAAGCTTTGAGAACTGCATATGAACTGGCAAACGAGATCAGTGAAACAGAACTTTCCGATGCCCAAATCTTGGAAGAGATGGGCATCATATCAGATAGACATCCCAAAACCAAATTCAAAAGTCAATCAAAATTTTGTCCAGCATTGAACTTAGGCAATCGGATTGACACTTTTCATGCTCTGGTTGTGGCAGAACTGGACATGATGAAAAATACTGAACAAGGAAAGAAAAATGAGAACCTGTCTATTATGGAACGTCAGGCCCTAAAATCGTTAAAGGAGAATACCCTGATTGAAATCAAGCCTGCCGACAAGGGGGGCAATATTGTCATCATGGACAAATCTAGTTACATTGAAGAAGCAATGCGCCAACTGAATAATACTTCACACTATCAGTTGTTGAATAAGAATCCTATCAATGACTTAATCATGGAACTGTGTCAAAAATTACAGAACTGGCATGAAAGCGGATTACTGAGTGTAGAAGAAAAAAACTTTCTAATGATTGAAAACCCAGTGACACCTACGATATACTTTCTTCCCAAGGTGCATAAAACCCTGAAAAAGCCCCCGGGCCGTCCGATAATATCAAGCTGCGGGGGCCTTTATGAAAATGTGGCTTCTTATGTGGATTATTTTTTAGCACCGCTAGTACCTACGATGAGTTCGTACATCAAGGATACAGGCGACTTTTTGAGAGTCTTAATGGAAACAAGCTGGCATCGGGACTATCTACTCGTGACAATTGATGTTGTCTCTCTTTATACCTCAATAAGTCATGAGCTCGGAATGAAGGCTGTTACTTACTTTCTCAAACAGAGACCAATTAGACAATTGCAGCATACTACTATGCTAAAAGAAATGATTGGATTATGCTTAAACAACAATGTCTTCACGTTCAATAAAAAACTATACTCTCAGAGTTGCGGGACCGCGATGGGAGTTTCCTTCTCTCCAAGCTATGCCAACCTAGTGATGGGTTGGTGGGAGAAGAACATAGCTTGGAGAGAGGAAAATGACCAACATACTGCTAGAGTAGCCCTGTGGCTAAGATTCATAGATGATTTATTCATCTTGTGGAAAGGTACTGAACCTGAATTCCTGGATTATTTAGCAATCTTGAATGATAATGAAGTGGGCTTGAGATTCACGCATAATATCAATTCAAAGGAAATAGACTTCCTGGACACCAAGGTTTATATCAAGTCTAATAAGATACACACAACGGTGTTTAGAAAGAAGACTGCTACAAACAGTGTGCTGCATGGCACTAGCTTTCATCCACAATCACTTGTGAAGAGTATACCCTATGGAGAATTCATAAGGATGAAGAGGAATTGCTCCGAGACGGAGGAAATGGAAAAACAGTTTAAAGAAACAAAACAACGGTTCCTTAAGAGAGGGTATAAACACAGTGACATCCAACGAGGAGAAGAAAGCTAGAATGATATCTAGAACACAGATGCTTGTAGATAATAGAAAACAGTCCAATGATGAACCAGGAAAATCGAATGATACAACTCCACGACTGATATTAACCTACAGCAAAGAAAGTTATAAAATCCAGAAGATACTGTCCAAATATTGGAATGTTCTAAAAAAGATACAGATATTGGTACAACAATAGGTGATCGCCCACTAATATCATACAGAAAGGCACCATCATTATCGGATGCTCTGGTGAACAGTCACTTTGAAATAAAGAAACCTGAGAGTTGGCTACAGAATCGCCAGAAAGGATTCGGAAGATGTAACAGCTGCAAAGCTTGTAAAATTGGAAAAAGCATGAAGTCGATACAAGATCCGAGGGGCAAAGTGTTCAATATCAACGAGGCAATCACATGTGACTCCACACATGTGGTGTATCTGATCGAATTCTTCTGCGGAAAAAAATATATTGGGAGCACCATTTGCCCACTTAAGAAGCGAATATTAGAGCACATCAGAGCGACAAAGAACCATGACCCGACTTATGCCATTGCTAAACACATGGACACAAATCACAATAAGACCTGGATGGACATGAAATACTCAGGTCTGGTTACAGTACCACCAAGTGATAGAGGAGGAAATAGAATCTTGAAGCTGAGACGCCTTGAGTCAAAACTCATAATAAGATTCAAGACCCAGGTCCCACAGGGATTAAATGGGGATGAAGAAATGTACATTCACCTTTAGTTGCAATGATGTTGGACAGATTTGATGAGACAGATTGATATTAAATACTGAGACATTGAACTAAATTTGACAAATGAGACATTAATTCCATATTATTGTATTGAACAGTAATCTTTCATGAATGTCATAGGTAACGGTGGTAATTTTCTATTTGATGTGGAGGGTGGGTTCATAGCGTCTGCCTGACATTGGAGTGTTGATGTTATGAGGCAGGGAGAACAATAATGGCACTTAGCCTAAATAACTGGATGAGACACTAAGTCTAAATTGTTTAGTCAGTAACGACTATTTCATATTCATCAAGTGTTCCAAATGAGAGAATGCGTAAAAAGGAGTTGCAAGATTAGTCAATATTAACATACTAGATGCGTTAGATATTGCAATGGTTCTTGTTATAATGAGTAAGCAATCCGAGTATTGCAACTCCGTACTTTAATTGCAGACTGTCAAAGGCGGTGCATGGTGCTACCTTGTCCCATCAATTTGTTAACAATTTATTTTAGACTTTTTCAATGAATTTTTAATTGAAAGTGGTTTTATTAACTACAAGTCCCACAATGCCTCATTATGGGCAGAGTGGTGACTATGTATAAATAATGGAAAGTAAAGTAGGACTGTGTTTACTACCGTGATCAGGACCTTGGTGGTCAAAACGAGTAGGAGGAGGAGAAACTTGATGGCTTAACAATAAAACAACGAATTTATCCAAGGAGAGTGCCACGTTTGTTTGTTTGTTCAAATTTTGTTGAAACATATATATATATATATATATATTTATATCCTTCGATTCCGTCTCATCAAAACGATCCTCATAATGATGGACACGGACTACGGTATTTGTGCTTTAGTGTTTATTCAGTGCACAGTCGCCATAACGCATTTCGGCTCTGGACGAGCCTTGATCACATGACATAGGACCATCGTATCATTACTGATTTTAAAGTGACGAGTGCTCATGTAGCGTACCACGTGTGGAACATAGCAATGAACATAAAAGACATTTAATTGCAAACCATGATGGTTACTTCTATATATTGCGTGTCTGACATCTAGGTTAAAATTAGGCTAAAAATCAGGCTAAAATCATTCATGGCTAAAATATTTTAAAACATTTCAATCAATCAAAATGTCACAGTAAAATACAACTGCTTTTAACATGTTGCTGTTAGCCATGTATATGAGATTTTGTTAACACCTCGTAACAGTTTAGGCCCTTAGTGACCAAAGTTTTCTTGTGGAGATGTTCTAGCCTATGTCCCTTTGTTTACTGAATTTTCGTAAAATACAATTTTTACACATGGCACATTAGAATTTTCCTCCCCCCATTGTCAGTATTTCCATTGCAACATGTCTCAGATGTAAGCATTGCTACAAATAAAAAAAGTGCTGTAGTGCAAAGTGCAAAAGTGACTAAAGTGAATGAGTGCATAGTGCGTTTTAGCGACACAATTGGTGTCGATTCTTTCTGTGTTTTTTATATACATGTTTTTGTATATATATTTTTATACATCTTTATGAATGGTCGGGACATATATGTTAATTTATATGGCTTGGAGCCCAAATGCCAAAATGTAACTAATGGTCTCATTTGAACTGTTCGAACAGTTCCATCTCACCCGCTATCTGCTCAATCTGGTATGAATACCAGTATGTGGATTTGATGCGTTCATGGGCTGTTATTTGCTTAATCATAGGGATATTTTTTATGGAAATACGTGTATATGTCAGCGTCTCCAATAAATAAATATCACACTCCATATAAATAAATATATAAAAATTATATAAATAAATACATAAAATGTAAATAATTAAATATCAGATAAAAATCAGATGAATATTAGTTAAAACCTCCTTGAAACTTATACTTCAGTTATCATAGGCATGTATATAGATCCTCCGATATGTTTAAACCCCCGGGATGTTTAGAATCCATTTCAATGATGTATCTGGTTTCAAGTTTTCTCAGTGTGGATTCTCTATTTCCCCCTCTTCTACTTGGAGGTACTGAATCAATCACATAATATCGAAGATCAAGACAATTGGATTTGTGTTTTTCTCTAAAATGGCGTGCCACTGGGTAAGTGTTATCCTGGTTCATTATAGCCCGCATGTGTTGGAGCACCCTTTTGTGTACTTGTAGCTTGGTGCTTCCAATGTATTGTGAACCACATGGGCGGGATAACACATAGACTGCATACTCAGTTTTGCAGGTCAAAAGTTTTGTGATTTTATGCTCCCTGATACAAAATGGAGTTTGGTATGTTGTTTTATTGATGCTAAGCTGGCATGCTTTGCAAGACTTGCATTTGTAAAAACCCTTGTGGGTTTGCAGCCAACTGGTTCCATCAATGACTTCTGGACTGGTTTTAACGAAATCATCCCACATAGATGGTCCTCTGCTATAAGTGATTAATGCTCTCGGAGGTAATAGTGGACCAATGACAGGGTCATTAAGTATAAGTGGCCAATTGCGTTTGATAATGGACTGTAGCTGTTTCTGCTGTCTACTGTATTCCATAATTATCCTGAAGTCTCTTGGAGTGTTGTCAATCTCTATCTCTGACTTTTGTATATCAGTTATGGATCTGACTTGTTTGTCCCTTAGTAGCTCTTGTCTTTTCTCGGTCATAGATTTTGAAATTGCATCATTTATAATTTTGTCAGAGTAGCCCCGCTCCTTAAATCTGACACGACTAGCTCTCTGTGCTACTGTCAAATCCCTATGGTTACTGTGGATACGTCTCAGGCGTGACATCTCCCCATACGGTATGCTGTTTATTAAGTGTCTGAGGTGGGAACTGCTGGCATGTAAGGTTGAATTTCCAGCTGTTTCTTTTCTATATAGTCGTGTCTCAATTTTGTCATTATCAATGTATACCTGTGTATCCAAGAAGTTCACAGTGGTTTGGCTGATTGTGGCTGTGAAATGTAAGTTAATCTCATTAATATTGATGACCTTTACAAATTCATTAGCCTCCTCTACCGTTCCTTCCCAGACCACGAACAGGTCATCTATAAATCGTAAGCACATCTTTATGTTCTTGTGGGTATATTGAACATGTTTGGCTCCGAGGACCAGCTCCTCCCACCAGCCCATGTGAAGACATGCATAGCTGGGAGAGAAGCTGGTCCCCATCGCCACTCCTCTTGTCTGCTGGTATAAATATTGTTAAACATAAATATATTATTATTTAAACAAAATTTGACCATTTCTGTCAGCATATGATTATGTTCAATTTCTCGTTCTGGTCTTTTTTCAAGATAATGACCTAATGCCTGTAATCCATCTGAATGTCTAATACTTGTATACAGTGAAGTCACATCGAGTGCCATAAGTAAATAGTTCTTATTCCATTTGAAGTTCATCAGTTTTCTTAAAAAGTCACTCATATCACGTATATACGATGGTAATGTCTTGACGTGATCTTGTAAAAAATAGTCAACGTATTGTGATGTGTGTTCCAATAAACTGTTTCTAGCAGAGATAATTGGTCTGCCTGGAGGTCTTACCGGGTCCTTGTGAACTTTAGGAATAAAGTATATTGTGGGTATTGTTGGATTTTCATTCTTTAAAAACTTGTATTCCTGAGTCGTGATCAGACCCTTCATTTTCCATGCCTGTAATTTTTGATAAAACTCAGTGTATATTATTTTCAAATTGGAGACTGCTTCTCAAGTAGCACGTTCTATCATTGAGCTGTGCATAAGCCTCCTTGGTGTAGTCATCTTTAGACATAATAACAATATTGCCGCCTTTATTGGAGTTACGGATAACTATTTTGTTGTCTTCTTTCAGTTTTTTCATGAGCTCATGGTATTCGTGATTTTGCCAATTGTACTTGGTTTTGGTGTTTTGTACTTTGTAATTTAATTGTTCGATTTGATCTGTAACCTGTTAATGAAAAATATCAATAGAGTCTCTGAGAGTAATGGGGTTAAATGTTGATTTAGGTTTGAAGGAGTTGGCTGTTTCGTTATTGTATCACTAGCCATTTTATTTGTTGTATTTGAGGGTGTGGATGCACCATCATGGATATTGCATTCCTCCCTATTCTGATTGGTGGTTGTTCCACTGGTTCCCCATAATTCCTGTATTTCAATAATGAAAGGTAGATCCGATTGGGACAAATTCACTGGTAGTTCCACAGTTGCTGGTTCAACAGATTTTTGCTTTGGTTGAACAGAGCTCTTGTTGGAAAAATATGAAATTTTTTCAATTTTAATTTTCTAACACTTTTGTAGATATCCAGTCGTGTTTTTGCATAGATGACGTTCTTTTCTGGGCAATAGGACATACCCAAACTTAAAATCTGTTTTTCCGCTTCAGATAGGGTGATATTGGCTAAGTTCATGATGGTTCGGTTGTTGCTCTTATTGCTCATTATTTCCTTTTTCTCCAGCCAGCCCCTTGTCTTTTTTGATTGGTAACGTTTCCTGCTGGCTTTCCTCCTTTGTCTTCGTTTGAAATTCCTGTCCGTTCGGAATTGGTTCTTTGTGTCCTGGGCCGGAGAGTTTGTCTCCGTTCGTAACATAAAAAATGAAGGGGCATATCATCAAGCGGCAGCGATAATTATCGCTGGCCGCGTTTAGCGTGAACATTTCTATCGCTGTCTATCGCCGGATTCTATCGCCCGGTTAGCGCGCTATTAACAGCGTGCATCGCCGAGGTGATAGAAATCCCGGCAATAGCGGCGAAAAGCGGGAATATCACTTGATTTCCAGCGATAAAGAACAGCGATAGGGAAATCATTGTTGATAGGGAGATGTGGACTTAGCTTTACAATCCACCTCCCATGATACATATAGGTAAGTCAGAAAATTAGCAGGTGTTAGGAACCGGCGATATACGTGCTTAGCGCAACTATTTATGTCGCTAGGCGGGTTGGTGATATCCTTGTTGATAGTGAGAAGCTGTGTTAGCGAATATTTTCGCTGAATTCCAGTCAGGAACGCCTACCTTGCATCTCATTAGCAATGCAAGGCGAGGCGCAATTGAAATGGGTGCTAAGGCATGGTTTCACGTGCTAGCGTGACCTTGCTGATATTGCGATAGAATTATTGCCGCTTTTCCCCCGAAAACGGACGCTAAAGCGGCGATAATTCTATCGCGGCCCCTTGCTGATATGCCCCTGAGTTCTTCTCCCAACGAAAGTTTTTGAGGTAACTTGCTGCTTTTAGTGTTTCTGGATTCTTGGTCCGATTCACTATCCACCGCAGAACTTAGCTCTATATATATACGTGTGTGTAGAGAGAGAGAGATAAATAATGATTGACATGTTCACAATGTTTTCTGTTACCTGCTGGGACTTTGTAGCACTATAAAAACACAGCTACTTTTTCTCTCTGTGCAACTAGGAGTGCTTTCTGTGACTACCTTGTCACACACAGGGACTCTGCAGGGAACACATTAGCCAAATGAAAATTCACAGCTTAAAATAGTACATTTCTCGCCTGTTAGTTTAAAATGCTTTTACTTTTCATTTAACATCCACCTGTTATTTTATATGGGCTACAACAAAGTGAAAAAATAAAAAAATTGTTACAGAATATGTTGCTCTTTTTATCCAATTCCTTGACCCTGTGACCCCACTTATTGACCCTGCTGATGGCACTCAGGATCGCAGTTCAACATATGTAAATGAAGACAGCCTGTAAGAACGCCAATAGAACAAAATTGCCCTTCCAGACCATCTTCATTTACAAATAGTTTAAGACGCATTTGCGCCCCCCTGGGAAATGCAGCCACGCCCCCCCCGCAGTTTGCGCCCTACAATTTGAAGACCTCTGTATTAGAGTATGTCCATCGGACATTGGGACCAAGGCCACCCAAGGGGGCCCCCAGACAGACCTATTGTAGCCAGATTCCTATACTTTTGGAACCGGGACTTAGTCCTCCACAGTTTAAGGACAAAGGGTAATGTCCAGAATATCTCACAGACCATCACAGTCTTCCTGGAGTACACAAGGGAATCCCATAAACAGCCATAAACCTTTGACTTTGTGTTGTGGGCTTTGAGTTATGCAGCAGTCTGTTGTCTTCCTCAGTTATAGAATGTTAGACATGTAAGAATGTGGGAGGCTCCATGAAGGATAGAAAGGTTCTGCAGCAACAGTTGAGAGCTGGGTCAGGAAGAGGCTGGAGACTGTTGGTGGTGTTATCTTTAAATGAATAAACGTTCTTGAAAAACTCTCACCAGGGGTGCTGACTACGTATACCACTAACAGCAAGCAGCAATACTTGATTGGGGACAAGCAGAGCACCACCAATTCCTCTTGAGTTCTGTCCATTAGACCTATGTGTGCTAAGGGCCATTATTGGAGTTCAGGAATTTACTATAAACATTAATGAGGAAGGAAACTCTGGTCGCTTGGGTTAAAAACGGTATTTGTGGTTGGATTTTTTTATTTTACAATATGCCTTGTTCAGCTGAAACAGAACCATTTGGAATTTCACATGCTATGAGCTCACAAGCACCCTTGCGCTTGCTCTCGGGTGCGACATACTGTGCCTTCTCGAGCTCATAATCTGTTGGTGTGAAAAGCTTTGGTTGCACGCATGCGCGTGCTGTGTCCTAACCCAGCCGCCATGTACGTTGACACGTGACATCATCTCTTGTCCTCGGTGGTAGCCATTTTAAAATGAGATAATTGTCACATCACTCATCATCCAAATATATGCACAGCAATAACACTGAGGCAGTCAACAGTAGACATTGAGCAATTTGTGGGCATTGTCACCTAAACCTGCTGATTTCCCCTTAATCTTATTTTGACACTGAATTTGGTGAAGACTTGATAACATTGATTTGCAGATTAACTGTGACTTATAACTTCTATTATAACTATTGGATTATCTTTTGCCATACCTGTGAGACATGATGGCCTTAGGGTGGTCTTCACCCAACTTTTTGCCCACCTCCTCCACTTTTCTGAGCATGTTTTTGCTGTCTTTAGGACTCTGTACAATTTACCACTGATAACCAGTGCCAAAGTGCTTGTGCTCTCTCCCCTAAACATGGTAATATCGACTCATCCCCAATAGACTTAACCCCTTCGCTGCTAGGCCTTTCCCCCCTGTGCTAAGCCTTTTTTGGGCTATTTGGGGTAGTTTGTGCTTAGGCCCCTGTAACTTTTTGACCACATAAGGTATCCACGCCAAATGTGCGTCCTTTTCTTCCAACATCATGGGGATTCTAAAGGTACCCAGGGTTTGTGGATTCCCCTGGAGGGGTCTCAGAAATTAGCCAAAATACAGCTAACTTTTGTTTTTTTGGGGGAAAAAGGGCTGCAAATGAAAGCGTCTGGGTTTTTTCCTGCAAAAGGTATCAAAAAAGGGTTTGTGGGGCTGAAATCACCATTTTCCCAGCTTTTAGGGAATGACAGACTTTTCTCAGAAAACTAAAACGTTTTACACAGTTTTGGCATTTTTCTGGGACATAGCCCATTTTTGCTATTTTTTGTGCTTTCAACCTCCTTCCAGTTAATGGTAGAAATGAGTATGAAAGCAATAATGGATCCTGGAAAGCTATACATTTTAGAAAAGTAGACAAAATGCTGAATTCAGCAAGGGGTCATTTGTGTAAATCCATCAAGGTTTCTTTATAGAAACTAACAGTTAAGTATATGAAAAATTAAAAATTAGTTGAAAAAAACAGCCTTTTGTGTCAACGTTTTCACCTGTAACGTCTTCTAATTATGACAGCTCTTTGAAAGCAATATACCGTTACATCCACTGGACCTTACTAGTTGTGGGGATATATAGGACTTGTATGTTCACCAAGAACCCGGCAGAACCCAGAGCCAAAAACTGAGCAGCGTCTTGCAATGGTTTTTTATTATGTACCGTGTATATAGCAATTATTCTGGGAAAATGTAATCATGGAAAATTCGGTATGAAAGACTCCTATGTATTTCTGAAATGGGAACAAAATGTAGAGTTTAGAAACAGTATATATTTGCACATTTCCGAAATTGGGAATACTCATACTAGCATGAGAATTATCGGTCATTTTCAAAATGACTTCTTTTTTACACATTGTCTTTCATTTGGAAGGCAGAAATGCATAAAAAGTCAATAGGTAATAACAGTTGCTTTGCAAATCTGAATTGCCCTAAGTCTCCCGATAAAAATGGTACCTCACTTGTGTGGGTAGGCATAGTGCCCACAACAGGAAACGGCTCAAACGCAACGTGAACACACCACATTTTCACAATGAAAAATTACCATGTTTTTGCAAAGTGCCTAGCTGTAGTTTTTGAACCCTAGCTCTGCCGGCACCTAGGGAAACCTAGAAAACCTGTACAGTTTTGAAAACTAGACACCCAGGGGAATCCAGGATGGGGTGACTTGACTGGCTCTCACCAGGTTCTGTTACCCAGAATCCCTTGCAAACCTAAAAAATTGTCAAAATAAAACATTTTTCTAACATTTCTGTGGTGGAAAGTTCTGGAATTTGCGTGGATCCACAAATTTCCACCCAGCCCGCGTTCCCCAAAGTCTTCCGAGAAAAATGGTACCTCACTTGTGTGGTTAGGCCTAGTGCCCGCGACAGGAAACGGCGCAAAACGCAACGTGGACACACCCCAATTTCACAGTGAAAAATGACCCTTTTTTGGCAAAGTGCCTAGCTGTAGTTTTTGAACCCTAGCTCTGCCGGCACCTAGGGAAACCTAGCAAACCTATACATTTGTGAAAACTAGACACACAGGGAAATCCATGATGGGGTGACTTGACTGCCTCTCACCAGGTTCTGTTACCCAGAATCCCTTGCAAACCTAATTTTTTTTCAAAAAAACACATTTTCCTCACATTTCTGTGGTGGACAGTTCTGGAATCTGCGTGGATCCACAAATTTCCACCCACCCCGCGTTCCTCAAAGTCTTCCGAGAAAAATGGTACCTCACTTGTGTGGGTAGGCCTAGTGCCCGCGACAGGAAATGGTGCAAAACGCAACGTGGACACACCCCAATTTCACAGTGAAAAATGACCCTTTTTTGGCAAAGTGCCTAGCTGTAGTTTTTGAACCCTAGCTCTACCGGCACCTAGAGAAACCTAGCAAACCTATACATTTTTGAAAACTAGACACCCAGGGGAATCCAGGATGGGGTGACTTGACTGCCTCTCACCAGGTTCTGTTACCCAGAATCCCTTGCAAACCTAAAACATATTCCAAAAAACCATATTTTCCTCACATTTCTGTGTTGGAAAGTTCTGGAATCTGCGTGGATCCACAAATTTCTACCCACCCCGCGTTCCCCAAAATCTTTAGAGAAAAATGGTACCTCACTTGTGTGGGTAGGCCTAGTGCCCGCGACAGGAAACGGCGCAAAACGCAACGTGGACACACCTCAATTTCACTGTGAAAAATGGCCCTTTTTTGGCAAAGTGCCTAGCTGTAGTTTTTGAACCCTAGCTCTGCTGGCACCTAGGGAAACCTAGCAAACCTATACATTTTTTAAAACTAGACACCCAGGGGAATCCAGGATGGGGTGACTTGACTGCCTCTCACCAGGTTCTGTTACCCAGAATCCCTTGCAAACCTAAAACATTGTCAAAAAAACCATATTTTCCTCACATTTCTGTGGTGGAAAGTTCTGTAATCTGCGTGGATCCACAAATTTCTACCCACCCCGCGTTCCCCAAAGTCTTCTGAGAAAAATGGTACCTCACTTGTGTGGGTAGGCCTAGTGCCCGCGACAGGAAACGGCGCAAAACGCAACGTGGACACACCTCAATTTCACTGTGAAAAATGACCCTTTTTTGGCAAAGTGCCTAGCTGTAGTTTTTGAACCCTAGCTCTGCTGGCACCTAGGGAAACCTAGCAAACCTATACATTTTTGACAACTAGACACCCAGGGGAATCCAGGATGGGGGGACTTGACTGCCTCTCACCAGGTTCTGTTACCCAGAATCCCTTGCAAACCTAAAAATCTGTCCAAAAAACACATTTTCCTCACATTTCTGTGGTGGAAAGTTCTGGAATCTGCGTGGATCCACAAATTTCCACCCACCCCGCGTTCCCCAAAGTCTTCCGAGAAAAATGGTACCTCACTTGTGTGGGTTGGCCTAGTGCCCGCAACAGGAAACGACGCAAAACGCAACGTGGACACACCTCAATTTCGCAGTGAAATATGACCCTTTTTTGGCAAAGTGCCTAGCTGTAGTTTTTGAACCCTAGCTCTGACGGCACCTAGGGAAACCTACCAAACCCACACATTTCTGAAAACTAGACAAACCCGGGGATTCCAGGAGGTATGGCTTGCGTGGATCCCCCAACGTTTCCTTACCCAGAATCCCCTGCAAACCTCAATTTTAGCTGAAAAAATCACTTTTCTCACACATTTTTGTGTGGGAAAGTTGTGGCATCACCGGGCTGACACAAATTTCCTACCACCCAGCGTTCCCCCAGGTCTCCTGATAAAAATGGTGCCTCACTCGTGTGGGAGACCCAAGTACCCGCGACAGGCAAGGGCCCAAAACGTATTGAGGCAACATCAAAATTGCCTATCACCAAACAACCTGGTTTTGCAAGGGGGGTCACCTGTGTTTTTGGCTCCGTGCTCGGCGGCCATCTAGAGAAACCTACCAAACCTACACATTTCTGAACACTAGACACCCGGGGGATTCCAGGGAGGTATGGCTTGCGTGGATCCCCCAACGTTTCCTTGCCCAGAATCCCCTGCAAACCTCAATTTAGCTGAAAAAATCACTTTTTTCACACATTTTTGTGTGGGAAAGTTGTGGCATCACCGGGATGACACAAATTTCCTACCACCCAGCGTTCCCCCAGGTCTCCCGATAAAAATTGTGCCTCACTCGTGTGGGAGGCCCAAGTACCCGCGACAGGCAGGGGCCCAAAACGTATTGAGGCGACATCAAAATTGCCCATCACCAAACAACCTGGTTTTGCAAGGGGGGTCACCTGGGTTTTTGGCCCCAAGCTCGGCGGCCATCTAGGGAAACCTACCAAACCCACACATTTCTGAAAACTAGACACCCGGGGGATTCCAGGGGGGTATGGCTTGCGTGGATCTCCCAACGTTTCCTTACCCAGAATCCCCTGCAAATCTCAATTTTAGCTGAAAAAAATCACTTTTTCACACATTTTTGTGTGGGAAAGTTGTGGCATCACCGGGCTGACACAAATTTCCTACCACCCAGCGATTCCCCAGGTCTCCTGATAAAAATGGTGCCTCACTCGTGTGGGAGGCCCAAGTACCAGCGACAGAGCAGGGGCCCAAAACGTATTGAGGCAACATCAAAATTGCCTATCACCATACAACCTGGTTTTGCAAGGGGGGTCACCTGTGTTTTTGGCTCCGTGCTCTGCGGCCATCTAGAGAAACCTACCAAACCTACACATTTCTGAACACTAGATACCCGGGGGATTCCAGGGAGGTATGGCTTGCGTGGATCCCCCAAAGTTTCCTTGCCCAGAATCCCCTGCAAACCTCAATTTTAGCTGAAAAAATCACTTTTTTCACACATTTTTGTGTGGGAAAGTTGTGGCATCACCGGGATGACACAAAATTGTCGCGGGTACTTGGGCCTCCCACACGAGTGAGGCACCATTTTTATCGGGAGACCCGGGGGAACGCTGGGTGGTAGGAAATTTGTGTCAGCCCGGTGATGCCACAACTTTCCCACACAAAAATGTGTGAAAAAAGTGATTTTTTCAGCTAAAATTGAGGTTTGCAGGGGATTCTGGGTAAGGAAACGTTGGCGGATCCACGCAAGCCATACCTCCCTGGAATCCCCAAGGTGTCTAGTTTTCAGAAATGTTTGGGTTTTATTGGTTTCCCTAGATGGCCGCCGAGCACGGGGCCAAAAACCCAGGTGACCCCCCTTGCAAAACCAGGTTGTTTGGTGCTAGGCAATTTTGATGTTGCCTCAATACGTTTTGGGCCCCTGCCTGTCACGGGTACTTGGGCCTCCCACACGAGTGAGGCACCATTTTTATCAGGAGACCTGGAGGAACGCTGGGTGGTAGGAAATTTGTGTCAGCCCGGTGATGCCACAACTTTCCCACACAAAAATGTGTGAAAAAAGTGATTTTTTCAGCTAAAATTGAGATTTGCAGGGGATTCTGGGTAAGGAAACGTTGGGGGATCCACGCAAGCCATACCCCCCTGGAATCCCCCGGGTGTCTAGTTTTCAGAAATGTGTGGGTTTGGTAGGTTTCCCTAGATGGCCGCCGAGCTTGGGGCCAAAAACCCAGGTGACCCCCCTTGCAAAACCAGGTTGTTTGGTGATGGGCAATTTTGATGTCGCCTCAATACGTTTTGGGCCCTTGCCTGTCGCGGGTACTTGAACCTCCCACACGAGTGAGGCACCATTTTTATCGGGAGATCCGGGGGAACGCTGGGTGGTAGAAAATTTGTGTCAGCCCGGTGATACCACAACTTTCCCACACAAAAATGTATGAAAAAAGTGATTATTTCAGCTACAATTGAGGTTTGCAGGGGATTCTGGGTAAGGAAACTTTGGGGGATCCACGCAAGCCATACCTCCCTGGAATACCCCGGGTGTCTAGTTTTCAGAAATGTGTGGGTTTGGTAGGTTTCCCTAGATGGCCGCCGAGCACGGGGCCAAAAACCCAGGTGACCCCCCTTGCAAAACCAGGTTGTTTGGTGATAGACAATTTTGATGTCGCCTCAATAAGTTTTGGGCCCTTGCCTGTCACGGGTACTTGGGCCTCCCACACGAGTGAGGCACCATTTTTATCGGGAGACCCAGGGGAATGCTGGGTGGTAGGAAATTTGTGTCAGCCCGGTGATGCCACAACTTTCCCACACAAAAATGTGTGAAAAAAGTGATTATTTCAGCTGCAATTGAGGTTTGCAGGGGATTCTGGGTAAGGAAACGTTGGGGGATCCACGCAAGCCATACCTCCCTGGAATCCCCCGGGTGTCTAGTTTCAGAAATGTGTGGGTTTGGTAGGTTTCCCTAGATGGCCGCCGAGCACAGGCCAAAAACCCAGGTGACCCCCCTTGCAAAACCAGGTTGTTTGGTGATAGGCAATCTTGATGTCGCCTCAATACGTTTTGGGCCCTTGCCTGTCGCGGGTACTTGGGCCTCCCACACGAGTGAGGCACCCTTTTTATTGGGAGACCCGGGGGAACGCTGGGTGATAGGAAATTTGTGTCAGCCCCATGATGCCACAAGTTTCCCACACAAAAATGTGTTGAAAAAGTGATTTTTTCAGTAAAATTTGAGGTATGCAGGGGATTCTGGGTAAGGAAACGTTGGGGGATCCACGCAAGCCATACCTCCCTGGAATCCCCCGGGTGTCTACTTTTCAGAAATGTATGGGTTTGGTAGGTTTCCCTAGCTGGCCGCCGAGCACTGAGCCAAAAACCCAGGTGACCCCCCCTTGCAAAACCAGGTTGTTTTGTGATAGGCAAGTTTTGATGTCGCCTCAGAAGGTTTTGGGCCCTTGCCTGTCACGGGTCCTTGACCCACCCATGCGAGTGAGGTACCATTTCTATTGGGATACTTGGAGAAAGGTGAAGGGGTAGGAAATTTGTTGTTTCTTTCTGCAGCGTGAAAATTTTGGCACAATATTGCAAGGAAAATGTGACAGACATTTTGAGGTTTGCAGAACATTGTGGGTAAGATAACTTGTTGGGATCCACAAGAGAGACATCACCATGTAAATCCAGTATTTGTAAAGTGCGAACAACTACCCGACGGCATCCCGGCGCTGGGGGCCGTCGGGAAGATTAAGCAAGCTATTGCCCAGAGTCACATGGTGCTGGGCTGACCTGCCGCCGGTGCCGGGGATCGAACCGTGAGCCCCAGATGCCAGCGTCCCTCGCCCTGGCCGCGGCGCCACACCTCTTCCCTTGGTGTTTAGTTTACGACAAAATCTACAGTTGGTAGGTTATTCTTAGATGAAATGTACACCTTGGCAGAGAGAAAAAAAAGACAAAGATTACTGCACAGCCATCTATTCATCAAGCACACACACATACTGGTTGGATTTGGCACGAGGGCGAGTGATGGTTCAGTATATATAATGTTATTAACAAGAGATTTCACAAAAATGAAATGCACTGTCAATAATTGAAAGGACAAAAAACTGAACCAGTGACTCATAGCTCGTGAGCTGTAAAGCCACGTCAAGGCACCAACCGCTTTACAGGCCATTCACACACCTTTCATACATGATACACACAAGACCATTCACACCACCAGGCACAAAACCAACACATTACAAAATTCACAAAAAGGGACAAGGTATACCCTGCTTGACAAAAACAGAAAAGACAAATTTTTCTGCACAACCACTTATTCCTCAAACACACATACATACTGGTTGGATTTGGCACGCGGGTGAGTGATGGTTCAGTATATACAGTTGTATTAACCAGAGATTTCACAAAAATGAAATGCACTGTTAATAATTCAAAGGACGAGAAACTGAACCATTGATTCACAGCTCGTGAGCTGTAAAGCCACGACAAGGCACCAACCTCTTTACAGGCCATTCATACACCTTTCATACGTGTGACACATACAAAACCATTCACTCGGCCAGCCGCGCACTTTACAACACTCACACCAGCAGACAGCGCCATTCAAGGGCCCATCACTTTCACACGCCCACATTCCTGACACAGCAACCACACCAGCTCACGGATTGTGTGGAGTGGCGTTTGGCTAGCAGTGTATGTAGTGACCAGCAGCTAGTCACTACTCACACACCGCCAGCCAAGCGCCAGTCCACGTACACTGCCAGCCGAGCGCCAGTCCACGCACACTGCCAACCGAGCGCCAGTCCACGCACACCGCCAGCCAAGCGCCAGTCCACACACACCGCCAGCCAAGCGCCAGTCCACACACACCGCCAGCCAAGCGCCAGTCCACACACACCGCCAACCAAGCGCCAGTCCACACACACCGCCAGCCAAGCACCAGTCCACACACACCGCCAGCCAAGTGCCAGTCCACGCACACAGCCAGTCAAGCGCCAGTCGACGCACACCGCCAGCCAAGCGCCAGTCCACGCACACCGCCAGCCAAGCACCAGTCCACGCACACCACCGGCCAAGCGCCAGTCCAAACACACCGCCAGCCAAGCACCAATCCAAACACACCGCCAGCCAAGCACCAGTCCACGCACACTGCCAGCCAAGCGCCAGTCCACGCACACCACCAGCCAAGCGCCAGTCCAAACACACCACCAGCCAAGCACCAGTCCAAACACACCGCCAGCCAAGCACCAGTCCAAACACACCGCCAGCCAAGCGCCAGTCCACGCACACCGCCAGCCAAGCGCCATCCAAACACACCACCAGCCAAGCGCCAGTCCACGCACACCACCAGCCAAGCGCCACTCCACGCACACCGCTAGACAAGCGCCACTCCACGCACACCGCCATCACATTTAGGATTTTTTTATACAAATAAGAAAACACAAACAAATTGCAAATAGATACAAATCTACTAACACAAAATCTGAAACTAAATACACTACACAAATGCCAACCTTGAAACTGAACAAAAAATATTAAACAATAGAGGCCAGGCAGTTCACTTTACCACTCATGGATGCTCCCAAAAATTCTTTTGCGTGTGGTACATTCTAAAACAAGCAGGCACACACAGCCCAGGGTTAGAAGGACACTGGGGGCAGTACATACGAGTCTCCTTCCGCGTACCTCTTCGCCAACAGACTCTACATCTCCTACTGGGAAAGTCTTTTGAGGGTGTGGGAGGAATGTGATCAGGAAAGTGGCGATCTTTCAATCTAGCAACATCCTCCACAACTCCAACTCTAGGAACACTTGCCTGTTCCACTAAAACAAGGCTGCCTATTACAGACTCCTGAAACTTAGCAAAAGTCATCTTTGACTCAGGACAAGAATCCTGGAATACAACAAAAGCATTAAAGGTTGCAAAGTGGAAAAGATGGATAGCCAACTTCTTATACCAAATGTAAGCCTTATGAAGAGCAGCGTAAGGTTCCAACCTCTGATCTACTCTGTCAACATCACCCATGTGCCTATTATAGTCTAAAATGCACACAGGTTTGCGCACTTCAGCAACCTGACCCCAAACAGTCACAGGTGAAGTGCTTTCATCATGGATGGTAGTCAGCATGTAGACATCTCTCCTGTCTGAAAACTTCACAGCTAGAAGCTCCTCGCAACGCAACGCACTGCACTGTCCCCGCACAAGCTCTTGACAAACAAGTTCTTTTGGGAAACCTTTACGGTTAGAGCGGATTGTGCCACAAGCAACAGTGTCCACTTTGGCCAATTCCCTGAACAACCGCACACCAGTGTAGAAGTTATCTACATATAAATGGTGGCCTTTGTTAAAAAGTCCTCTACCAAGTTCCCACACAATTTTCTCAGTCACTCCAAAAGTGGATGGACAACCAGGGGGTTAATCCTGGATTCCTTACCGGTGTACACCCTGAAATTAGAGACATATCCAGTCCGACTGTCACAGAGCATATACAGCTTAATTCCATAGCGTGCCCTCTTACTAGGAATGTATTGCCTAAAAACCAAGCGGCCCTTGAACAACACCAAAGACTCATCCACTGCTATTTCTTTCCCTGGAGCATAGATCTCAGAAAATCGATCAACAAAGTGATCAATGACAGGCCGAATCTTAAACAGACGGTCACAATCAGGGTGATCTCCTGCCAACGCTAAACCATTATCGACAAAATGCATCATCCGAAGCAGAAGCAAATACCTATCATGACTCATGACTGCCGGAAATATAGCAGTTATCAAGGGACTAGTAGACCAATATGAAGACATTGATGGCTTCCTTAGCAAGCCCATCAAAAAAGTTAAACCCAAGAACTTCTTCATCTCTTCCAGATTTGTGGGAGTCCACCGGGTAGCTCTAGAGTGGGGCTTAAGGCTGGCACTGTTGTCCCTCAAAAACTGTTCGGCATACAAATTAGTCTGCTCAACAATCTCTGCCAAAAATACATCGTCCATAAACAACTGAAAAAAATGTATCGGCAAAAAGTTTTCAGTATTCACTCTACACCCTGGAACACCAGTAAAGTCTGGCAATGCCGGCTGCACCATGCCTGGGGCAACCCAGACGTCAGCACTTTCAATGGGAAGCCTTGCAGCCCCAGGCTGCAGCCCAGATGCCTCTTGCCGCACTATACCAACGGGAAGCCTTGCAGCCCCAGGCTGCAGCCCAGATGCCTCTTGCCGCACTATACCAAGGGGAAGCCTTGCAGCCCCAGGCTGCAGCCCAGATGCCTCTTGCCGCACTACACCAACGGGAAGCCTTGCAGCCCCAGGCTGCAGCCCAGATGCCTCTTGCTGCACTATCGGCACATCAATGTCCTCCTCTAACACAGGCACTTCATCCGCACTAAGAGTAGCTTCATCCGCACTGAGAGTAGCTTCATCATCTGATGATGCCATGTGGAGAGAAAACTCACTGCCTGAATCTTCCCCTCCCACCTCTGCCTCAGAATCAGAGTCAGTCTCTGGACCATGGTCAGAGGAAGACTCAAAAAGCATACCAACAACCTGCTGAGCAGTAATCCTACGGCTAGCCATTATCCTTACTAAGAAAGGAGACTGCACAAACAAGTCAACAACAACCAACACTGTGCAAGATAAGTAAGTAAAAAAATGTGTGCCTTTATCACAAAGATCAATATACTTAAAAACTATACGATTCACTTACAAGAGACAGCTACACTCACCAGCACCTACTCTGCAGAGACACAGCAAAAACCAACGATATCCCACTAGAAAGAAAAAAACAAAACCAATTACTCTCAAGACAACAAAATACACATCGAGCACAAATGCAAAAAGTTTTTGACACTCAAAAAACAGAAGCCAAACATACTGCTATTATTACACCATTTGCAAAAAACACATTCATGCAGAGAAATGAAACTCATTTACATTGTACAAAAAAAGTCTCTTACCAAACACATGCAACTACACAAACAGCAGAACCACCAATAACGAAACCGCAACCTGGAACAGTCTAAAGAGCAAAAGCCTTGAACTAGAACAAAAAGGGAGAAATAAAGCATTACAATTGCAATTCACAAAAAATAAAACAATTAACATCATAACACGCTATGTCACTACCCAAATGGTCAATCGGCCAGATGGGCCTTCAAATAGGGCTGAGAAAAATGGGGGGTGATCTTGTCCAAGGGATCGGGTGAGGTTGTCTGCCAGGCCAATCTGTCCCCCAGGTGGGGCAGAAAACAGCAGACAGAAATGTGCCCCCCTTGCAAAAGTAATAAATCCCTAGTGCCTAGTAGGGTTTTCTGCCTCCCCCTCCCGCCTAGGGCAGAAAGGCCAAAAAAGGGGCAGATCTGTCCCCAGGAAGCAACCATGTCGCTTCCATTACACACAAAACAAAATCCCTGGTGCCTAGTGGGGTTTTCTGCCCCCCCCCTCCGGGGGCAGAAAGGGCAAAAAAATGGGCTGATCTGCCCCCAGGAGGGGGGCAGAATACACATATAAAAATCTGCCCCCTGGAAGCGACCCTTGGCCAAGGGGTTGCTTCCATTTTAATTTAAAAGAAGTCCCTGGTGTCTAGTGGGGTTTTCTGCCCCCCCCGGGCAGAAAGGCAAAAAAAACCAGGCCAATCTGCCCCTGGGGGGGCAGAATACGCATACAAAAACAATATGCCCCCTAGAAGCGACCCTTGCCCAAGGGGTCACTTCCATTTCATTTTTAAAATGAGTCCCTGGTGTCTAGTGGGGTTTTCTGCCCCCCCCCCGGGGACAGAAAGGCCTAATAAAAACGCCGATCTGCCCCCAGGGGGGGCAGAATACACATAAAAAAAAATTGCCCCCTGGAAGCGACCCTTGCCAAGGGGTCGCTTCCATTTTTATTTAAAATAATTCCCTGGTGTCTAGTGGGGGTTTCTGCCAAAACGGGCCGATCTGCCCCCAGGGGGGGCAGAATTCCCATTACAAAAAAAAATGGCCCCCTGGAAGGGACCCTTGCCCAAGGGGTCACTTCCATTACAATTTAAAATATTTCCCTGGTGTCTAGTGGGGGTTTTGAAAGGCCAAAAAAACGGGGCGATACTGCCCCCAAGGGGGGCAGAATTCACAAACTAAACAAATTGGCCCCCTGAAAGCGACCCATGCCCAAGGGGTCGCTTCCATTTAAATTTAAAAATAATCCCTGGGTCTAGTGGGCTTTTCTGCCCCCCCTGGTCCCAGAAAAGGCCAAAAAAACAGCCGATCGGCCCCCGGGGGGGCAGAAAAGTCTTTAAAATATTTTTCCCCATAGGAAGCGACCCTTGCCCAAGGGGTCGCTTCCTTTAAACAAAAAAGGACATCCCTGGTGTCTAGTGGGGCATTCCTGCTGCACGATCGCGACGCTGTGCGCGATCGTGAAGCAGGAATGCCCTGCATTGAACATCAGGGAGAGAAATACTCTTTCCTCTCCCCCGATGCCTCAATGCATCTCCAAATCCCCCCCCCGCCCCACCGGAGGACCCAAACACTCACCCTCTCCTCCGGACGCCTGGAAGCAAATGGCTTCCAGGCGTCCCAGCGCTTCCTGATGACGTCAGCGCGTGCTGTGTGCGCTGACGTCACAGGATCGCCGAGGGGGGGGTCGGGGTGGCATCCCCCTTGGTGCCAACATGTTGGGCTGCCCATGGGGGGAGCGCCAGCGCCAGCGCTTCCCCCATGGGTGGGTGCCATGACGGAGCGGTTCCGTCATGAGCACAGCCCAACCGATGCTCATGACGGACCCGCTCCGTCATGAGCATCCAAGGGGCTAAGAGTCCTGTGTCAAATACACTATGTGTGCCCAGGGCCTGTAAGTTGAATGCTATTAGTGGGCCTGCAGCACTTATTATGCCACCCACTTACGTAGCCCTTTAACCCTGGCACAGGCCTGCCATTTCAGAGCCTTTGTGTTCAGTTTACACTGCCATTTTGACCTGGCAAGATTAACCTCTTGCCAGGCTCAGATCTTCACTTTTTGTGCACACAGGTCACCCCTAGAGTAGGCCCTGGACAACTCACAGGGCAAGGTGCAATGTATTTAAAAGGCAGGGCATGTACTTTTAAGTTTTACATGTCCTGGTAATGAAAAACTCTCAAATTCGTTTTTCACTACTGCAAGGCCTAGTTCTCCCATAGGCTGACATTGGGTTTACCTTATTACATATTTAAAGTGTAATTCCCAATTGGGAAGAAATAGACTTTCTATGTTTGGCGTCTTTGGAATCATAATTTAAAATCAAAACTTATGGTGAAGTTGGATTTTAAATTGCAGTTTGAAAAATGCACTTTTAGAAAGTTGGTATTTTCTTACTTTAGCCATTTGGTGCCTGCTGCCTGTCTCCGATACACATCTGGGGAGGGTGACAGCTGGGCTTTGTGTATTCCCCTAGACAGCCACACACAATGAGAGCTTAGGTGTGAGCTCAGGTGTAAGGAGCTGGACCCAGCCTCACTTACACCTGAATAGGCTGTGTACTGTCGCCACACAAAGGGCTGCATACCCCACTGTAATGAGTCTGAAGCCAGGGCAGGAAGGTAGGATCTTTGTGCACTTCAAAGATCTGTCTTTGAAGTCTCCCCCACTTCAAAGGCACAATTGGGTATAAGTACTGGACATCTGACACTACCACTTATGTACACTTCTGGACCTGTGAAGAATCAGACAGGAAGAAGGACTGATGTGCTGCTGAAGGACTGCCACTCTGCTGGACTGCTGCTTTGCCAGATTCCTGCCTTTCTGTGCTGCCCTGCTGCCCGCTTCTCATCCAGGAAAGGTACTTCCTGGATGAGAAGGACTGGACCTGCATCACTTGAATCCAGAGTGACTCCTAGGGCTAGTAGGCTGGCCACCTGATCTGAAGTCTCAGGGACATAAAAGACTTCCAACTTACCTGCTTCTGCACCTGGACTCTGGTGTCTGGCAGTCTGCCCTGCCAAGTGGCGCCACCCGAGTCCTGGATTCTTGAACATGAGGCCTAAGTGACTTGCTTCAGTGCTGTTGCGTGGATCAGAACTGGTGCATTAGCCCCTGCAGCGTGGATCAGAACAAACACATCGCTCCTGTTGCGTCGATCAGAATCAGTGCATCGCTCCTGTTGCATGACCAGAATCGGTGCAACCCCCTCACTGTGTGGGATGGGCACTGATGCATCGCCTTCGGAACCACCATGGCACAAGGTCACTGCATCACCGTCTACAGTGTCTTCAATGATGACACCGAATCTCCCCATTGCACTCTTCGTTCATCGAAGTCAATGCATCATGATCAGGACTGGCACATCGTCACCACTGTGTTGATCAACACTAACTGATCGCTTCGGCCTGCATATTTGATGTCGACGCAGCCAGATCAAGGAACTTTTGTTCTGCGAGCCTCACTGGGTCCCTGAATCCGGCCCGCGCACCATCGCTGTCAGCCTGAACTTTTGACTTTATACCGGCCTGGTGCGACCAGACATCCCAAGTAAGTGCTAATTGCTTCTAAGCGCTTTTGTACAGTTTATTCTTTATAAATTCATATCTCAAGTTCTACTTATTGGATTTATGTCATTTTGGTCTTGTTTCATTTATTAGATTAAGTTATATTTGTCTAACCTGATGAGGAATCTTTTTGTGTGGTGTTTTCACACTGCCTCTAAGTCTAAGTTAAGCCTGACTGCTCTGTCCCCAGCTACCAAAGGGTGAGCACAGGTTCATTTAGGGTTTGCCTGCTTCTTATCCTGACTAGGACTGTGGTTGTTGCTTGACTAGGGCTCATCAACCAGTCAACCTACAACACAATTCTAACATTGTCTTTGAGCAACATTTCTCAGAAAAAGGTGATCCTTTACTTCCGTGAAAATGTTGGAAGGAACTTTTTGACTCATACATTGGGAGAGAAAAGTTTTATGCTGCCAGGAAGCAAGCTATATTACTGCATATGTTAGGTATTGAGGGCTGTAACATTTACAAGAGCATAGACGAGATACAAATTGACAATGGAGGAGGTGAAGCTACTGACATAAGAAATGTCAGTGAAAATGTTGGAACAATATTTTGGACTGCGTGTAAATGTTGTATTGGAACGCCATACATTTTTCACTCAAATTCTGGAACCAACAGAGAGAGTTGGTAACTACATAGCTTCTCTTAAAACTCTTGCTAGCACATGTGAGTTTGGAAAACTAACGGATTCTTTAATAAGAGACCAGTTGGTAAGATGCACTAACAGTGGTCCTGTACAGGAGAAGCTATTGTCTCGTAACCTCCACTTAAGGAAGCAATAGACATTGTGGAAGGGATGGAAAATGCTACAGGAGATGACAAATGATCATGCATTGACAGATAACACTACTGCATAGAGTAGTATTGATGTTATTACAGATGATGCTGCACAGATTGACACTGATTTGACAAACCAAGTGCTTTAGATGTGGGAGATTAGGGCATCCTTTCAACAGTCTTACTTATCATGCAAGAAATTAAAATTGTTGGAAATGTGGTCTTAAAGAGCATTTTGCTTGTGTATGTAAATCATCTGAGAAAGTGCATGCAGTTGAAAGTGTCTCCGAGGGTGCGAAAACAATTGTTCTAAATGTGAACGGTTACACGGGTGAAATTGATGCTGGGGTTTTGGTTATACCTGAATGTAATGTTGAGTTTTAAGTTGTTTTGGTCTTGGCAGATTCAGGATCTCCTTAGAAGAATTTTCCCAGTCAACAATTGGAGTTACTACCCGCAGACATAAATCCAGTCAGTTCTGGATGTACCAAAATTGATGTCCTGGGGTATGTTTTTGTGAGAATTTGGTTCAGTGGGCAGAGAAACTATTGGGAATATCTAAGTTGCCAAAAGGGGTGACAATTTATTGGGGTGGAGACACCAGAGAGACATGGGCATAATTCTAAGTCCCAATGCTCGCCATCACATTTTATATGGAGTTTACTGAAGTGTTTAAGAATGCTTAAAAATGTTCAACCTCGAATTGTGATTAAGAATAGCATGATACCTTGTGTTCACAAAGTATGCAAGGTTCCAAATGTAATGGTTGAATCATTAAGAGCTGAATTGGACAGATTGTTGAATTGAATGTGATTGAGGAAATTGAATCCTCAGAGTGGTTGGCACCAGTTGTTTTGACCCGCTAAGGATAGTGGTAAAGCCATCAGGGTGTGTGTGGATCTTTGTGATCTTAACAAACTTATTTGTGTAGATCATCAGTCACTGCCTAACATATCAGAGATTCTCACAATGCTCAGTGGCACCAATGTGTTGGACCTTTCTTCAGCGTATCATCAAGTGATGCTGCATAAGGATTTGAGACATTTTTTTTTTTTAAATCTTTTTTATTGGTTGCACGACTTATGATGCCATCACAAAAGACAGTACATTACAAATACTTAAAAGGTTCCAGTTTCACACCAAATCTGAGTTCTCTAGTGTAGGAGAGTAGGATCTGCCTCTTATGTTGCCCCCACTTTTTTTCTGATGTTTACACTGGTTTCTGGCTATAGTCAGGCTGGGACCCTGCTAATCAGGGCCCCAGCCTCTCTGTTCTCTCTAAACGATTTGGAGTGCACTCTAGGTGCACTAGTGATTGGATACTGTGGTACCTTATGAGTCCCTAGTATATGGTACCTTAGGTACCAAGGGCATAGGTACTTCACAGGCCTACCAGGGGCTGCAGCATGTATTATGCCACCCCTGGGAAGCAGACTAAATCTGACACCACAGGCCTGCTACTGCAGCCTGGGTGAGGTGGTGTTAGCACTCCTCACTGAGATATAGGTTCCCTATATCTCTCATACACACACATATAAACCTATCAGTCACCCCTAAGCCAAGCACCCTGCCCTATCAATCCTGAGGGCAGGGTGCTTGGCTTCTATGTGAGGAAGTGCCTCTGCCTGAGCAGGGCCCCTCTGCAGCTCTCAGAGTCCATTCTCTGGTGCTGTTTGTGGATGCGGTTAAACCATATACTTTTAAGTGCATTATATCCTCGCGGTAAAATGCTAACTTTGGAATGGCTGCATCGAAACATGTCGTGTTTGGTGTCAAACATCTTGGATTACTACCCCCACCCCCGCCAGTCCTGGCGGCGGGGGTAGCATTCCACCCTTCTAGAGGGATAGACATGTACCTACTGTGGAAACGCGGTAGAATCCTGCAGAGCCCTGGCATCACAAAATGGATGCCACCAGTCACAGACACTGGGCTGCCCTCCTGCTGATGACCAACACTCGCAGTGGAGGAAGCCCAACAATAGATATCCTGTCCCAAGGGGTGTGACCACCTCCCAGACAGGGTTTAGTGTATTGGGGCTGGGTGGGTGCACTCTTAGAGTGCTTTGAAGTCCTGCACTGGGGGAGCGGAAGGCTCCTCTGTGCATATGCCAGTTCAAACCGGCTCAGGGGCTACCTGCCCCTGCTCTGGCGCGAAACTGGACAAAGGGAAGTGGGTGTAGTCACCCACTCCCCTGACCCTCCCATAGGTAGGGTCATAGAGCTAGTCCCTCCCTTTCTTTTAGTATAAGAGGGGGAACCTGTGCATTGCACCCTAGATTTCCCTGGACGACGCTCTACAAGAAGAATTCCGGACCTTCGACGTTCCACTACCTTTGGAAGAATCTCCCTTGGAGTCAAGGAGTGACTCCCCTGCTTGGCAGGCACCAAAAACTACAAACGACGGTCGCAAACTACGCCGCTCCCGCCGGAGTCTGAAGTCCCTGCAGCCCAAGAAGTGGATTTCCTGACTTCTCAAAGGCCATCGTGAGTCCCCAGCGAAGCTGAGGCCAGTGGACCCCAAGAGTAATGAGGAACTGCGACCCCTGGGTACGGTGCACTATTGTCGAGTGCAACCCCTTCACAACGTTTCACGAACTTGTGCTTTGGACCACGTGTGGTCCCAGCCTCCAGCAGGAATCCCTCCTAAGATCAGAGGCCTACCACGTCCTGAGTGACCGTGGGCCCCTGTGAGTGGATCCTCCCGAGGCATCTTCGCGATCCCTTGCCAGCCGGCTTGTGGGTCCCCAGAAGACTCTATAAAGAAACCGAAGGGCTCCCCTGGTTGCTCCAGGCCTGCCCTGACTTACCTTCGCTGGGTGAGTCCGACAGACCTTGCTGGACTGTGCCATTGTCTCTTCACCTTTTCCCTGAGACTTGCTGTTACCAAGGCTTGGTGGCTCCAATCGAGTCGCTGACACCGCCGTAAGCTGCAGACATCGTGGGACACGCCGAATCCAGC
Organism: Calotriton arnoldi; assembly: GCA_963921515.1. Classification (NCBI taxonomy): domain Eukaryota; kingdom Metazoa; phylum Chordata; class Amphibia; order Caudata; family Salamandridae; genus Calotriton; species Calotriton arnoldi. The sequence continues at coordinate 433,471 of CAWUFW010005641.1, read as the reverse complement.
TCCTGGTCATCGACGACGCCTCCTGGACCCCGTGGCTGAAGAGTCAAGGCAACTGCGAACGACCTGAATCTTGCAACGACGGTGGGCATCCATCTTCCTTGCCCCGAGTCACTGCCAAGTGACTTTGAACACTGTCCCCTCTGCTTTCAGGTCTTCCATCCTCTGAATCCAGGCTTGGATTCCCCCGGACACTTCTCCAAGTCTTCACTGGCTCCCATTGAAAACGACACCGTGACCCGACACCAAAGAACACCTATGCACCCGGCTCCCCTGGGTGAGGTAACTTCAGCACTACGGTGCTCCTGTGGGTGTGGGCCCTAGAACTACTTACCCTGTAAGTGACTTGCTTGTAGCTTCCCTCAAAGTGTCCCAAAACTCTAACTTTCCAAGTGCGACTCTCGCACTGACTCGTACCTGGTTCGCGTCTGTGTTAGACACACCGCGTCCAACTCCCTTGCAATACCATCTGTAACCGCGTCCTTCGACTCGTACAAGGACCGATCGGTGTGTTCGCCTCGAACACGCAAGGGACCTTTAACATTGATATTTCAATCGCGTCTGAGTGCATAGACTCGTACAGGATTCGCATCGGTGCCAGGTCACCGCGTCCGTCCCCTGTGGGTCACCTACAACTACTTGGGGTGGTTCTTGGGGGTCCCTCGATTCTAGATGCCCTAGACCTAGGTCTAGCAAACTAAGATTGTAATATTCAATTGTGCTAAACTTATCCTGATAATATTTGACTTGTACATATGTTCCTGACTTCTAATCTCATAAAGAGATTAGTAGAGAGTGTTTATTAATAAATACATATATATTTGATATATATACCTGTGTGGTGTCTTTTCATTTGGTGATTCAAGAGATTGTGTGGTAAAACAAGCTGCTTTACATTCCTTCAAGACTTAGCCTGAAGGCTGCTCTCCACAGCTACCACTAGGATAGCTTTCTATAAAGGTTGTCTTAAACCTATCTACCATAAGAGTCGAATTGTTCTGGTGCAAGGTGTCCACTTTAATTAGTGAACAGCATATTCCAGGCCAACTTCTCACATTGGTGGTTCTTGGGGGTCCCTCGATTCTAGATGCCCTAGACCTAGGTCTAGCAAACTAAGATTGTAATATTCAATTGTGCTAAACTTATCCTGATAATATTTGACTTGTACATATGTTCCTGACTTCTAATCTCATAAAGAGATTAGTAGAGAGTGTTTATTAATAAATACATATATATTTGATATATATACCTGTGTGGTGTCTTTTCATTTGGTGATTCAAGAGATTGTGTGGTAAAACAAGCTGCTTTACATTCCTTCAAGACTTAGCCTGAAGGCTGCTCTCCACAGCTACCACTAGGATAGCTTTCTATAAAGGTTGTCTTAAACCTATCTACCATAAGAGTCGAATTGTTCTGGTGCAAGGTGTCCACTTTAATTAGTGAACAGCATATACCAGGCCAACTTCTCACATCTAGTGTCTATGTCCAACTCCCTCGTAATCGCCACCAACCACTTCACCGGTCTTTATCACCGTTTTACTTCAACTGTCATCTGACAAAGGATCTCCTGGTGGCGGCGTACAAACATTTCCCCTAAATTTGTTCCACCCTCCCCACACCCGCTCCCATTTTTTAGGACACCCCCTATTTACATATACTGCTTTTTCAGTCACCATTGCCCAGTCCATGTCTGTACACCATTCTGCATAGGTTGGTGTTGTCTGTACCCCCCAGTATTTGGCTATATTGCGCTTTGCTATCATCATGCCCAGCGTGGCCCAATCTTGGGCCCTGCGATTGAGATCCGTGGCTTCCCATATGTTTAGGAGACATCGCTTGGGTTCTGATGGTACTGGAGCTCCGCCTACCTGCGCTATTGTGGCCATGATAGTTTCCCAGTATGTTTGGATCCTCGGGCATTCCCATATTGTATGATAGAATGTACCCACATCTCCACAGTTACGCAGACAGAGCTGGGTATCGGCTCTGCCTATTTTGGCTAGTACGACCCTGGACAAATATGTTCTATGGAGCACCTTGAGCTGTACTAGTCGTAGTCTGGAGGGGACTGCTACTTCTCGTGGTGATTCTAGCACCTCTTGCCAATCAGTGTCATCTAATTCTCCAATATTAACCTGCCATTGTTCACGGAATGTGTGTGTGGGGTCTGGTTGGTTGTTGATTATTTTTCGGTAGGTTAATGATATGGCTCGTTTGTCAATGCGATCTGTTAGCAGCCTATCCTCTAGTGGGGAGGCTTCCGGGAGGGTCATGCCCGGTTTAATGGCGGCCTCAAGTGCGTGTCTAATTTGAAGATATCGAAACTGCTCCCCGGATGCCATGTCATATTTGTCTTGCAGTTGTGCGAATGTGATGACTTTCCCCTTGATCCAGAGGTCGCCTACACTTGATATTCCTATCAAATCCCACTGTCGGAAACCTTTACATCTCCTCAGTCTCCCCAGCTTTCCAGTCTCCCAGAGTGGAGTGAGTTGCGTTATTGTACCTTCCCAGCCTAGTTTCTTAAGGACTGTATACCAGATATGGACCGTATGTGCAGTAGGTCCCATGAGGTCAGCCCTGTGAGTTTTATTGTAGAGGGTACTCATGACCCCGCCCTCCCCCAGAACCTGTCTATCCATATGAAATGCGGGTTCCGTCTGGGGGGGGGAGCCATTGATTAAGTACGATAAGTTGGGCGGCCCAATAGTATGTTTTTATATTCGGGAGTGCCTTACCCCCATCATACCAACCTTTAACCAACTTATTCATGGCTATTCGGGCAGGTTTACCATCCCACAGGAGCATGCGTACTTCCGTTTCTATCGCTTTAAAATATGATGTCGGGACTGGAAATGGGAAATGTGAAAACTATAAACTCTGTTATCCGATATGTGCAACTTGCAATTAGAAAAAGAAAGGATTACACACACCTGGATGTATTGCTATATGAAAATATGGATGACATCTCCTAGTCCCAGCTGTTAAGTATCTATCCTGACAAGATAAGGTACTATGCACTTTATGTAACCTTATGCACTTATGAGCATTTGCACTTTATATGTGGATGTATTACACCCTGTACAACCTGTTGTGTAAAAATCTGACAAGTTCCCAATCCCCCATATTTATTTGAGAAATGTATAGAGAAAAGATGGGGCCTCATGCACTTTATGTACTCTTTCTGCACTAATAAGCACCAGCACTTTAAGCGAGAATGAATTTGATTTGCCTTCAATCCGAATAAAGCTGAATTTGAATTTGAGTGTTTTGTAATGCATAAAGAAATCTGGGTAGTGCCATCATTTTGAAGGGCGCAGCTTTCCCCAATAGAGTCAACGGTAAGGATTGCCAATGTTTTGTGTCTCGATGTAGTCTTTTTCGGGGCTCTTGGAGATTTTGATTCATGAATTCATCTGGGTCTATTGTAATGTAAATACCGAGGTAGCGGAAGCCGTTTGTCACCACTCTTCCCTCACATCCCCTGGGCATGACCGGGGAGGGGCCACTCTGTATAAATAGGACAGATTTATTCCAGTTAATTGTGTAGCCGGAGTATCTCCCATAGGCTTCACAGATATCAAGTATTCTGGTTAACGAGCGTCTCGGGATGCCATATAAAGGAGGACATCATCGGTGTAGAGGGATATTCGGTCTTCCCACTCCTCCATCCACCGGAGACCACGTATTATAGGATCTTTTCTTATCCAGGCTGCCAACGGTTCCAGTATAAGGGCAAAGAGGAGTGGGGACAGGGGGCAGCCCTGTCATGTTCCCCGTCCCAGGGGGAATGCATTGGATATTCTTCCATTAATCACTACTTGCTCCAGCGGTTTTGTATATAGTAGTCGAATCCAGTATTGAAACTTGGGCCCAAACCCCATATGTTCCACGACAGCAAATAGGTATGGCCATTCGACCGTATCGAATGCCATACGTGCATCGAGGGAGAGGATTGCAGCGTCTTCCTTAATCGTATGTCTGCGACTCAGTACACCGTGGAGGTGCCGCAAGTTAAGTGCAGTGTTTCTGCCCACCATAAATCCAGACTGATCCGGATGTACCAATTTAGTAAGGTGGGGAGTCAGCCTAGTGGCCAGCGCTTTGGCCAAAATCTTGGCCTCTGCGTTTAGCAACGAGATAGGGCGATAAGATGTACATTCATGGGCTGGTTTCCCTGGCTTGCGAATGGCCACTATTGTCGCCACACGCTGGTCTCTGGGAAGCTCTCCTGACTCTAGGCTGGCCTCATACATTTTCAATAAATATGGAGATAGCTTAGTCGCTACTTTTTTGTAAAGCTCAATGGGGATGCCATTCGGCCCCAAGGCCTTCCCATATTGTATGCTTCCTATAGCTGCTACAATTTCATCCGCTGTGAGTTCTGCCTCTAGTGATTGGGTTTTGTTTGATGTAAGCCTTGTAATGTGGATATCTCTGAGAAATTCTGTAGCGTCCCTAGGTGTCACCGTGGCCCCAGGCGTGTAAATTGTCTTGTAGTGGAGCGCGAATGCGTCCACTATCTTTTGTGGATCCTTGATGATCTCTCCTTTATCACTATGAAGTTCTGCCACCCATCGGTCTGCCCGCTCCCGTCTATCTAACCATGCCAGAAGTTTGCCCGCTTTATCTCCCACCTCGTATACTTTATGCCGTGTGGCTGTTAGTTTAGTTTTTGCTCCCTCCCACATGTGTTCCTTATACTCCTGCTTTTTTGTATTGAGAAGATTCGTGTTATGCTCTGAGGGGTCCTGGGAATGTTCGGTTTCTAGCTGGCGTACTTCCTGCTCCGAGGCTTCTGTGGTTTTTGTCTTTTCTTTATTATGGCCTGCAATAAGGGAGATTGCCTGCCCTCTAATGACTGGTTTATAAGCCTCCCATAATACCAGGGGAGAGGAGACCGAGTGTTTGTTTTCTTTAAAATATTGCTGGGTGGTTGTAATCAAGCCTTTCCGTATTTTGGGGCTCTTTAAATATCCCTGGTGAATCGGAAATATACGGCGTTGGGTTGGGATATGGATAGTATAATTGGTAAAGAGTGGGGAGTGGTCCGAAATTCCCCTGGCCAGGTGACTTGCTTCGCTAAATTTCCCCAGGCTGTCTGCTAGTGTGAATACATAGTCTATCCTAGATAGACTATTGTGAGCGCCTGAGTGAAATGTATATTGCCGTGTCGTGGGAAATCGGGAACGCCACACAGCTACTAAGCCCAGTGCTTCGAGAAAGTCAGCCAACCGGGACTGCGTGCGATGTTGCTGTCTAGGGGTCATTCAATCCATGGCATCATCTAGTGTAGCATTAAAGTCGCCCCCTACTATGAGATCACCTTCAGGGAGTTTGAGAAGGAATGTACTCAGTGCCGGCAACGCTATCGAGTGGAGTGCTGGGGGGATGTACACGTTACCATATTAATTATACGTCCCTCCCATTGAGCGGAAATGGGCACGAATCGCCCCTGATCGTCTGTCCATGTTCGTTGAACAATGAGTGGGAACTGTTTCCTGACCAGGATCCCCACCCCTCGTGAGCCTGTTGTAAACCCTGAGTGTGCCACCAAATGAAAGCCCCACCTATCGAGGGCCTTACATGTTGTTCCCACCAAATGGGTCTCCTGGAGTAGGGCCACTGCGGGCGCTTGCCGTTTAAGATATTGTAGTATGAGCCCCCTCTTTAGTTTGTCTCTTAAGCCATTCACATTCCACGTAATGAACGGTAGGTTTTGGCCAATCAGAGAGTGCATCTGTGGTGTAGGTGTGGTGTGACTAACCAGCGTTGTCGATTAAGTCATTTGATCTGGCCATGTGGCTATGTTGGACAGGATTTCGAATATGGAACCATGAGTGAGATTCATCCAGTCGTGTCGTAAACAGTGTAAGTACAATAACATAAACTATAACTATATGTCCCCACCACCTACCCTTCCCCCCTCCCTGCCTCCCTGCATGACGGATTCAGAGCTACCCGCCTCCCCAACAGTGCAGAGCACCTATTACCCATTCCCTGATACCTCAGTGGGGGGAGCTTTTCCAGAGTCCCCACACGTCCCCCCTCGTGTCTTCAACATAGTAATTTGGCGATGTCGTAACTATTACCGCCGTGATGTGTGGCTGAAGAAATCAGTAGTGTCCAGAGGTCCACACATTAGTTCGAGTCCGGTTCCGTTGACAACTCTGGCACATCCCCGGGTGTCGTACACGCCCGGGCTGTTGCATTCACTTCCAAACTGTGCCTTTACTGAGTCAGTTCTGTCATGTTATCGCCTCATGGGAAAATCGTCGTGGCTGAGGCTCGCCATATCTTTCCTCTGCGCCTCGAGATGGGAGAACCTTCACTCTGACCCATCCGGGTCTCCTGTCGCACTCACTTGCGTTGTCTCCTCCGTTGCGGACGAAGCCTTCACCAATGGGTGTCTGTTCTGTTTTTTTTCCTCCAAGTTTCATGGGATTTTCGACTTGACGCCATCCTTTGAGCCATTCCTGGGCCTCCTTCGGAGTTGTGAAGAACCACACCTTCCCCTCCGCTTCCACTCTCAGCCTAGCGGGAAAGAGCATGGAATACTTAAGCTCACAGTTCCTGAGTTCTTTCTTTACCTCAAAGAAACTGCGCCTTTGCTTTGTTACCGCGGCGGTGAAGTCCGGGAAAAAAGTTATGGTGCTATGTTCAAAGCGCAGTGGTGGGGCTGCTAGGGTGGTTTGGAGAATTACGTCGCGGTCTCGAAAGTTAAAGATTCGGGCCAATATGGGTCTCAGAGGGGCTCCTGGTTTAGGCCTGCCGCCTGGAATGCGATGTGCTCTCTCCACCGAGAAATAGTGTGACAGACCTCTTGGTTGTAGGTGTTTCTGAATGAAGTCCTCCACAAATATATCGGTAGCCTGTCCCTCCGCCTTCTCCGGTACGCCAATAATTCTGACATTATTGCGCCGTGAGCGGCCTTCGTAGTCATCTAGTTTTGCAGCCATCCCTTTACTTTAAGATTGCAGCTGTTGCACTTGACATTTAAGGATATCTGTTTCTTCGCGGAGGGTCGCTGTCTTTGTTTCTATCTCTTTCACTCTCGCATTCATATTCTTGAGATCTGCTCGAACCAGCAAGATTTCAACGGAAACTGTGCCTATACGTGACTCTAGGGACGTGTGCACTTTATTCAATGTGGCCATAATGTCTTGCAGTGTTACTTCCTTTGCCGCTGCGCGATCTGTAGGCTTTGTGGTTGTATGGTCAGTCATCTCCGACTGCTCTTTAGCCCAGGCTTGATGGCGCACTTGCTTATACACCCAGGAGGATGGTGGTGGAAGACTTTGCACTACTCCTTTGGCGCCTGCAGCCTCGGATGTTCGGGTACTTCTGGGCTGTGGAGGATCCGCCGTAGTGTTGGTTCCTGTTGGTTCTAAATGAGTTGGTTGCTTAACTGTGCCTTTGCTTGATAGTGCCCACTCCGCGCCGTACACCACAACTTGCCAGAGTGTATTATTGATAGCTAGGTATGCCTCTGGAGAACACTGCTTGTGTTTGAGGGTGAAAACTCGTTTCTTGGCCTGCCGCCACTGCTAGGGTTCACTTTGGGCCGGGTTGTCTCTTCCCGTTTTCTCTGTTTTTTTCAACCACAATGGTGCCCCACACCAAACTATTTATTAGTGGCGTAAATGCCACCAGCACACTCAGCTGAGGACCACGGTGCGCTGCGAGACGTGTCCTCCTCACAGCCGCCTCAGCTCCGTGTCTGCTGATCTTCCATCTCCTCCTCACCCTTTCTTGTGACGCATGGATGGTGGAGCACCTACTTCGGGTCCCAGTGAGGTCGCGCTGCCTCAGCCTCTCTATTGCAGTGCCTCGGTTCTGCCAGGGGCCGTACCCATGCGGGTGGTGTTCGCCGGTGCGCCGATGCTGTACGTTGCACTAGGGAACTAGTTGGCCGCTCTCAGTTGCCTCCTGGGGAGAGCCCGTCGATCCGGCTCACCGGCCAGTCCGCTACTTGAGGCCGAGGCTCCCGGTCTTAGAGTAGGCCGCGCTCGCGCACTGCGGCATATCCGGCCGTCCCTTCTTTGATTTTGGAGTGCGGTTGGTTCAGCCTGTCCCCGGCCGGCTCCGATTTCTTCCCCAACCGTTTTCAGTTCTTGCCGGCGGATTAATGAGCGGATTTATGGAGGGATCGTCTGGGGAGATCCGGAGCTGCTCTAGGCGGCGGCAGGTTCCTTCGGTTGCCGGCCACGCCCCCCCCCAGGATTTGAGACATTTGAAGTCCTTCGTGATACCTCTGGGAGCTTGCAGGTTTGTCAATTTATTTGATGAATTGCAGAAAGAATTTGGGCTCAACCGTACCCAGTTTTGTAGATACTCGCAATTGATTTACATTTGTTTGAGCCCTCCAAGTCACAGAAAGGTTATGGACCTTGCATTACCATGGAGAGTCCTATACCTCGGTGCCATTTGTGGCTACAGATCAGTTTCACATGCAGTCAGACATCAGGGCGTGAGTTTCTGCTAGTTTACCAGGCAATGGACATTCCGGCCCCAACAGTAATGCTACACATTGGTGACCTGCAATAGGCTTAAACTTGGGTAACTTTATTTCATAAGTTTCTTGTTATGTCAAATCATAGTTCATTGAAAAAGTCTTTCTCAACCGGATATGACTTGGCCTAAACTACAAGCTTTTTTCCTTTGAAATGCATGTTAGGATCAAGTAGTAAAGAAAAAAATTTAATTCATAAAACAACATAATAAAATTCCCAAACCACTTTCAAAATATTAGGGAACTTTTTTTTAACTAAAAAACATCACACAAATTGATTAAAATCAGATTAGGGGAGCCTGATATATAAATTCAATAATTGTAGTTGACCACGATTCAGGAAATATTTTCAGGTGACCAGGATGGTCTAAGTGTCGATAGACCAAGCGGGTCACACAAGTAACAAGTTTAATCATGCAACCTAGTGTCTTTTCTGGAAATCAAAAGGTCGTCCGTAAAATAGACTATTTTCCAATAGACTTCCAATGGAGAAAGGTAGGATGCAATATCAGGCAAGGATCCCTCCAATTCAGATATGTTGAGCCTGCATCCTCACTGAAACTGTTCGTTTTGGTGCCAAAAACATAAAGAGGGACAAAGCTGGATTCGGTTACTGCTGAGGTTACTGTGCCACTGGGGTAGATTTGTCGAACCCCAAGTTTGACCTTCTGAATGTGCCTCTCAAAATCTTCCGGTGGGGAAAAGCTGAATGCTGTAGCAATGCTAAAGCCTTGTTTTTGATGACAGAATGCTCTGAACAGGATAAACCTGGAAATTTTGTCTGCCATGGCCTTGCCTTTCATTTGTTGCCTCATCACCTAAGGTGTCCTAGTCCACCAAAGTTCAAAAATAATGACTAAGTCCGACTTCTCTGGAGGTGCAGGAAAAGCTCATTTTAGCCTCTCACACATCTCCCAGTCTTTTAGTGAGGCTCTTAAGGGGCAGCAAGGGCTCTGGCCTAGTCCAGAACAGTTCACTCCCATTAGTCATCTCGATCCTCTCAAAGGGAAATCCCTTTGTTAGCCTTTTTTGTCTCTGACGCTAACAGGAAGTCTTCCAACTGACCAGGGTGAGTACAATTGTTTTTTAATGAAATTTCAAGAAGCTCTATGGAATTATGCATTTAGATTGAAATTCGGTGTGCGGAAATCTCACATAAATCAGGAGCGTTCAAAGGTCCAGTTGTTTTCTGAGAGGCGGGTGGTGGAAATTCTGATTTATAATGCATACTAGATAGTTATTGGAAACAGTCCCTAGCTCAAACCAGAAATACTGCCCAAAACATTCATACATTTTCAGCAGCCTCTGTTTGCTACTCTGCAAACTGTTTCAGAGTTCCCTACTCTGCCGTCTTTCAAAATGTCAAGACTGCTGTCCCTCTGTCCACAGCTCCTGTAACTAATCCAGGACAGAGGAGAACCTGAAAATTATTTGTGTGCACACATGGACTCCATGCATCACTGATGAGCACAAATCACAGAACCACACAGAGACTCATCAGTGTCTACTTAGGAAAGAACAAAACATCAGGAATGTATTTGGGGATAAGACAAAGCTACTACTCAGGGAAAGTGAAGGATTTATATGAGGCTTATAAATATGTGGATAAACTAATTAATGTGTCACTGCATACTAACCTATACATCAGTCTCACCAGACACAACAGATTAAGAGGTAACTGCCGGGGGGGCAACCCTGCCTCCTCTCTTTCTCTTCCTAATATCCTTTCCACTACCCTTCTCTGTTTCCTGTATTTCTTTTAGGGTAGACAAAGAGGAGAAGGGAAGTTGGGAGTAGTCAGTATATTGCCTCTTCAAATGGCAAAAGATAATGACAGTCCTGTAATGGGCATTTCTGCAGAAATTCTGAAAATACCTGGTGTTGGAAATAGCCCTTTCTGCAGGGTCACCTTCAAAATCTTTGCCTTCCTTCTTCTCTTTTTGCTGAATTAATTTTTGTTGACTTTAGGACTCTGGGCACTTTACCACTGCTAACAAGTGCTAAAGTGAATGTGCTCTCTCTCTAAAACACAGTAGCATTGGCTTATCTACAATTGGCATATTTAATTTACTTATATGTCCCTAGTAAAGTGCAGTACATGTGCCCAGGGCCAGTAAATTAAATGCTACTATTGGGCCTGCAGCACTGATTGTGCCACCCACTTCAGTAGCCCTTTAAACATGTCTCAGTTCTGCTACTGCAGAGCCTCTGTGTGCCCTTTAAAGTGCCATTTCAGCTTGGCAAGTTAACCTATTTGGCAGGTGCAAACCTTCCTTTTTAATACATGTAATTTCAATATTTAAAAAAAAATTAAAAATACATGTAAGTCACCCCTAAGGTAGGGCCTAGAATGCCCTAAGGGCAGGGTGCAGTGTATTTAAAAAATAGGACATGTACTTTTAAGTTTTACATGTCCTGATAGTGTAATACACTTAAATTAGTTTATCGCTACTGCAAGGCCTCTATCTCCCATAGATCAATATTGGGATTACCTTATTGCATCTAATAAGTGAAATTTCCAAGTAGGACAATTTAAAAATTTCGAGTTTGGTGTCTCTGGACTCACAATTTAAAATCGGAACTTACGTTGAAGTTGAGTTTTAAATTGTAAGTCTGAAGATGCAATTTTTTAGAAAGTTGGTATTTTCTTACTTTAACCATTCTGTGCCTCTGCCTGTCTCTGAATACATGTCTGGGTTGGTTGACAGCTGGGCGTTGTGCATTTCCCTCTAGACAGTCACACACAAAGGGAACTGCGGTGTCACATTCACAACACGATGGCCCATCACCAGTCTGATGGGCCTTCCTGGGCTAGATTAAGAGGGAGGAGCTGACACTTGCAGCTGAAAGGGGCTGTGCCTGTCCCACACAAACCACTGCACACCCCCCTGTAGTGAGTCTGGATCCAGGGCAGGAAAGGCAGGGACCCTGTGTTCTTCAAAGGCTTCTTTGAAGTCTCCCCCACTTCAAAGGCACAACTGGGTATAGGTACTGTCACTCTGCTGGACACTGCTGGATTTGCTGGACTACTGCTCTGCTGTGCCACCATGCTGCCTGCTGCCCCTTGCCTGGTGGTCAGAAGGACTGGACTTGAATCTCTACGTCCCCAGAACAAAGTGACTCCAAGGGCTTGCTGACTTGCCTCCTGTTCTGAAGTCTCAGGGACATCAAGGACTTCCTTCAACTCTGCTTCAGTTTATAATAATATGAGAGGCAACCAAACAGCAAATCTTTGAGACCAATCTGAAATACCTCTAAGATTTTACATTGTGTTCAGTGTTCTTTGAGTTAATGTCTCAGTTGATGTTCACAATGAGTTAACACTTGCCAAACCCCTTTCTCTCCTCACCTCATTAATAGTAATCCTGGAAATCCTTCTACCTTTTAGTGTTGTAATGTCAGCTTACCTTGTTTGAAACAGATTAAGGGTCATATTTATCTAGATGTAACACAGCTCAGCAAAGCAAGTCACTTGCTGCGCTTCGTTACAGGGAAAGGGAAGGAATGCCCTGGTTCACAATGGGTTGCCTAGCACCAACTCAGTCACCCTTGCACCAAAGACTGTCTGCATTTATGCAGGATTATTTTTGTACAGTAGGAGGACCTTCCTGCATAAAAACAAGCCACTGTGGCATTTTCCTCTATCCAATGTGCTAAAAATGCAGCACACATAGAAAGAAGAAGTAACAAGGAGAAATAAAGATATTTTTGTGCATTCCCAGGTCTACAAGTAATGGTAAATCTGGTAAAGCGTCACAATCCATGGGAGTTGTGTGGGAACACCCACGCAATGCCAATGGAATGCCTCCCTGGGGCAGAGTAACGCAACACAGCAATTTGCGCTGCATTGCGCTACTCCTGATTTATCAAGCCACTCAGGGCCACGCAAAGTGGCCTAGCGCAGGGGCGTGGCTTGGCGCACGGCAAGATGGCTGCACCGTAGTGTAGCTCCGCCGGCCGCCGACAATTTCCTCCATTTATCCTGACCCCTGCAAGCCATCTGCACTGTCAAATATGTGGAGGAGCAGTCACTAAAGCTGCACATTGAACTGGCGGTGTTTTAAAGGCAGTGGCAGCCTCTAACAGCCATGGGAGACGAACGCCGACGCATCGCCTGCGAGGCAACATGGTGGCCTTGTAGAGAACAGCGTACGGAGCTGGGGCTCTGGGCGCGGCCTTGACGACCCTTACGGCCCAGTGGACACAGCATTGAGGGTCGCAACTGCTGTGGCTGAACCCTGCGAGAGGCGCTCTGCACATCACGACTTGAAGCGACTCGCTGTGTGATAACTGCTGATCGGCGAAGCCGCGGGTGCGGGTGTGTTAGCAGGGCCGTGATCAGCCCGCTGAGCCCGTCCGCGGCCCCTGCCGTTTGCGCTGTGTGTTTGGCGACGTCGCCGGGGGAACTACCGTGTTGGCGGCTCCTGCAGTTCGGCTGATGCTGGCGAGTTGATATGGGCTGGAATTGTGCAGCGGGGAGCCGCCACTGATCAAGAGAGGGAGCAGGGATAAAGCCTGGCCCAGCGGGGACGTGTTGGAGAAGTAGCGGCTGTGAGAAGTTGGCCTGGTATATGCTGTCCATTAATTAAAGTGGGCACCTTGCACCAGTCCAAACGACCCTTATTGATGATTAGGTCAAAGATAACCTTTATGAAAGCTATCCTAGTGGTAGCTATGGAGAGCAACCTTCAGGCTTAATCTTGAAGGAATGTAAAGCAGCTTGTTTTACCAGAATATCACCTCCTGAATGACTAAATGAAAGGAGAACCACACAAGTGTTATATAAAAATATGTATTTATTACTAAAACACTCACTACTAATCTCTACCCAAGATTAGAATATACAGTACACAATACTAAATCAATAGAATGACAGTAAATAGCACAATACACAGCGGGCTCCAGGGGGAGGCCGAACCATATACTAAGAAAGTGGTATAACAACCACCACTTCAATAGACACAGTGCCTAGAGCACGTAGAATCGCTGGGACCCCAAGGAACCACCCACATGAGTGGCACAGGGAGCCCACGGAGGACGGGTGCAGTGTGGGAACACAGACGGGAGCTCCGTACAACTCTATGGGAAAGTCGCGGTTGGAAAATTACAGCTTAAGGACACTTCGGAGAGGACTTCAAGCAAATTCTTTGGAACATAAAAGGTTCTAAGGCCAGCACCCTTGTGAGTACCGAGGTACCGGTGTTACCTATACCAGAGGAGCCGGGTGCATAGGGGTCAAGTGGCGTCGGAAACCCTCGTCGTTTTTAATGGCGTGATGCGAAGAAGTACTGCTGCCGGGAAGATGAAAAGTGTCCCGGCAGCTTTTATTCAGCCTTTATTCAGAGTAAGAAGAATCTGAAAGCAGAGGGGACAGAGTCTTGGTCACTTCACGTGACCAGGGGCTCGATAGACGAATGCCCACCGATGTCGGGTGCTTCAGGTGTGAAGATAGGATTCTTGACTCTGCAGCCTCGGGGACCAGGAGACGTCGATGATGACCAAAGTCCGGAGGTGAGCTGTCCCACAAAGGATGTCGAGTGCTGAGGGGTCAGTGTCCGGATTGAACACCAACAAGCCTTGGCAAAGGCAACCCACGCAGGCAGAGGAAACAAGTGATAGTATGGACCAGCAAGGTCCAGGAGACTCTCCAAGCTATGGGGAGTCAGGGCATGTCTGGAGCAACCATGGAAGCCCAAGAAAAGTCAAAGTGACCCTCACCAGGACCCACAGGCCAACGGACCAGGGATCGCGGAGGGACCTCAAGCAGAATCACAAAGTACCAGCCCACGGAGCACTCATGGAATGGAGGCCGGAGATCTTTGGTGGAAATGCTACTCGGGGTCGGAACTATACGTAGTCCAAAGCACAGCCTCAGGGATTGCCAAAAAGCATATGCTGCTGCAAAAGTACACAGTGCCCAGGGATTCAGGTTGCACGGTCCCCACGAGGGATACTGGTCTCAGGATTGCTGAGAGAGCAGATCGACCTCAGGGACGCTCGGGAACCCACCTCCTGTGTTGCAGAAATCTTCGGAGTCCTCAGGAGCTTGGGAGATGCAAACCAGTCAGATGCGTTTAGGGGCCTGCTGCTGCAGTGGAGTAACTTACTTCAAGGGAGATTTTTATGTCGTCCAGCGAAGTGTAGACCATCTAAGTACTTTGTTTCTGCTTGCAGAGTTTAGTCCAGGTAAAATCTAAAGTCCTGTAGTCAGGTTTCCTACTTTATACCCAAGGAAGGGGTTGGACTAACTCTGAGGACCCACCTATGGGAGGGTCAGGACAGAGGGGTGGCTACACCCATGTCCTTTGTCCAGTTTCGCGCCAGAGCAGGAGCAATTGGCTCCTGCAACCGGTTTGAGCTGGACTATGCACGGGGACACCAAATGTGCCCCCAGTGCAGACTTTCTGGCACTCTAAGAGTGCACCCACCCAGCCCCAATACACTAAAGCCTGTCTGGGAGGTGGTCACACCTCCCTGTGACAGGAAACCTATTGTCAGGCCTTCCTCTGCTCGAGCTTGGCTCAGAAGCAGGAGGGCAGACTCGTGTCTGTGGCTGGCAGCATCCATTTTGTGCTGCCCAGGTCGAGAAAGCTGGTACCGGGTAGACCGGTGCCCCATAGTAATGGTACTACAAGGGAGGATTCATACCTCCCACACCAGTTACTGGTGTGGAGGTATGATTCCAAGGTGTTTGACACCAAACACGACATGTTTCTAAGCAGCTGTTTTAAAGTTAGCATTTACCACGAGGTTATAATGCACTTAAGTATATATGGTTGGCTGCATCACAGACAACCCCGGGGAATAGATTCCGAAGGCTGCAGGGGGGCTCTGCTCATGCAGGGGCACCCTCTCACGTAAAACCCAGCACCCTGCCTTCAGGATTGATAAGGCCTGCCATAGGGGTGACTGACAGGTTTATATGTGCAGTGATTTAGAATAGATATAGGTAACCTATATCTAAGTAAAGGTGCATGCACCTCCTTACACAGGTTGCAGTAGCAGACCTATGGTATCATTTTGAATGGCCTCTCAGGGGTGGCACAATACATGCTTCAGCCCCTGGGAGGCCTCTGAAGGTACCTATGCCTTGGGTACATGGTGTACCATATACTAGGGACTGATAAGGGTACCCCAGAATCCAATCTGGAGTGTACCTAAGGTACATGCAATTAATTTATAGGAGAAAGCAGATAGACTGGGCTCCTGAATAGCAGGATCCCAGTCAGACTAGGCCAAAAACAGTGAGAAATCAGCAAAAAGTAGGGGTAACTATAAGAAGCAGATCCTACTCTCCTACACCCCCCCCCCAAACGTAGGGACATTAAACTAACCTTGACCAGTTGAGTCTTCATGTTCTAAGTGGAAACATCTTGAGAGTCCATCTGCATTGGCATGGTTACTCCCAGGTCTATGTTCCAGTGTATAGTCCATCCCCTCTAGGGAAATGGACCACCTCAAAAGTTTGGGGTTTTCACCCTTCATTTGTTTTAGCCATAAGAGGGGCTTATGGTCTGTCTGAACAATGAAGTGAGTGCCAAACAAGTATGGCCTCAGCTTCTTCAGAGCCCAAACCACAGCAAAGGCTTCCCTCTCAATGGCTGACCAACGTTTCTCTCTGGGGGTCAACCTTCTGCTTATGAAAGCTACTGGCTGATCCTGACCCTCTTCATTCAATTGTGATAACACAGCCCCTACCCCCAATTCAGATGCATCAGTTGGAACAATGAATTGTTTGGAATAATCAGGACTTTGCAGAAGGGGAGCAGTGCACATGGCCTGCTTCAGGTCATCAAATGCCTTTTGACAGCTAACTGTCCACTGAACTTTCTTAGGCATTCTTTTGGAAGTTAAGTCATTCAAAGGGGTCACTATGGATCCATATCCTTTGACAAACCTCCTGTAGTACCCAGTCAGGCCCAAGAAAGCTCTGACCTGAGTCTGGGTAGTGGGAGCAACCCAGTCCATGATGGTCTGGATTTTGCTCTTGTTAGAAATGGGGTCTCTAGTTGGCAAGGGCTTGCACCTTTGTCCAAGAAGGGACCCTTCTTCCTAGTCAGGATAAGGGAGTTACACTCCTAAAATAACCCCTGCTCACCCCCTTGGTAGCTTGGCACGAGCAGTCAGGCTTATCTGAGAGGCAGTGTGTAAAGCATTTGCACATAACCAACAGTAATACAGTGTAAGCACTACAAACGGACACCACACCAGTTTAGAAAAATCCAATATTTTTATATACTTTAAATAAGATTACTACGATAAAAATCCACAGTACGGTACTTTAAAAATCTTCAGTTATCACAGTGTCCTTAAAAACAGTTCCTTGATGTCGATAGCTCCGTCCGGGTCTATCTCGGCGTCGTGAACAAACAAATCCAAGCAGTTCTGGCTGACCGCGGCGTCGCGGGTCAGCTACGGTGTCGGGAAGACCCGCAAACAGTACCTTTCAGAAATGCAGGGCGTCGATGACCTCGCGGTGAGCTTCCGAACACACGGCGTCCGCAGGCGTCGGTTCCGGAGGTCGGTGCAGGCGTCGTCGGGGCCCTCGAAGTCACACGCGTTGCAGATCGATCTCCTCTCTGTTGAAGTCAGGAGCGCTGGCGTCGGCCGGCGTCGGGTGCTGCGGTGCGAAGTGCAGCGGTGCGGCGTGCGGTGCCCTCAGGTCGCGGTGCGAGCAGCGGCTCGGTGGCGGCGTCGGATGGCGGCGTCGGTGAGACCAGGGTCACGGTGTGAGATGAAGGCGGTGCTCTTCACGGTGCTGGCAGGTCACGGTGCAGCAGCGGCGTCGTCGTTGCTGAAGCGCTGTCGTCGGCTGACGAACTGGAGTCGATGGCACCGGCGTCGGTAGGCCAAGGCTGCGGTGCGGGATGAGGGCGGTGCGTCGTGTAACTGTACGAGCGGTGCCCTCGAACCACGGTGCAAGCAGCGGCATTGAGTCCGGCGTGGAGCGGCGTCGTCGGGGATACCAAGGCGTCTTCATGAAGCGAGGCGGTGCGGAGTGCGGTGCCCACAGGTCGCGGTGCGAGCAGCGGCTCGGTGGCGGCATCAGCAGGCATCGTCAGTGAGACCAGGGTCGCGATGCGGCGTTGCGGCGGTGCCCTCTGCTATGCCCTCTGCGGTGCCTTCAGGACACGGAGTCGGCAGCGGCGTCGTAGATGGCGTCGGGCTTGAAGTCTTTGCTGTTCCTGAGACTTCTTGAACAGGGGGCAAGCTCTACCTCAAGCCCTTGGAGACACTCACAAAGTAGATTCCCGAAAGTTCAGCCCAGTCTTTTCACTGCCCAAGACAGAAGCAGCCACTGCAGGCCAACACAGCAAAGCACACAGCAAAGTGGTAGTTTCTCCTCACAGCTTCTCCAGCTCTTCTTCTTGGCAGTCTTCTTGATCCAAAAGAGTTCTAAAATTCTGGGGTTTGGGTCCCCCTTTTTATCCTCAATTTCTCTTTGTTCTCTGAAGGCAGAGAGGCATTTGCCTAGTCCAAACCAGTTCTGGTCAGTCCTGGAGCACTTTGTTGACAAGTCTCCTTCTTTCCTTTTGCAGTGTAGGCCAGGGACATCAGACACACCACAGGAGGTGGAGCCAGCATTGTGGAGGGAAGGCACAGCCCTATTCAGGTCCCAGGTGCAACTCCTCCCACCCATCTACATGTAGATCTTGCTATTCAGCCCTGTTCTGACTCACCCTGTCTCCTGGAATCCCCCAGCCCCTGTCACTCACACTCCAGACAAGGAATACACAACCTAGCAGAGGCAGTCTTGGATGGTTAGACAAGAAAATACCTACTTTCTAAAAGTGATATTTTCAAACACAGAATGTGAAAAACCAACTTCACTAAAAGATGCATTTTATCATTCTGAGTTCAGGCATACTAAACTCGAATTTCTACCATGTTCCCTGGGTCAGTTAGGATCATAGGATGTAATAATCAAAACTGCCCATTCTGGCCTATGGGGAACAGGTAGCCTTGCAATAGTGAACAACGAAGTAGGCTGTATTTCACTATCAGGACATGCCACACACACCAGGGCATGTCCTACCTTTCACATACAATGCACCCTGCCCACAGGGGTACCTTGGGCCTACCTTAGGGGTGACTAACATGTAGAAAAGGGAAGGTTTAGGGACTGGCAAGGGTGTGCACTTGCCAAGTCGACATGGCAGCCCCAGGCTGCACACAGGCTCTGCAATGGCAGGCCAGAGTTACACTTTACGGGCTGTTTGCGTGGGTGGCACAATCCAGTGCTGCAGACCACCAACAGCATTTGATTTATAGGCCCTGGCACTTGCAGTGCACTTTACTAGGGACTGACACATAAATCAAATAGGCCAATCATGGAAACACCAATCCATAACACATTTTCTACAGGAGCACTTGCACTTTCCCACTGGACAGCAGTGAGGAAAGTGCGCAGAATCATTACACCAGCAAAAACAAAGTCAAAACCAGGAGGTCAGAAAGCAAAATGTCAGGGAAACACGCCAAAAGATGCCAAGTCTAACACATGTCCCCTCCAGCTGAAAGTAGGGAGAACTACCCAACCCCCTGGGAGTTCTCTTCACTAAGGCGGAAGAACCTGGTCAGACCATCTGCGTTGGCGTGTTCTGTGCCAGGGCGGTGTTCCACCGTAAAGTCCATTCCCTGTAGGGAGATGGACCACCTCAGCAGTTTTGGATTCTCACCCCTCATTTGCATCAACCATCTGAGGGGCCTGTGGTCTGTCTGAACCCGGAAGTGAGTCCCAAACAGGTATGGTCTCAGCTTCTTCAGTGCCCAGACCACAGCAAAAGCTTCCCTTTCTATGGCACTCCACCTCTGTTCCCTGGGGAGTAGTCTCCTGCTAAGGAAGACTACAGGCTGATCCAGGCCCTCTTCGTTCAGTTGTGAGAGCACCGCTCCACACCATGCTCTGAAGCGTCAGTCTGCACGACAAATTCTTTGGAGAAGTCAGGTGCCTTGAGCACGGGCGCCGTGCACATGGCTGCCTTCAGGGCATCAAAAGCTTTCTGGCAGGACTCAGTCCAGATCACCTTCCTGGGCTGCTTCTTCGAAGTCAGCTCTGTTAAGGGGGCAACAATGGTGCCATAGCCCTTAACAAATCTCCTATAGTAGCCGGTGAGACCTAAAAGGCTCTCACCTCTGTCTGGGTCTTGGGGGCTCCCAAGCCAGAATGGTGTCAATCTTGGGTTGTAGGGCGCCACCTGGCCGCTTGCTACCTGGTGTCCCAAGTACACCCCAGAACCCTGCCCGATCTGGCACTTACTGGCCTTGATCGTGAGGCCTGCACCTTGCAGAGCCCTCAACACTTTCTCAAGGTGCTGTAAATGTTCTTCCCATCTGGAACTGAACACATCAATGTCATCCAGGTAGGCGGCACTGAAATCCTCCAGTCCAGCCAACACCTGATTGACCAACCTCTGAAAGGTGGCAGGGGCATTCGTCAACCCAAAGGGCATCACCCGAAATTGGTAATGACCTTCTGGGGTTGAGAATGCTGACCTCTCCTTGGCCCCATCGGTTAAGGCAATCTGCCAGTACCCAGACGTTAAATCAAACGTGCTGAGGAACCGGGCAGCTCCCAACCGATCAATGAGCTCATCAGCTCTGGGGATGGGGTGCGCATCAGTCCTGGTGACGGCATTGAGCCCACGGTAGTCCACACAAAACCGGAGTTCTGGAGTGGTACCGGATGCAGCAGCCTTTGGGACCAAGACCACTGGGCTGGCCCAAGGACTGTTGGAGGGCTCAATCACCCCTAACGCCAACATCTTAGAGACCTCCTCCTTGATGCTGGCCCTGACCCGGTCAGTCAACCTGTAAATCTTGTGCTTCACAGGAGGGCTGTCACCAGTGTCCACGTCATGGGTACACCAGTGAGTAACACCGGGGGTCAGAGAGAACAGTGGGGCGAACTGTCCCAACAACTGGTGACAGTCCCCCTGCTGCTCCCGAGTCAGTGTAGGGGAGAGGATCATACCCTCCACTGACCCATCATGCTCCTTGGTAGACAGGAGGTCAGGGAGAGGCTCACTCTCCTCTTCCACCCCATCATCTGTCGCCAAGAGCATACTCACTTCAGACCTCTCGAAGTGGGGCTTGAGGCGGTTCACGTGAAGGACCCTGAAAGGGTTCCTTGGAGCCTGCAAATCCACCAGGTAGGTGATGTCACTTTTGCGCTCCACCACCTCATATGGCCCAGTCCACTTGTCCTGCAAGGCACAAGGTTCCACTGGGGCCATGACCCACACTTTTTGCCCAGGTTGAAATTCGACCAGAGTGGCATTCTGGTCATACCACCTCTTCATTTCTTCCTGGCTTGCTTCTAGGTTCGCCTGAGCGAGTTTCCTGAAGCGGGCAGTTTGGTTTCTAAAGGCCAGCATGTAACTAAACACATCCTGGGGAGTTTTCCTGGGAGCTGCCTCCCAGCCTTCCTTTACCAAACTCAGAGGTCCTCTGACAGACTGGGTTTACAGGAGCTCAAAGGGGCTGTATCCAAGAGACTTCTGAGGCACCTCCCTGTATGCAAAGAGTAAGCATGGCAAGAGGACGTCCCACTTACGCCTCATGGGTTCTGTTAGACCCTTGATCATGCCTTTCAAGGTCTGGTTGAATCTCTCCATCAGACCGTTTCCTTGTGGGTGGTAAGGCGTGGTGAACTTGTAGGTGACACCACACTCCTTCCACAGGGATGTCATATACTTGGATATGAAATTGGTCCCCCTGTCAGAAACCACCTCTCTGGGGAAGCCCACACAGGAAAAGATCCCCATTAACGCCCGGCCCACCACTGGCGCCGTCGTTGTCCTGAGAGGATTGCCTCCGGGTACCGGGTGGCATGGTCCACCAAGACCAGGATGTACCTGTTGCCCATGGCTGTCTTGGGATCCAGTGGCCCCACAATATCCATCCCTACCCTTTCAAAGGGTGTTCCAACAACAGGAAGAGGTTGGAGAGGAGCTTTGACCTTCCTCCCACTCTTACCACTTGCCTGGCAAGTTTTGCAAGACCTACAGTGTGCATCTGACTGCCTTCGCATTTGGGGCCAAAAGAAGTGGGTGACAAGCCTGTCAAAGGTCTTGTCCTGCCCCAAATGTCCTGCCAAAGGCACGTCCTGAACCAGACCCAGTAGGAAGGTCCTGAAGTGCTGGGAAACCACCAGCACACGGGCTGACCCAGGCTCAGCAACCTTAGGCTCACTGTATAGGAGACCATTCTCCCAGTAGATCAGATGTGACCCGGACTGATTACCAACTGCCTGGTCTGCAGCCTGCCGCCGCAGACCCTCCAGAGTAGGGCACTCATTCTGCTCCCTGCAGAACTCCCTGGTGGGACCCCCTTCTTGCTGCCAATGGGTCAGCTCAGAGATGTCTCCCAGTTCAGCTACCTGCTCCCCTGTAGGCACCGGGGCGTCCCCTCGAGGTCCGCCTCCTCCCGGTCCGTGGGAACTTCGGGGGCCGGTTTCCCGCACCCCCTGCCCTTCCTCTTGGCAGGGACTTGGGCCATTGTTCCAGGCTCCAAGTCCTCTTGATCACCCTTTCTGGCTGCCATTGACCAAGTAGGCACGCATGCCCACTCTGGCAACCCAAGCATCTCCAAGTGAGACCTGAGCTCAACATCCTTCCATAAGGACTGCTCCAGGTCGTTACCTAGCAGACAATCTACAGGCATGGTAGGGCTCACAACCACCCTCAAGGGACCTGAGACCCCCCATTCAAAGGTAACCTGCGCCACCATACACTGGTGCTCAGAGTTGTCTACAGCAACTACTTGGTGGAATGCCCCTGGGACTACCTGCTTCTCAGAGACCAGGTGACACCGGACTGAGGTCACACTGGCTCCAGTATCTCTGAGAGCCTCTACCCTGTTCCCATTGATGGCCACCCAGGTGCTATATTTCTTTGTGTTAGGGGGCACCTGGTTTCCTGGGACCATCTCACTGTCCCCTAGTGAGACGAGGGTCATTTCTGTGGGATCCCCACCCTCCTGTGGGCACCCCTCCTCCCCAAGCGCTACACTAGCCAACACTTTGGACTGTCCACCGGTGGGTGGCTGTGTCCCCTTTGGGCACTTGGGGTCCCCCTTCAAGTGACCCACCTGGTCACATGCATAACACTTGCGGGGGCCGGTCTCAACAAGCTTCCCTGTAGAGACCCCTTTCTTCTTATCACCTGGGGGATGGGAACCTTTACCCTGGGTACTAGTTTGGGGCCCTTTAGAGAACTCCTGTGCTTTACCCTTGTCCACCCCACTTTTCTGCTGGGGACCCTGCCCACCTTTGGCTGAGTCTCCACCAAACGCTTTCTTGTGGACCCTGGTACTCACCCAGCGGTCCGCCTCCATAGCAAGCCTCCCGGGGTCAGTTAGCTTACTATCAACTAGGTGCTGGCGCAGATCTGCAAAACATAGACTAGACAAGTGCTCCCATGCAATCAAATTGTAGTGCCCCTGAAAATCTGTTACATTACTGCCCTTCACCCAACCATCCAGCGACCTACAGAACATATCCCCACATTCCAACCAAGTGTTGGCCTCAGACTTTTTACTGGACCTAAACTGATCCCTGTACTTCTCAGGAGTTAGCCCATACCTAGTGAGGAGAGCGTCTTTCATGTCAGCATAGGTGAGGTCCTGCCCCTTACCCAAAGCTATCAGGGTATCCCTAGCTTCTTCTGGAAAGAGAGGCCACAACCCTGCCCCCAGTTCCTTTCAGGTACCCCATTCATATGAATAGACGACTCGTACCCTTGAAACCACCTTTGTATGTCATCACCCTTTTTGTACTCTTTACCTACATTCTTGGGGATGTGTACAATCCTGTCTGTGTGTGCTGAAGCGTTGCTGCCACCATCTGAGCCGGTTCTACTCTTTAGCTCCAGCTCCTTGATAATTCTCTCATGATCTAACATCATATTCCTTTCCTCCATGGCTATTCTCTTGTCTTCCCTCTCACTTTCTATTCTGAGTTTCTCCAATTCAAACCTCCTTACTTCCCGCCTGTCCTCCAGCTCCTCTGGGGACAAGCTACTGCTACCTGGCCTGGAGGGCTCCCCCTCCCAAAAGCACATCCACCCTAGGAACAGGCTCCTCCACCTCTCCACTGAGATCACCAGATTGCTCACTGGCATGTCTGGCTGCTACCCAGGCCCTCAGCGCCTTTTGTAGCTCATCCTTCCTGGTGAGGCCTCTGACCTGGACTTTCAGGTTCTTGCAAATCGATTTTAACTCCTTCACATTGTAGGCTTCCAATCGATCCTCCTCAAAGGCAATTTCTACTGATGCAATTGATGATACTATAGATTCAGGCATGTTGAAGTAGCAAGTTCAAACTGGCAAGATCAAAAATAGGCCAAAAAGAAAAAGAAACTGTAAGTGGTACGTAATGGTCTGCGATATGGTAGTAGTGCACACCAATCACTGTAAGTCAAGTGCAAACACAAGTCCTATCCTCACTGCTGACAACCAATGTTAGAAATGGGGGTCTCTAGTTGGCAAGGACTTGCACCTTTGTCCAAGTAGGGACCCTTCTTCCTAGTCAGGATAAGGGAGTTACACTCCTAAAATAACCCCTGCTCACCCCCTTGGTAGCTTGGCACGAGCAGTCAGGCTTATCTGAGAGGCAGTGTGTAAAGCATTTGCACATAACCAACAGTAATACAGTGTAAGCACTACAAACGGACACCACACCAGTTTAGAAAAATCCAATATTTTTATATACTTTAAACAAGACCAATACGATAAAAATCCACAGTACAGTACTTTAAAAATCTTCAGTTATCACAGTGTCCTTAAAAACAGTTCCTTGATGTCGATAGCTCCGTCCGGGGCTATCTCGGCGTCGTGAACAAACAAATCCAAACAGTTCTGGCTGACCGCGGCGTCGCGGGTCAGCTACGGTGTCGGGAAGACCCGCAAACAGTACCTTTCAGAAATGCAGGGCGTCGATGACCTCGCGGTGAGCTTCCGAACAAACGGCGTCCGCAGGCGTCGGTTCCGGAGGTCGGTGCAGGCGTCGTCGGGGCCCTCGAAGTCACACGCGTTGCAGATCGATCTCCTCTCTGTTGAAGTCAGGAGCGCTGGCGTCGGCCGGCATCGGGTGCTGCGGTGCGAAGTGCAGCGGTTCGGCATGTGGTGCCCTTAGGTCGCGGTGCGAGCAGCGGCTCGGTGGCGGCGTCGGATGGCGTCGTCGGTGAGACCAGGGTCGCGGTGTGAGATGAAGGCGGTGCTCGTCACGGTGCTTGCAGGTCACGGTGCAGCAGCGGCGGCGTCTTTGCTGAACCGCTGTCGTCGGCTGACGAACTGGAGTAGATGGCACCGGCGTCGGTAGGCCAAGGCTGCGGTGCGGGTTGAGGGCGGTGCGTCGTGTAACTGTACGAGCGGTGCCCTCAAACCACGGTGCAAGCAGCGGCGTCGAGTCCGGCATGGAGCGGCGTCGTCGGGGATACCAAGGCGTCATCGTGAAGCGAGGCGGTGCGGAGTGCGGTGCCCACAGGTCGCGGTGCGAGCAGCGGCTCGGTGGCGGCGTCAGCAGGCGTCGTCGGTGAGACCAGGGTCACGGTGCGGCGGTGCAGCGGTGCCCTCTGCGGTGCCTTCAGGACACGGAGTCGGCAGCGGCGTCGTAGACGGCGTCGGGATTGAAGTCTTTGCTGTTCCTGAGACTTCTTGAACTGGGGGCAAGCTCTACCTCAAGCCCTTGTAGACACTCACAAAGTAGATTGCCGAAAGTTCAGCCCAGTCCTTTCACTGCCCAAGACAGAAGCAGCCACTGCAGGCCAACACAGCAAAGCACACAGCAAAGTGCTAGTTCCTCCTCACAGCTTCTCCAGCTCTTCTTCTTGGCAGTCTTCTTGATCCAAAAGAGATCTAAAATTCTGGGGTTTGGGTCCCCCTTTTTATCCTCAATTTCTCTTTGTTCTCTGTAGGCAGAGAGGCCTTTGCCTAGTCCAAACCAGTTCTGGTCAGTCCTGGAGCACTTTGTTGACAAGTCTCCTTCTTTCCTTTTGCAGTGTAGGCCAGGGACATCAGACACACCACAGGAGGTGGAGCCAGCATTGTGGAGGGAAGGCACAGCCCTATTCAGGTCCCAGGTGCAACTCCTCCCACCCATCTACATGTAGATCTTGCTATTCAGCCCTGTGCTGACTCACCCTGTCTCCTGGAATCCCCCAGCCCCTGTCACTCACACTCCAGACAAGGAATACACAACCTAGCAGAGGCAGGCTTGGATGGTTAGACAAGAAAATACCTACTTTCTAAAAGTGATATTTTCAAACACAGAATGTTAAAACCAACTTCACTAAAAGATGCATTTTATCATTCTGAGTTCAGGCATACTAAACTCGAATTTCTACCATGTTCCCATGGTCAGTTAGGATCATAGGATGTAATAATCAAAACTGCCCATTCTGGCCTATGGGGAACAGGTAGCCTTGCAATAGTGAAAAACGAAGTAGGCTGTATTTCACTATCAGGACATGCCACACACACCAGGGCATGTCCTACCTTTCACATACAATGCACCCTGCCCACAGGGGTACCTTGGGCCTACCTTAGGGGTGACTAACATGTAGAAAAGGGAAGGTTTAGGGACTGGCAAGGGTGTGCACTTGCCAAGTCGACATGGCAGCCCCAGGCTGCGCACAGGCTCTGCAATGGCAGGCCAGAGTTACACTTTACGGGCTGTTTGCGTGGGTGGCACAATCCAGTGCTGCAGCCCGCCAACAGCATTTGATTTATAGGCCCTGGCACTTGCAGTGCACTTTACTAGGGACTGACACATAAATCAAATAGGCCAATCATGGAAACACCAATCCATAACACATTTTCTACAGGAGCACTTGCACTTTTCCACTGGACAGCAGTGAGGAAAGTGCGCAGAATCATTACACCAGCAAAAACAGAGTCAAAACCAGGAGGTCAGAAAGCAAAAAGTCAGGGGAAACACGCCAAAAGATGCCAAGTCTAACAGCTCTCCAGTGGTTGAACCTGACCTCCACCCACAAGGTGGCCTAGGTATACAACCTTACTCTGCCCTATCTGGCACTTGGTGGCCTTGATAGCGAGGCCTGCTTTTTGCAGGGCCTCCAAAACATTTCTCAGGTGGACCAGGTGATCCTCCCAGGTGGAGCTAAAGACAGCAATATCATCTAGATAGTCTGCACTATAGGCTTCCAGACCCGTAAGGACTTTGTTCACCAACCTTTGAAAAGTGGCAGGTGCATTCTTCAAGCCAAAGGGCATCACCACAAATTGGTAGTGCCCACCAGGGGTTGAGAATGCTGTTTTGGGTTTTGCATCTTCAGCTAATCTGATTTGCCAGTAACCAGCTGTCAGGTCAAATGTACTCAGAAACTTGGCAGAGGCCAAAGTATCTATAAGTTCATCTGCCCTGGGTATTGGATGGGCATCAGTCCTAGTGACTGCATTGAGACCCCTGTAGTCCACACAGAACCTCATCTCTCTCTTACCACCCTGGGTGTGGGGTTTTGGTACAAGGACTACTGGACTAGCCCAAGGGCTATCTGAGGGCTCAATTACTCCCAGATCCAACATTTTCTGGACTTCTGTCCTGATACAGTCCCTGACATGGTCAGGTTGCCTGTAAATCTTATTTTTAACAGGCAGACTGTCACCTGTGTCCACTTCATGAGTGCACCAGGTAGTCTGACTTGGAGTCAGTGAAAACATATGTCTGAACTGATGCAGGACTTGCCTACAATCAGTTTGCTGCTGGTCAGTGAGGCTGCCTGCCAAGGCTACACCATCAACTGAACCATCATCAGGGTTCTGTGAGAGCAGGTCAGGGAGTGGATCACTCTCTTCCTCTTGTCCCTCATCAGTAGCCATGAGCAAGCTCATGTCTGCCCTGTCAACATATGGTTTGAGCCTGTTCACATGGAGCACCCTATGGGGGCTCCTGGGAGTTCCAAGGTCCACCAGGTAGGTAACCTCTCCCTTTTGCTCTATGATAGTATGAGGTCCACTCCACTTGTCTTGGAGGGCTGCTGGGGCCACAGGCTCCAACACCCATACTTTCTGTCCTGGCTGATAAACAGTCACAACAGCCTTTTGGTCATGCCAGGCCTTTTGCAATTCCTGGCTAGCCTCAAGGTTTTTGGATGCCTTCTTCATGTACTCAGCCATCTTGGAGCGGAGAACAAGTACATAGTCCACAATATCCTGTTTAGGGGGTTTGAGAGGTAACTCCCATCCCTCCTTCACTAGACATAAAGGACCCCTCACTGGATGTCCAAACAGAAGTTCAAAAGGGCTGTAACCAACCCCCTTCTGAGGAACCTCTCTGTAGGCAAAGAGATGGCAGGGCAAAAGGATGTCCCATCTACGCCTGACCTTTTCAGGGAGACCTTTAATCATGCCCTTGAGGGTTTTGTTGAATCTCTCAACTAACCCATTGCATTGTGGGTGATAGGGGGTGGTACATTTGTAATTTACTCCACACTCCTTCCACATAGCAGTCAAGTAACCAGACATAAAGTTTGTATCTCTGTCTGATACTACCTCCTTAGGAAAACCCACTCTGGAAAAGACTCCCAGGAGGGCCCTAGCCACAACAGGAGCTGTGGTAGTCCTAAGTGGAATTGCTTCTGGATACCTAGTGGCATGGTCCACCACCCCTAGTATGAATCTGTGCCCAGATGCAGTCTGAGGATCCATGGGACCAACTATGTCAATCCCAATCCTCTCAAAGGGAACCCCCACCACAGGTAGTGGTATCAGGGGGGCCTTTGTAGTACCACCTGCCTTACCACTGGCTTGGAAAGTGATACGGGAGCGACAAAACTCCTTTGTGTCCTCTGACATATGAGGCCAATGAAAGTGAGGAACAAGTCTGTCCCAGGTCTTGTTTTGGCCTAAGTGTCCTGCTAACAGGATATCATGTGCCAGTGTCAATAGGAAGACCCTAAACGTCAGAGGTATAACCAACCTCCTGGTGGCACCAGGGTTGGGCTCTCTACCCTCTGAGTATAAGAGTCCATCATCCCAGTAAATTTTATGGGACCCACTGGCACTCCCAGCAGCCTCAGCAGCAGCTTGCTGTCTGAGGGGTTTAAGAGAGGGGCAGTTCAGCTGCTCCTGGCTCAGGTCTGCCCTGGAAGGGCTCCCTGTCCCCAAGAACTCAACCTGATCAGGTTCAAGTTCCTCTGAGACAGTTCCTTCTTTAGGACTAAGATCATCTCCCTCAAGAGACTGATCCTCACTCTGAGGCAGGGGGGAAGACACTGCCTTACCCCTACTGCTCCTACTCTTGGAAGGCACCTGGTCCATTATTCCAGGATCCAGGGCCTGTTCAATGGAAGACATTTTTGCCTGTGACCTAGTCATGGCAAACACATCTGCAGGGATGCCCAGCATTTCTGCATGTGTCCTGAGTTCCACTTCAGCCCATGCTGAAGTCTCCAAATCATTGCCCAATAAGCATTCTACAGGGAGGTCTGCACTTACCACAACCTTCTTAGGGCCAGTTACCCCTCCCCAGGTGAAATTCACAACTGCCAAGGAATGGTCTGTCCTGACATTGCTTGCATTGGTCACTTGGTATATCTCACCAAGTATGATCTGGTCAGGGCCCACAAGTTCTTTTGTCACCATGGTGACACTTGCACCTGTGTCCCTATATGCCATGGCCTCCTTACCATTGATCAAAGGCTGTTGTCTGTATTTACCCAGATTACTGGGACTGACAAATAAGGAGGCAATATCCATGCCTCCATCACAGACTAACACAGCCTGAGTTGGAATTCTGACTAGGCCAGAATCCATCTCAGATCCCAGGGTCAACCCTACTACACCCTTATTCTGTGTACCACCACTTGGAACTGAGCTAGGGGAACAGTTACCATAGGGGCAGTGGTGGCTGGAGTAGATTCCTTGGCCCTTGGACAATTGGCATCTTTTGTCCAATGGGTTTTCTCTTTACAGATATAACACCAAGGTTTCTTTTTGCCTTTAGCCTTGTTGGATTGTGACTCCCCCCCAGATGCAGGTTTTTGGGGCCCTTGTGAAGACTTCTGGTCTTTACCCTTATCCCCACCCTTATCTGAGGTTTTAGAATCTGACTTCTTAAGAGTCACCACCTTGGTTCTGAGTTTTCTGCTTCACCCTGGTTCTGACCCATTTGTCTGCCTTCTTTCCCAATTCTTGGGGAGAGGTCAGATCAGAGTCTACCAGGTACTGATGCAACAACTGATTTTGGCAATTAAGGATCTGCTCCCTCATAATTAAATTGTACAATCCTTTAAAATCACACACTTTACTGCCAAGTAACCAGCCTTCCAGAGCCTTAGTAGCACAATCTACAAAGTCAACCCAGTCCTGAGTCTGTGCTTTCTGGGTGTCTCTGAACTTAATCCTGTACTGTTCAGTGGTTAAGCCAAACCCATCAATGAGAGCACTCTTCAAGACTGAGTAATTGTCAGCATCCTCTTCTCTAACAGTGAGGAGCTTATCTCTACCTTTGTCAGCAAAGGAGAGCCACAAGATAGCTGCCCACTCCTCCTGAGGGACCCTCTGTACTTTACAGGCCCTCTCTAGTGCAGTTATCCATTTGTGAATGTCATCCCCAATCTGATAGGGAGGGACTATCTTGTTCAGGTTCCTATGATCATGAGAATACTCTCTAGTTCTAGGGACACTGTTGCTGCCACCATGGGACTCTAGTCCCAATCTTCTGGTTGCTCTCTGGAGCTCTAGGGATTCCCTGTCTATTGCCAATTGCTCTTTGTTGAGCCTGATCCTGAGTCTCTCAAGTTCCAGTAATTGGCACTTCTTATCATAAGAGGATTCTCTCCTATGAGATACAGCGGTCCCTACAGAAGTACCTGAATGATTAGACTCACAGAGGGAGTTCTGGATCTTCTAGGTAGACCCTGTACTCTTCCTGGTGGAGTAAAGAGGGGGCCACTGGGGCCTTCTCCCCCACCTGAAGGAAGAGTTGGATTTTCCAGGTTGGAATCATCTTGATCCTCCTGGCCAGGGTGTGAGTCCAGATCAAAGAAGTGTTTACTTCCTGCTCTTTCCTCATCTCCTGTCCCACCCACTCTTTCTACTTCATCAGACCCTGGGGTCTTTCTGAGGTCATCTAGGAGTAACATCTCTATAAGACGTTGGGTGTTTGCATTTCTCCCTGTCTTCAGCTTCCTAGAGGCACACATGGCTTTCAGATCCAGAAAGGTGAGCCCATTGTATCTAGTAGGCAGAGAGCCACTGGCTTCTCCTACAGAAGACATACTAGTGTGGTGTGGTGTGTGCACCTACCTACCCTAGTGGAGACTAAACTCTCTTGAGTTGGAGAAAGGGTGTGCTAGACCCTTGACTTACCCAACTCCAAGTTCAGTAGAACTTACTTATTCTAATCTTGATTATATGTACCTAGTACTTTTAGTGGTTTTCAGTTAATCACTCAATGAGATGTATCTGGTAAAACAATAGGAAGCTTGAATCCCAACCGCTGCACACCAATGTGAGAAGTTGGCCTGGTATATGCTGTCCACTAATTAAAGTGGGCACCTTGCACCAGTCTAAACGACCCTTATTGATGATTAGGTCAAAGATAACCTTTATGAAAGCTATCCTAGTGGTAGCTAAGGAGAGCAGTGTTCAGGCTTAATCTTGAAGGAATGTAAAGCAGCTTGTTTTACCAGAATATCACCTCCTGAATGACTAAATGAAAGGAGAACCACACAAATGTTATAAAAAAATATGTATTTATTACTAAAACACTCTCTACTAGTCTCTACCTGAGATTAGAATATACAGTACACAGTATTAAATCAATAGAACGACAGTGAATAGCACAATACACAGCAGGCTCCAGGGAGAGGCCGAACCATAAACTAAGAAAGTGGTATAACAACTACGACTTCAATAGACACAGTGCCTAGAGCACGTAGAATCGCTGGGACCCCAAGGAACCACCCACAGGAGTGACACAGGGAGCCCACGGAGGACGGGTGCAGTGTGGGAACACAGACGCGAGCTCCTTATAACTCTATGGGAAAGTCGCGGTTGGAAAATTACAGCTTAAGGACACTTCGGAGAGGACTTCTAGCAAACCCTTTGGAACATAGAAGGTTCTAAGGCCAGCACCCTTGTGAGTACCGAGGTACCCGTGTTACCTATCCCAGAGGAGCCGGGTGCATAGGGGTCAAGTGGTGTCGGAAACCCTCGTCGTTTTCAATGGCGTGATGCGAAGAAGTACTGCTGCCAGGAAGATGAAAAGTGCCCGGTGGAATCCAAGCCTGGATTCGGAGTAAGAAGAACCTGAAAGCAGAGGGGACAGAGTCTGGGTCACTTCACGTGACCAGGGGCTCAATAGACGAATGCCCACCGATGTCGGGCGCTTCAGGTGTGAAGATAGAATGCTTGACTCTGCAGCCACGTGGACCAGGAGACGTCGACGACAACCAAAGCCCGGAGGTGAGCTTTCCCACAAAGGATGTCGAGTGCTGAGGGGTCAGTGTCTGGATTGAACACCAACAAGCCTTGGCAAAGGCAACCCACGCGGGCAGAGGAAACAAGTGATAGTATGAATCAGCAAGGTCCAGGAGACTCTCCAAGCTATGGGGATTATGTCCTAACGCACTGCCACGTGTATTGACTTTCGAGATTGCTGGTTGCTGGACACCCTCCTGGGTCCCCTGGCTTGAGTATTGGAGAAATTGCTGCGATTGGGTTTCAGACTGAACGCAACGCTCAAATCTGGGAGCAACTATCCCTTAGCAAGTACAGGGCCTACCATACACCCTGTGACGTAACAGCAAGATTAGAATCGCCTTGGGAAGCTTCATTTCGCGCGCAGGTGCTGGTGCCTACATATTCCCGCAACCATGGGCAAACCTGACAAAAATCAACCCCTCCTCAATTTTGATCTACGCAAATCAGGAAAATCCCAGCAGACGGCCGCGTCTGATTCGGAACTGAACAATGCAACGAGCCCCCCTCTGCACTCGAAAAAACGCTTGCAGCTATTCAGGCTAGCCTGCAGTCGATAGATGGTAAAATCGAGGCCCTTAATAACCGTATGGACCACATATCGGCTAAGCTGGATAAGCAGGCAGTTAGGATTGGCGAGGCGGAACAACGCATTTCAACCGCGGAAGACGGGTTGCAACAGGTCACTACCAAAACAACTGACATGGAGAAGATCTTGGCAGTCATTCAAGCAAAAAATGAAGACCTTGAAGCGCGCTCCCGGCGTAATAATATTCGCATTTTGGGTCTGCCAGAGTCCACAAATGTGGGAAGATTAGAAACATACGTAGAAAATATGCTCCGGGACATTTGTGGTGCAGACAACCTGTCTGATATACTCATTGTGGAGCGTGCACATCGGTCTCTTGCGGCCCGCCCGCCACCGGGCGCCCCTTCTAGGCCGATCATCGCCCGTTTACTAAATTTTAGGGATCGCGATGCGGTGCTCCGCATTTCCCCACAGAAGGGCACCATCACGTACCAGGGTAACACCCTGTCGTTCTATCCTGACTTTACGGCAACAGTTCAGGCGGCCAGAAAAGAGTTTCACCAAGCAAAAAAGATTCTGATTGCCGAAAATATACAATATGCAATGCTTTATCCAGCCCGCCTTCGGATAGGCACTGACGACAAGGCCAAGATCTTCACAAGCCCCAAACAGGCCTTGCACTTTGCCAAGTCTCTTCGACGCAAAAAACAGGCTCCTCCTGATACATCGGATAATGAGGACTGACAGGCAAGACCTATCTATTTGTCTTCAGACTAACAGGCCACCTCATGGATCGAACACGGTTCGGAATGCTGTGGTCACCAAAAACACCGAACATGATGGCATGTGTCCTCCTATGGGCTGATGTTCGCTTTTACATAGCCATGACGAAGTGCCATCGCTGGCTATATTTCTGCACTCATATCCTTTTATATTAGGCTATTTTTGATCCCACAGGGAATGCAGGACTGTTATGTAATGCACTATGATTGTCGCTATGCTGTTTGAGAGCCGCAGTTCATCTGTATCATGGCCTCTGCCACTATAAGTTTCCTCCTTTTTAAGATTGATGTTTGCTTGCAGGAATACGAGATTACACTAGGCGGCCACCTCCCTGTTTCACCCGGGAGTTGGATGTGCCACGGCGTCCCCCAATGGGTGTACCCTATATTGTGCTCTGCAGTTGTTTCTATTTGTTGGGGAATGTTGCGATTTTGGGATATGGCTTTGGCAAATTGGGACTGCTAAAGTGGGTGGGGTGGGGGGATTTTATAGTTTTCACTGGGGACTGTTTATTGTGATTGTACTGCTATACTTGTCAAGATGCCAACATGCTAATGCACCTGACTACGCCCTGCTTCGCTACTTGTGTATGCTTGGATTTCTCAAATCTGGTCATGGGCGATAGATACACATGTCTAACCTGGAACGTCCGTGGGCTAAATTCCCCCAAAAAGATTCGGCAAGTGTTTGCCTACTTAGATAGGCATGGGGTTCAACTAGCTCTCCTACAGGAGACGCACCTATCTAAATCGACAGAGGCCAAGATCGCGACTAAATGGGCGGAATACAAGCTTGCCTCATCGTATTCTACCTACGCTAGGGGGCTACTTATTCTATTCAAGAGAAGTATGCCATTTACACCACTCAAAACCTATACAGATGATGAAGGGCGCTGGGCTATGGTACATGGTAAGCTGGGAATGTCAATGATCACGATTGTTAATGTATATGGCCCTGTTGTGGATGAGCCTCAGATATTTATACAAATGCTCAGCATATTGCGCACTTGGCCGGATGCAGCCATCTTGTGGGGTGGAGATTTAAACACACATTTGGACCCTAGCAAGGACAAATCCAATCCACTGGGTGTGCGCACCATCAAATTTGCCCAATGCATAAGAGACGCCATGCTAGAATTAGGCTTGGTGGATGCGTGGCGCTTACGGAATGCCGAAATGCGCGGGGGTACACATGCCACACCAGCGCATAATAGTTGGTCCCGTCTGGACTATTGGCTATTGAGTGAGGGAGCGAACGAACGAGTGGGTCACAGATGTCGCTCCTCTTCCACGCACCTTATCTGATCACAACCCAGTGAGGCTGGACCTCAATATCCCTACAAACACGCACCGTCCCTTCGCGTGGCGCTTTCGTGCTGAAGCTCTACTAGACCCCACATATGCGGACACAATTAGGAAGGCAATAACACAATACTTCGAGTTAAACGTGGGCATGGTCAATAGTGCGGCCACCTTATGGGAAGCGTTTAAGGTCACTGTGAGGGGGGTCTGCATTAGCACAACAGCAGGTATACTACGGGATATCAGGGGCCAACTTTCCAAGATAGAGACGGTGCTGGGGGACATGGAAAAACAATATACAACCACGCCAAGTGCTTCCATACTTGCCCGCATACATGAGCTGCTTGTGGAATATAACACAATGGCGGAAACTGAAACACGCTATTTATCACGTTGACATGTCGCCAGGGCATATGGTGAAGGGGGCAGACCCAGCCGGCAGCTGGCTACCAGATTAAAGTTTCGGGCCCAACATCACCACATTACCAAGCTTGTTGACGCCCACGGGGGGAACATTTCACACCACAGGATATAGTGGATCAGTTCAAGGATTGTTATACGGATATGTATACGTCACGTGGGAGCATGGGTGATGATGCCCTAGACGCTTACCTCTCTGACATTGCCTGTGCCTGGCTGTCAAACGGGCACCACGAGTATCTTAGCCAACCCATTGATGCATCCGATATTAAAGCAGCAATACTCTCCCTCCCAAATAACAAAGCCCCGGGGCCGAATTTGATAAAGCGTATGCTGACCTTCTGACGCCCTATCTATTGGAGATGTATGTGGAGGCCCATGAGTCGGGCATACTACATCCTTCCCTCCGACAGGCCCTGATTATCACACTCCTCAAAAAGGATAAACCACCCTCTCTCTGTGAATCATACCGTCCTCTCTCGCTGATTAATCTGGACGCGAAAATTCTGGCTAAAATCCTAGCTACCAAGCTTCAACCTCTAATGTCCAGCTTAGTGTTACCAGACCAATCCGGGTTTATACCGGAGCGCTCCACTTCCCATAATCTGAGAACCATTTTTGCTATGTTCCATGTTTTAGATCCTGATTTACCCGCTGCTGCCGTCATGTTGGATGCGGCAAAAGCATTCGACTCCATTAAATGGAGATGTATGCTCAACATATTAAAGCGGATGGGGTTTCCGGGCATCTTTTTGGGTTGGGTGCAACTCCTGTATACTGATCCATCAGCGCGCATACGGGTGGGGGGGCTCACCTCTCAGCCATTCCGAATTGAAAGAGGCACCCGACAAGGTTGTCCTCTATCGCCACTTCTATTCGCTCTCATGCTAGAACCACTGGCATGTGTGATCCGGCAGCGTCATAGGGAATCAGCACTAAATTTCATGCAATGCCCTGTTGGCATATCCCTGTATGCGGACGATATGGTGCTCTTTATCCGTGAACCGCACAGATATTTGTCCCCTGTTCTGCATGAATATATCCGTTTTGGCCTGTTCTCTGGTCTTACAATCAACTGGGACAAGTTGGTGATAATCCCCTTGACCGCGAATACTACGCCTACACATATGGAATATCCACTTGTATGGTCAACTGAACCAGTAAAATATCTGGGGGTGTGGGTGCATCGTGACCCAGAGACTGTTATAAGAGAAAATTATGGGAAGGCCTGCACCGTGCTTGAGCACCAGGTGGATAGATGGTTGCCTCTCCCATTGTCCCTGGCAGATCGTATTGCTGTTATTAAAATGGTCATCTTGCCACGGTTTTTATATCTTTTTTGCAATATTCCTATAAAGCTCTCAAGGCAATTTTTTGCAACAGTGAGAACTCATCTGCTTAGACTTATATGGGGGGGGAAACAGGCAAGAGTAGGCTGGAACACGCTAACACTGGACTATGCGAAGGGAGGCTTCTGTGCGCCAAACTTCTACATCTACTATCTTTGTGCACAGGCGCAATATGCCTATTATTGGTATCATCCCCATGCTTTCACACCTCACGTTGCAGTGGAGGACGGGGACGCACATCCTATCCCTTTAGCTGGTATGATTACACACACACACAAGGGAACGCCAAAATCAGAAATAAATACCCTGGACGCTACAATTGCTGCCTGGCAGGCCATTGCCAAACTTGCGAATAAACTTCCTATATATGCTCCGGCTATGCCGTTGGCGTGCCATGCGGCACTATCGGTGACGCAGGAGGTGGGCCCAATGCGTTCACTTGGGGAGGCTAGTCTCGACCGCATGCAGGATCTCTATCCAGATGGGAACTTCATTACATCTGAGGAGCCTACATACATTACTAACCAAACTCCTCTCTTTCAATTCACTCAACACCGTATGAAGCTCGCAGTCAAGAAGCACTACACGTCTTTTCCTGCTGAACCACCCCCCCCTACATTCCCTACAGCTATTATTAGTAGCCCCCACTCAGCACCAGCTGGTCACCAAATTATACAGAGCAGTGCGAGATGAAACAGTGAGGGGGGTGGACAGAAGTCTAGCACGTTGGAATGATAAACTGACTCCTCCACTGACGGAATGGGAACACATATGCACACTGACCAGCCAACTCACACCTAATGGTAATTTACGAATTATTCATTTTAAATACATTCATCAAATATATTACACACCTCACAAACTATACAAAATCGACCTCCGAGACATGAGTAATTGTAAGCGGTGTGGTCAGCCAGACGCAGACTTCTGGCATCTGGTGTGGAGCTGTAGGCTTGTAGTCCAGTACTGGGAAGACGTATTGAAACGTATACATGCTATGTCAGATATTTCTTTGCAGTGTACACCTCTGATTTGTTTGCTCTGTTATGTGCCCCAGATAAAGGGTGCATTAGGGAAATTTGGGAGAATCGCTCTCTTATTGGCAAAGAGGCGAATAGCGCTAACACGGGAGAGCACATTGGCACCCCGTGCCAACAGGTGGATCAAAGACATGGTTTACTGCAGGGAAAACCTAGAACTGTATGCAGAAGAACTTCCATCGTCTTCGAAGCCCAAGGACATTTGGGAACCACTACGGCAATATTTACTATCGCAGGCCCAAAGCGAATCCGCACATGCTTGTTGAAAATGTTAATGGGTAATAGGTGTTTCGTCCTTAGCATAAGTACGGGTATGTGGTATCAAGGTTCATGTGCAGACATACTGCGAGATGTTCAATCACAATTGTTCTTTTGTTATTTATTGATCTCTTTTTTTTGCTATTGTACAGCCTTGTATGGCAGCAATGATGATTGTCTATTTTGGAACTCAATAAAAAGAATTAAAAAAAAAAAGTGGCCTAGCGCAGCTTCATAAATTGCATTATGGGGTTGCGTTGTGCATGCACCATGTTAAATGCTGCAAAAGCGACACAACCCCTTAATATATAGGGCCCTAAATCTTAGTTATATGTCTATTTAAAAACAGTGCTGGACTTGGTCCTCTCTGCAGGGTCATGCCCAAAAAATTTGCCTTCACCCTTCTATGTTCTGAACCCATTTTTCTTGGCTTTTAGGACTCAGTGTACTTTCCCACTGTTAACCAATGCTAAAATGTGTGTGCTCTCTCCTCTAAACATGGTCAAATTGGCTTACACCCAATTGGCATATATAATTTACTTGTAAGATCCTAGTAAAGTGGTCCTACATGTACCCAGAGATTGTAAATTAAATGCTACTAGTAGTTCTGCAGCACATATTGTGCCACCCACTTAAGTAGCCTTTAAGCAAGCCTCAGGCCTGTCAGTGCAGCCTGTGTGTGTAATTTTAAACTACCATTTCGACCTGGCTAACTAAACCTTTTGCCAGACCTAAACCTTCCTTTTTAATACAGATAAGTTAACCCTAGGTTAGACCCTAAACAGCCCATAGGGCAGGATGCAGTGTATTTAAAAATCTGGACATGTTCTTCTAACTTTTACATGTGCTGGTAGTGAAAATCTCTTAAATTCGTTTTTCACTGCTATAGGCCTACCTTTCTTATAGGATAACATTGGGTTCCCTTATTACATTTAATAAGTAATACCTTTCAATTGGGAGCAGGTAGGAATATTGAGTTTGGTGGCTAAAGAAGTGAAATTTAAAGTGCTCTTTAATGGTAAAGTCAGATTTTAAGTCACGATTCTGAAAATGCCACTTTAAGAAAGTTAGGATTTTCTTGTCTCTACTATTCAGTGCATGGAGTCTGTATCCCGGACCACATGACTAGGTGCAGCTGGCAGTTGGTCTTTGTGTATTGCTCCCAGACAGGGAGACAAAGAGGTAATAGGTGTTGGCAGGATACACCATCTCTGACTTGATGGGGGGGGTGCGCTGTCACCAACCACACTTGCATATTACAAGGACTCTACCATAGCACACTCACAAAGGGTTTCACACTAGTCTTTTGTGCCCCCAGACAAGCTAGGGCCACGGCAGGTAATTCCAGACAATTCTGGGAGTAAAACCCTCTAGAAACTTCTACTTCATTCAGGATAAATATTGGGTACTCGGACACAACTCTTCAGTGCAGTTCTGCTGCAAGAAGAACTGCTACTTTGCTGCCCTGCCACCTAAGTGAGAAGCACAGGACTTGCATCTTGAACCCAGGATGACCAGAGTGACACCAAGGGCTAGTTGTCTGGCCTCCTGATCAGAGCTTCAGGAACAGAAAAGTCTACACCAACTTGAACCCGGCACCAGGATTCTGTCTGCTGTGAGTCTTGCCCCCATTGGTGCCACTGAGTTCTGGACCCTTGGAAGTGGGGCTGAAGGTGATCTGCCAGCCAAGCTGTGGTCTGAGCAGAACCAATGCAGTTCCTCACGTCGGGACCACTGCTGTGCAAAACATCCCCTCTGATGCAGGACCTCGCAGCTCCTCAGAACCGCCTGCTGCGCAATGCATCCTTGGCAAAGGACATCACATTGCAGCTATGAAGCTCCTCGCAACTGTCACTGCATGACGCATCCTCAATGCAGGGCCTCACATCCCAGCCCCGAATCACTGCCCTGCAATACATCCTCGACACAGGATCTATGGTACTTTGTTCAGCTGGCTTAACTTGGTCCCTGTAGCAGACTCGCACTCTACTGCGGTCAGCCTGAACTAGTGACTTTATCCAGGTCTGGAGCAACCAGATAACCACAGTTGGTGCTTTGTGCTTTTAAGCACTATCTTTACTTAAATATATAAAATGACATACCTCTGGTTCTACTGATTGGACTTTTGTTGTTTTAGTGTCAAACAATTTATTAAAGTTTACTCCATTTTTCTAAATTATTGTGAGATTTTTCTTTTGTTGTGTTTTCACTGTATTTCTGCTTGTGTGTTGCATAAATAATTTACACATTGCCTCTAAATTAAGTCTGACTGCTTTGAGGCCAAGCTACCAAAAGGTTGAGCTTGTTAGTTTGGAGTTTACTTGTGCTTTACCCTGACAACACTGAAGAGGATTTCACCTCCTCAACCAGTAACCCACTTTCCTGCAAACAGCAGCCTCATAATGAGTCCTAGCAACATATCTTGTTACCAAGCATATGCCTATAGTATACATCAGAAGTCTCATTTGTGCCTTTCATCACAGATGTTCAGGGTATATGGACCTTGAAGCCTTTAACACCTAAACAGGGACTTCTACTACCAATCCTTCCTTTACAATATGAGTCTGTTTTGCTATTAGTGTTTAAAGCACAAACTGAAACAATCAAAGTGAGTTTGTTAATCTTGTAGAGATGAATGCAAGTACACAAACATCTGTCATTCTAACTTGTGGCTTTTGCTTATTCCTCTCAACAGCTTTGTGACCTGGTATCATGATATCTCACCGACAGCCACCCACTGGCTCATTGAAAGGTGGCATCCAATTCCCAGACATTTCATCTGCTTGATTTTTCAAGCAGATGAGTTCAAACAGTTTAGTGGGTGAGGAAATTTTTCAGGGTAGGTGATCTCACTGATATCTATGGAAGCATTTCACTTGTTTGGAGGATGAAGATTAGTTCAAGAAAATTGACATCCTCCAAAAGAGAGCGAGATGAGAGATATGCCATAGCTCTCTGTTTTAACCTACTGTCAACTCAGATGCTGTGTTGGCATTGGTCTCAATCAGGATGTGAACCTGCCCAAATGACATAACATGTGTATTTGTAAAGCGCAAGTTCACCCAGAAAGGTATCTTGGCGCTGAATAACAGATGTTTATTGTTACCTAACTCAATGGCACTCATTTTATTGACCTCTAAAGGATGAAAGGCTAAGTGGACCTGCTGGGATTTGAAACTGTGACCATGAGATCAAACACAGGACCCTACAGTGGATGCATTAGTCCACTAAGACACCAGACCTGGCATAAATAAGTGAGTCAATAGTGTCGCTTTTTATATTGTCTCACTTATTTGGACAGGTTCACATCCTGATTGAGACCAATGCCAACACAGCATCTGAGTTGACAGTAGGCTAAAAAAGAGAGCTATGGGGTATCTCTCAGCTCACCCTTTTTGCAGGATGTCAATTTCCTTGAACTCATCTTCTGAACCAGGCATAATGAACAAGATGAAGATTCTCATCAATAACCTGGCATGCTCTGTATTGCACCCTGTCTGCACTCCGTTTCCTGTCCTCCCACTAACTCAGGCAGTCACCAAAGAACCAGCGCTTTCTATATACAGACCTAAAATTCTAGAGCTGGGGTTGAAAAAGTTGATTATGAGTTGTTTGATGAAAAGTACAGCGTTTGAGACTAAATATGGCACGAGGATATACTACAAGCAAAGAATTTGGAAGCTGCACACTGCTTTTTTCTGTCAATATCGATGTACCAGACTACCTGAATTGTCTCACTACCTTTGAAGTGTGGTACTACAGCTAGTGAAATTGTGAAAGTGTTTATGTGAAATCAAATTTATCTCTTTTAAAATGCTTTCTCACATTGTGACTTGAAGCTGTTCATTTTGCAACCACGCGAGAGATGTAACAATCGAAAAGCAATTGTGTTGCCATTAAAAGTAAAACCTATATATTATTAAAATAAGAATAGTTTTATAGTTTTTTTTTTTTTTAGTTCTGGTGTTTGATAGCATAGCTGTCAAACAGATATCTTGCTACAATATAAAGTGAGCAAGTTTTATGTCTGCCTATTTTATCCCTTGACTTGCCTCTTTCAGCCTTCGGCTCGATACCTTGGCAATTAAGGGGTATATTCACAAGAACGTGTGATAACTTCGCGCAGAGTAGCGTAACGCAACTTTCAATATCGCAGCCTATCGCGGGAAAATAACCCCGTGTCAACGTGGAATTCACAACAAGGCGGTAGCATGCGATAGTCTGCTGAAACCGTGGACAATGTCCGCGATACAACCACCACGATGGAGATAAAACCACAAACCACAACACCAAGAAACACGCGGTGGGCCAAAGCGCGATGAGGAATCAGCGACAAGCAGCGCCAGGCCTGCAACACACACCTGGCAGGCATCAAAAATCTCCATAAAAGTAGAAAAAACACCCACACACAAACTGACCAACATCCAAGCACCATGGAGGCAGCCGGAGCAGGCGCAGAGGACGAGCGCAACCCCACAAGCACCCCGGACGACCAGCCTGGGACCTCGGGGACAGGGAAGGGCAAGGACAAGAAGACGAGGAAGACCAAGTTCAGTCCGCAGGCGAACAGGATCATAGTCACGGAGGTGATGGAACACCATCAACAACTCTTCGTCACCTCCAACGTGTCATTGGGCACCAAAACTGGAATATGGCGTGACATCGTCGACAGGGTGAATGCCGTCGGAGAGCACAAGCGGACAATGGACGAGGTCAAGAGGCGATGGAATGACATCAAGCGGAAGACCAAGGAGAAACTCTCCGCCAACCTGAAGGCAGCAACGCAGACTGGAGGTGGGGGCCCAGTGCCACAGCTGGAGCTGGATGACATGGAGGAGCTGGTGTCGACAGTCATCAGTGTGGAGACTGTGGCCGGAGTCGGGGGACCGGACACTGCTCGACAGGACGCAACACAACCGCAACAGGGTGAGTGACCACCAGGCACTGGGGGGACGGGGGGAGATGGCCACAATGGCACACATGCACAAGCAAGCAGGGCACAGTGCACACCCACAATCACTCTGGGTCCTCGCCCAGACCCACAGACTGTCACAATGTACAATGCCATGCTGTCTGAATGTCAACCTGTACTATGTGGCTACATACATGTGGACACATTGTAATACACCATCTCCCCTTCTCATCGCAGGGGCATCGTCAACACCTCCTGCAGATCAGTCACAGCCACTCTTCACTGATGACGAGGAGGAGGACAACACCAGCATCGACACCCAAACCATCCAAGACCTCATTGACCTCATCCGCAACTCACCTCCAGGATCAGGGCAGCCCAGCTACATCCATGAGACACCACCCAAACCACCCAGCAGGAGACACCCACAGCCCCGACACCCTCCCAAGTCCCCCAGGAACAACAAATGGCCTTCCAACGCCGTGTGCTGGAGGGCCAGAGGGAGACGGCCGAGCAGGTGCGGGTGGGGTTCTAGCTCATGGCTACCAAACTGGACGCCATCCTTGGGTGTCTATGTCCGCCCCATGGACTCCAGCGAGCCCTGACTTACATCTCTGGAGTCATGACACGGAGGGAAGAATACCTGTCCGCTTAGAGTGGCCCCAGCGATGCCAGCCGTGAGCTGGCACACATGCGGAGGCTCATGGAGG
This sequence comes from Calotriton arnoldi, assembly GCA_963921515.1. Classification (NCBI taxonomy): domain Eukaryota; kingdom Metazoa; phylum Chordata; class Amphibia; order Caudata; family Salamandridae; genus Calotriton; species Calotriton arnoldi. Next base: position 390,215 of record CAWUFW010005641.1, on the reverse strand, counting down.
ACTTGGTGCGGATGGAGGCGGAAAGGATGGCAGCCACCGCTGCACATCAGCGAAATGTAGCTGAGATCTACCGTGTCCTGCATGTCCTCATCATGGCATTGCTGCCACAAGGTGTGGCGATGATGAATGCTGCTGCCCCCACACCATCCACATCTCCGCCCACTGGTGTGTCAGTGCCTCCCAGTGCGGCAGGCGTATCCACTCCGGCACCTGATGTGTCACAGCCACACAGTGCGGCCGACAATGCTCCTCTGGTACCTGATGTGTCAGTGGCACACAGTGCCGCAGCCGGTACTGCAACACCCACAGGTGGGGCAGGGCACACACCCGGGGACAAGGACGTGGATGGGACTGTGGTCAGGAAGGCCAGGCACTAGCATCCATTTCCGCCACCCTGCCTGTTTCTGCTTGGTGCCGCACATGGCCTCAAGACCTACCACTGACCCCCGATACACTCCGATGCACTCACCTTGAACAGCGACATGGACTGCCACATCCTGTTTGACGACCAATGACACGGCGGACAGACTGCGGACTGTACCCTTCCTCTTCCGCAGTACAGGTCATCCCCGGATGGACACTGGCTGGCCCTCCACGGGCCCATATTGTGTAGTGTGCTCGGCATTGCCCTGTACCGCTCCAGCTGCATGACTGCACTGGATGTGCAAATAAACATCCAGTGACGCACTGCTGTGTAATGTCTTATGTCATTCATGTATGGATGTGTGGATGAATGTGGGGACAGTGCCTTCCCTTGCGTCAATGATGTTCATCCTGTGGGATGCCAGTCAGAGGGTGCGACATTGCATTTTGTGTACCGGGTTCCGTGAACACTACAACAGGGACACACGCATCAGTCACTTCCTCGTCCGGACATGGACTGGACTACGCCCAGAGCCCACGAGTCATTGTTGCAAGCCCTGCGCTGGTCGGGCGTACAGCAGGCCAGACCACTCCGCTAATGCCCCGAGGGTGGGCCCTCATTGCTACTTGTCGCAGCCGTACTCGCTGGTGGTGTGCAGGTCACTGGTCTCGTTGTCAGCATGTCACACCCACTCCCTGAGGGCAGGTTTTCACACACACCACACCCATCCGGCACGGGCGTCACAGGCCATGTGACTCTGCCAACATAAGGGGCCGGCGATGTCACATTCCCCTCTTCTGGTGGTGACTGGATGACGGCCGCTCCACGGTTCTCACTCATGTAGGGCCCATGAGTTGTTGCGCACAGGGTTAGTGGCATCCGAGGCCTTGCGGACGGCACAGGCCTACCACCACATGGCGCCGACTGGGGTTGCACAGGGTTAGTGGCACACGAGGCCTTGCGGATGGTACAGGCACCCCGCCACGGGACGGTGACTTTGGGTGCACTGTGTCAGTGGCACCTTGAGCTGCTGAGCGGGTGTGCAGCCTGCGATGATGCCCTGTCCCGGCGGTACCGACAGCTCAGGTTTTGTGTGCCCTGCTGGACCGCAGTGTAGGCCAGAGCCAGCGGGCAGCGCGGGACTACCGCCACGTGGCGTCGCTTCCGGGATCCCAGAATTGGTGGCACCCATTGGGCTGAGCGGGTGTGCAGCCTGCGATGGTGCCGGGTACACTGGTATGTCCTCTACCATGGAGTAATCAAGACCCAGCACCAAACGTGAGACCTGGTGGCCTGCGGAGCAGGGCTGCATGATGTGGAGGGTGCCATGTCCGCGGGCCCCGGGCTTGTGGCTTGCAGCGGCACGTGGTGGGACCTCCTGTCTACGCGCCGGTGGCGGAAGGTGAGCATTGAGGCCTGGATGTGCATGGGCGGACATGCTCCGATGGGAGGCGGGAGAGGTTGGGGTGCCTCTGCATGGGTGTGCATGGGCGGGCAGGCGATGTTGTCTTGTGCTAGTGTGTGTACTGTGCCAGTCATGTATCTGGGCTCTGTTTCAGCTGACGGCTCTGAATCAGATGTGTGACCTGGTGAACTGCACTACATACCGGCACATGGTTGGAGACACACCGGTGGCAGCAGGTGAGCAGTGTGGCCTGGGTGCGCAGGGGCGGCACTCTCTCTCTCTCTCTCCCTCTCTTCCTCTCTCTCTCTCTCCTCTTCTCTCTCTCTCTCCCTCCCTCTCTTCCTCTCTCTCTCCTCTTCTCTCTCTCTCTTCCTCTCTCTCTCCCTCCCACTCTTCCTCTCTCTCTCCTCTTCTCTCTCTCTCTCTCTCTCTCTCCCTCTCTTCCTCTCTCTCTCCCTCTTCCTCTCTCTCTCCTTCGCTCTCTCTCTGTCCTCTGATGTGCGCGACACACCTTCTCATCATGTTTTTTGTCTTACAGGCTGTGACCTACGTATTGTCCCGAGGGGAGCGGCCATGTGTATTCATTACATTTCGTTGTTCATTTTAATAACGTTTCATTTGTTGCTTCGAAAGTGAATGTGTGCTGGTCATTTCTGTGACGACACATCCATGTCACCAGTTGTGATTTGGCGGCATCAAGCGGAATATTTTGTACATGTTTAGGTGTGGCTGATGTGGCATGTCTTTGGTCGGGTGGGGGTGCCAGGGAGGGGTGGTCCTGGGGGTGGTGGCGGTGGGTGTTGTGGCCCTCTTGGGTGTCCGGGCCGCATGATGGGTTGCTCCATGGCATCTGTTGCCCTTCCGATGTAGCCCTGAGCTGTCCTCCCTTTTGGTTTGCAGGCTGCCGTCCGACTTTACACCAGGTCAGAGCAGGTGTAGATTTCCTGGTGCTAACGCGCCTTATCGCCTGTTTTGTGTTTTTATCGCGGATGTGGCTGGTCGTTGTGAATGTTGAGGTGTGCTGTTGTCTCGGCTTTTGTCACGGGAACGCCTACTCTGCATCTCATTAGCGATATTTGCGGGGGTCCTCTGTGGCGATGTTTTTTGCAGCTGCTATCACAGGTAAACTGGTGCTGTGGGCTGTTAACACCGGCTTGTCAACGGGGAGGTAAATTTATCATGACTTTGGCTGCGATAAAGTGCCGTTGATTCGGCGATAGCTCCTTGTGAATATGCCCCTAAGTCTTCTTCACCCAGCCAAAAAAAAGCATTCATCTCTCACGTAATGTTATTGACTGTTTAGTTGTATTGTTCCACCTCCAATTGAGTTCGTGCATTGACATGGAGAAGAGACTACTTTAGCACTCTCTGTCTGTGTGCTCTTGTGGACTCACTCCCATATGTTTCGCTCTAATGTGCAAACACTGCATGCGTTAGTACATAATAGCCAGACCTGCTGTCTTTCCCAATTTTGTTTAAACTGATACTTTTATTTAACTGTGTGAAGAACTTGTCATCAGGCAATATGTATATATGATAGATTATATTGTGTTCATGCTGTAGCTCTTACACTACGTTTCCAAAACCCCTTAGCTTTCTTCAGATGTTTTCATGTTTTTTTTGTTATAAAACATGGTGTGTGCTTTGCACAATATATTAGAAACGTGCCTACTTCAAAAGCCGAATGTGCAAAAATGAAGGAAATGTGCATAAAATACAAAAAATAGCAGAGCAAAGTCTGTTAAGAGCTTCCTTTCTTTGATTGTGCCATGTTTGGCTCAATTCACAGGCACGCTATTTAACCTTGGATTTTTGACTCAAAGCCTAAACAAGCCTGGGAATTAGGCACAATTGTGTTTATCTAATCTTGGAACCGAGTCTGTTCACTTGCAATATTCTCTGTTAAATATGTTTCAACCCATTAAGAACTCTGCCCTTCCTGACAACCATCATTTAGCCATCAAATTACGAAAATCCTACGATTTTGAGAGTGCATAAAGGGATTAACCCGAGGCTTAGTAGTTTAAATGTAGTGATAGTTAAATTTGCAGGTAGCAACTCCCACTCTACAAAGAGCGTCTGCTAGTAATTGATCACTGCAAATGTCTATGTTTACTAGATTCTGCAGCCTGACCTTTTCTGTGCAGTCATTATTAACATCTGGAAGTTTTCTACTCCTCTAAATCCCAGAACAGTAAATCTTTCAGACAAACATTTAAAAGTAAGTAGTGAAACAAAGGGCAGCCTCTGCTTTCTGCATGAATAAAAACAACCTGGCCTGTAACTGTATATTGTTGTAGGAAAGACATCATTGCCATTGTTGTACAAAGGCAGAACATAAAACCAGCAGAGACCTTTATTACTGCACACTTAAAACATAATTATAGCTCACAAGCGCACGTGTGCAAAATAGACCTACTACATTTTCAACATTTTTGCCTAGAGAAGTATTTTATATTTTTATCTATTACATCGTATAGCTTACACATCTGTGTTTCACATTTAATGGAGTCTTCGGAGAGGCCGCTCCTCAGCTCATGTTTGAAGAGGAACCTTCCTTAAACTGATTTTGGTTAAGTCTAATAAGTAGAGAGTTAACAAAGACCAATAAGCACTGATGACTTGAAGGAAAAAAAAACGTAAGGCGCCGGCATGTTATGTGAAACATGTCTACGTATACCATATTATTAAGTAATATTATTTTCTGTTTTTATAGGGACTTCGCCCGGTGCATAACTGCCTCATTATGGAAGCGTTAAGCCACTACTATAAAAACAACTTTACAGAAAGAAGTGAGTTGTTTGACCCTGATTTCTGTGGCCTATTGTCTGTTAGATAGAGCATCAAGATAATTAAAGCGCATGGTTAATTACTTAGGACATCGAGGTGTTTCGACTCCCCCTCTGTTTTAAAACTCAGAGGGGCATTTTCTCAAGGACTCATCGCAGAGTTAGCAGCACTTTATCGCAGCCAAAGTGGCGATAAATTCATCGCACCATTCACAAGCAGGTGCTAACAGCTGATATCACCAGTTTACCCGCGATAGCAACCGCAAAAAACATCGCCACGGATGACACCGCCAACTAACGCTAATGATATGCAGAGTAGGCGTTCCCGTGCAAAAACACACGAAAACACCACTCCGCAACATTCTCAACGACCAACCAGATCGGCGATAAGATACAAAAACATGCGATAAGGCGCGTTAGCAGCAGGGATTTAACACCTGCTCCTACCTGGTGTTAAGTCTGACGACAACCTGCACCACGAAAGGGCGCCCAGCCCAGAGCCACACCTGAAGAATAACAGATGCCATGGAGCTACTGATCATGCAACTCGGAGCCCCAAGAGGGCCACAACACCCACCGCCACCACACCCAGGCCCCCCCCCCCCAGGACCCCCCTCAGGGCCCTACCCCGGGCATTCCCCCCGGACAAAGATATTTCACATCTACCTCACAAAATCATGAACACAACAATTCGCCTGATGTCGCACAAGTACAACAATTAACATTCATGTGTGCTCAGAAAAAGGAAAAACATTCATACATCTTAGAATTACAAAAAGAATCATTTTATTCAAATTTAACTCAACACTAATAATTGGAAGAGTCATGGCGGGTCTTCTCTGGACAATCTGTAAGTCACAGCCTGCAAGACAAAATTGAAGATAAGAAGGTGCGTCATGCGCTCAACAAAGGACAGAGAGAGAGAGAAAGAGAGAGAGAAAGAAATGGAGAGAGAGAGTGAAAGAGAGGGAGAGAGAGAAAGAGATAGAAAGGGGGAGAGAGGGAGAAGGAGAGAGAGAGCAACAGAGGGAGAGAGAGACAGTGAAAGAAAGAGAGGGAGAGTGAGGGAGAGAAAGATGGAGAAAGAGAGGGAGAGAGAGAGACAGTGAAAGAAAGAGAGGGAGAGTGAGAGAGAGAAAGATAGAGAAAGAGAGGGAGAGAGAGAGACAGTGAAAGAAAGAGAGGGAGAGTGAGAGAGAGAGAGAAAGATAGATAGAGAAAGAGAGGGAGAGAGAGACAGTGAAAGGAAGAGAGGGACAGGGAGAGACAGTGCCGACACTGCGCAGCCAGGCCTCACAGCTCACCTGCTGCCACCGGTGCGTCTCCAACCACGTGCCGGTATACACTGCAGTCCACCAGGTCCCTCATCTGAAACAGAGTCCACAGCTAATGAGTACATATCATTGCACACGGCAACATCGCTTTCCCGCCCCTGCGCACAGAGGCTGCTGCACCCCAGCCCCTCCCGCCGCCCAGCGGGGATTGCCCGCCCCTGCGCACCCAGGCCTCACTGCTCACCTTCCACCACCGGCGTGTCTCCAAGAGGGCCCACCACGTGCCGGTGCAAACTCCAAGCCCGGGGCCCGCGACCTTGGCAGCCTCCACATCATGCAGCCACGCACCGCGATCCACCAGGTCGCACACTTGATTCTGGGTCTTGATTTTGCAATGGCAGAGATCATATCAGTGCACACGGCATCATCGTAGGCTGCACACCCGCCCAGCTCTATAGGTGCCACTAACTCAGTGAACCGCGAGGCAACGCCACGTGGCGGTAGGCCCGCGCTGCCCGCTGGTTCAGGCCTACACTGCGGTCCACCAGGTTGCACACTTGATTCTGGGTCTTGATATTGCAATGGCAGAGACCATATCAGTGCACACGGCATCATCGCAGGCTGCGCACCCGCTCAGCACTTTAGGTGCCCATACCTCAGTGCACAGAAAGTCACCGCCCCGTGGCGGTAGGCCCGTGCCTGCCACAGTGTAACCGGTGCCACCGACTCCGTGCAACGCAAGTCATGGACCCTATATGATTGAGTCTCGACATATGCCAGGCAGACGCAGCCATGTCACCTCCGGCAGTGAGGAAGAACTGGGACACGTAGCGTCATCGTCCCCCCCTTTATACGTAAGCCGAGTGGGCTGGCTCGGCGTACGCCAGGCCAGCGTAGGGGTGTGAACAATTATCCCTGGCCTCTGGGCATGGTTCATATCTGGGCTGCACAGGAAACCAACTGATGCGTGTGTCTCTGTTGCTGTGTCTGCGCCACATGGCCCGCAATCGACAATGTTGCAATGTAGCATGCAGCCGGAGGGCGTCCGCGCACGAAGGGATTGTACAAGGAGTGCAAGGCCGCTCGGGGTCTTGGCTCATACATGCCAACTGTTGTGTGTTCCTCGCTTCTGGTGCACCATAAGCCCAAGGCCTGGCCTCAATTGCAGCGCGAAAGCCACATCACATTCCCAGGACACAAACAGTAGTCAGACTAACATTAGGGATGAAAGCCCCTTTGTCTCAATACAGAAGGTGGAAGGACATCTGCACCTCCGACCTTGGAATTGCATGCAGCAGGCACCCCCTGAGAGAGATACCATGGCAGATGATGACAACTCCCACACTACACATAGCGCTAATGAAAGATCAACGTTTCCACACCCCACACACAGAAGTCCTTGCTCGAGGTACTCCTGCATGGAATGGCCTTGACACTTACGTACAGGACAGCCCATACGTCCAAACTTTGCACACTCATACGACTCATTGCTCCGAGCTGTGGCATATCATCCACATAACAGCCCAGGTCAGAAGAGTGCCGGTTCTACGAGAGCGAACAACGCAATGTCAGAACATCCCGGGCACATGCACAACCCCTGTCACGTGGAACTGTACCGTGACCGAATGCTGCATTTGTTGGGGGCACTGCCACTGGCAGTGTTGCGCATCAGTTACCGTCTGAGCTTCCGTCTTGCGTACGTCACCTGCGTCCAGCCCTGGTTCCACTGTCAATCATGCAAATTCGAGTGGCCCATGGATGTCTGCCTATCCAACACAATGGTAGCTGAACTGGATTTTGACATGTGTGTGCGCCCCCTGTTGGACCACGACCAGGAGTGTAACTGTGATACCCGTTCATGGGATGCCTTGGTATTTTCCGTATGTGCTGGCAGTTGGGCATGTGAGATTGCACAATTCCTCGTGTGCAGTGACCACATCAAAGCGCTCCCCTTTTGGGCTGGGTTGCAGATTGGTGAAACTGCGTGGACGGAGCACATCTGTCCGGACCAGCTAATGGATTGGCTCGCCCCCGTGTTCGTTGAAGTCGACAACGACGTACTCTTGGAACTGATTGCCCATGAAGCTGCGCTCGCTTTCATGGACGAGTAACTACGTTCCTGCAATCACAAAAGATTGTAACCCATAGCACAGGTCCCAACACCCTTTTGCATCCTGGAGAAATGGACACATATCCCACCATAACAGTGGACATGGCTGAATTCGCCTGGACTCAGAATGCATGTGCGTGCAACACTGCGGGTTGACACACACCTGTGCAAGGTGAGTGGACAGCGGCGCCTGGCAACGTTCCACAACCTGACACACTGCTGGAGGGAGAGTACACACATGGCAATGTAGCACTACATGTGACCTTGTTGGACTCCTTCACCTGCTCACTGTCAGCAGAGCAGACAGTCAGCGCAGTCCGGTGGTACAGGACTATGCAGATCCCATGGGTTGTGAGTGGTGTCCCCTGACACGGTGCTATGAGCATTCGCAAAACACCTCATGACTCGTCCAGCAAGGCAAGGTGGGCTGAGACCGTTGGCATCCGTAATGATTGGTGTTCATTTGTGCCTCCCCATGTCTTGCACCCCTATATGTTCCTTTGCTGCCTGTTAGTGTCTGATGCATTGGTCTGCATGTTGTGGCCCTTGTCTTGCCCGTACTGACACGCACATGCTAATAAAGTGTACGCAACTTCACTAGTGTTCAACTGTGATGAGTGTTGATTAGCATGCCAAGTCGTGTGCCTCAATGAGCATTGTCCGTACACAGGGAGGGACTGACTGATGCATTTCACTTAGGGGTGAGTCCCTATTGCCAGCTTCACCTCTGTAAGCCAGACATTGTGGTTGGGAGAGTTGCTGGTAGACCTGTGCGCTTACGTGTCTTCAGCAATGTGAGTATGGTGTCCATATTCTTGCCATGTGGATCAATGTGATCCATCACTACAGGCTGTGTCCACCCAGTTGAGTATGTGTAGGTATGCAAAGAGATGTTCTGTTGTCACATGTGATGTGGGACACTACTTTAGGCCTCCTACCGACTTTGACATTTTTGAATACACACCCCTATTTAATACATGGACGTGGGGCTACGTTGGGGGGTTGCGAGATTGTTGGTCATGATCAATGAGGCCACAGCTAGTTCACACCTTCACAGTCATATAATTGGCCATGTGTGTCACGGTCAAACATGCGCATTGATGTCATTTCCCAGGGTGTACCTTTTTGTGCAATCAATGTCCCTACAGTCATCCATACTGTTATACTTGATTGAACATAGACATAACACATCTGTGTGATTAGGAATGTTTTATTCACATTCTGTGGAGTGTCGGAGCTGGAGCAGTACATGGCCATGCACACCCCACATTACATGGTTTCCCTTTAGGGAATGACAAGTTAATCGGTAGAGGAAGGGTTGAGTCCGCAGCCTGTTTGCTGTGTCATTGGTAACCAGAGCAGATATGGCAGTCCATGTGGGGGTCCAGGTGAATGTCGCAGAATGTTTCGGGGGACAGTGGAAGGTGTTGTACCAGGGCATGATGCAGAGGGCTGTACCAAGCAGAAACAGGCCATATGGCGGGGGATGAATGCTACAACCTCCTTTCTGACACAGAGTCATTACCATCCACATCTTCGTCCTCAGATATGTCTTCTGTGTCAGGTGTGCCAGGTGTGTGTGGTGGTGTTATGGCTGCATCACTGTGTGCCACTGACACATCAGGTGGCGGAGGTGGTATGGCTGCATCACTGTGTGCCACTGACACGTCAGGGGGCGGAGATGTGTGTGTCGAAGTTCCTGCAGCAGTCATCTGGGACAGGCTCTGTGGCAGCAATGGCAAGATGAGGATCTGCAGGGCATGGAAGATCCCAGCTACATCTCGCTGGTGTTCAGCCGTGGCAACCATCCTTCCTGCCTGCATCCGCTCCATGTTCTCCATTGTCCTCCGCATCTGCGCCAACTCTGTGCTGTCGTCGCTGGAGCCTGTCTGACTAGACAGTTCTTGTATCCGAGTAATGGCTCCAGCGAGGTCAGCCAAGGATTGTTGTAGGGCATGGAGCGGACTGTGGGTGTCTGTTAGGGTCTGTAAGTGGTCCCTGATGGGACTAAGACACCCACGTATGGCATCTAGTTTGGCTGCCATAAGGTTGAAACCCAGCCGCACCTGTTCAGCCAGCCCCCTCTGGCAGTCTGACACACGGCGTTGGAATGCCATGTGTTCTTCGGTGAGGTGCTAGGAGCCAGCCGTGGTGGTGGGTGCTTCCTGCTGTGTGGTCTGTGCAGGGGGTGGGATCACCTCGATGCAGCTGGGCTGACCTGCTCCTGGAGGTGTGGTGCGGAGGCTGTCCATGAGCCGTTGCAGGGTGTCAGAGCAGATGGCCAGGGGGTCCTCCTCCTCATCACTGAAAAGATGTCTGGTCTGCTCTGCAGACGGTGTTGATTGTCCCTCTGCAATGTGAAGGGGAGATGCAGGTTAACAGTGTGTTCCATGTCTGTGCACGCATTGTAGATGTTTACATTCAGACTGCATGACAATGTACATTGTGACTGTTTTGGAGGAGCTGGGTGTTTGATGGGAGACAGTGGACATTTCGACTACATGACGGATGTGAGGTTGTACTCGTACATTATCATCTGACAGTTTCCTGCTATGCCTGATGTGATTGGCCAGTTTCTACGCACATGCGGCACCAGTTATTTCCTCTGTTCTGTGGTGTAAGTGTGGCACTTTGTACCACATTGTCGTCAATGTTGATGTGCTGTGATTGCTATGTGTGTGTGCTGCATTGTGGGAGAGTCGCCCCTGCAGCTCTGATTTAGCGGCCCCTTATCCCTTTGAGGCGGTGTGCCTTTGACTTGTGTGCTTTTACGGTGCTGAGATGTTGGCGACTTGGGTCATTTGTGCTCTTGGACGGATTATGGACTCTTGTGCATTGTTTGTCTGCAGACGTGTTGTTGACGTCAGGGGTTGTATGTTCACGTGGATGTGTCAGAGTGTGACCTGCTCCTTTGAGGATGTTATCCACACTGGGCCACCTCCTTGTCGTGTCGTGCACCATGTCATGTATTTTGACTGCAGCCATGCTATTGGTCATGCAGTGTCACTTGCATTGTCAGTGTGGCTCACAGAGCCACTGCTTTGCTGTGTTCAGCACATGTGCATGGGTAGGTTGTGAGATTGTTGATGGGGGGGCCATTTGTGCACATGGTGGACTGGGGCCTCCTTGGTGTTTCTATGTGTGCTGCAGTGTGCCAAGGCCATCAGGGACATGTTCCACAGTCATTGTGGGTGTGCAGTGTGCTACACATAATTGTGCATGTGTGCCATTGTGCCCATCTCCCCCCGTCCCCCCAGTCCCTGGTCGTTACTCACCCTGTTGCTGTTGGGTCAGGTCATATCGAGCAGTGTCCGGACCCCCGACTCCTTGCACCGTCTCCGCACTAATGACTGTGGCCACCATTTCCTCCAGCTCATCCAGCTCCTCCTGTGGCGCAGGACTCCCACCTCCAGTCGCCGTTGCTGCCTTCCGGTTGGCAGCGAGCTTCTGCTTGGTTTGGCTTTTCACATCATGCCAGCGCCTCTTGACCTCCTCCATTGACCTCCTCAACACTCTGACTGCATTCACGTTGTTCATGATGGACTGCCATATTTCCGATGGTGTTGCCGATGACACAGTGGAGGTGACGAACAGTTGTTGATAGTGTTCTGTCACCTCCGTGACAATGATCCGGTTTTCCTGCAGACTGAACCCCGTCTTCCTCTTCCTCTTCTCCTTGCCCTTCCCCGGCCCCAGGGTTCCGGGCTGGTCGTCTGTGGGGCTTGTGGGGTTCGCGTTGTCCTCTGCACTCGGTCCGGGTGCGTCCATGTTGCTACGCAGTTACATTTTTTTCTTTCTCTGCTTTTATAGTGCATTCTCACGCATGGCGCGTGGGAATCACAGGCCTGTTGCTGGTTATTGCTGATTTTTGTATCGCCATTGGGGACATCGCCACTTTTTTCGCGTTCGTGTTTTGCATTTTTCCGGCGTCGCGTACATTTTAACGCGGGCATTTGTCGCGTTATCGTGAGACTATCGCATGGTGCCGCTGGGTTGAGAATACTGCGTTAATACGGTGTTATTTTCCCGCGATGGACTGCGATGTGAGAAGTTGTGTTAAGCGAATTTGTCGATAGTTAACACACGTTCTTGAGAATATCCCCCAGAGAACGTTAATTCGAGTGATTACGGAGCTGTCAGGGAACATGCCGAGTATAAGATTGTAAAGCCTTCGTGTACATGTAGTAGGCACAGTCTCCGATTGCTGGGTGACTGCGCAGTGCTTTGAAGGCCAAGCGCTCTTTTATAGGTAGTGAATGAACCATCCTACGACCGTGCTCAGTGGGGTCGCTGGTCTTTAGAGCTGCGCTGGAATGTGCTACTAATCAGGGAAAGCCCCATTTAACTATTAATCATTTATTTATTTGGCTAATTATTTGTTTATTGATCTATGTACATTTTTATATAGCACGTAAAATACCCAGGGGCTTATTTACAAGCCCTTTGCGCAGCCGGTACGTGCCAATATGGTGTTAGCGTGCTTTGCACGCGAGCAGTTTCATACTGCCTAAGCAGTTTATATAAGCAGTTTTAACGAGGACCACATAAAAGAAAAACAACCAGCAGAGAGCAGTTAGCATTAGAACAGTTACAAGAAAAGCTAACAATAAACTTTCCATAGAATAAATGGTTTAATATGATCATGTGATTTCAGGAAATTCCAAAGTCTGTCAAGTTCTTTAATTTCGTGAGGGGTATCCCTCTGTGCCAGAGAGGGACCGCCCGAGTTCTGTTGAGTGTTGGACAGAGAGTTGTCTAGACTGTTCCCTACTGTAAGTGAAAACTAATTTGTGAGTGGCCGGGGTCCACCTGGTAGTGACCTGCTGGTCACTGTTCTAGTCTTTACTTGTACCAGCCACTCCCCGAGGGCTGGCTTACACTCCACTCCACACCCATCCAATACACGCGTCACAGGGCATGTGACCCTGACAATAAAAGGGGCCAGGTGCATGAGCCCTGGGCCAGTTCTACCAACCATAATGTAGTGTCAGTGTTCTGATTCTATATGCATGGGGGCCTAGTGCCCCACCACGTTACATTGCAGACGAGCGGGTTGGACCTGCATGTGCTGCCGCCTTGTGAATGGGAAAAGGGGGAAAGCATTGCCCGTGTTGTGGGCACCCCTGCTATCACCGAAGAGGAAGATGAGCCTGTGGCGGTGCACCGAGCGTACCTCCAGAAACACAGAGTGGCGAACTGGCTGTCTGCTCTGCCCGTCGCGACCTGTCGACAAGCAGGCGAAGTGCTAGCTTACCCGGCGGGCATGAGGTGAGCCTGCAGCATGGAAGAGGTGCAGAGGAGTTGTGGCATTGCTCCGTAGAATAAGGGGTGGAGTTCCGCGCCAAGTCGGTGCATGGACCCTGAGTGCGGAGATGATCAGGAGCCCACCCCGCATCTGAAGGGCCCGCAAGTGTGTGATGCCACCCGACAGCAGAGAGCCCTGCGTGGCGAGCAAGGGAGCCGGTGGAAGTGACCCTGCCGATGGCCTGCAGAGACCCCAACAGGAGCGAGAGTGGTGCCGGACTGCCGAGGTGCCGGTCCGCTGCAGGATTTGTGGCACGAGGAGGAGGAGTGCCCCGTCAACCGGTGGGTGTGAGGTGAGCCCAAGACCGTGACAAGTACCAGGCCGGGCCGTCACAAGAGCCCGCGGCCAGAGTGGAGATTGCCCATGCGGCTCCGCAGTGCAGGGAGATAAGGGCAGGGCTGCACGTCAAGGAAGGGAGCAATTAAAGAGACAGTGTGCAGGCAGCAGCCGCACAGAAATAAACATGGAAGAAGCTGGGAGTCGGAGCAATTGCCCTCCCCGAGACCTGAGGCCTGGTGTGCCCCCCCTGCGCGTCCCGTGAGGGTGGAAAGAGTGCCTCCGGGGAGGGGAGCACCGAGATAGCGGCCCGGCTGGGCAGAGGTCATGGACTAGAATGTGGAGTGGTGGCAGTGCCACCTAGAGGCCGCTCGAAGCTGCCACGGCCACACAGAGAAAAATAAAGTGCAGTGGGTGAGAAGTGGCATGATAAGACTGCCCCCCCTCTCTAAAGAAAGACTTACCTTAGAGCGGGAGGAGGTGCTGCTGCCCAGCAGGTCTCCTGCAGTGTGTGTTCGGTGGGCGGCCTTCAGAGACGGTGCCCCGCCTACGGGAGTGGAGAGCGCGTGGCCAGCAGGATTCAGGGGGCAGACCTGGATGAGCCCGGTACTTGGCTGGTAAGGCAGATGCGGCAGGCAAAGAAGTATGGGGATACCTTTGCTGCAATATTTAGGAGCAGCGGGCCTGGCTCCCGGTCCTGAAGAGGGAAGGCCCAACAAGGAGCAACAGTGGGAAGACTTCCCACATCAGCGGCTCCAAGCAGCTTGCAGATGTGGAGAAACTGCAGCCATGGGGAAGAGTGTGAGAAGTGGTGACAGCACCACCTACAGGTCGTGGGAGGCACCGCGGCCTGTCCAAAAAAAAGAAACAATGTTTGCAAGGGACAGTGCAAGGGAAACGCACAGCAGCACAGGGAAAGCTGCTGTGGTTTAAAGTTGATGGGGTTAAGTGCAACTGCCTAAACTGAAGTGGAAGACCCCCTAAGACTGTCATGCTAGGCGTGGAGAAAGGCCAATATCCTCAGTCAGGAGGTGAGCGCTGAAGGGAACCTTAAGCGGGAAGGCTGCCAGGGCCTGTGAAGGAGTTTTGCAGTGACACCTAGTTGCCAAAGGTGGTCATTGCAGCAGTAAGGACACAGGAGGTTATGCCACCTGAAGGGCAGGTGTGGTACAGGGCAACAGCCCTAGGCAGCAAGGCCTCGAAGGACTGAAAAAAGTACACTGCATGTGCGCCCAGTGGTGAAAGGACGCCACCGCAAGTGGAGAACTTGAGTGCCCAAGGCACCAGAAGTAGGAGTACCCTCAGGTGATGGACGAAGGACGCACCGTCGAAAGCGTGCCGAAGACAGACACAGAGAGAATGATTGTCCGGGCTGGAGCCTGAGAGTGAGCGCCCTGCGAGGAAGAGGGCACAGGTGGTCACAAGGGGTAGCAAATCCTGTGAAGCTGGCCCAAGTGGAGGCTGCAAAGACAGAGCCACATCAGCATGGTATTGAGGCTCCCAGAGCGCGTTCTTAAGAGAAGAGACCTCCGGGAGGTCGAAGAGGGAGCCTACGGGAGGTCTGAGAAGATGACCGGTGAGAGGTCAGCATTAATGACAAGCGAAAGGTCAGAGAGGATGGCCAGCGAAAGGTCAGAGAAGATGACCTGCGAGTGGTCAGAGAAGATGACCGAGGAGAGGTCAGAGAAGGTGACCTGCCAGAGGTCAGAGAAGAGACGACCTGCCAGAGGTGAGAGAAGAGATGACCTGCCAGAGGTGAGAGAAGAGATGACCAGCCAGAGGTCAGAGAAGAGATGACCTGCCAGAGGTCAGAGAAGAGATGACCAGTGAGAGGTCTGACAAGTTTGACTGGAAGTCAAAGTATGAAGGCCTAGGAGAGGTCGTGAAAGGAAGAAGGTCGCAACGACAGGTCTGGTCACCGGACAAGGAGAATGCATTGTCCTAGGGGTAGGACATGGCCAGGGAGACCCGTGTGAAGTGCACGTCACATGGAGAGGCCTGGTCAGAGAAGATGAGTAAGACAAGATGTCGTGTAGTTCCTATAGTACCCATGCAGGACCTGCGCGCTTGGATAACATAAACTGTGGGCTTGGTGACTGACTGGCTCTGTGCACCCCCACCGCGTATGTTAGCCTGATTTGCATTAGCTAGCTCACAGTGCCACTAGAATCTCCTCTTATCGGGGAGAGATTAGTTTCTGGCAATCTTAGATCATGACAACCCTAATTCCTCAGAATCGTGGAAACAATGTACTACCTTTCGCTCAGTCACTCGTGCTTACTTATTCGGTTTGTCTCAGAAAGTTACACAGAATAAACAGTCTGGGCTTTTCAATAAGTATTTATTGAACACTTGTTATTCTAGTGGAGAATATATGTGCTGCAGTAACCAGCATACAATAGCAGAGATATATTATCAGCAGTACGATAAAAGCAAAGGGATAGAACAGTTCTACCATATTGCAATAATCATGAATACATACATGAATATAAAAAGCATTATGAAAAGTGCGCGTACTCCTACAATGCCTAACTAGATGTACCTGAGTGTACCTAGCATATGTGTAGGGCTAAAAGTCTAAGAGCCAAGAATCCTTCTAGGATTTAGTCGAACCCCCATACCTGAATAGAGAGAGTGTGAGACCCCGTCCTGGTCTCAAGTTGGACACCCCGCAAGGGCTGTGTTAGACCGCTGTCAGCTGGAGCGACTGCATGCAGGAGCCTCAGCGTCTCTGGTCAGTGTGTCAGCATGGAAGACTCTGTTCCCTCTGTCTTACCGGGGAAGATGTGGTGTATTTATACCCTGAAAACTCTAGTTGCTTCGTATGGTTTGTATTGGCCCTTGTTAGGCGTGAGGAAGACGTCAGGGGTGAACTTTGTACATACATATTATGCAGGTGGTGTATTCCTAGAGAGCCATGCATAATTGATGAGTACAGTGTGGGCCTGTGTTTGGGAAAAACCCTGCTGTATTCAAAACCACAGACTAGATAACGTTCAGCCCTCAGAGCTCGTTGTGTACTAGCGAGGACCAATGTAGGTGAAAGATCATGCCTATATAAGGAATCATGACTATAATAGGACATGTACAGTTATGACCGTAATAGGGCATATGCGGCTTTGACCATAATAGGGCAAGTACGAATATGACCGTATTAGGGCAAATGCGAATACGTCCATTTTAGGGCATGTATGAACGGGTCTACATTAGGGCCTCTATACGGGACATAACACCCACTCCTCTTCCGAATAGGATGGCAATGACCATACTTAAAATCTGGACAATTTAAAAAACATTTTAAAAGCAACTAAAAACATGGTTTTAAAATTGTAAAAAAAAAATGCAAAAATCTTACAATTCAGCTATTTCCAATTGCCACTAAAAGGGAATGTCTATTTTGTTTCTCTATATAAGTTGCTTCACTCAAAGCATGCGTTTCTAAAGCGAAAGTGTCAATTTAGGAAATGTTCCAAATTTGCTCTGTTATTATGAGAACAAGTAGAGAAGCCGAATTCTTTCCCAGGACGCGATGAGCCAATTCGAGATTAAGTGTCCTGGCTGGGAAGCACAACACTATTGTTAGCTACTGCAGATGACAAATCCAACGCCTCACAGAGAACGTCAATCGCACATAGATGGTATGTAGCACTGCCAACAGTCGGTGCTGCAGCAGCTTGTGCGGCAGTTGTTACCTGGGTGCCTGTGGCGGAGTCGCCTAACCCAGCAGTAGCAAATGGCACCTGTGGATTCTCCAGGAATGCATTCATCAGAATTGGAAGCCGCTGGGGACAACACAGAGCATGGGCCTTTAGGGGGTCCAGCATTGCAACCGTGTCCGGAGGCGCATTTGATGGAAATGTTAGACAAAGATCCAACGTGCATTCTTCTCCGCAAAGCAGGCATCGAAGAACACGTAAGATGCAGTCTACCCAGACTGGTCGAAAGGATAGAAACCAGGAGGCATTGAGTTCTCGCAGGCAAGAAATGCCCAGAAGTTGTACCATGCGTTCACTGTATTTCCGCTCCAGGAGCATGTTCAGCATTCCCTCGGGAATTGGGCCGTCCATTGCGTAGCTGCAGTATTATGAATAGGACCCCTGCACCCAGCAATAGGATAAGCGGGAGTCCTCCAAATACGCTTCCCAATACGGAGTGTATAAAATTTGGGATTACTCCGAGGACTATCTGAAAGGTGCTTAACAGTCCTGACCCTATGGACTTAAATAGGTGTACAATACCGCTCGTATCAGACATATTGAAATACGTCCCACCATTTCTATGAAATGAAAGGGGCAATTTGTACGTATAAGCGCCTGTATCTCAGTCGAGGTCCTTGCAACTTGAAGTTCATAGGTTTCTCGAGCGGAGGTTAAGGGCACGGGTTGCTGTAAAAGCATGGCTTGCAGTCTGCTCAGAGTATCAAATTGTATGAAAGAAACGTTCAGTGAAGGCCATAGCGGCGCCTCCCTGACTGTGTTCAGTGGCGGAAACAATGCTTGCATACAGCAAGTAACCCTGGAGTTAACAGTGACCAGATATGCGACGCCCGGAAGCATCCCACAGCAACCTTGACCATTTAGCATCAAGTAACTCCCATCCGAGAGCAGCTCGAAAACTGGCGTGATCACTGCAGCTGGGGTCCCAGTCATGTGACACGATAGGTTTGCTACTGAACCGTTACAGGCTCCGTGTAGTGAAATATCCTGACACATGAGAGAACCGCTTAAAGCGTTCTTGCAGTTTGTACCACTCAGATACACTTCTCGATCCCCATTCCGGCATCGATATCTATATGGTAACTCCCAAGATTCCTTAATGTATCCCTTACCCATTTTTTCATATTTGCCTGCCTGCCTTTGCTCAAGGCAATATTGAAACTGAAACGTAGTGACCGGCAGAGTGATTTGGCCATGAATTAGCCATTCAGTTGATGGTGATTCGGCTACAGTGAATGGTAACCTTTCCAGTTTCTCAATACTCAGCATTGTATATTTGGCTCCCCTTTGTGCCATTTCTGTCTGTTTTTCAGTTAGATTGTATTCTGAAAACAGAGACGTGGTGTTTAGGGCACATAGCCTGCACGCACGCAAAGATTGTAGCGTCCAGCTTAGCATCATAATAGAACGTAGCTAAGATTGCCCGTGTTGTAACAAGGCCAGATCTTGTTCTAATATGTAGATTGCCAAAGACACAATGTTGCCTAAGGAGTAAATCCTGGAGGTCAAAGTTGTTAACCCATTATCCACTTCAGCTAATGCCTTCTCTAAGTTAATACGGTCTATTTCCCGTATTCTTTCTGCGGCCTCCTGTTGGGATATTTTCCAGTTTTCATTATAATAGGCATAAATGCCAGCATATATGAAACGTTTGTGACGTGTTTTCCTTGGGCCTAGTAAAAAAATCCCTAAGGTCTACATCAGGTGTGAGTAAGGTCAAGTGATGTTTCACTTCTGTGAGTGTTGAGGTCTCTAGCCAATCAAGGCTCAACTTCCCAACACAATAGGATGTCACTACCCCAGGGTGTTGTCTCTGTACATAGCGTGTATCTGGCCTATGGATACTAAACCCTTCGGTTGTATTCATAAATCTCTGTTGACAGGTGTTTGTGTCAATGGGCCAAATCAGCCATTTCATGCAATCAGGATCTGATCTGTTGTACCGGAGAATGTCATCTAATCCTACCCCTTGTGTAGTTGAATTCTGCCCCCCACCCATCTGTGATGGTGTAGGAAACCTGGGTGAGTTCAGTTCCTTATTCTTGGCTAGTCCAAGACAGGATGTCTGCTGCACAGTTTCATTCAGAAATATGATCTGCTGTGGAATGAGGCATGCTCTAAATAGCGCTTCTGTTCCCTGGACTTGCCAGTCCCTCAAACCCCAGATTGATTTTAAATCTATAGTGTCCTTCCATAGGTCGAAACCCTGTGTAGACAACTGGGTCATAAAGGAAGCAGAGTAAATCTGTTTGGTGTTAGTCAACATAATTTCCTGTGCTGATGTTGTTGCCACTTTGTAATAAAATGACCTCGGGTCAGATGTGTTGAACCCTGAAAAGTATGTGAATTTCTGTGCAAAAGTTTGCGAACTACCTTTTGGAGGAGTTGGGCAGTGTTCCCACTGGTGGTATTCAAATACATTTCTAGGTGTTATAGATTTGTGCAAGAAATGATGACCATAATGTTGGTAACAGTACAATGTATCATAGTCTGAAGTACCTTCTAACATTTCATTGTTCGGAAATGCGGCAGTTATTTCTAAATCAGACATCATAGCATTTACAGTTTCAGTGTCCCAATCATCAGAAAATGTACTGGAGGTAATGATATCACTTAAAGAAATGTTAAATACATGTTTAAGCTTTAAAAGTTCAGTCGGACCGAATATATCATAATCAATCTTGTCCCATACTATACCGTCCGGTATAGGAACTGCTGTGATGTTCACTGAAGACAAGTCTCTTGGTTCACGAGGTGAAGACTGGTGTGGTTTTAAAATCAAATTGACTCTTTGGGCTGTCGAGCTCTGCTGGAGGTATCGTCCATTAATAAGCATACTAAAAGTTATTATTAAACCTAGCCAGAAAATAAAAAATAAAATCCCAGTGATATACCATAGTTCAATCCAAGGTGACACCAGGTAAGTCTTTCTAAAAAAGTTCAAAAAGTCAGTGAGTTTCTGTTTGCGTGATTTTTTGGCTGGCGTCGTTGCCGGCTCGCTTGGATCCAGTGAAAACGTATCAAAGTTCATGAAATAGCCAGAAGCAGTTCGATCAATTGTTGGAATTGCATCGGGATTTGTTGAAATCGGATTTTGCTCTTGACGAGGCATGTTGACGTAGATGTCTGTAGTCGGTCTGATTGCAACTTGGTTGTTCAGTTGATTTTCATTTTGAAGATGAATTTCTTGTTGAAGTGGAACGAGTTCCATAGCATTGTTGCTTAGTCCATCATTCCGTACAGGTGGCTCTTCAAACGTGATGAGTCTTTCTGTTTGAACTTCTTGGATTGTAGCGAGAGGAGGGCGTCTGCTACTGTGGAGTCCACGTGGCCTACTGTTTAGTATCGGCCACATAGTGTAGTTTGATTAGATCCATTGAGACAAATCTTTTCTCCTTTTTCCCGGCAAGAGGCAGCAGAAGTACAATTCTTGTGCCTTGGATTGCAAGGACCAGTACAGGCTTTCTGTAGGATGGCCCAAAATCTTTCTTATCAGCAATCTTCTCGCTGACCAGATCCCCGACTTTTGGGATCCAGACAGGTCTTGCCGTTACTGCCTTGACTTCCTTAGTGGCGGCCTGTTTCTGGAGCACGTTACTTAGTTGTGTCCTGGATTCATTTAGATCCTGTAAAACAGTCAAACGATCATGGATATCAAATGGTTTTTTATCCGCCACTGTGCCTTCACAATCAAAATCAGGTACCCACATTCTTGTCCCAAATAGGACCTCGTAAGGAGTGACACCTCCTAGAGAGCTTCTTGGCTGATTATTTATTGCTCGTTGTACCCCATATAAGTGATCGACCCATCTACCGCCCTTGCTTAATACCCTAGCTGTTAAATAATGCTTTAAGTCCCGGTTTTTCCTCTCCACAACAGAATTTCCCTCGGGATGGTACGGAGAGGAGTACCGCAATGCTACGCCCATTCCTTCCATGGCCTCTTTGTAAGCCCGAGAGCTAAACACCGGGCCACGGTCAGAATGTAACGTGCCAACTGCGTATGTGCCGATAAAGACTCGCAAATCTTTTATAACAGTTCGAGCATCAGCCGAGCACTGAGGCCAAACCTTGAGGAAACTTGAGCTGGACGTACACGAACGGACAACCTAATGCTGTCTAATAATGGTATCTGTACTGGACGTGTTGCGGTGGACCCTTCCATCTGCTTGCAGACGTCGCAGTTCCAGACATAGTCTCTAATCTGCCTTCTCATCACGGGCCACCAGTAGCGCTGTTTCAACAAAGAAACAGTCTCCCTAAGTCCCCTATGTACAGAACTTTTTCCTTCGTGTGCCGCCACAATTAAGCCTTGCCTGCCATCCATATTTGGTATTACTCTATACCCCACTCCAGGAATCTGAGCATATGGAATGTTTTGTGCATCTAACTTGTAGGAGTACTTGAGTGGAAATTTCTTTGGTACTGCTGTGCTGCCTTTGCGTGAAGCATTGACAGCTACCATAATCTCGCCGTCTACTCTCGTCTTTGAACGAGTAACTGCAGCTACGGCGGCTGTGCGAACCGCCCCCTTTGCAGCTTCATCAGCCAATGAATTCCCTTCAACGTGAACGCCATCACGCTGATGACTCAGTGTATGTATCACGTGAGCCCTTGGTAGTTCGTTTCTCAACTCCACTACCTGTTCCCATAGCATTTTATGCTTAATTGTGCCACCTTTTGCATCTTTGAACCCGTTTTGTTCCCAATGATGTAAATATTCATTGTACAACTGTACATAGTAAAAGGAATCACACACAATTAGTGTGGGGAATTCGTGTTCCGTGTTTACATGTGCCAGTATCAGTGCTTTTAACTCTGCCAACTGAGCCGTGCAGTCTCCTAGAGATTGCGTTTTAGTGCAACTCGGATGGAACTTTCCATCGTGCATGCGACCTTTAACAATCGCACATGCTGCGCTGTAAGCTTGCTTACTCCCTATGGCCGGTTGAGCAGATCCGTCAGTGTAAATAATGTATTCATACTGATCTAGAGGCAAAATCTCATTTGGAAGAGGATATTCTTGTTCGTATTGCAGAAATGCTTGTGTTTTTAAACTTGGATCAAATCTGTATTCAACATCAGTTGCAGTAAGAGAATTAGCCCATTGTATCCATCTAGGATGTAAGGCTTTCGCATTTGGAATGCTAGCCTTTGTAACAGCCTCTAAGGCTGGTACTGGGGTCACGACTATTATGCGCTTTCCCTGAGCCAGAGCTCTTTCTCTTGCTACAGCGGTCTGCACTGCTGTCAGGATTTTTTCTGTTGAAGTGAAACGCATCTCTGCGTTTGTGTACAGGTGTGATTTGTATGCGATTGGTACTGTTTCGCCTTCATTGAAAGTTAAATAAGTGTACCCGCATTGACCCGCTATGACTCGGATCACTAAGTTGCGTACGTTTCCGCGTGTCTGTAAATGTTTAGAAGCTATCATGTCTTCCTTTAGTGAACGTAGGATATTTGTATGTTCCTGTGTCCATTGTCTGACTGAAAAATCAGGTTTTATTAAGTCGTAGAAAGGTTTTGCTCTTTCTGCGTAATCCAAAATGTATGTTCGACCAAAATTTAGGAATCCCAGAATTGATTGTAAATTCTTCAATGATTTTGGAGGTTGG
Organism: Calotriton arnoldi; assembly: GCA_963921515.1. Classification (NCBI taxonomy): domain Eukaryota; kingdom Metazoa; phylum Chordata; class Amphibia; order Caudata; family Salamandridae; genus Calotriton; species Calotriton arnoldi. Next base: position 367,361 of record CAWUFW010005641.1, on the reverse strand, counting down.
AGCAGCGCACACTTTTCTAAAAAGTTAGCTGCTAGGCTTTTTCCTTCACTTGACAACTCATACCCTAAAAATAGGACACTGAGGTGGGCAATTTTTGATTTTTGAAATTAAATTTATAGCCCTCAGAGGCGAATCCCATAATAATGGTGCTCACCCTGGTCAAGTGCCTCGGTAAGTCATCGTCCGTCAGATAAATATCATCTACATAGGACAATGCTTCTTCATCCAAATTTTGGAGTAACTCTGTTACTCTTGCTTAAAATACCCTGGGCTATTTTATACCCTTGGGCTAGTCGACAAAATTGTCGCTGGGACCCTAACGCACTGAATGCGGTCAGATACCTGCTTTCAGGCGCTATATTTTGGCAGAAAAATCCATTTGAGATATCTAGTGTTGTTTTGTATTTTTTGCGCACAATGTTATTCATTAAAGCGGCACTGTGTGCATTTTGAACTGCAAATGTCTTTGTGCAAGTGTTTAAATGTCTGTAATCTAAGACAAGACGATATGTGTTGTCAGGTTTCATTACGGGAAACAAAGGATTGTTCATAGGTGAATTGCAATTTTCAATCACCCCCTGGTATGCTAGTTGATTTAGGATCTCCCTGACTTGTTTTTTTTTTAAACAATTTTATTAGTAACAAAGCAGCAATCAAGACAGTACATCGACAGTTGAGGTAAAGATGTTCAAGAGATTACAGCATTATCTTTTTTATCATTAGTCCGGCAGAAGCCCATGGCAGCATAGTTCAGTCAGTACAGGTCAATCCCAGGTGGGTCACTTATAAGTTCTTGGGTCAGGAAATTCAAATAACATATACCTAGTGCTGATTGCCCACAGTGTGCGCCTTGCTCCCATCCATGTCCTCCTCCAACACATGGAGTCTTTCCCTCCTCAGCTCAACTGTTGGAGAGACACATATCTCCCCCCTATATTTATTTCAGCGCCCCCATTTGTGATCCCATTTACGTGGACATCCCCTGCCTTTATAAACTGTTTTTTCGGCGATCATGGCATGGTCCATATCTTTTGCCCAATCTCTCAGCAGTGGTAAAGTGTCTATACCCCATTTCTGGGCTATATTTCGTTTCGCTATGCACCACCCCATCGTGGCCCACGATTGCTCGGCTTGCGTGAGGTCTGTTGCTTCCCAGATATTGAGAAGACACAGTGTGGGATTTGAGAGGATGGGCTTATCACACGTTCTGGTCAGTTGTCTGGTCACGTCCGTCCAATATTGCTGTATGTGAGGGCAGCCCCATAGGATGTGCAGGAATGTTCCCGGTTGGTTACAGTGTCGGAGGCAGAGAGCGTCTGGTCGCCTACCTAAGCGATGTAGTAGGATGGCATCAAAATATACTCGATGAAGAATTTTAATCTGCACCAGGCGAAGTCGCATCGGGATGGCTATCTCGCGGGGTGAGGATAACGCTTCTAGCCAATCTTCATCGGCTAATTTTCCCAGGTCACCCTCCCAAGACGTCCTCAGCTTCAACATTGGATCGACTCTTTTATTAATCAATTTCCTATATGTGAGAGAGACGGCCTTGCGGGTCATAGGATCCAGCAAGAGCCGGTCCTCCAGGGAGAGGAATCTGGAAGGGGGTATCCCCAGGGAGGGCAGAGTCAATAGCATGACTGATTTGGAGGTATCGAAATTTCTCCGTCGGCGCTAGCTGGTACCTTTTCTGGAGGTCCGAGAATGACGCCTTCTTGTCCTTGATCCACAAGTCGTTAACTGTAGAGATCCCAATTTTGTCCCATTTATCAAATCCTGCACAGGCGCTAAGCCGTCCCAGGATATCCGGTTCCCATAGAGGGGTAGCCTTCGTGAGGCGCCCCTGCCAGCCCATCCGCCTCTGCGCACCGTGCCACACTTCCACCGTACGTGCTGTAGGACCGGTCAAGCACAATTTCCTGTGGTTCGTATACAGAGCTCTATTGTAACCTCCTCTCCCCAGCAACCAGTGGTCAGTGCGAAAGCTGGGATCATCATGCCGCCCGAACACCCATTGATTGATGGCTATCAATTGTGAAGCCTGATAGTAAAGGCGCAGATCCGGTAGACCTATACCCCCATCATACCATCCCATAGTAAGCTTGGCCATGGCTATACGAGGCGGCCTGTCGTCCCATAATAAATCACGTACGGCCGCATCAATCTGCCGGAAGTAAGATTCGGGGATCGGAATGGGAGTGTTTTGTAGCGTGTATAAAAAGCGTGGCAGAGCGAGCATTTTGAATAAGGATGCGCGCCCTAACAAGGTAAGGGGGAGTGTTTTCCAATGCGTGACGTCTGATCGAAACCTCTGTAGCGGCCCCAACAGGTTCCGCTCAAAAAACAGTGTGGCATCCATAGTGATAAAAATCCCTAAGTACCGAAAGCCCTGGGAGGCTACCGGAATATCGTATCCTCGAGGACTCCGCGGTGGTTGTCCCCAAAGGGGATACATCTGGGATTTTGACCAGTTTATTTGATACCCAGAGTGTGCCCCAAAAATATGAAAAATATGGAGTACACGGTGCAGCGAGCGCGTCGGTGAGGCAAGATAAAGCAAGATATCATCCGCATAGAGCAATATGCGGTCTTCGTGCTCAGCCATCCATCGAAGGCCTCTAATGCCCGGGTCTCCCCTTATCCATACCACCGGCGGCTCCAAGACCATGGCAAAAAGGAGAGGTGATAACGGGCATCCCTGCCTTGTGCCACGGCACAGTGGGAAAGAAGTAGAGCGATGATTGTTCACTGAAACATGAGCCATGGGTTGTGCATATAACAATTTGACCCATCCCATATATTTGGGTCCGAACCCGATGCGGCCAAGAACTGCGAACAAATAGTCCCATGCTATGGTGTCAAACGCCATTTTGGCGTCAAGTGTCAGCAGAATCGCTTCCTCTTCTAGAGTGCCTACACGGCCCAATACCCCATTGTTAGTCTTGGCATCTTTTGGCGTGTTTCCCCTGACTTTTTGCTTTCTGACCTCCCGGTTTTGACTCTGTTTTTGCTGTTGTAATGATTCTGCGCACTTTCCTCACTGCTGTCCAGTGGGAATGTGCAAGTGCTCCTGTATAAAATGTGTTATGGATTGGTGTTTCCATGATTGGCCTATTTGGTTTATCTGTCAGTCCCTTGTAAAGTGCACTGCGAGTGCCAGGGCCTATAGACCAAATGCTGTTGGTGGGCTGCAGCACTGGATTGTGCCACCCACGCAAACAGCCCGTAAAGTGTAACTCAGGCCTGCCATCGCAGAGCCTGTGCGCAGCCTGGGGCTGCCATGTCGACTTGGCAAGTGCACACACTTGCAAGTCCCTAAACCTTCCCTTTGCTACATGTTAGTCACCCCTAAGGTAGGCCCAAGGTACCCCTGTGGGCAGGGTGCGTTGTACGCGAAAGGTAGGACATGCCCTGGTGTGTGCGGCATGTCCTGATAGTGAATTACAGCCTAGTTCGTTTTTCACTATTGCAAGGCTACCTGTTCCCCTAGGCCAGAACGGGCAGTTTTGATTATTACAGTTTATAATCCTAACTGACCCCGGGAACATGGTAGAAACTCGAGTTTAGTATGCCTGGACTCAGAATGATAAAATGCATCTTTTAGTGAAGTTGGTTTTAACATTCTGTGTTTGAAAATACCACTTTTAGAAAGTGGGTATTTTCTTGTCTAACCATCCAAGCCTGCCTCTGCGAGGTTGTGTATTCCTTGTCTGGAGTGTGAGTGACAGGGGCTGGGGGATGCCAGGAGACAGGGTGAGTCAGCACAGGGCTGAATAGCAAGATCTACATGTAGATGGGTGGGAGGGGTCGCACCTGGGCCCTGAATAGGACAGTGCCTTCCCTCCACAATGCTGGCTCCACCTCCTGTGGTGCGTCTGATGTCCCTGGCCTACTCACTGAAAGAAGGGACGGAGACTTGTCAACAAAGTGCTCCAGAACTGGTTTGGACTAGGCAAAGGCCTCTCTGCCTTCAGAGAACAAAGGAATTTGGGATATAAATATTGGGGCCCTGACCCCATGAATTTAGATCTCGCTGGAATCAAGGAACCTGCCAAGACGAAGAGCTGGAAGAGCTGCCAGGAGGAGTACTGCCCCTTTGCTGTGTTGTTGCTTTGTTGGGTTGGCCTGCAGCTGCTGCTTCTGCCTTGGGCAGTGAAAGGACTGAACTTTCTACAAACTTGTGCTGAGTATCTCCAAGGGCCTGAAACCGAGCTGGCCTCCTGTTAAGAAGTCTCAGGGACTACAAAGACTTCACAAGCCTCTGGGTACCACTTCTGGAACGCTGTTTCAGTTGCCACAGAGGAAGGGAACTGCAACCGACTCCGTCAACCAAATCCATCCCTGACCGCATCGCCCCGCTTCGCATCGCAACCCTGGTCTCACCGTGGGCGACGTCCGACGCCGCCAACATCGAGCCGTTGCTTGCACCGTGACCTGTGGGCACCGCAGTTCGCATCGCATCGCTTCACTGAACCAACCGGACCCGACCGACGCGGTCGCTGCAACTGGCTCAAGAGTCGTGACCGCACCGCATTTGGGGCACCGCTCGCACGTCTGCGACGCACCGCTCCGACTCGCACCGCTGTCCGACGCCAGCTCCCGCACTCCGGCTTGGTCGCCCGCGTCGCAACCTGTCAGCACCGCATCGAGCATCGTCTCACCCTGCATCGCACGCCTTGGACTCACCGACTCCGTCTGCACGACGCTCATCGAGCCGCTGCCTGCACCGCATCGAGGGACACCGCACCTTGCATCGCTCCGTCTTGCACCGCAACCGCGACGAACGCCGACCGGCTCGTACACTCCGTACCAGCCACAACGAGAAAGGTACTGTAACCGAGTCTGTTCATGACTCTGCTGGCCCGTATCGACGCGGTCGGCTGGAACTGTTAGACTCTGTGGTTTTCAGCATCCCGGTAGGCTCGGACGGAGCTACCGACTCGTACGAACTTTGCTTTTGTGCTATTCCTGCAAAGAAGAAGTTACCGTATCAAGTATTCATTCGTAAAGTATAGTATTGTGGATTTTTGTCGTAATTGGTCTTGTCTTGAGTATATAAAATATTGGTTATTTTTCTAAACTGGTGTGGTGTCCGTTTGTAGTGCTTACACTGTATTACTGTTGGTTATGTGAAAATGCTTTACACACTGCCTCTGAATTAAGCCTGACTGCTCGTGCCAAGCTACCACGAGGGTGAGCAGGGGTTACTTCACGAGTGTAACACCCTTACCCTGACTAGGAAGAAGGGTCCCTACTTGGACAAAGGTGCAAGCCCTTGCCAACTAGAGATCCCATTTCTAACATTGGTTGTCAGCGGTGAGGATAGGACTTGTGTTTGCACTTGACTTACAGTGATTGGTGTGCACTACTACCATATCGCAGACCATTACGTACCACATACTGGTTCTTTTTCTTTTGGCCTATTTTTGATCTTGCCAGTTTTCAACTCACGACTTTTGTCATGCCTGAATCAATTGCATCATCCGTTGCATCTCTGGAAGTTATCTTTGAGGAGGATAGGTTGGAATCCTACGCCGTAAAGGAGTTACGAGCGATTTGTAAAAACCTGAAAGTCCAAATTAAAGGCCTCACAAGGAAGGAGGAGCTACAGAAGGCGCTGAGGGCCTGGGTAGCAGCCAGACATGCCAATGGGCAGCCTGGTGATCTCAGTGAGGAGGTGGAGGAGCCTATTTCCAGGGTGGATGTGCTTTTGGGTAGGGGGAACCCGCCAGGTCAGGCAGCAGCAGTCTGTCCCCAGAGGAGCTGGAGGACAGGCGAGAGGCAAGGCAGTTTGAGCTGCAGAAGCTCAGGCTGGAGAGTGAGCGGGAGGAGAAGAGATTGGCCATAGAGGAGAGGAAGATGCTCTTAGAGCATGAGAGAGAACTGAAGGAGCTAGAACTTAGGAGTAAGTCAGGCTCAGATGGTGGCAGCAATTCGTCCAGAAAGGCAGACAGGATTGTGCACATTCCCAAGAACGTAGGCAAGGAGTTCAAGAAGGGGGATGACATACAAAGGTGGTTTCAGGGTTATGAGGCAGCCATACACATGAATGGGGTCCCTGAGGAGAATTGGGGCGCAGGATTGTGGCCACTTTTCCCTGAAGAAGCAAGGGATGCTCTGATAGCTTTGGGTAAGGGGTATCACCTCACCTATGCTGACATGAAGGATGCCCTTCTCACGAAGTATGGTCTTACTCCTGAAAAGTACAGGGATCAGTTCAGGTCCAGTAAGAAGTCTGATGCCAACACTTGGTTGGAATGTGTGGATGTGTTCTGCAGGTCCCTGGATGGTTGGGTGAAGGGCAGTAGCGTAACAGATTTTCAGGGGCTCTACAACTTGATTGCATGGGAGCACTTGTCTAGTCTATGTTTTGCAGATCTGCGCCAGCACCTAGTGGATAGTAAGCTAACTGACCCCAGGAAGCTTGCTATGGAAGCGGACCGCTGGGTGAGTACCAGGATCCACAAGAAAGCGTTTGGGGAGACTCAGCCAAAGGTGGGCAGGGTCCCCAGCAGAAAGGTGGGGGGGACAAGGGTAAAGCACAGGAGTTCTCTAAAGGGCACCAAACTAGTACCCAGGGTAAAGGTTCCCAGCCCCCGGTGATAAGAAGAAAGGGGTCTCTACAGGGAAGCCTGTTGAGACCGGCCCCCACAAGTGTTATGCATGTGACCAGGTAGGTCACTTTAAGGGGGACCCCAAGTGCCCGAAGGGGACACAGCCACCCACCGGTGGACAGTCCAAAGTGTTGGCTAGTGTAGCGCTTGGGGAGGAGGGGTGCCCACAGGAGGGTGGGGATCCCGCAGAAATGACCCTTGTCTCACTAGGGGACAGTGAGATGGTCCCAGGAAACCAGGTGCCCCCTAACACGAAGAAATATAGCACCTGGGTGACCATTAATGGGAACAGGGTAGAGGCTCTCAGAGATACTGGAGCCAGTGTGACCTCAGTCCGGTGTCACCTGGTGTCTGAGAAGCAAGTAGTCCCAGGAGCATTCCACCAAGTAGTTGCTGTCGACAACTCTGAGCGCCAGTGTATGGTGGCGCAGGTTCCCTTTGAATGGGGGGTCTCAGGTCCCTTAAGGGTGGTTGTGAGCCCTACCATGCCTGTAGATTGTCTGCTAGGAAATGACCTGGAGCAGTCCTCATGGAAGGAGGTTGAGCTCAGGTCTCACTTGGAGATGCTTGGGTTACCAGAGTGGGCATGCGTGTCTACTCGGTCAATGGCAGCCAGAAAGGGTGATCAAGAGGACTTGAAGCCTGAAACAGTGGCCCAAGTCCCTGCCAAGAGAAAGGGCAGGGGGCGAGGGAAACCGGCCCCGAAGTTCCCACGGACCGGGAGGAGGCGGACCTCGAGGGGACGCCCGGGGCCTACAGGGGAGCAGGTAGCCGAACTGGGAGACATCTCTGAGCTGACCCATTGGCAGCAAGAAGGGGGTCCCACCAGGGAGGAGTTCTGCAGGGAGCAGAACGAGTGCCCTACTCTGGAGGGTCTGCGGCGGCAGGCTGCAGACCAGGCAGCTGGTAATCAGTCCGGGTCACATCTGATCTACTGGGAGAGTGGTCTCCTATACAGTGAGCCTAAGGTTGCTGAGCCTGGGTCAGCCCGTGTGCTGGTGGTACCCCAGCGCTTCAGGACCTTCCTACTGGGTCTGGCTCATGACGTGCCTTTGGCAGGACATTTGGGGCAGGACAAGACCTTTGACAGGCTTGTCACCCACTTCTTTTGGCCCCAAATGCGAAGGCAGTCAGATGCACACTGTAGGTCTTGCCAAACTTGCCAGGCAAGTGGTAAGAGTGGGAGGAAGGTCAAAGCTCCTCTCCAACCTTTTCCTGTTGTTGGAACACCCTTTGAAAGGGTAGGGATGGATATTGTGGGGCCACTGGATCCCAAGACAGCCATGGGCAACAGGTACATCCTGGTCTTGGTGGACCATGCCACCCGGTACCCGGAGGCAATCCCTCTCAGGACAACGACGGCGCCAGTGGTGGGCCGGGCGTTAATGGGGATCTTTTCCCGTGTGGGATTCCCCAGAGAGGTGGTTTCTGATAGGGGGACCAATTTCATATCGAAGTATATGACATCCCTGTGGAAGGAGTGTGGTGTAACCTACAAGTTCACCACTCCTTACCACCCACAAGGAAACGGTCTGGTGGAGAGATTCAACCAGACCTTGAAAGGCATGATCAAGGGTCTAACAGAACCCATGAGGCGTAAGTGGGACGTCCTCTTGCCATGCCTACTCTTTGCGTACAGGGAGGTGCCTCAGAAGTCTCTTGGGTACAGCCCCTTTGAGCTCCTGTATGGCCACCCTGTCAGAGGACCTCTGAGTTTGGTAAAGGAAGGCTGGGAGGCAGCTCCCAGGAAAACTCCCCAGGATGTATTTAGCTACATGCTGGCCTTTAGAAACCAAACTGCCCGCTTCAGGAAACTCGCTCAGGCGAACCTGGAAGCAAGCCAGGAAGAAATGAAGAGATGGTATGACCAGAATGCCACTCTGGTCGAATTTCAACCTGGGCAAAAAGTGTGGGTCATGGCCCCAGTAGCACCTTGTGCCTTGCAGGACAAGTGGACTGGGCCATATGAGGTAAAGGAGCGCAAAAGTGACGTCACCTACCTGGTGGATTTGCAGGCTCCAAGGAACCCTTTGAGGGTCCTTCACGTGAACCGCCTCAAGCCCCACTTCGAGAGGTCCGAAGTGAGTATGCTCTTGGCGACAGATGATGGGGTGGAAGAGGAGAGTGAGCCTCTCCCTGACCTCCTGTCTACCAAGGAGCATGATGGGTCAGTAGAGGGTGTGATCCTCTCCCCTACTCTGACTCAGGAGCAGCAGGGGACTGTCGCCAGTTGTTGGGACAGTTCGCCCCACTGTTCTCTCTGACCCCGGTGTTACTCACTGGTGTACCCATGACGTGGACACCGGTGACAGCCATCCTGTGAAGCACAAGATTTACAGGTTGACTGACCGGGTCAGAGCCAGCATCAAGGAGGAGGTCTCTAAGATGTTGGCGTTAGGGGTGATTGAGCCCTCCCACAGTCCTTGGGCCAGCCCAGTGGTCTTGGTCCCAAAGGCTGCGGCGCCCGGTGCCACTCCAGAACTCCGGTTTTGTGTGGACTACCGTGGGCTCAATGCCGTCACCAGGACTGACGCGCACCCCATCCCCAGAGCTGATGAGCTCATTGATCGGTTGGGAGCTGCCCGGTTCCTCAGCACGTTTGATTTGACGTCTGGGTACTGGCAGATTGCCTTAACCGATGGGGCCAAGGAGAGATCAGCATTCTCAACCCCAGAAGGTCATTACCAATTCCGGGTGATGCCCTTTGGGTTGAAGAATGCCCCTGCCACCTTTCAGAGGTTGGTCAATCAGGTGTTGGCCGGGCTGGAGGATTTCAGTGCCGCCTACCTGGATGACATTGCTGTGTTCAGTTCCAGCTGGGAAGAACATTTACAGCACCTTGAGAAAGTGTTGAGGGCTCTGCAAGGTGCAGGCCTCACGATCAAGGCCAGTAAGTGCCAGATCGGGCAGGGTTCTGTGGTGTACTTGGGACACCAGGTAGGAAGCGGCCAGGTGGCGCCCCTACAACCCAAGATTGACACCATTCTGGCTTGGGAACCCCCAAGACCCAGACAGAGGTGAGAGCCTTCTTAGGTCTCACCGGTTACTATAGGAGATTTGTTAAGGGCTATGGCACCATCGTTGCCCCCTTAACAGAGCTGACCTCTAAGAGGCAGCCCAGGAAAGTGATCTGGACTGAGTCCTGCCAGAAAGCTTTTGATGCCCTGAAGGCAGCCATGTGCACGGCGCCCGTGCTCAAGGCACCTGACTTCTCCAAAGAATTTGTCGTGCAGACTGACGCTTCAGAGCCTGGTGTGGGAGCGGTGCTCTCACAACTGAACGAAGAGGGCCTGGATAAGCCTGTAGTCTTCCTTAGCAGGAGACTACTTCTCAGGGAACAGAGGTGGAGTGCCATAGAAAGGGAAGCTTTTGCTGTGGTCTGGGCACTGAAGAAGTTGAGACCATACCTGTTTGTGACTCACTTCCGGGTTCAGACAGACCACAGGCCCCTCAGATGGTTGATGCAAATGAGGGGTGAGAATCCAAAACTGCTGAGGTGGTCCATCTCCCTACAGGGAATGGACTTTACGGTGGAACACCGTCCTGGTACAGAACACGCCGACGCAGATGGTCTGTCCAGGTTCTTCCGCCTTAGTGAAGAGAACTCCAATGGGGTTGGGTAGTTCTCCCTACTTTCAGCTGGAGGGGACATGTGTTAGACTTGGCATCTTTTGGCGTGTTTCCCCTGACTTTTTGCTTTCTGACCTCCCGGTTTTGACTCTGTTTTTGCTGGTGTAATGATTCTGCGCACTTTCCTCACTGCTGTCCAGTGGGAAAGTGCAAGTGCTCCTGTATAAAATGTGTTATGGATTGGTGTTTCCATGATTGGCCTATTTGGTTTATCTGTCAGTCCCTTGTAAAGTGCACTGCGAGTGCCAGGGCCTATAGACCAAATGCTGTTGGTGGGCTGCAGCACTGGATTGTGCCACCCACGCAAACAGCCCGTAAAGTGTAACTCAGGCCTGCCATCGCAGAGCCTGTGCGCAGCCTGGGGCTGCCATGTCGACTTGGCAAGTGCACACACTTGCAAGTCCCTAAACCTTCCCTTTGCTACATGTTAGTCACCCCTAAGGTAGGCCCAAGGTACCCCTGTGGGCAGGGTGCGTTGTACGCGAAAGGTAGGACATGCCCTGGTGTGTGCGGCATGTCCTGATAGTGAATTACAGCCTAGTTCGTTTTTCACTATTGCAAGGCTACCTGTTCCCCCTAGGCCAGAACGGGCAGTTTTGATTATTACAGTTTATAATGTTAACTGACCCCGGGAACATGGTAGAAACTCGAGTTTAGTATGCCTGGACTCAGAATGATAAAATGCATCTTTTAGTGAAGTTGGTTTTAACATTCTGTGTTTGAAAATACCACTTTTAGAAAGTGGGTATTTTCTTGTCTAACCATCCAAGCCTGCCTCTGCGAGGTTGTGTATTCCTTGTCTGGAGTGTGAGTGACAGGGGCTGGGGGATTCCAGGAGACAGGGTGAGTCAGCACAGGGCTGAATAGCAAGATCTACATGTAGATGGGTGGGAGGGGTCGCACCTGGGCCCTGAATAGGACAGTGCCTTCCCTCCACAATGCTGGCTCCACCTCCTGTGGTGCGTCTGATGTCCCTGGCCTACTCACTGAAAGAAGGGACGGAGACTTGTCAACAAAGTGCTCCAGAACTGGTTTGGACTAGGCAAAGGCCTCTCTGCCTTCAGAGAACAAAGGAATTTGGGATATAAATATTGGGGCCCTGACCCCATGAATTTAGATCTCGCTGGAATCAAGGAACCTGCCAAGACGAAGAGCTGGAAGAGCTGCCAGGAGGAGTACTGCCCCTTTGCTGTGTTGTTGCTTTGTTGGGTTGGCCTGCAGCTGCTGCTTCTGCCTTGGGCAGTGAAAGGACTGAACTTTCTACAAACTTGTGCTGAGTATCTCCAAGGGCTTGAAACCGAGCTGGCCTCCTGTTAAGAAGTCTCAGGGACTACAAAGACTTCACAAGCCTCTGGGTACCGTTTCTGGAACGCTGTTTCAGTTGCCACAGAGGAAGGGAACTGCAACCGACTCTGTCAACCGAATCCATCCCTGGCCGGTGACCTGTTTGCACCGCAGACCGCATCGCCCCGCTTCGCATCGCAACCCTGGTCTCACCGTGGGCGACGTCCGACGCCGCCAACATTGAGCCGCTGCTTGCACCGTGACCTGTGGGCACCGCAGTTCGCATCGCATCGCTTCACTGAACCAACCGGACCCGACCGACGCGGTCGCTGCAACTGGCTCAAGAGTCGTGACCGCACCGCATTTGGGGCACCGCTCGCACGTCTGCGACGCACCGCTCCGACTCGCACCGCTGTCCGACGCCAGCTCCCGCACTCCAGCTTGGTCGCCTGCATCGCAACCTGTCAGCACCGCATCGAGCATCGTCTCACCCTGCATCGCACGCCTTGGACTCACCGACTCCGTCTGCACGACGCTCATCGAGCCGCTGCCTGCACCGCATCGAGGGACACCGCACCTTGCATCGCTCCGTCTTGCACCGCAACCGCGACGAACGCCGACCGGCTCGTACACTCCGTACCAGCCACAACGAGAAAGGTACTGTAACCGAGTCTGTTCATGACTCTGCTGGCCCGTATCGACGCGGTCGGCTGGAACTGTTAGACTCTGTGGTTTTCAGCATCCCGGTAGGCTCGGACGGAGCTCCCGACTGCGTACGAACTTTGCTTTTGTGCTATTCCTGCAAAGAAGAAGTTACCGTATCAAGTATTCATTCGTAAAGTATAGTATTGTGGATTTTTGTCGTAATTGGTCTTGTCTTGAGTATATAAAATATTGGTTATTTTTCTAAACTGGTGTGGTGTCCGTTTGTAGTGCTTACACTGTATTACTGTTGGTTATGTGCAAATGCTTTACACACTGCCTCTGAATTAAGCCTGACTGCTCGTGCCAAGCTACCACGAGGGTGAGCAGGGGTTACTTCACGAGTGTAACACCCTTACCCTGACTAGGAAGAAGGGTCCCTACTTGGACAAAGGTGCAAGCCCTTGCCAACTAGAGATCCCATTTCTAACACCCATGCAGACGACGCAGGTTACGTGCCGTGTTCCATCCCGGCATGAATCCCGACTGATCTGGATGAATCAAGTCGGTGAAATAGGGGAGCAGACGGGTCGCCAAAAGTTTTGCGAGAATTTTAGCCTCTACCGTGATCAGAGAGATAGGCCTATACGAGGCACATTCATCTACCGGCTTACCAGGTTTATGAATGACTACAATAGTGGCCTCACGAATATCTGTCAGGAGGAGGGCTTTCTCGTAACTTTCGTTATATAGGTTTAGTAAGTGAGGAGTTAATTTGAAAGCCATAGGCTTGAACAATTCGATCGGGAGCCCGTTCGGGCCCATCGCTTTGCCCGCGCGAATGTCTTGAATTGCCTTATGAATCTCTTCAACCGACAAGTCAACTTCCAGCACCTCCTTATCCTGTTCTGAGAGGCACGGCACTCCCCTGACTTGTTTTTTAGCTTCCTGCTTTATACGGTATTGCCTTTGAGCATTTGGGGAAACTCTTAACGGGATCATGTTGTGGGTTGAATCCTCATCCCAACCAACATGATTTTTGTACAATGCTGGAGCTAGGGCAACCGCCCACTCCTGCACATATGCATGTTTTAGGTGACTGGGAACGAGGTCGGAAAATGCTGGAAAAATTACCGTTTCTCCCCTAGGGCACTCCATGACAAATGCTGGCGGCCAGTCTTGTTCTGCTAATAGAATGTCATAACCAGATGACAGATTTTTCCAAAAGAGACCTTTAATTTTTCTGGGTTTGTCCCCCTCCATCCGGAGTGTTATCTCATGTAACTTATGTGGGACACTTACCCGAGTATCAGGTGATTCCACCGTGATATACTCACTCAACTCCGCTGTCACCAGAAATTCCTTCAGGTTCTGGCGAGCTATTGTTACTTCTGCCACGCTGTCTAGCATCGTCAGAGCCCATTCCCCGTTCAGAAGCTGTGTCCTCAGAAACTGGGCATGCCTGATCTTGAGACCTGCTACCTTCTTCTTTTTGAACTGAGGTTTCTGTTTTTGTTTATCTTCTTTTTTAGGTGCTCTAGTCCGCAGCGCGTTGCGTGTCTCTGGACTTTGTACGCTCCTCTGACCGTCCTTCCCTCTCGGAGTTTTTTGATGAACCCTGAAAGGAACGAGAGGAATGTGTATCAGTATCCTGATACCTGTCAGGTTTTTTAATATTATCCCTATTCCTGAGGTTATACCTCCTTTCAGAGGGCTCCTGTTGAGGAGACCTACCTCTGGATTGAGATCTGTGTCTTTAGACTTTTGTTGTTTCTTATTTTTCCACTTCTTTTTAGAAGAAGTAGGCATCTGCTTTGTAGTGTCCTTTTCAGGACTGCCCACCAGTTGTGGTTTTAATGCTTTTCCACCTAGACTGTCTCTGCCTAATTCTGCATATGCAGTTTCAATTATTTTAGGTAGTTCGTGTTTTTGATCTATTGGACCGAACTCCTTTAGGCGTTGGCGGATCGCCACTGAAGCTGCTTCCCCCTTAATGTCCTTAATGTTAGCTAGTATTATGGCTGATACCTGGTCAAAGTTATTTAGTAACTTCATCCCTAAGTTAAGGGCAGGTTCTGCTCCGTACTCATTTTGTATCTGTCTCAATACATCTGGTACTACTGCTAAGGACGGGATACCATGTGTTCTGGTATATATGGCAGCAAAGACTGAACCCCAAGAGGTGCAGTCCTCTACTTGTGGTGTGATCCCCATGGGCAAGCAGATTGTTAGTATTCTGTGTTTTTCATAGGTGGTAGTATTCAGGAATACTGCCTCAAGCTGAGTTATTTTCTGAGCTATCCAGAATGGGATTTGTTTGCGTTTTGCGGGCATTTTGCCCATTACCGCGTGTAATGTTTGAGGAGTAATTTTATTTCCTGTACCCTGGACTGGAGTACTATTTGCTGCAGCTGGTGCAGGTTGGATTGTTAAAGTCCTCATGACGAATTGTGTCAGGTTTCTGTAGATTTTCATTAAATCTCTGTGTTGTACGAGTAATTCTGGCTGTGGCATTGTTCCAATGTCAGGGTGCGGTGTATAAGCCGCTAGTATTGGCCATGTGGCCCGTCTCCTCCGAGCGGGCCTAATCTTACTCTGTGTCGTACGTGGGGTAGGACGCCATTATACCAGTAAAAATGTTCCTGGTAAGTGAGTGGAATCTCTATGTCCTCGAACGGGGAATATTCTCTTGGTGCATCTCCTGCTATGTAGTAGTGAAATGTATTTGTTATTGCATTTGTTGCTGGGAATGTAACCCATGAATAGAACACCTCTGTTTTGTTTGATTCGTGTGCCTCAATCACGAAAACAACCATGCCTCCCTTGGCTGGTAAGCCATTTTCTAATAGTCTTATGGTGACTGTCCTTCTGAATTTTGGTGCAATCTGTATTGCATCCTCGGTATCTTCTCCTCCTGTTAAGAAATTCAGGTCAACTGTCTCATCCCCTGCCTCGGAATCAGGCATGTTTAGAGGAAGAAGTGTTCACAGGGAACTAAGATGAGGTGTTATGCACAATTTAGGAACTAAATGTCCTTCAAGCTTGATTAACCAACAGCCAATAAATAGTATTCTCGTACTACTCAGCTGTGGCGGATTTTGTGCCCACCCACTCCAGACGTCTCTGGGGATTTGTGAGTAGGTTCTCTGAGAATAGCACGACTGAACTACTCAGATTCTACTGTTAAATAAGTACCCAACCAACGTTGGCGGCGCCATGTCGTGTAGTTCCTGTAGTACCCATGCAGGACCTGCGCGTTTGGATAACATAAACTGTGGGCTTGGTGACTGACTGGCTCTGTGCACCCCCACCGTGTATGTTAGCCTGATTTGCATTAGCTAGCTCACAGTGCCACTAGAATCTCCTCTTATCGGGGAGAGATTAGTTTCTGGCAACCTTAGATCATGACAACCCTAATTCCTCAGAATCGTGGAAAAAATGTACTACCTTTCGCTCAGTCACTCATGCTTACTTATTCGGTTTGTCTCAGAGAGTTACACAGAATAAACAGTCTGGGCGTTTCAATAAGTATTTATTGAACAGTTGTTATTCTATTGTAAAATATATGTGCTGCAGTAACCAGCATACAATAGCAGAGATATATTATCAGCAGTACGATAAAAGCAAAGGGATAGAACAGTTCTACCATATTGCAATAATCATGAATACATACATGAATATAAAAAGCATTATGAAAAGTGCGCATACTCCTACAATGCCTAACTAGATGTACCTGAGTGTACCTAGCATATGTGTAGGGCTAAAAGTCTTAGAGCCAAGAATCCTTCTAGGATGTAGTCGAAGCCCCATACCTGAATAGAGAGAGTGTGGGACCCCGTCCTGGTCTCGAGTTGGACAACCCGCAAGGGCTGTGTTAGACCGCTGTCAGCTGGAGCGACTGCATGCAGGAGCCTCAGCGTCTCTGGTCAGTGTGTCAGCATGGAAGTCTCGGTTCCCTCTGTCTTACCGGGGTAAAATGTGGTGTATTTATACCCTGAAGACTCTAGTTGCTTCGTATGGTTTGTATTGGCCCTTGTTAGGTGTGAGGAAGACGTCAGGGGTGAACTTTGTACATACATATTATGCAGGTGGTGTATTCCTAGAGAGCCATGCATAATTAATGAGTACAGTGTGGGCCTGTGTTTGGGGAAAACCCTGCTGTATTCAAAACCACAGACTAGATAACGTTCAGCCCTCAGAGCTCGTTGTGTACTAGCGAGGTGAAAGATCATGCCTATATAAGGAATCATGACTATAATAGGACATGTACAGTTATGACCGTAATAGGGCATATGCGGCTTTGACCATAATAGGGCAAGTACGAATATGACCGTATTAGGGCAAATACGAATACGTCCATTTTAGGGCATGTATGAACGGGTCTACATTAGGGCCTCTATACAGGACATAACAAAGATGGGACCAGACCACTTTGCAAAGTGAAAGAACAAGGAAAAGGAAATTGTGCGGCATGAGGCCACCGCAGAAGAAGAGAAAAGAAGAAGAGAAAACAAAGAAGAGAAGAGTGTGTGATCAGACATCTGGCACACCAGAAGATAAAGAAGATGACTGAGTGCAAGAACATCCGGGGTGGAGCACAGTACCTTGGTAACATCGGTGGCACCATGAGAGGCTGGCTTTCCAGAAGTCTTTGGTTACAACAAGAAGACCTGGCACCTGCAGATGTGAGCAAGCTGGACCATTGGTAAAATCCACCTTTAGGGTCGCCCGGGAGACTGGATTGTGGACCTGCTCGGACATCCTGAGTGACCTCGGATGTGAGGTCTAGATGAGGATCCAATCACACCACAACAGACAGTGGAGATCCAGGGGCAAGGGCCTCAGGGACGGCTGGTGATAGCGGGGTTCTTTCAAAGACCAGCCTATCAATGCCAGTGCACCAGAGTCTGGATGGCAGGAGTAATTCTATCCAGAAACAACTACCCTTCAGGTGGAGTGAGGGACTTGAAGGTGGGACTCGTAGCGCATCCTCCACGAACCTAGAGGGTGGCGTTGGAGTGGCACACCTAAGTACACTCTGTCCAGTGGAAGCCTGGTGAAGAGGGCCTCTGGGACATCCCTTGAGAGGGGAACACCCAGGAGAGTGGCATCCTTGTGAGAGAAGGATGTCTGTAACTATTCCACCACGCTGCCTCAGCTGGAAGCACTGTTGCCTCGGCGATGTTTAAACAACAACCAAGATGTCATCCGTCATCAGAGGCTTGATGTTCGTGGAGCCAGGACGTATTTTGTGAAAATTTAACATCTGACAGATTTACGATCACTCCACCTGCGCCGTCACAGAGAACTATATATATATACATATAAATATAGAAAGACTTTGGGTGTCAACTTTCATGCCTTGAGTCCAGGGAGGACCAGACCCATGGTGCACCACTGAACTGTGCCAAATAGAACTGGTGGCCCTAGCTGCAGTTGTACCATTATCCTGTTATGAAAGTAGCTGAATAGAGTCAGTGGAAGTTTTCTATTGTTGTTTTATTCTCTCCTTAGGTTGGACTTTGTTGTCCCAGTTTGTGGAGGGATGTAGCGACCTGCTGGTCACTGTTCTAGTCTTTCCTTGTACCAGCCACTCCCCGAGGGCTGGCTTACACTCTTCCCCACACCCATCCAACATAGGTGTCAGAGGACATGTGACCCTGATAATAAAAGGGGCCGGGCGCACGTGCCCTGGGCCAGTTCTACCAACCATAATGTAGTGTCATTGTCCTGATTCTATATGCATGGGAGCCTAGGGCCCCACAACGTTACACACTTGGACCACAGCAGGCGCCAGACAGCGAAATAGCACAGTAAGCCTGAAGACAGAGGTCCACGCGCAAGTCATAATTTTGCATCCTGACAGGTAGATCCCATGTAGCAGTTGGATAGGACTGAGGGGGCAGGCCAAAGGAGGTTGGTGCGGTAGAAGCAAGGTGCTCCTAACTGTGCCAACAAATGAGGTAGATATTCGTATAACTCTTGTAGCCTCCCCAGAGAAGAGGTGATTGATAATGGAGATGCAACCCCAGGAGACCAGGAGATCCCATGAGATGTTTCCATTGTCTGGCCTATGGTGGGCTCGGGTGGAGGCCAGAAAAGGTCTTATTTGCCTCAGTGAAGGAGTTCCGTTTGACAGTTGTGTCCCAGAGCTCCTAATCATCTTCCACCTTGCTACATCTAACATATTTTTCTTTCTATTCGGGTTTCTCTAAAAAATCTGAACTGTTCGTATGAAATTTTTCATGGTTCCTTACTTTCAATCTTGCTAAATCTCACAGTTTATGAACTGTTTTACTCAAGTTCCTGGTATTGACGAGGACTACATTTTTGAACTTGTGACGTCATGGTGTCTCTTCCACAACCAGCAGATGATGTGAAAAGTAGATTCTGAGCGAGCTATTAACTGTGACTTGCTTT
Organism: Calotriton arnoldi; assembly: GCA_963921515.1. Lineage (NCBI taxonomy): Eukaryota > Metazoa > Chordata > Amphibia > Caudata > Salamandridae > Calotriton > Calotriton arnoldi. The sequence continues at coordinate 348,771 of CAWUFW010005641.1, read as the reverse complement.
CAGTGATCTATTTTCAAACAATTAAGAAAAACTGCCTAGTAAGAATAACAGTGGGCAAAAATAAAACTGTTTACTCACCATTGGTGAGAACCAGGAAATGTTGCCTAGAAATATTCTCTGATTAGGCATGCCCTAGTTCTATTTCAGTTCATTCCCCTGGAGGCCCTGACCAGGGGCATACTGGACACGTAATGGCATGGGGTGGAAAGCTGATAAGCATCACAAGTCCCACTTCCCCCACTTATATTAGTGGTCCCTCAATATTTTTATACTATGCGTAGTTATAATTACCTCTAGTATAAAAAACCTACACAGATTTGTGAGCCGTTGAGTTTTGCAATTTTTCTCCAACCTAGCCACAAGACATTTACAGCAGTCTCATTATTTATTGCCTTCCTCGCATTTAGTTACAGTAGGAGGGCTTCAATCTGTATACCTGATAGCGGACAATTTAAACCACAGAGAAAGCATTGAAAGAGACTTAAATGACAATGGTTAACTATTTTTTTAAACAGGACCTTTTCCTTTTTTTTACTACAAACCCCACACTGTTTCTACATATTTCATCAACCACTAGACTAAAGATTCAATAAGGAGCTAAGCACAGAGTGAAGATGTGATCTGCTTTTTGTAAGGAATAAAAACCTCTGTGATTGCAAGTATATTGCATGTCACCTTAGAGTTCCATGACCATATTAAGACTCTTCCAGTGTATTTGCCTTTTCTTTATAAGCAGTGGTTCTGGGTGGTTAATGTTATGTGTTACTTTACAGATAGGGCATGAAGCAAGTAGATGACTTTTTGGAATTCTGTTGTGGAGATGCTTATGTGATGCCCTGATCAAAGATAACTGCATTTTAAACACCTCCCTCGTCAGGCATGCTACTGTCCCCTGATATGTGCATAACAATATAAATAACAATCTACATTAGACTAGAAAATAGAGGTGACCAATCTCCAGAAAAGATGTACCTATGGTGTTTAAAGTTAAGATCTTTAAACAAGGAATATCACGGACATCTTCAAAAGGCTGCTTACTCTGTTATTGGGTGTCATTATTCATGAATATGTAGACCATCTGGATGGTTAGCAATGTTGAGTGATTAAGAACACTTCCAGTACTTGGGAGGTATGATTTGGATGAAGCAAATCTTATTAATAAGTATGATACGGAACATGATAGAAAAGAGAGATTTCCCTACCTAGGCCAGAAAAAGCTCATGAGGAATCAATTATTTGTAGGTCAAGATACAGACAAAGCGGAAGTGGGTAGTGGAAAAAAAACCCTGATGCATATTAGGCAACCTTTGTAACTGCAAAGTACTAAATATACTTTGTTGAGATCTATGATGCATCGTAAAACCATTCCATCAGGTGGAATAAAACAATCATAAATTCAGAAGTATGTGCACTTTTAGATTGGAGTATGTTAAGGAAAACCCTCAAAAGTAGCAAGGATGTAGGGTAAGGGTTCTCTCAAAAAAGAAAAATTGCTCTCTCTTGAGTAAAAATAGGCTATAAAAAGGGGTAAACACATTTCAACCTTGAGCCTAAATATGGACTGCCTGGCTTAAGTTATGGGCTCTTTGGCATGATCTCTGGAAGTAAAATATTCCCTTAACTTAGCTTGAGGTTTTGTGAATAAATACAATGAGATTGAAATCTGCTGCTGGAGCTTCCAGTAGCTTTGTGAATAGGTCCTAAAATATTTCAACAATTTATATTTTTTATAATTCACAATTTATTTATGTGTTGTACTGAACATTTTAAACATCTTTTTACTTCTTTTATTTTACTTCAAAGCAATTTTGCCTTTTAATTGTTAGTAAGATGTATCAAAACAAAGAACTAAGAACAAAGTATGATAGTTATGGATAATAGAGTCAAACATTTTAGGACAGTTCTGTCTTTCAGATTAGTGAGTTCTGTAACATGGCATTTGTTTGCTGCCATGGTGAGATTATGTAAAATACTGTTATGTAACATATTATTGAGGTCAATTAACTCAAATCAGGAATGTGGCACCTAGTGAGGCACTAAGGCAATGCCAAGGTACTTAAGTCCATTTCTAAGAACACACAAGATTCTAAAATTGCTATTTCTTATGTGAAGCTGAAGTGGAGAGACGCTTCTTGTGGTCAGGTCTAATCACATCAACAAATGTAAGTGCAATTTATTACAAAGATCCAATCCAAGCCTGTATTCCCCAATTCTAATTTCCTGACAAATGTGACACTTCAAAAGACAGTAATTCAGGGTCGTTTGCCGCGGACCAGAATTACTCCGAATTTCCTAGCCACGACGCAAAATCTATTTTGGGATTTACAAAGACATGCCAAACCTGATTTGCGTGGCTTTGCAAAATAAAAAAAGGTCAAGCAAGGCAGAGCCCAGCGCAGCCTAGCACTACCTTGAGTCAGGTAGGCGTTACATGGGTGGAGCATGGGTGTTCCTGTGCATCCACCATGTATTTGAAGCAAAACCCATATTTACAGAGATTTGTAAACATGGATGTGCACCAAAATATCTTTATTTCTCCTCATTACTTCCTCTTTGCATGTATGATGCCTCAAAGGATAGCTTTTGTGCAAGAAGGTATATCGCTTTCTGCACAAAACTCACCTGACCACAACACAGGCCACCTTGCGTCAATACACAAGGGTGCCAGCATTGGTACTGGACAACCACAAAACCGCTAGTGCTACGAGAGAGCAGAGCTGCACAATATCTTTGTAAATATGATGCAGTTCTGCTCTCTCCCATTCACCTAAGGCAGTGCAGTGTCTTCCCATGCTGTGTTGACTGAAATCTTAGTAAATATCCCCCCGAGTTTTGAAACCATTTAAATGGAGAGAATCATGCTTCAAAGAAACAAGATTTCGGCTGCTCCCAAATATGAAGGTCAAGACCGTTCATTAAGAATTACAATAATTTAGAAACATATAAATAGCTCTCCTGGGTATAACATATTATGATTCTCATAACTTTTTGTTAGATCATCATACATGGAATGGAACCAATGATCAACCATGTGATAAAATAATCAAATATGTGAATGAAATTGGCAAAAAAGAACTATTTGAGATATTTGCACAGTGTGAATTAGACAGCCTGTTTCCTTTCTGAGGACCTTTGTTGTTGCATGATGATGTGTCAAATTACTATTGCACTTTCTAATAGAGACATGATTAGGGAAAGTAGATAAAACTGCACAACATACCCGCAGTAGAAAAATACTGCAATAAAATACATCATTTCCACTGGATTGCGTATAACCCAGAAGCGAAAGAAGAGCTGATTTTTGGTTTCACCAAGGTTAGCCTCTGGCTTTATGCTTACAACAAATATGGAAAACCCTACACAGTTAAAATATAAGCACAAAAATAGAATAATTGAAGAAAACAATTGTAAACTGATGAGATGCAACATGTACAAATCAAACATAAGAAAAACACACGTTAGATGCCTTTAAATTCGTGTCGAAAATTGGAGACGATGTGTACAGTTTTTCATAAAAAAGGTTTAACTCAACTTTGAAACTATAGGACAGAATTAGACAGAGCTATTGTATGAACGTAGTTCATAGCCATTGCATATATTCATTGAGAATAAGTTTGACAATCTTTTACAATTTAGATAAAATAGCGATATGACCGTAAACTTAAATATAACAATATACCTCCACTATTATTAATGCTGCTCAATGAAAGTAACATCATGAATGCAGTCGTAAGTTACCACAACTATAGGCAGCCTATATCTAGTTACCCTGAAAAACCCTTCTGCCCTTTGTCATGCTCTTTTCACGTTAGTGACACTAGTGCTATACGTGCTCACTATGAACTTCAGTGAAAAGATTCCACTAAAAGCAAGGTTAGCTATGATATAGTTCTTAAACTGATCGAATCACAACTAAATAAACTGAATGAATCACAATTACAGTGAGGAGGGGTCTGTGGCTAACCGAGACAATACTACCACTCAGTGGCGGTGCGTCCATTGGGGCGTTGGGGCGTTGCCCCACTAATGCCACATGGCCACCGCTTGGTTGGCCACATTCTTCCTCGTTAACACACTTACTTCACCGTCTTGACTCGAAATCCATGCCCAAGTCAGTCAGGACGCTGAAGGGGGTGGGGGCGGGGCAGCACTGCGGATTTGGGTTTGTTGACGTTGTTTGTCTGACACTGTGACAGCAGGCAGCCCAGTGCGCATGTTCGGGTTTGGGCTGGTCATTTTTCTGACCAGCCCGAACATGCGCACTAGTACTAGCCTCAGCCTGCAGTGCTGCACATTAGGAGAGCGAGCGAGGGCTGCTATGGGCGGGGACAGTCCCTGCTCAGGCCAATCCTGGCGCTGCTGGGGCAGCGTCTGGATTGGCTGAGAGGGGTTGCCACCAGCCAGCCACTCACGCAGAAGACGTCATTGAAGGCGCCAACACTGACCCTTCCCCGGCCCAGGAGCAGACACTCGGGTGATTGAAAAATGCTCTCTGGGCCGGGCACTTTTGGTCATGATCCCCACGGAGGCCCAGGGGAGATATAGTGATGCCACTCTACCGCCTCTCTCTCTGCACTGCAACGTGGTCACACTGATTGGTGCCAAACTGCGCTGAGATCAGCGGTCGGCCCCCCTAGAGACACCATTGCAGCAGAGCACCGCTCCCTAGACAGGCCACTCCGACCACTGTCCCAAGGAGCCCGGGGAAATCACTGAGCACCGCTCATTTTTTTTCCGTCTGCCTCCCACAGCAGCACAGGCTTAGTGCTTTGGCAGCGGCTTGAGTCGCGATCAGCTATTGGCAACGGGAAGGGGGTCCAGCCCACGACCGAGCCACGTCCGATGCCTAGCGCCACTACTTGCAGGCCCCAAAGGTCAGGAGATGCCTCTTGTTTGCCTTTATTCACTGTGAAGGGAGGCGGCTGCCAGGCACAATCTGCAGCGGTCGCCTTCTCCTGGTCGGGTGACACCCGAGGGCTTCACTGAGCAGCTCAAGTCCTCCGCATAGCCTTCAGGATCATGTGGGGTGTCGATGGGGTTCAGGGTCGCCGGATCATGACAGGATTAAGTGGGGCCCAGATGGAGCTCCGTGTGGGGACCAGAGGCGGCCGCGGCGCGGACTCGGTCAGGTAAGTTTTCAAGTTATTTTACTTTATTTTTACCCCCCGCGCGCGAATAACCCCCAGCGAGTATTGCGAGCCGCGACTGCATAATGCTTCTGTTTGACAGCCCCCGGTCTGTATTTTTCTTAATGAGGCATTAAGTTCATTATTTAGCTAAATATTTGCTGTTTCATTTGGGTGGCATACTGCACATGCTGCTTTTCAATGATTATTAGTTTTAGAACTTCCAAGCAAGTGTTAGAAACGGGCCATGCCGCATTCGTTGAAGTGCAAAATTATTTACTGCAGAGCACCCCAAAGGCTTAGCCAGTTTTGCATTTTGGACACTGTATGGTTGTCCTTGGGCATTTCAAACTGAGCAGGGGCGGCAGAAAAATTAATCCAGCAACCGTGGAAACGTAATATTGGCCACGAATCGCAAATAAAATAACACTTGCAAGTTGCCTTAGATCCATTGCAAAAAGCAAATTTATCACAAATCAAACTCAAATGTTTTGGTTTAATTCTTGACTTATTTCTAAAGTGATGCCGTTAACCATTCCAGAAACAATTTTATGCAATGACCATGGCCAATTTATTACACCTTACTATTTCATGTTCAGTAGAGAGGTGTGCCTTTGTTAATGCAAAGTGTGAGCATGTGCTATTTACTTTCAATGGCACCTTCTGTAGACTCAGGCCAGTGTAGAAAGCTGCGAGGAAAACAAGAAAGTGTTTGGTGGAATTGTTGAATTAATCTCAGCCACTGGTAATTAATTAAGAGGGGCCAGAAAACTGCTTCTTCAGCTTGCTCTGAAACGCGAGTGATTTACATAAAATAAAATGTTAACCTCACTGCTGAAGACTGTGAAATAATGTAAAAACTCATTGACAAATCAGTGGGACATCACTTTTCAAAAATAATTAATATAACAAGGTGTTTGTGAGTGACAATACAAGTCACGTTTTGTAAAATAACATCGCCACTGGAAGGTGGAATGAAACCACTGAAAATAGGGCAGAGAGCCCCTATGAAAAACACACCGACTTGAGCGAAGGCTAGTGAAGGAATGAAACACTCCTTGGCACAGAGCGCAGACTTGCATCTTTCCCCTTCATGTGGCGAGGCTCTGATTACTTTGGACTGAAGCACTGGTGTCTAGCTGCTGTCTCTGCATGCTCTAGGATTAGGTGGTCATATCCCTATCGACTTTCATGTTATCCGATTATGCGTTCAGTTCATTTTTGTCGCGGGCTAGGTTGGTGCAAACTAAACCCTGCAAAACTGCAATTTTAGGAGTAAGGATTATAGAAAAGGAAAGACATTTGCGCACATTCCGAAATACACAAAGAAATAGCGCTATAGGTGGCTGATGGATGAGAAGGGAGTTTTATTCATTTGCCTTAGGAAATTTGCTTTACTGTATGAGTGGTTTAATGAATGTACGATGGCAATCAAGAAAGGGGGCACAGATTATGGATCTGGAAGTTAGGTTTTAAAAGACACAAGAACTTTGTATTGCTGCTGTACGAAAAATACATAACAAGTGTCGAAGACAGACCTCCCTGGTGTTACATCGTTTCTCGCTCTGCTTTTGTTTTTGCATGGGTTCTGTTTCCAGCATGCAGCGCAGTTTGGATGTGCAGGGTTGATGTTTAGGCTTTTGGACTCCCTCTAGGCACTCCCTCCCACCTCACTACCATCATGATGCCCTCAGTCCCACTTTGCTCCATCTGGATCTTTGGCTCCTGCCAGCACACCTGTCCTGCTCCTCCATGGAATATCTTGCCTCGCCTTGGGCATAGACGGGCTCTCTGGCGCTCAGGAGATTTCTTTTTTTAAGTTAAGTTTAAAAAAGGTTTATTTCGACAAATAATAATAAAAGAAGATAAACAAACAATTGAAAAGCTATATTGTACTATTGATCACTCTCGGTTACTATGAGGTGGATAATAAAGGGCAATGCAATGATTTATTTCAGGCGAGTGTGCTGGGGAACGAAAGAGGCTCCATTATGGTCTTTGGGTGCACACAAAATGAATAGGTTCTCCACTGAAATCACATGAGTCAATAATGTAAATGATGAGGGTCTTGGCAAAAGTGTCTGAAACCGGTGACCTGAAGACTGAAGGTGGGGAGCTGGTTTCTGGCGTGTTAAACATGTAATACTCCCCTGTGTTTGGTTTCCAGTTCCCTGGGCGAGGCAGGTATGCCCGTTAAACATGTGGGTGCTGCTGAGCTCATGTCCTGGGCTGGGAAGCTTATGTTCAAGGATATTTTTCAGCACCTTGATCCTTTTTCATGTTTTTCATGTTTCCATATTGCCTCTTTGAGTCTTGGTACAGCACTGTGGCTAATAAAAAATGCTTCCTTTGATATTACTCAGCAATGCATTGTATCTCGAAGTCTGTTATGAAGCTCTGTGGTTATACTGAATAAGCAGCTACCTATGTTATATGACATCTCTTTATTAATGTAATAACCAGTACTGGTAATAACTAACCCTGGGCAAAGCACTACGCTACGCTCGCGTAGTTTGCGAAGTTTGCGCTACTTCGCACAACGCGAATTGCACGTAGCACAGTGCAAACACGCGTAGCGTAGCGCAGCGGTCATTTTTTGCTTGCTCGCGGTCCTCATCGTCAAGTTGGCGACCGCGAGCAAGCAAAATGACATCCCGGCGAGACTTTTTCCTCGTTCGCGATCAGCAACATCAAGTTGCCGATCGCGAGCGTGGAAAATAAACCTCCCGGCGAGATTCTCAACGCGGGAGGTCAGGTTTCTCATTGCGAGTGGTCGCGTATGCTCGCGACCGCTCGCGATGAGAAACTACCAGTCCGCGTTGAGAAAGCTGCCGCTCGAGTAAAAATCTACTTGAGCGGCAGTAAAAGACAGCTCACACTGTGCAAGATGCCGTTTTCAATGATTGCACAGTGCGGACAAGCATCCGGCACTGTGCAATCATTGCGAACAGCGCACTACGCAGTTCGCGTAGTGCTACGCGTAGCTCGCGTAGTGCGAACTGCACTTTGCGTGGCTTCGCGTAGCGCTACTTCGCGAACTACGCCCACCCTTAGTAATAACTACACTTTCACAATTGCTTTATTAACCTTCTTGCTTTCTCAAATTTGCTTGAAAATGCACCATTTGTCCACTCTTTTTTCAAAATGTTCTCGTCAGGAAAACCCCCCCCAACCCCCATTAGGTTGTTCGGGCTCGCTCGCTACGCTCGCTCGCTGCGGTGCAGTATGACAATAATTTTACGCCCCCACCACTTTCAAATGTCACCAGCCGCCACTGCTACCACTTATCTCTATTCCTCTATAATACTAGAAGTGTTGGAGATACTTTGATAAGCAAACGCCCAGCGTTGATAGGAGATGTGTGGTTTATTATGCAATAGCTTTATAAAGAACATAACAACGTGGTATTGTTCTATAGCTAGTAAATACATGTGACTCCATTAAGGGCCTTTCTACATGGGTTTCCCTTGGACAGGAATCTGCAACAATAGTTGGGTCATAACATTGTTAACTCTGTTTACAGGGTGATTTATCTCTCCGGAGATCTTCCTGACTCATTGGCGAGTTGCATTGAGGCTTGAGAACATAAATACGCCACAAGGCACTGGCAGTAAAATATTTCAAAATTTGAGTCATGTATTATTGCTGACCATATGGGTGAATGAGGTGTTCCTTGACGTTTTTGAACTAAATTCGTCATTTGGAATTATTTTAATTGTACGTGCATCTTGTTGAGTGTATTGGCTTATTTAGTAAACATGTTTAAAGACATTTAATCCAAGCTTTTGGAGATGTTTCTACTTTATGTAAACAATTTGAGGTTTCAGAAGAGCAGAAGATTGTTTTATTAGTTTGCTTTGGCCTAGTACCAGTTAGCTAGAGGGAACCTGGAATAATATGGAAAAACACGAGAGAATGTGTGGTTTTTGACTGAATCTATTTTAATCTTTTAGTGTTGTTTCACTGTCCATCGCTGCCTGGTCCGCAGATGTGATATACTATACAAGTGGGGACAAATTTGAAATAAAGCTACATGAACTGATTAATTATCTTTTAAAAGCAGCTTTGTTTTTTAATATATACTTGTCTAAATTGTCTTTTACTGTTCAAGAAATGAGTTTCTTGTGATTGTCATACTTTTCTATAAAGCACGCAAACCTAGAATAAGCTATAAGAAAACGACAACATGTTTAAGGTTTGGTATTACTTTGGTATCACAAAATAAAGGAGGCAGATTTAGCCTACCACTTAAACCACCATGACAATGGCATCTAGGTAACTTAACTTTCAAGAGCAGTGAAGTAACAATCTATTAGTGCAGAAATGCAATATTCATTGCAACAGCTTATTAAAGTATTACTGATAACATATATGACAACAAAAATAAAACATCTGTTAATGTCCAAATATTTGATCATAAATATCAACAGTAGAACGTAGATAAACCAACATATCACCTCATTTGTTTGTCTGCTACCTAGCAGAGAATTAGTCCTTATCCATTGATTCTCATCATTTTTATAGCACATGGACACATCACCTGGAAAACATCCTCTTTAAATGAGCCAAATTTGATATTAACACCGAAAGGGCTGGATTGTGCAAACTCTGGTAATCCCCCCTCCCCCCAAATAAACTCCAGACTTTACATTTAGGACGTTTTTTGCACAACATTTTAAGGTATAATAATCACACCAACGTTACGTTTGACTGAACAAACAATATATAGTGACACATGAAAATCCCAAAACGTTGACATGTCTTGTGCCTCTCTCATCCCTTTCAAGTCTAGAAAATCACTCCCAGACATAAGTTAATTTTACTTATTATATATGGGACAATGATTAGCAGTAGCTTCAACCACATGCCCTTTGAGAGATATTAGCTAACCAACTCACCATCCCTCACCTAGAAAACTCATGAGTGGAAGCGAAAGAGATTTCTCATACTTATCAGTGTTAAATGTGAACTGCACTAGCTCTGAGGACACCTCGGCCACCCATTTCATTGTAGAACCAAATAAATCCTGTTGCTGCCTTCTTACTTTTCCTCTCTAAGGTGCTCATCCTATCCCCTCAGATCCTCCCTTCATAACATTTCATGTCACGGTGCTCTCCCCACTTTCTTTCAAGAAAGAGTTTCACAGAAACCCCGATTTTACTCATCTGCTTATTTACTCTTAACTTAATTTGAACTCCAAGAATAGAAGTTTGCCAAAGCTAAATCAATTCTCAACAGCAAAAATCTATTAAACAGTCTGTCTCTCCTAGATGTTACTGTTTATTCCGGAATGTCATCTCTCAACCATCTTAATGCCTCTTTGTGCAGAACTGAGGGGCATATTACCAAGGATTTGCGATAATTATCACAAAGCGCGCTTAGCGCTGCTTTTTTTATCGCCGGCTATCGCTGGATTTCATCGCGGAGATAACGCATTATTATCAACGCTTATCTCCAAGGCGATAAAAAATCCAGCGATAGCGGCGAAACCCAGCAATAGCGCGAGAAATCCAGCGATAAATTCACTGCGCTAATGAAAAGCTTGCTAATAGGCAGGTGAGGACTTAACCTTACAATCCACCTCCCATTGACAAGATGGTTAAGTCAAGTTTTTAGCAGGTGTTAAATTCCAGCGATAATCGCGGTTAGCGTGATTTTTTTTATCGCTTCGCGGGCATTGATAATAGGGGGAAGTTGTGTTTGCGACTGTTTGCATTTGCTTTTAGTTGGGAACGCCTACTTTGCATGTCATTAGCGATAATTATCGCTGACATGCAAAGCGGCAACGAAACGGCCGCTATCGCCATTAAGCTGTCGCTAACAGCTGTTAGCGACAGCTTGCTAATAGGGCGATAAAAATATCGCCACTTTATCGGCAAAAAGTGCCGCTAAAGTGGCGATACTGCCCTTGGTAATATGCCCCTGAATCTTTATGTTTTGATATGTGCACCTACGTATTTCATATTGTGGACCTATGATAATGTGAACTCTTTGAGTGTTTTGTATAGTACTCATCTGTGGCTAGTTTCACATTATATAAAATGTAAAAAATAAAGTAATATATGATAATCGAAAGAAGAGCTCGCCTCATCATCTTCATGATCATTTCCCTCTTACTCTAACCTTCATTCTTCGACTCTTTTTGCATAACTTTCCTCATCTTGCTTGGAATGTTTTTCTGAGTCTGCAGAATAGTAATTGTCAACAATCCCTAATGCAATTCCCTTAATTTAAGATAACTCCATTCCACATGTCGGTGGTAGTAGTGTTTCATCATCCAGGGGTTTCAGCAACTTTTTGAAGCTTTAGACATTGTATGTACAATAATGACTGAACAAACTATGTTTCTGTTGATTATCTACCAGACCTAGGGCCCGATTTAATTATAGACGAATGTCGCGTTTCTCCACCAGGGCGACAAGGTAAATTACTCCTTCGCCGTGACGGAGATTGTAGGAAAGTAGGATCTGCTTTGTGCTGGTGTCATTTTGTTTTATGACTAGTCTGACTGGGATCCTGCTAATCAGGACCCCAGTCACTGTGCTCTCTCCCTAAATTGGACTATGGTAAGTACTTTGGTACCTTCCTAATTGGCTACTGGTGTACCCTTCTAAGTCCCTAGTATATGGTACTAAGGTACCCAGGGCATAGGTACACCAGGAGTCTCCCATGGGCTGCAGCATGTATTATGCCACCCATGAGAGACCACTCAAACTGTGACTACAGGCCTGCCATTGCAGCCTGTGTGAGCTGGTGCTAGCACCACTCACAACAGATATAAGTTTCCTTATATCTGAGGTCACTGCACTTCTAAAAGTCACCCCTAAGGCAGGCCTTTCAATCCTGAAGGCAGGGTGCTTGGTTATAAGTGTGAGGGTGCCCTGCATGCGCAGGATACCCCCTACAAACCCAGGAGCCCCTTCACCAGGCTTTGTAAGTGCGGTCAGCAATTTTACACATATAGTGGACATCAAGTCAATTAAGAGATGTCTAAATATATATTGGCTGCACCAACACCAGTCATGTTTGGTAGCAAACATGTTGGAATCCTACTCCAACACTGATTCCAGTGTTGGATGTAGGATCCCATGTACTGGGGGGGCGGGAGCCCCCCTGTATTCCCGGTGCCAGCCTTTCAGGGTCTAACAGTAAGCTAGTGCTGCTGCTGACCATAGACATGATTCTGCCCTCCTGCTGCTGAGCTAGGCTCAAGCAGGGGAAGGTAGAACAATAGGTTTCCTGTCACAGGAAGGTGTGACCGCCTCCCAGACACGATTTAGTTTATTGGGTTGGGGTGGGGGCGCTTGCCAGAGCCACCAGACTGCTTTGAAGGGCAAATTTGGTGCTCTACTTGCATACTCCAGTTGAAACCAGTTCAGGGAGCCGTTGGCTCCCACTCTGGCATGAAACTGGACAAAGAACATGGGAGTATCCTCCCCTCTGTCCAGCCCCTCCTCTGGGAGCGACCCCTGAATCGTCCCAGCCCTTTCCTTTGGGTACTTAAGGGTTTGCCTGTGGGTAGCTCTTCAGATTCATCGTGGGACAAGATTCAGATCTGAAACCACTTCTACTTCTACCGTCTGGACACTTTGGACTTCTTTGGGCTTCGCTTTGGGAACCGAGACTGCATGTGGGAAGATTCCGTCCTGACCGTTTTCTGCATCATTTGTGCTTCATCCAGGTTCTTCTCCAGGCCTGTGGGCATCAAAGACACCCGAAGGAATCTCCCTTGGAGTAAAGGAGTCACTCCCTTTCATCTGTAGGCACTGCAACTAAGCTGACCGGTCTGCTGCTCCTGATGTCCTCCGAACCTTGAAAGGCCCAGTAACACAGGTGGTGGTTCTCCACCTTCCCCGGGGCCTGCACTGCCTTCTCACTGAGTTTGAGCCAAGTATCCCTTGTCAGAACCGCTGGAACAGCAACCCTGTGCACTGTGTCGACTTGCCATTGCCAAGGCCTGTTGACTCTCTTCTTCAGAGATCTTCAGGCTCCAAATATCTGCAGCGTCCGGCATCTCTTCCTGCCAAGATCTTCATCCTCACCGCATCCTCTGCACCATTGGCCTGCATCTTTGTTGAGCTGCTTGAGGTCTTCTTGCGACTCATGTGCCTTTGGCCTGTGGGTCCTCTTGAGAGTTTCATTTGGCTCCAGTGGGCTGCCCTGCTTGCTTGGTAATGCTCTGACTCTCCTGCACTTGGTGAGTTCCTTGGACCTTGCTGGTCCCAACACTGTACCTTCTTCGTTTTCCCCCTCTGTTGCTGCTGCCAAGGCTTTTTGGTGCTCCCACCATATACCGACCCCCTGGTTCTCGATTTCCAATGTGGGACAGATTGTGAACAGCTCCTGGTCTTCCACAGCATCACCTGGTCCTCACAGTTGTAGCGACATGGTCACCATCAACTTCCCTGCATCTTCCGTCATCGGTGGTCATTGGTATTCCGTGCCTCCTGGTCACTCCCGAGTGGCATAGACTCTTTCCCCTCTGCTTGCAGATACTTCTCTTCAAGAACCATCCTTGGATTCCACCGGACTCTTTCACCTTCTTTGCCAGGGCATCTTCACTGAAGTCCTCCATTGTGGTCTACAGCGGTTTCCGACGTCACTTCGTACTTATGCACCCGGCTTCCCTGGTGTAGGTATCCTGGCTCCTGGGGAATCCACGGGTGGGGTGACGTGACTCTCTATCTTTCCATCTTCCATGGGGTTTCTTCAGGTTCCTCTGGGAAGGGTCCCTCTTCTTGAAAACTGCAACGGCGACTTCGCCATTGACTTGCATTGAGTACATGGTTGTGTTTCCACTCGGCACACAGCCTCCATGGGGTTCCTGGGTACTTACCTTGGGTGGTTCCTTGGGTCTCCAGCTCTTCTAAGTCTTCTGGGTCAAGTCTCGACTTTGGTCACAGTTCGCATTCCACTTTATTAGTATATGGTTTTGTCTCCCCTGAAGACCCCTGTGTATTTGTGCTACTTACTTGTTCTCCTTTTGAAATATTGTGTGTATTGTTTTTCTATCTCCGGGTAGGAGATATACCAATGTGTTACTGAGTGTGCATAATAAATATTACCATTTTTATAACTACACTGTGTAGTTAATTTTCGTTTAACCTACACTACATGATTAGTACTGGTTAAACAAGCTGCTTAACACTCCTTCTGGACTAAGCCTGAAGGCAGTTCTCCACAGCTACCACTTAGAGAGCTTTCTATGATTGTCTAAGACCACTAAAATCACCATAAGGGTTGTCTGGATTAGTGCAGGGTGCTTCACTTAAATAAGTGTGCACCATATACTAAGCCAGCCTCCTACAGAGATGTTGCACATCTAATTTCTAAATGACCACTATGCTGGTAGTCACGGCGGTTCCTGTCAATGCTTTTCGCAGTTTGGTGCAGGGCACAATCAACATGACAGAGCCTTGCACCAAACTGGTTTCTTTTTAATTTTCAAACAGAAATTCCCAAAGTGTCAATTAAAAAAAGAATGCCCCATTGCCCTGGGAGACATCTCCCATGGTGAAGGGGGCAATGTTTGTTTTGTACTGTCCCTTACCACCAGGCTTTTCCTGGTGGTAAAGTACAGCAAAAAAATGGCTATTTGTCCACCTGTCCTAATTGGGCAGACAGACATATAGCCAATTCTCAGAAGGACCTTATTCTATCGGGCCATTTGAGAAGCTTGGCTATGGCGGTGATGATGTGGTCCCCTGTTGCCAAACCTATTGGCCACCTGCATATAAATCGGGCGGGTGGAACCACTATGTTGTTGGGGAGATAACTCCTTCACAGTTGCAATGGAGTTCCCTCTCTGGCAACATATAAATCGACCCCCTAGATGTTAATACAGCAGAAAGGGCTGCTTCTAATCTTATTACCAACTCATCTCTTTCTGCCAGACTTAGGTTCATATTTATGAGCCCCTTGCACCACTGTAGGGGCACTTTTTGTGATGCTCAGATAGGGCAAACGAAAAAATCATATTTATGAGGCCACGTGAAGCCACTTTGCGTGGCCTTGAATGCCTTCATAAATATGGAGTAAGGCAAGGCAGCGTAAATTGCTGCGTTGCCTTACTATGCGCTAGGGAGGCATTCCATGGACGTTGCAGTGGGTGTTCCCATGCAACACCCATGGATTTTGGCTCTTCCCCAGATTTACAAGATCATGTAAACCTGGGGATGCGCCATAACCTGAAACGTCCCCAGGGGAGGCGCAACGAGGAGAAATATATTTATTTCTCCTTGTTTTTCCTCTTTCCATGAGTGCTGCATTATGCAGCACACACAGAAAGAGGAAAAAGCCTCCCAGGATTAATTGTGTGCAGGAAGGTGCCCCTTCCTGAACAAAAACAATCCTGTTGACAACACAGGCAACCTTGCACTGTGGTGCAAGGGTGCCTCCATTGACGCTAGGCTGCTGAAATGGCGCTAGCGCAGGGGGAAAGAACAGAAATGCACCATATTAGATAAATATGGTGCATTCCTGTCATTTCCCTTTGAAGTAGGGCAGCACATCAAGGTGACTCGTTGCACTGTCCTACGCCAAATCCCAATGAATCTGCCCCTTAGTGTTCAGATCATAGTATGTGGTGAAGATGGCACATGTCATACATGGTTGTTTATTTATCACAGGAAAATTCAGTCTGACATTTGAGTCTGCAATATTGATCAGATAGAGTGTAGCCAGCTGGAAAGTGGCAGGAATTGGTGAAAGACACTTCAAAGAGAGGTCTCATGTTTGAGACAAAGGCATATCAGACATAGTCAAAGATTACTAATTCCATTAGTAAGTACTGTATAATAAGTCTTTATGCAATTCACATGCCAATGTAAATATCACAGGAGAGAAACAAAACAGTTTAGGACTCTGCTATGCTCTAATTAATAAATGGAGTATAATGTATTTTCATATTTGGAAATATTGCTGTAAAGGATAAATAGAACAACCACAATTTCTGTGTAATCCATATAAAGGTACACCTTTTAAAAAAAACACTTTAAAATAATAATGCACAGGTTCTGAGAAAACAGCTTGGTTTAAAAAAAAAAATATTCGATTATGATGTTTTTCTTGTATGCCTTCTAAGTTTTACAAAACTAATAAAGCATCAGAATTAACGTTGATCTTTAACCAGTGCACAATAATTCTTTTTAGTGTGTGACTAATGCAGTCAAACTTGACACTAGGAATTTCGTGTGGGAGGCATAGTTGAGTCATAATTGATTCCTTATCTAGCCAAATTAGTCTTACATGTGTAGGTAAATATAGACAGAGGCCTACAAAATGAGAAGAGATATTTTTTAATGTGTCATAACAAGGCTGCATACATTGCTGAATGTTTAGCAGTGAAGACACTCCAATCCTCCTCTGCAAAAAATATTCCTTTCTGCTGCCGACAAAATATAGATTCCAAAAAGAAATTAGCAAAACTAAAAATGACCTGCCATTAACTGCTATGAATAAATACTCAGGTTTAAAAAAAAAAAATACGTATAATTTATGCAAAGTAACTTAATCTGTTAAACAAAAATATGCGTGTGGTCAAGAAAATGTTCCATCTGCAGTTGACTTCACATCCCTTGCACCCGGAGTATGTTGTGCTGTTTTAGGAATGAATGAAAGTACTGAAATATGATTTATAAAGCGTTAAACAACTGTCCAAAGTTGTCTAATCGCCAGGATAAATGTCGTTTATAGATGGTGTTGATAGGTGGTGTAGATGAGGGAAGATTATGGTAGTTGGAAGTGCCAGGATTTCAGTTCCTTTCTGAAGGGAAGGTGGTTTATTGTCTTAAGGCAATGAGACATAGATTAGCTGGAAGGTAGGAGAAGCCTGTACCTCCTTGACTCTTATTTTGCTGATGTTCAGAACGGATATAAGGTTTAAGGAGGCCAATCTGAGCAATGTTGTGAGTTGGTATTTGCACAAGGCAGATCAAGATAATTTAGACAATGTGGTAAGGCAGAGTGTCTTAAATAGGATGCTCTTGCAGACAGGTAGACGGAGACAGTGTAGGTCTTTTAGATGACTAGAGCTGGACACAGTTTTAGGAAGACACATGACTAGTCCTGCCACTGTGTTTTGAATAATTTTGAGGCACTGAATACAGTGTTGTGGGAGTCCTAGATAAAAGGTGTTCCTGTAGTCCAGGCATAAGATAATAAGGGCCTGTACCACCATTTTCTGATCATTTTCTGGAAGATGCAGGAGTGTATTCCATAAAGATATGCTAATCAACAGACAGGCGGAGGTAACCTTGTTTATCTTGGCCTAGAAGAACAATTGTTGGTCAAAGATTATGCTCAGAATTTTGACTGCGCTAACTGAGGTAGGCGGGGAACCCAGGCATCTAAGTCACCAGGATGGGGACCACACAAAGTTCAGTTTTCCTTGGAGAAGTAACCTTTTCTTTCCATTGGGTGAATGCATTCTAGGAAAGTATTTTGGATGGTCTCTCAGTCACCAGTGACTTTATTAATATTATAATAGTGTTATAATTAGGGTGTCATACACATGGGAATAAAGCCTGATCCTGAAAGATCTTACAATATCTCCCAGACGAGAGATATAGATATTAAACAACATTGGGCTTCAGGATGAACCTTGTGGGACCCTGCAGATGACTCAGAAGGGAAGTGATAGAAAAGGAGGGCTGCAGAGGAGATGAGGACCGGATCCTGAGATTACTTAGACTAGAAAGGAGAGTTGAGTAGCAGACCATGTCAACGGCCGCCGAAAGATTGAGCAGGAGAAAAGCCAAGGAGCCACCCTTGATGAGAATCATCCTAAGGTCATCAGTGATGGCAACAAAGGCAGTTTCAATGCAGAAGCCTTCTCTGAACTCAGATTGATTGATGTCTTGAAGCTGGTAAATATCTCGGTAGGAGGAGAACTGCATATTGACTTGCTTTTTTATTATTCAAGCTGGGAGTGGAAGGAAGCAATTGGGCCTGTAGTTGGCCAGGACTGTAAGGGTTGATTGCCGAGGAAAAAGAGAGATTGCACAGATCGGTGACGATAGGAACAATTTCTTCTCTAGCTAGACCCAGGATGTGAAGGGGACAGGGATCAAGTGGGGAGCGAGATTACACCACCTTTTGATTATTTAAGACTGTCAAAACATCTAATGGGGAGAAATTGTCAAATGTTGGATAGGTAGTGTAGGAAATCTGCCATTTCTATATGGTCATTATGGATTTTTTGCCTTTTGCTGGACCTTATATTTTTGCTGGCTTTAGAATTCTGTGCAGTTTAACCCTGCTAACCAGTGATAATGTGGCTTTGCCCCCCCAGTTTAAACATGGTTGACTTTGCATACTTTTAAGTGGTATATTTAACTTGCATATACATCCCTAATGTATGGTATAAAATGTAGCCAAGTGCTTCTAATTTAAATGCCACTAGTGAATTATATCAACGTTTGGGCCATACACTATAGCGGTAATGCAAACATGGCTTCAGGCTTTCCACTGTAGCCTGACTGTACAAGTGCAGCACATACATTGCTACCTGTCAACATAAGCCCGTATTAACAGGTAAAAATCTTTCTTTTAAAAATAATAGGTCACCCCTATGTAGGCCTTGTAGCCCACAAGGCAAGGTGCAAGCTATTTAAACATAGGATATGTAGAAATTCAAAGTTAACGTCCTTACAGGGATTAGCCCCCAAAGCTATTTCACTGTAGGAAGGCTGGCTTGCCCATAGGGAAACACTTGGAAGCAATATTAAATACTAATCCTGTATCTCAGGAAAGGGACCAGCTAGAAAAATAATGAACCTACTATTTTTTAATAGTTATTAGAAATCCAATTCAATGGTGAAGTCGGATTTTTAATAAATATTAAGGAACAGTAAATTTGAGAAAGTTACCCTTCATCTACCTGAACTGTCAGGAGGTTAATTAACATAAGCTTCTGCCAGCTCACAGACAGTGAATAACCTTGAATAGGTGTGAATAGGTGTGAAATGCCCCCTAGGAGCAAACCTGAATGAGCAGATATGACTCCTCCTCCACAGTATGATTGCTCCTCCACAGAATATGCAGAGTGGGGGCTGTGAGCATCCTTCTTGACACTACAGTGTCAAATCCTGATCAACAGGTCTGCTGGGCTTACATATAACTCTTGGGACACACTTGAAAGGGGAGAGATTATGATACCAAGAAAATTCTTGTGGATCCACTGTGTGGTTGCTAAAGGACTCTGCTTTTGTCCTACCAGATGTCTGTCTTTGGGTTTATTGTGGGTACAAATGCTGCCTCAAACTGGTTTTTAATGTTAAATTTATGTGGACGCTAGTATTACTATAGGATACTCCCCTCACACACTCCTGCCATCAGAGCCCACGTTTAGCATTTCGCCATTTTGAAAATGCCCAAAGTATTGACCTCAGGAACTTTTACCCCATTGGTTAGGGCATGTCCAGGTGTCATTCCCACCCTAGTTACAGGCATAAATGTGGCACCTCCAGGCATCCACTTCAGAACACTTCTGGACCTGCAGAAATTCAGAAGAGAACAGGACCTGCTGTCTGTGGCCTGAGAGGAGCCTGAAGGACTGGAACTTTTTTACCCAGGATGATGAAGTGGACTTCAAGGGTCAGTTGGCTGACCTCTTTAAGCTGCAGGGCCATAAAACACATCAAGAGGGGATTTTTTCTTGAGGTACCCAACTGACCAGAGGCAATTGGAACTGGAGTGGACTCTGCCTGTCATGAGTGCCTCATTTGAGGTCCTGAGGGGTGGGGGTTTAGAAATGAACTCCTGTAGTGGATTGGTACTTAAAATATTAAGTCAAGCCAAATGTCTTTCACCAGGATGAACCTGGTTGGTGTATCCAGCCCACTCTCCATTATGGTCTGCCTCACATGGCACCTAGGTCCAGGTGTACCATGACCTTTGACTGGTATTGGCTCTTTTTGCTTTTTGGCTCTATTACTACTTAAAACTTTCAGAATTCATATTTTTGGCTCCCTGTATTGGAAGTTTGGCATTATGGTGTCATTTTGGTACTTACATTTTACTTTAGTTTTCTAATTTGATTTGGCATTTTTATTATCTTTTATTTCAAATGTATTACTGTTTTGATATTGAATAAATACTTTACACGTTCCCCTAAGTTAAGTCTGTCTGCTCTGTGCCATAGCTACTGGTGGTTGAGCTAAGGTTAAAGTAGTGAATTTGAGGCTCACCCTGTATTCCTTGAGATGGGTAGTCATTCACCCCAAATAATATTCCAATTTGTTACAGGACGGCTCCAAGCTTGCAACCATAACTACTTTGTAACACCCATGCCGTGTGGTTAGTATCTTGTTTTGTGTTGTAGGGAGCAAAACTAACACTTAATTTCTTTCTTGCATTGTGCATACTTAAATACCTATATTATAGTAATGCTCTTGTTGACCCTATGCATCATGTAGATTGTCTGTTTCTGGTTTTCTTATCAACTGGGGTCTATCATGAAGGGCTAGGTTACAGTCAACCAAAGGCATATCTGAGATGTCAGAGATGTCTTCAAATTCTCAGGTTTTGCCCATTTGACCCATCAAATCATGCCTCAATCTCTATATTGCCATTAGGAAGGCCCACACTGAAGAAAAAGAGGATCTATTTATCACAGGTATTAGCAGTTATTGTACCTTGTAATGAAAAGGCTGTGGAATATTTTTTGGCCCTGTCTACTAGCACCATCATGTGGTGATGACCTTGTTCTAATGCTTCTTGTTGACTTAAGAGGCCCATATAAATCCTTTGAAATTGGACGTGGAACAAGGATAAAGTCTTTACATGTTCCGGAAGGACTTTTCTGGGTTTTTCAACTGTCAATCCAGGAAGTGTTTGTTAGAAATTGGGTTTCTGATTGGCAGAGATATGTACCCTGTCCAAGCAGGAACTACAATCCTAGTCAGGGTAAGTCAGATACACACCTTAAATTAACCTGTCCTCACCCTCTGGTAGCTTTGCGCAGAGCAGTCAGGCTTAACTTAAGAGGCAATGTGTAAAGTATTTTGCAACACCTAAAACAGTGAAAACACCAAAAAGGCACCACACCTGGTTAGAAACACAGAGCATAATTTAATGAGCATAACAAGACCAAAACGACAAAAATCCAATATGTAGAACTTGAGATATGAATTTTTGAAGAATTAGATGGAAATTGTGCATAAAGGCGCAAAGCGTCAGCTGTGGTTATCTGCTTGCACCAGACCGGGACAAAGTCACTTCAGGCTAACTGAGATGGAGCATGGGCCAGACCTACTCTTTAGATTGGTACCTTGCCTCAAAATCTCACCATACAAGAAAAAAATCAAAGGTGGCACATCCTTCTCTGTTGAAGCAGCCAAACTATGGAACTCTTTACCCCCAAACATAAGATCCATAGATAACTACCTATCTTCAGAAGAGTACTCAAGAGTCGGCTCTTCCCCGCATAACCACCCTACTCAGACCTAAATATACAGCATATTCCTCTGTATATAAGCATTTATCTGGACTGTAGATGTGTACCTACATATGTGTATTGCTTTGTATAAACGTGTATAATAATTATTTTTATAAATATATAGATATTGATTAGTTCTGCTAAAAAAATGTACATAATACTTATGGTTATATTATTCTATATTTCACATGTATATAGGTCACTGTATAAATAAGTACAATTTTAGAATAACTATCTACAATTGCTTCACTATTGAATTACAAAAAAAATAAAGTACAGCAACATTTGAAAGTCGGAGTTTATTAAATACACCTTAAATCTAAATATATTACCTTCCTGATCCATATATACCTTCCATGTACTTATGGATCTATATATTTATTACTTTCTTCTAATTCAGCATATCCAATGCACTACCCTATTTCTCACCCTATACCTCTCTCAATATATCCTCTACCTCCCCTCTCTGACTCATCTCAAACCTCATTCTCCTACTCTCGCCAATACACTAGCCTATTTCTCACCCTATACCTCTCTCAACATATCCTCTACCTCCATCATCTGACTCATCCCAAACCCCATTCTACTACTATGATCCCCAAAATAACCCTTTCTATACTCTTCCCTCATCTACCCCTACTTGCATAATCTCATACCTCTTTTACTATTCAGATCTCCCAAACAAGCCTTTCTAAACCCTTCCCTCTAACTCTTCCCCCCCCTCCATCTCCCCTTTACTCATCCCAAACCTCCACCTACTGCAATGAGCTCTAAGGAAAAACCACATTCTAGACCCATCCCTCTTTTATACCTCCACTATCCTTATCAATCCAACTAACAGACTAGCATGTTCATCGCTCAAATTAATTTCATATTTCCCTATACTAATTCCCCACTAATCCTGTTTTGTACCGGAGTAGCTTGCTATCCGCCAAAAAGCGCTTCAACACCTCATCAGGGGTAGCAAGCGCTATTTGAATGCAAACCCTTCCCTTTTCTATCCCTTCACTATTCTTTTTCAATGCAAATAACAAACTCACATGTCCACTGCTACAATTAATTTCATATCTCCCTATACTAATTCACCACGAATCCATTTTGGGTTCTGGAGTAGCGTGCTACTCACCGAAAAAGCGGTTTGGTGCCTTGTCAGTGGTAATAAGCGCTATATAAATGCAATTACAATTTCCTTAAATCCTGATGCACAGTCCTTGCAGCGTTGCTTTGCAAGGCTTTGCGTCACCCGGAGTCAGTTCTGAGAAAACCACAGAAGGCAGAGCACCATAAGCCCACTTCCAAGGGTGCAGGACAGGCGTGGCATTACTTGGCAGGGTAGACTTACAGATAGCAGAGTCCAGGTGCTGTAGATGGTGAGTTGGAAGTCTTTTGTGTACCCGAGACTTCAGAAAACAGGAGGCAAGCCAGCAAGCCCTTGGAGTCACTTTGGTTCTGGGTTGGAGAGATGCAGGCCCAGACCTTCACACTACCAGGCGAGAAGGGCAGCAGGTAGAAGGTCAGCAGTGCAGGAGTGCAGCACAGTGAAAGTCCTTTAAGCAGCTCAACAACCATTCTTCCTGGCACAGGTCTAGAAATGTACTGAAGTGGTGGTGTCTGAGGTCCAGTATTTATACTTTATTGCCCTGATTTGTGAAGGTGGGAGAAGCTTCTAGACAGTGGCTTTGAAGTCCAGGGAATCCCCTTCCTCCCCTGTCCTGGCTCCAAGCTGACTGGAGTGACGATGCAGGCTTGTTAGGCCTATTGTGTAGCGACAGGGCACAGCCTAATCAGGTGTTTAGCTCCACCCCTTGTCTAGTTAGTTAATGGCACATTAAGACCCATCAAGTTACACCTAAGCTCCCATTGTGTGTGGCTGTGTGGAGGGAATGCACAAGACTCTACTGTCACCCACCCCAGACGTGCATTCAGAAACAGGCAGAAGGCACAGAAGGGTTAACATAAGAAAATGACAACTTTCTAAAAGCGCAAAAAGAACAGATAATGGACGGAATGCTGAATTAATCAAACATTCACCCCCATTCACAGATCTGGGTTAAATCCATTGGTTTTTTGTACACCACGCCATTCCAGTTTGGACCCAGCCATATGCAGATCAGTCTTGACCCTGTTCCCCATGGGAACAGCCCAGCCTGAACTGCCAGGCCAGGTCTTCCCTGGACTGGGAACAAGCATCCTGGGACTGGTTTTGGATAACACCCCTCATCAGCCAAGCTAGCTTGAATCTGGTAGCATAGCGAGCACTGGACCCACGTCCGGGCATACCCTTCCCACTTAGGGCGACAAATGCAAAAAGAACAGATAATGGACCTGTTTCCGGTCCAGGGAAGACCTGGCTTGGCAGTTCGGGCTGGACTGTTCCCATGAAGAACAGGGTCAAGAATGATTTGCATATGGCTGGGTCTGAACTGGGGTGGTGAAGTGAGCTAAAGAACGATGATGGATTCAACCCAGATCTGGGACTGGGACTGTGTGTCTGAAAAGTGTCAGCGCTCCGTCCATCATCTCCCTGTGTTTGCTTTGTTCACCCTATGTTGGCAGGGTATGCCCAGACGTGGGTCCCTTGCTCACTTTGCCCCTGGATTCAAGCTGCCCTGGCTGATAAGGTTTGTTACCCCGAAACCGGTCCCAGGATGCTTGTTACCGGTACAGGGCAGACCCAGCTTGACAGTTCGGGCTGGACTGTTCCCATGAGGAACAGGGTCAAGACTGATTTGCACATGGCTGGGTCTGAACTGGGGTGGCGAAGTGAGCTAAAGAATGATGATGGATTCAACCCAGATCTGTGACTGGGAGTGAGTGTCTGAAAAGTTTCAGTGCTCAGTCCATCATCTCCTTGAGTTAACTTTCTAAAAGGTACTTTTCAGACTTGCAACTTAAAATCCAACTTTACCATAAGTTGTGATTTTAAACTACGAGTCCAGAGACACCAAAATCGAAAAATCTATCTTTTCCCAATTGGAAATTACACTTATAAAATGTAATAAGGTAATCCTAATGTTATCCTATGGGAGAGATGGGCCTTGCAGTAGTGAAAAACTAATTTAAGAGTATTTCACTACCTGGACATGTAAAATTTAAAAGTACATATCCAACTTTTTAAATACACTGCACCCTACCCTTGGGGCTGCCTGGGACCTTCCTTAGGGGTAAGATATATGGACCAAACAGGAAGGTTTGGGCCTGGCAAGAGGGTTAAGTTGACAAGTCAAAATGGCAGCTTAAAACTGCACACACCAACTCTGCAGTTGCAGACCTGAGACATGTTTAAAAGGCTACTGTAGAGGGTGGCACAATCAGTTCTGCAAACCAGCTAGTAGCATTTAATTTACAGGCTCTCGGCACATGTGGTGCACTTTTCTAGGAACCTATAAGTAAATTAAGTATGCCCATTGTGGATAAGCCAATTTTGCCATGTTGTAAGTAGAGAGCACATGCACTTTAGCACTAGTTGGCGGTGGTAAAGTGCCCAGAGTAGTAAAGCCAACAAATATTAATTCAGCAAAAAGTGGAGGAGGAAGGCAAAAGGTTTGGGGGTGACCTTGCAGAAGGGGCCTGGTCCAGCAGTGCTGTACACACATACATACCTGATAACAAACAACACAATGGTGTAGTGATTGCTATTTTTTTGTTCCTGTTGTCTGCTTGTAAGGTGGCTGTTTGCTAATTGCAGTACCACTTGTCGGAAGGCTTGAGGAGCAATGTTTCTCCTATTGAAAATTTGGACAGGTAGTTGCAAGTTGTTTTTTAGCTTGTTATTAGTCATAATACTGAGGAGATTAGTCCTGCCCTTTTTCATGTCAGAATATTCTCAACTATCAAGATTCCAGTTGACTAGAGGGAGATGCTTGCACTGGAATATCCCTTGTAAGATGTTAGACTGCTTTCTTTTCTCTTTTGCCTTCTAATCTTCTTAGTTTTATGCTTTACACCTTGTGTTACACCTTGTGTTCACAAGCAGCAATCTTGGTACCTGTCTGCCAAGATTGGAGGGGATAGAACCCTCCCGACTGAGTATATTTTGGTTTCATTTTATGTGAATACAGTTGTGTAATGTATCTCTACTCTCCACAATCATAACACTGGAGCCATACAGGCAGAATCACACCTCTCCCCATGAATATTTCTGCAAGAGTATCCCCACTGTCAGATCTTTGTCAAATATTGGTCTCTTTGCTGGTTCTTCCTGTAACATGGGGGAAAAAAGGTTAGTCTAAAATATACAGCAGGTGTTGAGGTATCTGGGAGTTACTGGATTATGTCCTCTGATAAACTGGCATCACATCAACTGTCCCTGTTAAAGTAGTATTTTGATGCCCTCTGACTCATTGGTACAGTAATGGAGAAAGATCTTCCATGAACTGTTTCCTAACTATTTTATCTTCTTCATCCTCTTTGGTGGCTGTATTTGTGCTGAGAACATTTTCTGTCGTATCCCTGGTCCTGTAATATAACTTGAATGGTTCTCATAATATTTTGACTGAATACCTCTAAATTGTTGTTGATGAATATCCTAATTGGAATCCATCCTCTCTATCACAGAGGTCTTGATTTCTGGGTATGGAGTTGATTCATTTGTTAAACATTCTGCACATGGGTTGTTAATAATGGAGTCATATAATGGTTCCATCATTCTTGGGCTAGGCTGCAGATCTTGCAACTCTCTTGAATGATCTAAAGAAGTATTCCTAGTCCATCTCCAGGTGGTAAAACAGAAGAAGGCTCATTGGAGTGCATTTGTGATGTGGCAATGGCATCTGTGAGTAATGCCATTGCTTCTTGGTTTTTCTACTGAGATGCCAACTGACACTCCCTCTGCACCTTTGTTGCCTATTGGGAACTTTGTCTATTAGTCTGTACATACTGCTGATGCAAATGCATAGCCTGGTTGAGCTGTTGCAGCCCCTTCACCAATTTTTGTATGACACTTTAATCTTCTATAATCCAACATCTGATATAACTGTCCAAAAAAGGACAGGTTCACACTGCAAGTGGAATCCTGCAATTATGTTATTCAGTTAAATATAGTAGGGAAAATGTGTCCTAGGATGTTCATTTCATATCCTATCCAAATTTAGATACAGATATTTTGTCCAAAGTATTTTGGGCTGTAAGTGGTCACAGGAGCGTTTTCCTCCAAACCCTGTTTAATATCAAGCTCTTTTTCCTGGGGCTGAGCATTTTTATAATATCCTTTGGTGAATATTGAATCACATCAGATTGTGGGTGTAGAAGTTCAACTTCCAGTTCCTTAAAGGATTTATTTAGCCATTGCCCAGATAAGGTTCATGCTTCTAAAATGGAGAGAACACAAACTCCAATTGCCCTGAAATAGTGAGAAAAAGATTTTCTGCAGGGTGCTGCTTGGGTGTTTGTAGGAATCAAGATGAGAATTTCTCCCTATTCCTACTCTTCATTATGCCTTACACACCTTGTCTTGTGGATAAACCCCGTAATTTTTCCATGGAGCTTTATCTTGATGGGACATGGGAAGTCTGGGGGGGAGCTAAATGCTCTGTCTCTGTATTCCCTTGCAACTGAACATGAAACTCGGATTTCTGTCCCTGACTTTTCCTACTTTAAATCATGGACCCTGTTTCCTCTTCTCTTGGCACCCTGTTATACTGGCCATCGGCCTTAAGGATGGGCACTCTGAAGGAGGCTCCTAGGTTCTTCTTCAGTCTTTGCAGTTTGGGATTGCTCACTTCCCATTCTTTCTCTATGTTACACCATCCCAGGGAGCCAACCAAGAGCGAGTGGGTTCTTTGAGCATGGACATGTGATTTGGCTCCTTGATCCTTTGTAACGTTTGCACTCTGGTGATTTCTCCGCACCAGCAACATTTCTTGGCATTTTGGTAACATGGTGAAGGATACGTGGCTGTCTCAAAACATTTTCTTGTTTGTTTTCTTTTCAACCAACAAATCAAGAGCTTGTCTTCCAGTTATCTGAAAGTCATGCAGTGCATGTTGCTACTCTCTCGTTCAGATTTTCAGCCTGTGGCAATGTTATTGCTACCTAAACAGACATCTTGTGTCCTGTAATTATGTGCAGCAAAACTTAAACTTCTGCACCAGATTTTCACAATGAATCAGGAAGGTGGAGGAGGGGCGTGGCCTAGGTGGCCTAGATGGTGGATTTGTTCTGAGTACGCTGCTAGACCTCCTCACAGTAGCGGCCCGTGGTGGGAGTGCTGCCGGGCGGTGACGTGGGGTAGGGGAGGGGCAGGGTGGGGGGTAGTAAAGTACGGAATAGGGCCGAATAGAGGTAAGTAGACATATGAATAAATAAAACGAATTTCGTTGCGCGCGCAACGAAATTCGTTTTATTTATTTATATGTTTACTTACCTCTAATCGGCCGTAATCCGTAGTTTACTACCCCCCAACCTGCCCCTCCCCCACCCCAGATCAGCGCCCGGCAGCACTCCCACCACGGGCCGCTACTGCCTCCTCCCCTATCCGGCTTCATCCTGATGCCTAGGTCTCTGTATAGGCCCCACAAAATCTTCGTTAGGGGACCCCACTACACCCCAGTTGAGGTCAGAGCCATGAATGACATGCGAAAGCTATCCCGCGGCAACACCAGTGGCGGCCGGATGACAGCTATGGAGCCAAACAAGATGGCGGTCACGTGACTGCTTGAAACGGGGCCAGCAGCCCGGGAGCAGATGCCACAGTGCAAGCATTGATGGCCTTTTGGGTGAGCACAGCCCTAGAGTGAATGGCCTGGGAGCGCCAACAGCCAGGGTGTAGGCAGCCCATCAAGTGTACTGGCCTGGTGCTACAGTTGTCAAGGAGACCCCGGGGTGAGGCAGGAGCTGTGAGTGTGGCGCTGGGGCATGAAGTTCTCATCCGCAGGGCACCCTCCCTGGAGAGCAGTACAGAGATGACTGTTGCCACGCAGGCCTATGGACTGGGGTGCTCAGCCCTCAGGGCTGTGGGAGACTGGCAGCATGAGGCGCTCCAGCCAGCTGCTTGTGCCAACCCCCCTTGTGACTCCAGGGGATGGGCGGGCCGGGGAGGTCAGTCTCTTCCACCCCCGACTTGGTTCTGGAAAGACCAGATCCCTAGGCTTGGCCCTGCTGTGGAGGGGCAGGCGGAGCAGACCAGGCCTATACTCCGGAGCCTGACCTTGGAGGAGGTGCGATCTATGGGCAACAGAGAGAAGCTCCAGAGGCGCTAAAGCTGGCAAGAGGGACTGACAACCTCATAGACCTGTGAGGAGCTCCAAATATGTACTGGCAGTGGTTGGTTGTGCAGGCCGGGAGCCTTAGCTGCTCGTGCTACCTCCCTGTGGTCTGGGTTCTTGAGGTAAGAGGGCCTGGCAGCCTAGATACCCTGCCTAAGACTGAAGTCATTCTCATGCTTCCCATGTGTTATTCCCCTTGCCGCAGATAGACTGGTCCCACATCTACATTAACTGGAAGGCCTTGTGAACCTGGGTATGGAGCAGCCCACACAGATAAGGGTGAGCCATCACCTCTGCCAGCTGCCTTCGGTGACAGAGGGCATCTCAGTGGACTAACAGGCTGAGGGCTAAAGACTGGGTCCCTGCACCGCCCGTTGAGCTGTCATGGGGAATGACAAGAAATCACTGCTACATGTCCAGCATAAAATAGCCAAATACTCTACTCCTCCTCCGATCCCCAGGCTCGAATGCTGAATCTCCCCTGGCCCAAGGTCACCTACATTCCGTAGAAGTAGGCAAATGTTTGCAGCGGATCCAAAGATTGGAGAAGGGGGAGTGGATGTCAGCATCCTTTGTCAGTATCTCTGCAATTTGTGAGTTTCAACCTTGGAGAATGAAGTGGTGGACCTTCAGGTGAAAGTGACTAGCTTGTTATCCGCTACCCATGTGCTGGAGACCAGGGCAGAGGATGCTGAGAATAAATCCCAGTGCAACAACTTATGCTTTGTGGAATTTCCTGAGGGATCCCAAATCCACAAATGTTCCAGGAGAACTAGATCGAATCTTGGATCCATGGTTTGTGGTTGAGCATGCACATCGATCTCTTGCACAGCACCCCCTGCCGGGAGCACCTCTCGCCCCCTTATCGCTAAAATACTAAACTATCGAGCTAGTGATGGTATAGTGCCTGTGAGGCACAACCACAGAACACTGCACTTCCAGTCTGCCCATATCATGATATTTCCAGATTGCACCAGACTGATTCAGAAGCAGCGCAAATCATTTGATGCCGTCAAAGTAAAGTTATGGGAATTATCCATTCAATATATGCTATTCTTCTCAGAAAAGCTAAAGGTGGTCTACAGCTCCAAAGCCCACTTTTCCAAAACCCCGGAATGGGCCATGGAGAGACAGGAACTTCGCTGTCACAACCCCCCGGGCTTCGGAGTTGGAGGAAATTTGCCATCTGCATCTAGCGACTCGAGGCTGCCTAAACCCTGACAGAGGTAGAAATCCCAAAGAGGGTGTAGACAGTGAAGGCTATCCCCAGACATCTCATCTCTGATCATAGCCAGTCCCAAGTGTTGGAGATCCATGCACCCTGCCCTCTGGAGTCCCACACTGATATGGATGACATGCATTTGACCGCTTCAGGGGGGAGGCTCTCCCAAAGTGACTATCACCAGAAACTGCAAATCATTTCATCGCTGGTTGCTTCATGTGATCTCCAACTGGACATGACATGCCAATCATAGATTATTGACATCAGCTTTCTGAAGAGGGCTCTACAAGAGACTAGGCATTTGATCCTGATTAGGAGGAGGTCCGCTTCTAATGTTCTGTAATGTATTATGTAGTGTTTGTTTTGTTGGGGTGGTTAGGGGCGACAGATGCATCTGGGGTAGAAGAGTGGGGATGGGCAGTTGGTGGTAATGATGGAGCTTATAGTTTTTGCATGTTTTAGTTCTTTATATTTAGATGCCTGTATTTGCAGCCGCACATTAGGTACTTCCACATCTACCCTGGTATTGCAGCTGAGCAAGAGCTCACTCACCTCACTAACCTATGGTTCCCCTGGCAAACTTGTAATGGCCTTATTGACCGCATATAGCGCATAGCTTTCCTCTGCCATGCTAAGTGACTCGCACCGGAGATACTGTTAATGCAAGAAACACTCCTCATGTGCTCTAACTGCCCCTTCTTTTGTAGATTTGGTTTTTCATGCAGGTTTCACCAGGGGCTCCAGTGGGGTGTCCATTTGCCTACTTCCCGCTTGTGATGACGTGCACCTTGAGAGACCCACACAGTTGTTGTGTAGGAATCAAAGGCTTGTTCGAGGGAAGATCATACAACATCCTAAGAATTTATGTACTACCCCAACTGCAGGCACTGGCCCTAGATACCCTTATGGAAGTCATGGCAGGCCTATTGAATGGTGTCACAATATGTGGGGGTGATTTTAATGCAACTACAGATCCTGTGGGGGATTCATCCGGACACCCTCCTGCCCTGGACTCTGATATTAATTTTATGGAAAAGAATATCTCCTCCTGGTTACTCGCTGCAAGTAACACTCATGCCCCACTCACCAAACTCAACTGTATACGTCCAACTGAGGCTCAGAAATGGTTCTCAGCTGAGCTAAAAATGAAGAAACTAGATCTCCGCCAAAAAGAAAGGAGATGGAGAGCCAGCTATTCTCTAGAAGGTAAAATTCAGTACGTTAAAGCTCGGAATGAATATAAAAATGCAATCATGGTAGCCAAGGTCGCTCATTTTTCAGCCCGAATTTTAAGTTCCCAAAATAGATCAAAGGAAATCTTTATGATAGTTAACGATCTCTGCAATGCAGAGCGAATTATTCCTAAACAAACTCCTACTCAAGATCTATGTAACTCTCTGAATGACTTCTTTGTGGATAAAGTCGCCACCATCAAAGCCAGCATTCCCCCCTCTGGTTACATGGAGCTTCCTGATAGCCTGATAATCAACACAGCTATCATGGAACACTTTCCTGCTATCAGCCTAGAGACCTTTTCTGACCTATTGGTCCGAGTCAAATCAGGCTCTCCTAGAGATTGTTGCCCCCCTTATATCCTAAAGGATATTTTCTCGGCTCTACCACAAACAGTACTCCCCTTTTTGAATGAGTCCCTTGGGCAGGGGAGGGTCCCGAATGCCTTCAAGAATGCTGTTGTGGTCCCTCTCTTAAAGAAACCGGACGCCGACCCTCTTAATCTATCAAACTACCGCCCCATCTCTCTGCTCCCCTTTTTAGCAAAGATTCTGGAGGCGCATGTCGCCAAATGTCTATCGAATTTCATCGAACACTCTGAACATCTGGATCCCCATCAAGCGGGCTTTCGGCCTGCTCATTCTACTGAGACTGTCATTTTGGCAGTCTTAGACACTCTGCGAGCTAATGCGGATAGGGGTACCCCCCAGGCCTTGGTGCTGCTGGACTTGTCGGCCGCGTTTGACACGGTCGACCATCAAATCTTGCTGGACCGTGTCAGACAGGCTGGCATTTATGGATCAGCTTTTAACTGGATCAAGTCATTTCTGGAGGGTCGTACCCAAGCAGTACGCCTTGCCCCCTTTATTGCCCCCGAGACCGCTATCACGTGCGGGGTACCACAGGGATCATCATTGTCCCCCCACCTGTTTAATCTTTACCTCCTGCCCTTGATTCGTTCTTTAAGGAAAAGGAGGTCAATTACTTTCAACTACGCTGATGATCTTCAGCTTGTTTTTACCATCGACAATTCCCCTGATTCAATTCAGGAATTTCAAGACACCATGCTTTATATCCAGAGTTGGATGGACAATAACCATCTCAAGCTTAATCCGGGCAAGACTGAACTAGTCCTCGTTGGAAAAGGTCAGACTTATTGGGGCCCACATTATTGGCCTACTGATTTGGGACCCTCTCCTACCCCGTCCATCTCTGTAAAAAGCCTTGGAGTCACCATAAACGCTGATCTCTCATCTAGAGGTCAAGTAGGGGCAGTGGTCTCCTCTTGCTTTTTCCAACTACGCAAAATTAGGAAGATTGCCCATTTACTTACTCATGCCGCTCTTATACAGGACGTTACAGCCTTGGTTCTCTCCCATCTTGATTTTTCCAATTCTACATACCTTGGTCTTCCACTGTTCCTACTAAAACGCCTCCAGCTGGTACAAAACCAAGCCGCGAGACTTATTTACAAACGTCCTAAATGGCAATCTGCAAGCCCCTTACTTGTAAAACTTCACTGGCTCCCTATCATCCAGCGGGCAGCCTTTAAGACAGGGTGTTTAATTTTCAAAGCCCTTCACTGTAGGAGCCCTAAATTCATAAATTGCATGATATCAAAACATGTTCCCAACCGTAATTTGCGATCGGCACATCTCCAGTTGCTAACTACCCCTACCTATAAGCTCAAACGTCAGGGAGGGTGCAGGTTTTCTTATCTGGCCCCTAGATTTTGGAATTCTCTTCCACTAGCAATTAGGTCTTGCAATAACTTATTGGGCTTCAGAAAAATGCTCAAGACATGGTTGTTCGAGCTGGCTCATGCTTAATCCGCTTCTGCCGTGACTCTGATCAGGTTCAGCACCATGAAACCTCTGGGTGTACGTGCGCTTTAGAAATTTTTGATAACATAACATAACCCTACAAGACAAGAAATTGACAAGTCTAGAGCCCTGTGACTGGGGGTGGCCTCCCTGGGCCTCTGCGATGTTTGGAGTGTTTGGCACCCACAAGGGAGGATGTACAAGGGTGGAGAGGCAAGATGGCGGCCGCGTAGAGGCCGATTGCAGCACTAGCGACGCTATCCTGGGTTAGGTTTGGAACTAACTACCCCTGGTAAAGACCCCTATCGGCTCGCGGTAGATGACCGCATAAAAGGGACTTATAATAATATTTCTTGCATTTTTTCTATGCTGGAAGCACGGAATTCCCGAAAAAGACTCTGCACGCTGGTCACAAGAATCGGGCTCCGGATTATTAGGCGCTCTATCCTCAAGGCTCTCTCTTACCTGGCGAGTCGAGGATCACGGAGTAGTGGAGGAATGGCGCCAAAATCGGCGGCGAATGCCGCGGCCGCTAAAGCGGCAGCGCTGCGAAAACTGCGTGGAGAGTTGTCCGTGAGCTCAGCGGCGCTGGAGCAGAGTAACCCGGAGCAGGCACTGAACGACCTGCAGCAGACACGCACGCCGGAGCAGCCAAGGAGGGGGAGAGGCGGGGCATCTGGAAAGAATTGTCCAGCTGGCCCCTCGGTGGCTGACATGTTGATGCGTGGAAAGAAGCAGCATACGGAGGCAGCAGGGTCAGCAGTAGTGCATGTAGCAGCTCCTAACACAGAGGAAAATACCAAAAGGAAACAGAATGAGGAGGTGAGTCCAGCCGGACCGAGGGAAATTTCTCAGAACCTGAAAGATAACTTGGAGGCTGGGGATCATAATAACATTGTCCCATCTGTTGTAGAGCCCCCATGTAGTGACAATGATATCAGGCATGAGGGGAATGTCTCATTGGGAGATAAGGTGAGGGGGGGCAGTACAGCAGCTCTCCCCGATGTATCACGGAATATAGAAGCAAATAGCAAGACTGTTGATATTTCAAAAATGGCTTCTATCTCCGAAGAAGTAACAGGTGGCAAGGAGTTACATCAACCCGACCCAACATTGGGGACTAATGATTCAATGTGGGGAACGGATCCTCTAGGAGACAAGGACAGGCCTGATCCTGATAAAGACCCCAGTGACTGTTTTTTCTCAGTCTCTGAAGGTGTCCCTGAAGGTGCTGAATGGTCTGATGATGACCGGAGTTCATCATTAGGGGTCAGTAATTTGGATTCAGACCAGGAAGATAGTGATTTAGATCTCCCCACAATAACTAAGAAGTTCAATACACAGCCAGATGTACATGGCCGAGGAAGAAAGGATCTGAGATGGGATTATTCATCTGCTACCCCGCTCTCTGGAAAACCCTCTTCAGGCACTTCAGGCACTGATTCCATCCCCCCTATATTGGAGGTTATACACCAGGCCATTCTCTCTCATAGGGAAGAAACGCGTCAGGACAGTCGTAAGGCGCAGGCTGCTATGAGAAAAATGCAAGGGGTTGTCAAGAAGCTTGCCAAGGTATGTTTTAATGTAGGTGAGAGAGTGACGAACCTGGAGGAAAGAATAGTTGCGACTGAGGCAGAAGCAGCCAGTGCATCAACTCAGGTGGAGGCCCAAAGCTCACAGATTAAGGACATACAGTGGAAGCTGGAGGAATTTGAAAATAGACAAAGGAGGAACAACCTCAGGGTATTGGGGGTACCAGAGGGAGTGGAAGGGTCGGATACTAGGGTATATATCATCGAATTGTTTAAATCCGCCTTTCCCAAGCTGATGGAATGGAACTGGACCGCAGAAATACAAAGAGCTCATCGCACTCCATTTAAATGGCGTGTCCCAGCTAAGGAGGGGGACAAACCACGAGCAATTTTGGTGTTCCTAGGGAATTTTTTATTGCGGCAGGCTATCTCAGAAAAGGCCAGACCCGAAAATAAGAGATCTAATGGAGGAGTGTCATTTTTCGTTCGCCCTGACTTCTGTCACTCAACGGTAGAAAGACGCTGGAGGCTGAGACAGCTAATAAAACCATTTCAGGAAAAGAACATCCAGGTCTATTTGATTAACCTGGCACAACTTAAGGTGATTCATGGGGGACAGACATTGTATTTTTCTTCTGAGATAAAAGCCAGAGAATATTTGGACGTTGTGGACAAATAAAGCTTGGGTCTACATTGAAGAAAGGGTGAGAGGGGGGAAAAAGAAAGAAGAAGATGTTTTGATAGGATAAAGGGGGTAGGAGGTAGCTATGATTAGTAGGTTTAGAAGGACTCAGGTCGCTAATGCTACATACATCATATGCACAGACCTAGGTCTGAGCGCTTCACTAGGGTGGTGGGGATGGGGGGAGGAGTGGGGGTGGATGGGGGTTGGATGGGGTGGGGGTAGAGAGGGGTGGGAAGGATGGGGGAAAACTGAAAAGAGGGAAAGTATCTGGTGTTATGTTTTTTGTGATTTTTTTGGTGATTTAGGGCTTGTGATATATAAACAGATGATTGAGCTGGTTTCGAAGAGAAATGTTATCTTAGCAGGGCTAAATGGGGAAACTTAAGATATGTACTCTTAATATTGGGGGCTTAAATAATTGGAAGAAGAGGCAAATGATGGGGCATTTTGTAAGATCAAACTATATTGATGTCTTATGCTTACAGGAGACCCATCTTCCATGGGCAAAAAAACATTTATTGAGGATAAGGGGCTTTGAGTTGTTGGCCTGCTCCTCACAGACATCTACAGTTAGAGGGGTGGCAATATTGGCTAGATCTGTGCTGGGAGGAGCTAAGCGTCATCTGGTAGATTCCCATGGGAGGTGGGCACTGGTGGAACATGATTTAGGGTTTACAATATGTACAATTTACGGCTCTAATCAGGACGACCCGGAGATATTCGAATATCTTGAAATTGAATTATTGAATTGGCCAAGACCTATTATAGTATGCAGAGATTTGAATATCTCTGCTGACTTTACAAATAATACTGTTTATATAGGTCGTAAACCCAGGGTATTTCGAGCAGCGACCTCAATATGGGAATCGCATGGTTTGGTAGATGTTTGGGGTTGTAAGGAGCCTACTGACCCGGGCTTTACGTATTATTCATGCCCCTTCAAGAAATATACGAAACTGGATTATTTTTTGGTTTCTATATCAGAATTGGAGAGGGTTAGTATTATGAAGCTCCCGAGGGTGCTGTCTGATCACAGCCCATTAATTTTGGAGTATGAGATAGATATTCTAAATAAAAAACACTCAAGGTGGACTTTTGAGAGGAAGCTTCTAGCTGATCACAAATTTGTAGAACATCTGAGAAAGTGGGCCCAAGCTTATTTTGATGCGAATCGTTTTAGCTCATCCAGAAATAATGTCTGGGACGCGTTTAAGGCAGCCCTGAGAGGCGAGACGATCAGCTTCTTGGCTAGGTTAAAGCTAGAGGCTCGCCGAGAAAATGAGAGACTGGTCTGTCAATTAGTAGAAGCAGAGGAACAACATATAAAGGATATTGGGCAAGGGTGTGAGGCTGCAGGGAGTCAACAAAAGATTCTTATTATAAAAGCAGAGCTGCATAAGTGGTTAGCTCAGAAGGCAGCCGATGAGTATCATACATATAGAGGCAAGCTGTATGAGACGGGAGAGCAGGCAGGTAAGCTATTAGCACTTCGGATTAGGCAAGAAAGTAGTAGAAATATAATATCAACAATACAAGAGGAGGGTCGGGACTATACGGAGCCAGCCGATATATTGGAAGTTTTTAAAAACTTTTATCAAACATTGTATAGAGAAGTGGGTGTTTCAGATGATGGTAGTTTAGGCTTTGAAGATATAGGCCCCC
Organism: Calotriton arnoldi; assembly: GCA_963921515.1. NCBI lineage: Eukaryota > Metazoa > Chordata > Amphibia > Caudata > Salamandridae > Calotriton > Calotriton arnoldi. The sequence goes on along the minus strand of CAWUFW010005641.1, from coordinate 311,845 downwards.
AGCTGGATAATCTGGATAGAGAAATGCTGGATAATGATCTGGTAATAGAGGAAGTAATAGGAGCATTGCAGGAGTTAGCAGCAGGAAAGGCTGCAGGGCCGGACAGTATACCACTTGAAGTATATAAGAGTATCCAGAACGAGATCGCCCCAATGTTATTGGATTTATTTAATGGTATAATATGTTCCGGTCAAATCCCTGAATCCTGGAAGGAAACAAATATTATTGTGTTTCACAAGAAAGGGAAGCCTAGGGAAAACCCTGGTTCATATCGTCCAATATCCCTCATAAATACGGATACAAAGATCTATGCCAAGGTTTTGGCTGGAAGGCTTGGAAGGGTCATGGGCGGTCTGGTTTCCCGTGGCAGCATGGGTTTGTCCCAGGTCGAGGAACAACTGATCACATTAGGCGGGCCATTTCACTTTTTGATGTGCAAGCTGCCACGGGGGGGAGGATGGCCATGATCCTTTTAGACGCAGAAAAGGCTTTTGATCGCGTCACGTGGAAGTATTTGTGGGGGATATTGGAACGAAGGGGCTTTGGCCCTAAAATAATGGGGGCTATTAGGGCCATGTATCTTGATCCAAAGGCTAGAATCCAGATAATGGGAGGCAGTTCGGAAAAAGTGTATATCTCTAGAGGGACGCGTCAGGGTTGTCCCTGCTCACCGATTCTTTTCGCCCTGTACATAGACCCTCTAGTAAGGAAACTATTAGGATGCAATGAAATTAAACCGGTAGTTTTTAATCGATATGAGACTAAGTTCCTGGCATATGCCGACGATCTGGCCATAATTACACCGGAACCAGATACGGCATTGATAGCTATTACAGGGATTGCTAGTGAATTTGGACACTGTTCAGGGTATCTGTTGAATGAAAGTAAAACTCAGATAATTTGTACTAAAAATATTAGAAGGCAGGATGCAAGATATTCTGATTCAGCGGTTTATCTGGGAGTTAAAATAGGTTCGGCAACAGATACCATTATAAAAGATAATTTTACCCCACTTTTAAAAACAATGGTAATTGACCTTAAAAGAATAGATGCCTTACACTTATCTATAATAGGGAGAGCAAATGTACTTAAAATGACTATGCTCCCTAAGGTACTATATTTTTTCGCTCTATCCCGTTTATGATTGATGAAGGCCTATTAAAGTCAATAGAGCTAGTCTTTATGAATTTTATCTGGCAGTATGGTAAAATTAGGCGCTCCATGAGATATTTGTCTCTCCCACAAGAAAAAGGAGGGCTTGCAATCCCTAATATTAAATATTACCTGTGGGCTTGTTTGTTAAGTCAGATGGCGATTTTATTTGATTCAGCTTCAAATCTATCTGATATTTCACCTGGTAATAATAATCCTCCTTCCATTTATGAATTATTACTAGGTAGAGAAGCTCTGGGGCTTCTGCTACGGAAAACCGATAGGCGTTATTATAAGAAAATGCGATATAAGGTTTTAGATGCTGTTTGGGAGGTTTGGCAACAGGTGAAAAAAGTTTTAATAATTCCTAAAATTAGTTATTATACACCGGTGTGGAACTGTAGTATGTTTCCCCACTTTAGCAATGATAAAATATGGAGGCTCTGGGAGCAGCAAGGAATCAAAAGAATAGGCGATATATATGATGGGGGCAGCTTGATGAGATTTGAGGACATTCAGAAGAGATTTGGTATTCCGGATAATTTAGGTTTTAAATTTCTTCAGATCCAGGATACACTGAGGGGAATCAGACCACGGATTATCCTTGGGGGCAGAATTGATATATTGGATTATTTATTAGGGGTGGAATAAAGATCAAAAAGATATATGGGTCTCTGTTATCAGGGACTCAGGATGATTTGGAGAAATTTGAAACTGCATGGGTAATGAAACTTGGGGACCCAGATGTTGATATAGATAGAGCATTACAACTCGCAGGGAAACTCTTTCGTTCCACAAATTTGAGAGCCCAACACTATAAGACTCTTTTTAATTTATATTTTACACCAGCCAAATTATTTATGTGGGGCAAAAAGGAGGACGATAGATGTCCACGGTGCGGGGAAGGCCCTGCTGACCTGCTGCATATGTTTTATCATTGTAGTAAATTAAGTGTCATTCAAGGAGAAATTGGGAAATTTTGGGAGGGGCTGCTAGGAGTTAAGATCACCCTATCCCCTACCCTAATGATAATGGGATTTGATAGTAATTTAGGGCTTAATAAGGAAAAAGAAGCATTTGTATTTATATCTGTAGCGGTCCTCAGGATATTGCTTGCGGCAGGATGGAAGGATACGGTAGCTCCATCCTTCCAGATGTGGTTGGCCAGACTTCTCGTGATTCATAATATTGAATCTTCTCTATATATACACCGGGGTAGGAAAATGAGGGAATTAGGAATGACTATTTGGGCTCCCATGAAGTGGTGGAGGGATGGTTGCTTGGAGGAAGCTCCCGAGTGATTCCCTATATCTGGATTTTTATGTTAATCAGTTCGGATGGGTGTTGGAGGGTTATTTTTTATCTCTGCATGGATTTATCAGCCCAAATTTACTATTTAACAATGAAATATTTTGTAATTTTTATCTGTTTTAGAAACTCATGCCCGAATTTATTTATTTACTTTATAATATTGTATGATGTATGTATAGTGGTTTTTTAGTAATATTGTAATGTAATTTGTATTTATTATTAAATGTACCAGATATTTTTCTAATAAAAAAAAAAAAAAAAAAGGGAGGATGTACAAACACACTTCCTACTCTGCAAAAGCTCAATCAGGTATAGACTTCCTACTTCTCCCGGCCACTGATATGCCCTGGACGACAGCAGCTGATCTCCTCCCTAGAGGTATTTCTGACTACTCCAGTCACTTTTTGGATCGGGCCCCAATTTACTGTAGGTGACCGGTTTGACACCCCATGCTTGGTTCCTAATAGATGAGGGGTTCACAGAACATTTGGCCTCCAATCTTATTTTGAAGTAAATGAAGGGACGGTGGAAGCAGTTGGCATGCTCTGGGCAGGCAGTAAGGCTACGATTAGGGGAGTGGCCAAAGCATACCTTGAGCACATTGATAGAGAAAAATATAGTCAACTAGCTAAACTAGAAACTTGTATTCTCTAGCTGAAGGCGAAATGCCCCTCAGACCTTTCACAGCTACTCATTAGGCAACTTGAGCTTGATAGAGCCTCATTACGGCAGGTCGCGCTGAATGAAGTGCGTCAGTGATGGAGGGCATCTACAAGCTGGGTATATGAATGTGGAGATAAAAGTGGAAAACTCCTGTGGGTGCAGGGCACCAAACTAAATCCATAGATTACTGATCGAACGGGAGCCAAATTTGCACCTCTGCTGAAATAGCAGAGACGTTTGCAGACTATTATTGTCACCTGTATGCCGACCACTCACGGCCAGAATGGGAACAGGATAAACGGCACCACACTGAGATAACCCTCTCACAATTAATGGGGCCCAAATGGGCCGACCTTGACGCCCCTTTAACTGCTGAGGAAATAGGGATGGAAATACAGGATATGCAAATAGGCAAGTACCCTTGCGCTGATGAGTTCCCTCTTGAATATTGCTGTAAATTTCTAGACATTGTCTCCTCACAATTACTCAAGCTTTAAACTGAAGTGGCTGGGAGAGGTTTCTTCCCACCCGAACTGGACTTGGCCACCATTGTTATACTCCCCAAAGCGGGTCAATGCTCAACCTACCGTTCAATTTCTCTTATACACACGAACATAAAAATCTTTGCCAAAGCTCTCGGAGATAGACTTCGAGGAGTGCTGGAGCCCTCATACACCCAGATCAATGTGGCTTTATGCCCTGCTGGAGCACGAGGCACTGCATCTGAAGTGTTAACACTGCTCTGGCCTGAGCCCATACATTGCCTATTTCCTAAACACTGCTTGCTAGTCGACTTTGTAACGGCCTTCAACACAGTTGACTGATTCCACTTGGGCTGAGTTCTTCAATGCATGGGATTTGGACCGAGATATCGCAGGTATGTCAAACTCCTGTATACCCTCGGCACAGGTCCTCATAAATTGAGTAGTTTTGCATACTTTTCTGATTAGGCGAGATACCACGCAGAGGTAACCGCTGTCGCCCCTTCTTTTTGCCTTATCTATAGAACCCCTAACCATGATAATCTGTTGTGACGCCCAAGTGCAGGGTTGGGAATGGCCTTAATTTCAAGAGGACAGGACAGCTCTGTACGAGGACGATGTACTCCTTTTTCTCTCCAACCCTCGAGTCACTGTGCCTAGGGTGTTGGAAATCCTTACGGTGTACGAAGAGGCCTGGCAGACCTCTATTCCCATCTGTCGCCTGAGTTTTAAGTAGTTAGGGATCCACATATCCGCAATGCTAGGTCTTATGCACAGTCTTAATCTCCTTCTTCTTTTTAACAAAACCAAAACAGACCTTCAGAGTTGGTCTAAACTCCCTCTAAACATATTGGGACACTTTGCCCTAGTGAAATGATGGTACAGCACCATTTCCTGTATGTATTACAGAATTTGCCATTTCACATCCTTAATTCTTGATTTACTGGGGTGACAGCCCTGATTCAGTCCTTCCTTTGGCGAGGTCGATCTCCACGTTTTGCACTGGACAAGTACTATAGATCAGTCTATGATGGAGGAGTAGGGGCCATAGACACCATGCTCTATTACTGGGCTTCTCAATTCCTAGTCTTAATGACTGGATGACTGGAGGAGTGGAGTGACCCAGCTTACTGGCTGGAATTGGACACTCCGGGCCTTAATAAGGTGTTGGATCTGTTATTTGGCGGCCCCATTCCTTTGTCCACTCTGAAGGTTACGGAGATGGTTCTTTTGGTCTGGCGGGCAGGATAAAAACTGATGCAGCAACCCCCTTTCTGGAATGGCCAGTGGCTGTACCAGACTGCCTGGCTGGAGGGTTTAGGGAAATGGGACAGAATAGGGATTACCACTCTGGAGTACATTTGAAGTGGCTCCCATATAAAATCATTCCAAGACCTACAGTTCCAAGTTCGCCTGTCGCACATGCAATTTCATAAATACTTGCAGCTCTAGCATGCCCTGGCTACCTACCAACCACAAAGCTTACTTTTACAGGACTTCAGTCCTATGGAGACCAAGCTATTGACGGGCTCGCTTTGACGGGGTGGAGTCTCCCAGATATAGTGCTCATTGGTCCACAATACCCCTGACACTTTCAAGAACCTTAGACATAAGTGGGAATGATGGTTTGGTACCCTGGAGGATACTGAATCAAGAGAAGCATATATGGCCCCCAGAGAAATCGCCATCTCCTCCCGGCTGCTGCTGGTTCAGCTGAATTAATTACATATGACGTACCTCACACCACAACATCTCTGGCATGCAGGTTTCCTTGCTGCACCCACTGCTGGTTTGTGGGAGCGAACTGTTTCTACATGGTGGGCCTGATTCACAGAACTAACTTACGTCAAAAACGTAAACGTAAACGTAAACGTAAAGTTAGTACTTTTTAGGTATTCACAGAATACACTTACTCATTTTGGTATTCACAGACTAGTACTAACTTTACGGTTACGTTTACGTTTTTGACGTAAGTTAGTTCTGTGAATCAGGCCCGGTGTGTCCACATGTTGCCACATACTAGCAAAGGATAGCTACCATCCTTACAGAGGTGTTGGAGAGACCAATTGGATTATTGCCTAGATCGGCTTTGCTGGGTCTCCTGGAGGACTTAGGTCTACAAGGGGGGACCGTGCACTGGTGGGTATGGCAATAGTCATTGCCAAATTAGATATTACCCGTAGGTGAAACTCTCCCGACCTGCCCGCCATGTCTGACTGGATGGGAGGTATGGATTTGTGCACCAAGCAGGAAGAACTGATATATGAGGTGAGCGGCTGTCTTATAAAGCATCAGAAGATCTGGGGGAGATGATGGGAATTTTATGAACTGATTAATATCTTGGGAAATGTACTACATAATACTGAAGCTTCTTGGGAGATATGTGAATACATTCCTTTTAAAACCAATAAAATGTGACTATACAAAAATGAATCAGGTAGGTGGAGACATACATTATTAGTCTTGGAAAAGTGTGGCAACCTTGGAATGGTTAAGCTTGTCTTGCAATTGGTTTGTCTGAAAAGCTCTTGTAAATTCATGTCTTTGGAGTGTGGATGAAAGTATGTGCCCTACTTCTATATCCTTCTGCAGGTGGAATCCAGAAATGTGAGTACATAAATATTGAATCTTTGCTGTTTGAATGTCTCGCCTTGTCCGTTCTCATGATCCAACACCCATGTCTGCTGCAGCAGGAAGATCAAGCTGACACATGTGAAGGGGACTCGCAATATTGAGCAGACCCTTCCCAAAATACAGCTCAACCTGAGTTATCTGTGCCTGTTGCATGAGCCATGCAGGATCACAAACATGTCACTTTTGGTACCACCTTTATCCATCTCTCTAACTGCTCAGTGCTGCCACCAAGCACCAAGGAGAATCCAGTATTGCCCAGGTCTTTGGCCTCTGACTGAATTTATCCTCCCCCCTATGTTTGAATGGATGTTCTCTCTCCTGTAAACCTCCGTTCAAGTTTCATTGGCCATGTGTGATGTTTAATTATTGTTTAATAAGAAGGACCACCCACCGCTCCAATGCCTCAGTCTTTTCAATCTTTACTTTATCTTCTTTGGTATGTTAGGAAAGTGAAAGCGTCCAATGCTATGTCACAGCCCAGACCTGATCCACACCAAGCAAATTCTACATTCCAGCTACCTGTGTTTTTCCTTTTCTAAGTGTGTGCGTGTATGTGTGTGTTATGTTATGTTATTGGCATTTGTATCGTGCACGGCCACTAAAGAGTGTCCCGGCGCAGAAGCCAACTGAAAAGCAGCGGAACTGAAAGAGGCGCAGCTTAACTAAAAAGCAGAGTTTTCAGTTGCTTCTTGAACAGCCTGAGGTCCTGGATGTTCCGTAATTCAAAAGGTAGGGCATTCCAGGCTTTTGCGGCCTTAAAAGATAAAGAGCTGCCCCCCATTCGAGTAAGGCGAAAGCGGGGAACCACAACTAAACGCTGCGCAGCTGAGCGCAGTTGTCTCCTGGGCTCGTAAAAGCCAAAGCGTCTCCTAAGATAGGGTGGCCCCGATCCATGCAGTGCTCCATGAGTGAGAATGAGGGCTTTAAACTGGACACGACTGGCCACAGGAAGCCAATGTAGGTCCCGAAGATGTTGTTTCATGCTAGATCTTCCGGGAATGTCAAGCAAAACTCTAGCAGCAGCATTTTGTATTGTTTGTAATTTTTTTAACTGATATCCGGGCTGGCCAATGTACAGTGCATTGGCATAGTCAATGCGTGACAAGATGAGGGCTCGTGTCACCATCTCCTTGGCTGGTCTGGGAAGCAGAGGAAGGAACTTTCTGAGCGATTTCAGTATGCCGAAGCACACACCAGCAAGTCTCTTTATTTGTGGGGAGAACCGGAGGTCCTCGCTAAACCACACCCCCAAATTCTTAGCTGGATTGCCGATAGGCTTTGGCATGGGGTACTCTGAAGGCCAGAGTGCCTCCCTAAAATAAGGGGGGAAGAAGCCATACAGAAGTATCTCCGACTTGTCCTCGTTGCACTTAAGCTGTGAGAGTGCAAGCCATTTGAAAACGGCAGGGAGACAGTTTTTAGCTTGGTCTGGGGACAAGTCGTTTTCCTTCGAGGTAAAGAGGAGCTGAGTGTCATCAGCATATGCTATGATCTTAGCTCCCAATTCCTCTGCTAAGTAGATCAGGGGTGTAACATAAAGATTAAAAAGGAGAGGACTCAAAGTAGAGCCCTGTGGAACGCCCGTGGTCACCCTTCTGGGGGCCGAGGAGAACGGCGGTAGCCATACCTGCTGAGTTCTATCCTCAAGAAATGATTTAAGCCAGCCCCAAGCTAAACCAGATACGCCAATACTTGAAAGATGAGCAAGTAATTGACGGTGGGGCACCGTATCGAAGGCGGCAGAGAGATCCAACAAAATGAGAGCCGCTCTGCCGCCAGCATCCAAACATTCTCTTATCACCTCCGATATTTCAACAAGGGCCGTCTCAGTGCTATACGTTGCCCTAAATCCCGATTGAGCAGGATGAAGGGCTCCCGATGTCTCAACAAAGGTGACCAACTGTTTGTAGACTTCTTTTTCACACACCTTTGCCACGGCCGGGAGAAGAGATATGGGTCGGTAGCTAGCTGGCATGTTAGGGTCTAGGGAAGCCTTTTTTAATAGTGGTAGTAGTTTGGCCTGCTTCCACTCAGGTGGGACTGTAGCAGTCTGAAGTGACATGTTTATAATGGTGTTGACTTCAGGATTAACCACCTCGGCTGCCGCCGCTAGCAGTCTTGCTAAACATGGATCTACCGGGGAACCGGATTTCAAGGATTTAAGGATGGTCAGAGAGTCAAGCAAGGCAATAGGAGAGAACCCCGTCAGGGGGGAAACAGAAGAATTGGGACTGGAAAATTCCTACAGGAGGACCCTGCCTGCCCAGGTGAGCTAGATCCAAAGTTATCCTGGATCACCTGAATCTTATCAATAAAGAAACTGGACAGCCTTTCGCACCATGCCACAGAGGCCGGGAGGGCGATGCGCTCAACTTCGGCAGTTAAAAAACTCTGAACGATAGAGAAGATTTCCTTGGAGTTATTTTTGGACATAGCGATCCGTTCCGTGTAGTAGCTGCTTTTGGCCTCCCTAATAGCAGCATAGTAGTCTCGCTGGGCCTTCCTTAGTGCTGTTTTGGCCAAAGGGCAGTAGGCCAGTCTCCAGCTACGTTCTAATTTTTTACAAAACTGTTTTAGCTCCTTAAGCTTGGTTTCGAGGGGGCGTTTCTTGCTCGCTTATTAGCGAGAGGCGGAGATAAGTATTCAACTGCCTGAGAGATCCAGTTAAAGAGGCTCTCTAGAGCTCCATCCAGATTTGTAGCAGCGGAGGGGCGTGTGTCTGACAGAACCCTACTCAGAGCAGAAGGGTCGATTCTTGGAGAGGGTCTACTTTGGGGATGTCCCTTGGTAGAATGCGGCATCTGAATGGTCCATGAAAATTAGATCAAAAAATGATCCGACCAGGATATTTGAAGGGGTTCTTTGACACTTAAAAGGAAGTTGGAACAGACTAGGTCTAAGATATGCCCCCCACTATGAGACGGAGAGCTAATCCATTGGGTGAGTTGGGCCAAGTTAAGTGAGTCACATAAGTCCCTCGTATCGCTTGCCTCCACTCGATCCCAATGGATGTTAAAATCTCCAAGGAGTAAGAAGTTCGAAAAGCGCAAAGCCCTGGGGACAATTACCTCATCCAGAGCTTTCAGAAAAGTTCCCGTGGGGCCGGGGGGTCTATACACCAATGTGCCACCCAGTGTAAAATGGGGGGATATGATGATAGAAAAATTAATTATTTCCTGGGACTCCTCTCGGGTGAAGACCCACGAGTCCCTAACCACCACCGCTATTCCTCCACCTCTACCCACTTTACGGTCCGCCCTTACTATTTTATACCCCCTAGGTATAGCCAGCTCAATAGCTGGGTTAGAAGACTCATTGAGCCATGTTTCTGTTACAAAGAGTAAATCGAGCTGCTCATCTGAGAGTAGCTCAAATATATCAAAGGCATGTTTTACTAGCGAGCGGGAATTAATTAGAGCCGCCCGAATACAATGCCCTTTCAAGGTGGCTATAAGGAAGGGAGTGGGAGGAGTACAGACAGTCAATTCAGTGCAGAAGCTAAAGTTACAAATATCACAGCTCCTGTGAATATTGTCCAATAGCTCCCAATGACGTTCACACTTACCCCGGTGTGAGTCTATTAATTGCAATTCAGCGCGACTATACGACTTGCAACCCTCTGGCGTCTGCGTCTTGATACGGGCAGCGTAGCTGGCGCTGGCCACTTCCAGAACGCTGACTGCGCAGACGGGCTTGCCTTTGGCGCGCCAGCGGCGCGCCCGCTGCGCATCTTGTGTGTGTGTGTCTATGTGTGGGGTTTGATTGAGTATTTCTGCGAATGATAGGGTGTGTGTGTGTGTGTGTGTGTGTGCGTGCGCGCATGCATGTATGTGGGTCTGTGTCACTTGCACTGCTGGTTCCCATCGTTTATGGTATGCAAAAGAGAATCAACTGCCGATACCCATGTCGAACATGTTCTCTGTTTATTATTGCAGCTCAAGAAAAGTTTTTTCATTCCCTTCAAAAGCCTTGATATTCGAGTCTGAGTGTTGTGAGGTTTTCTCAGTAGTCAGTAGATGTACACTTCGACAGGTCCACCAAACAAAGCCCTGCATTGTCCCTCTTGTGGCATAAATGCCATTAGTGCCAATCTCATGCCTCAACTATTTTGGGATCTGGCTTCTTATAGGAATAATTTGGTGTTTCCTAAAGATGGTTTGTGGGTCCATTTATGACACCTCTCAGATGGGGACTGACAACTATCTTCACACCATCATGAAAAGAGTAAGGGAAGGTAGACTTACTCTGACAGGAAGCTTAAATGAAACATTTACTCTTGAGGTGCAGAAAGCTCTCAATTTGACAATGTGGCTAGACTACAAAGTATGTTCAGAAAATTGGTTCAAGCATTACAGGGAAGAGGCAAACCTCTAACCTTCCTTACGTTTAAGTTTTCAAATCTATTTTAAAACCGATCATACAGATTCAATCTTTAATTACAATTAATACCAAAACTTTAAATCCAATGAAACCATCAGTGAGGCACAAGGACGGCTAAAATCTGAAGTTAGGAATGAAAACAATTAGAAATACAATTAAAGTTTGACCACATATTTTGCAATGCAAACTTGTGTGTCTGAATGAATGTCACAGACACTCTTGGCTTCTTTCTGTCGTCACCTCCCACGCGCTGATCCTAAAGGACAACATTGGAGACATTCCATTGCTAAACTGTTCTATTCATTTGCACAAAGGGCAGTCAAGCCTGTTTGAATACTGTACACATAGGCTTTTCTTCAGTCACCTCGTAATTTCCAAACGTAAAGTACAATCTAGACACTTACTCTTAAGTGGTTGTAGTCATTTGATCAACGGCGAGGCCGCTGACTAATTATCAATAGCTTTCTGTCATCGTTCAGCCTGGACCTTTAATCAGTTAATCTCCTCTGTGTTTATCCTCTGCAGGTTGCTGTTTAGAGCCAGGGTGTTAGAGACTCTCCTTTCATTGTTCTGGGGTTGATAAAATGGGCGTCATTAAGTTGGGTAACATTTCCCTTCTTGTGTTAGAGAGCGTGGATTCCTCACGCTTTTGTCTCTGAATAAAAGAATTAGACATTTTAATCTTTATTATATTTCGTGCTCTGCATATAATATCAAGAAAAATGGAAGCAAGTGATTCTGTTGATTTGGATCAACTGTCCACCCATTGCGTTGTTCTGTGCTGCCAGCCTGCAGGCCCTCTCTGACAGCTCCTTTATCCAAACCTCTCCCAACCCTCAGTCACAACTCTCCTCTCCTCTCTCCTGCTTCCTCGAATACAGACTAAAGAACACATACAAACTCCCACCTTTAATTGGGTGTTCGACAAAAAAGCCAAAATCAAAACTAAAACCTAGAATTGAAGTTAATGTTCACAAGCAAGCGATATTTTATACCTATTGTGAAAACTGCCCAGTCCTTGCCTGAACTCCTGTTTCCCTAGTCAATCTTACTGATCTACATTCATACATATTTGAAGTATTTTTGTTAGAACATCCAAAGCTCTCTGCATCCCTTAGTGTCCTACTGTCCTAAATAGTCTATAACGTGGGGCTCACAATTTGTCTCTGTCCAGCCAGGATTTCTTCAGGCTGATTTTAAATTCCTGAGAATTACAAGTGATCCAGAAAGAAAACTGAGACGTGTGGAACGACTGCTCGCTCTCCTATTCCCAGAGTGTGAATCAAATCTGAACAAGCATTAGTAAATGCATTAGGTTTCGCCTATGTGATTAATAATAGGCTTTTTTTGTTGTAAGTTGTAGCTTGCTGAGTAGTACAATAAAAGTTACAGAAAGTCTGTTAAAGTGTTTTGACGTGTTTACGTACAAAAAGGCAATATATTGTGCTGTTACTAGTGGTATTATAAAGTAAAGAGATTAGGTAAATGATGGAGGACAAAGATAAAAAAACATGTGCCTGATCAGTAGGCTCGAAATTGGTGCAGCTATGGGGAGAATATGTAAAGAGTGGATGTAAGAACATACAAGTACAGCGCAAGCGCTGCTTTTGCAAATCCAAAAAGCAAGATTACAAAAACTAGATGAAAAGGTGTTTTTTTGGTTATTGTCCAGTGTTGAGATAAACTAATCAAAATTAATTACAGATTTTTCTTATGAAGTTTATTTCTATTTCACACTGCACATTTTTTTTTATTGCGAACAAACATAAACATAAACTCAAACAATAATGAGCATATAGTAAATATTTGCACTTCCAATGTCATTGGCATTGTGTTACTTATGGTTTACAATTTTTCTTTATTTATACAGTACACTGACATTTTCAATTATTGTGCTATATACTTTGAAGTTTGTATGTTGTAACAAATACTGTATTTTTTTCAAAGCATTTGTTATGATAAGTCCTGGTGCAACTGCACCTTATAAACCATTGAAACCATGACCCTAGTGCCTTCTAGATAACTGCACTTTGCCTGTTTTAAGAATGTGCATTTGGTGCAGTTGGTGTACTTTATTTTATATAACCGAAAATACAGGAGGCTGTTCTAATTACTTTGGACAACAGTATTCCAAAATAATAGATCCCTCCAGAAAAATGAATAGCAGCACAATCCCCATACAGTCACCAAACACGCTTGCTCAAAAAGACAAAATTTGACGCAATGCGACAACAATACCCGGCAGTTGCAATTTTCTAATTCACTGCTCTTGAAACTATACAGCTTCCCTTCCCAGCCAGTAGAAGAAACAGACTGCAATCACAAAACTCGAGGAATACTCTTAGAACAGGTAGATGACCGTTTTTAAAATCCAAGACTCTGCAGCAGTTGTATGGCGCTGTAATGTTATACAGAAACTGTCCCAATGGATAAAGGAGGTTAAAACATCCCTTCAAAACACCACGGAGTGAGCTCATGTAAAGCGCTGCAATCACTTCTTTCGGGTTTGTGCTACAAAAACACATGACACAGAAAAAAAAAACTATTTTATAAGCGATAAACACGAGAGACAATAAATGCAATTTTATTAACGGAGCAATATCTTTTTTTCAATTTTTATTTTTACAGAGCAGATGCAAATACAATATCATTTTTTTCAAAAAAGAAGCCGGGATTTGTGTACTAATACATTGTGCATACAAAAATAATTCATTTCCACCGAGTTTTATGTGCATAAAGGCATATCAAAGTTCAATAAACCAGAGTTTGAATACCAAATCACATTAGATAATAAATTAAAGTGCATTATATAAAAAGTGCATTTTATGCATCCAACGTTTAATGGGCAACATGCAAAAATGGTTCAAAAATGTCATTCAATGACATTTACTGCAGCCCTATACACCCAGACTACAATTCAGATATATAGAAAGGGAAACATGTCTTCCATTATAGGATTATTAGCTTTCAATACGCTCCAAATGATGCCATATAGCTTCAAACCTCTTCAAACCCCCTATCTGCTTAGCCTACGCCTCTTCAAATTTCATAGTACGTAACATTTTAGGGGCCAATTCCGATCTCGGCCGGTAGTGCTCCAAATCGGATTCGGATTTACCGGATCCGATTCGGAGCCCTGTTTCCCGACCGAATCGTACGCGGGTCCGGCCGAGCGAGTACGATGCGGCGCACGCGAAATCTCCGACCGACTCGTTCGCAGGACCCGACCGCTCCGACCGACTCGCACGGGGACGACTCGCACCGCGCAATGGAGACGTTCCCCGGCCGGGTAAGTACGATGCGCATCGCGACCGCTCCGACCGACTCGCGCAGTCCGACTCCAAGGAGCTGTCGGAGCCGCACTTTGGTGGTCCGTGTCGGACCCCCCTGGAAGCGTAGGCACGCGAGTCGCACACAGGGGGGACACATGGGTCCCCCCTACACGTGCATGTACGGCGCGACCCGCACCGATGCGAACACGCTGTAGGGGGCGCCCTTGTTCGCGTCGTGCCCATTGAGTCAATGGGAGCCCGTGTACGCGTCGTACGACTGGCTCCCATTGACTTCAATGGGAGTCCGACCGAATCGAGTCCGATGGCATACGTGCGCATCGTACTCGTTCGGTCGGACTGCTAGGGTCCGATTCGGTCGGAAATCTCTCCGGGTCCGGCTCGGTCGGAGAGATTTCCGGCCCGAATCGGAATCGGCCCCTTAGTCTTCCAGCCCTGTAGTGATGGAATGAAGCTGGATCTCCAATTCTGTAAGATAAAGGAGCATGCAATCATCAGTGCAATAGATAGAAAATACTGTCCTTCCTTATTTAACTGCTGGCTTTCTTTAGAGACCCCAAACAGCACTAGACTTGTCTCTGGAAGAATAGTGGACAGTAGAGCCTGACTAATGACCTCAAATCATTCCAGCAAAAGTTTGATAAGTTACGAGCAGGAAAAAAGACCTATGGAGCCATCCTCTTGGACTTTTCCGATGACAGCGGAAGCAGTTATCAGACACTGATGGATATATTTTATGGAATGTCTCTGGGATATAATATGCCATCTAGCGAGATAATAGTGACATTCTTTTGCTGTTTTTCAGCTCGTAGAGATTTCTATCCAATCTCTGAAATCGAGTGCCAGTCACTTTCAGAAAAAATTGCATTGTGCTTTTTCCAGAACCTTGGACAGAAATCTACCAATATCATCTTTCGAGGACTGGTTTAGAATCAGTCTGTACCAGTTTCCTATCCCTGTCAATTTACTTTTTCCCAGTGCTCGACTAATAGGGTGCTGCCCTTACTATCACCCTGGATATTGGCTGTCAAGAAATGGACTATCCGTCCAAAACTCAAGAAGAAACACTTGCACTGTTCCGCACTCCTGGCGAGTAGCTCCTCTCAAGAAATGACTTTACCTCGTAGAAGAAAATCCCTGAAGGTTTTAAAACCGATCAAGTTCCAGAACCTAATCTCCCTATCTGATAACAATAACTCTAAGAATTCGCCTCCTGGAGCTGTAAGAAAGAACAATCGAAACAAAACTGATATGATTTACTGAGGGGGCTCATCCATCCTCTGAACTCCATGAAAAGCTTGTAGCTGGTCTTATTGAATAGCTTTGCTATTTTGGTAAAAGCTGGTAAACTTATTTTGGATTCCTGCACCATTTTAATAAAAAATATTTCATCTAGTACCCCGTTCCCATCTAAGTACCTTGCTAGCAGATCCAATAAGGCTGCCTGATAACTCTGCATATGGGGAAGTGCTAATCTACCCTGTACTTTCTCCAATTGTAGCAAATTCAATTTCACCCTCGGTGTTTTTATTCAAGATAAAAATCCTTTTTGATTAATCTAGCTCCTGAAAAAAGCCATTAGGGATTTTGATTGGCACATTGGAAAAAAGAAATATAAGCAATGGTAAAACAGACATTTTGATCATTGTGACTCATACAATTATAGTCATTGGGAGCAGAGACCATCTTTCAAATAGCCCATTAATTTTTCTGAGCATTCTCTCATAATTCAGATGAAACAAATGGGTAAAATTATTTGTGGCACATATCCCAAGATACCTTATGTGGATTTGCAACCTTGTTCACTGCTGAAATGAGACTGGGAGATCTGCAGCTGCCACATTAAACAGCAGGACTTCTGTTTCGCTTTGGCTTATCTTATAGCTTTCTATACCTGTGAATTCCTCTATCCTCTGCATAGCCCCCTTTATGTTTAACTTGTTTGGTTGCAGATAGAGAATAATGTCGTCTGCATAAAGCTTAAGCCTGGCCATTCCCCTCTATTAGTGCCCTCATGCCTCCTTTATGTCATTTTCTGCCAAAGACTCAATAAACAATGTAAATAAAATTGGGGAGAGAGGGCACACAAAACGTGCACCCCTCCTTATTAAAATGGTGCCGGCCATCCTAGAATATAACATTACTTTGGCCTGTGCACCCTAGTATACATTTACCAACATTGCGGTGAATTGAGAGGGGATTCCGAAATTTTGCATGCTAAAATTTAGAAAATCCCAGGTCATGAGATCAACGGCCAGATGTAAGACCTGCCAATTAGCGAGTCGCAAATTGCATCGCATTTGCGACTCGCAATTTGCGACTTGCTAATTGGAATGCACAACAGTGTCTCAGACACTGTTTGCGATTCCTAATGGGGTCGCAAATTGCATGCATCATTAATATTAATGAGGCAGGCACAATTTGCGACCCCTTTAGGAATGGCTAGCATTCACAGGGATGGTGGCCTGCTGGGGTCAACAGACCACCATGTCTGTGACTGCTTTTTTAATAAAGCAGTTTTTTTTCTCAAATGCAGCCCGCTTTCCTTAAAGGAAAACGGGATGCATTTAAAAAAGAAAAATGAAACTTTTCAGTTTCATTTTTTTAAGGGCAGGCAGTGGTCTCTGGGCCCACTGCCTGCTCTTAAAAAATATTTTCCCACATACTCACAAAGGGGAAGGGGTCCCCTGGGGACCCCTTCTCCTTTGCGAGTGGTTTACCACCTACTTGAAGTAGGTGGTAAATTGCGAGTGTTTTGCCGCCGCAAAACATTAGTACATAGTATGTTGACTCGCTATTAGGAAGGGACGCCCCTTCCTAATAGCGAGAGGCGCAAAAGCTATTTTGCGAGTCAGTGAGTCACAAAATAGCATTTGTACATGCTATTACCCTTTTTTGCGGCCGCAGACTTGAGGATCTCCCGTTTGCGGCCGCCAAAGAGGGTCGTACATCTGGCCCCAAATGCTTTTTCCTCATCGATCATCAAAATTAACGCTTTTATTTGCTTACTTGAAAAATATTCTATTGCCTGCGTAAAAAACTGGGTGTTTGCTGACATAAGACAGCCTGCAACAAATCCACACTGATCTTTATGGATTAAAGACCAAATAATGCCTTCTGTTGCGCAGCAGGCATTATTTGAGCTGCCCAAACGTTCATTAAAAGTTTGTAGTCTGTATTTAAGAGGCTAACAGGTTTGTATGAGTTCACATTCTTCAGATTCTTCCCTTTCTTAGGGAAGCTTTCAATGGTTAATTCCTTAACAGAAGCAGGAACTCCCCCCCATTTATATCATTAAAAAGCTCAGCTGAAAAGGACCCATGTTCTCTGTGAATTTATTTTTAAAATTCAGAGTGAAATCCATCATTCCCACACACCTTAGCATTTAGCATTCTTTGAAGTGTCTTGTAGATTTCATTAGACACGATTATATCCAGCATTGCTTGAGAAAGAGAATTGGCAATTGAGGGAACTTATTGGAGGCATAGTACTGTTCTATACTAGCCATGGAAACTGTATAATTCATTTGGTAAATATATCTGTAATGGTGAAGAAATACTTGAGCAACTTCCTCCTATTCTACTGCTATTCTACCAGTGGAAGGGTTCTCAATGGATTTTATTGTAACCTTCTCATTTATAGTTCGGTTCGACCAGGCTATGAACTTGCCTATATGCTGGTTTTCTTCACATAATTGTTGCTGGAAAGCATTTGAATTATTTATATCCTCCAGCGTGAAGAAATATCTTAGATTTGGTTTTGCCATAGCTAGTTGCCCTGCGCCGGGCTCTATCCCACCAGCCCCCGTGCTTGCTTCTGTGGAGTTATCTACTGCTGACTGTAGTCCCATTATTTGCTGTGCACGTTCTTTAGCTTGATTTGCTCTAAAGGTGATGACCCTCCTGCTCACTGTGGCATTGAAGGCCTCCCATACAGCAAACAGGGGGCCGTATTCCTGTTAGAAATAGGGGACTCTAGTTGGCAGAGGTAGGTACCCTTATCCAAATAGGTACCCTTGCTTCTAGTCAGGGTAATGGGGATACACACTTTAGATAACCCCTGCTCACCCCTGGGTAGCTTGGCATGAGTACTCAAAACACACACAGTAATACAGTGATAACACCACAAATGGACACCGAACCAGTTTAGAAAAATAAAGTATCTTTATCTAAACTCAACAAGATCAGAACGACAAAAATCCAACATACATGTAATAAGAATATTACTTTTCCAAGGTTTCAAACAACTGGGTCCATAGAAAAATATGGATATGTGATTTCTCACAAAGTACCTGAAGATGCATCAAAATTCACAAAGCAAAACAGCCGCAGAGATGGGAAGCGTAGAAAAACAGAGACGTGTCAATTCCTGAGACCATGGGGAGGCGATGTAACAGTTCTGCTGCACGCAGGAGAAGTGATGCGTCGAATCCAGTCTGTAGGGGGAAGTGATGCGTCGATTCCGAGGCGGTTCTGCTCCGCGGGTGATGCGTCGGGAAAACTTGCCGCACAGGTACAATGCATGGAAATGCGGGATGTGTCGGCGATCAATGAGGCGGCGTCGAGCAGCGCTGCGTCGGTTTCTCCAGCTGCGATCCCTCGATGCGTCGGTTCTTGCAGCGGTGACAGGCACTGCGTCAGTTTCGGCAGCGGCGCGGCAATGCGTGGACATTCTTCTCGCACATCGGTGCTGCATCGGAAAAACAGCCGCAAGAAGAGCGATGCGTCAATTTCAGCAGTTTTTGGGGATTCTTCCAGCTCCCAGCAGCAAGCACAACCTCCAGAGGCCCAGAACTGGAACAGGCACCTCTTGGCAGTCAGAACTCTCAGCAGCAGAATTCAGGGGAGCTGGGGGTGAAGTCTTTGTGTCCCTGAGACTTCAGAACAGGAGGCCAGCACACACAGGCCCTTGGAAATCTTCTTCAAGAAGAGGTTTAAAGCAAAGTTCCAGTCTTTGTCCTCTCCTTGGCAGAAACAGCAACTGCAGACCAACCCAACACAGCACACAGCAAAGGGGCAGTACTCCTCCTCACAGGTCAGCTCTTCTCCTTTCCTTGGCAAAGGTTCCTCTTGAGTCCAGAAGTGATCTAAAGTTCTGGGATTTTAGGTATAATACTTATACCCCAATATGTCTTTGTTATCTTTGTGTAAGGGTCTCTGAGCCCAGTTCAAACCAGATCTGTCCCCGCTGTTGCAGTATGACCACAGGGGGTGGAGACAGCATTGTGCAAGGAAGACAAGCCCTATTCAGGTGCAAGGAAATCTCCTCCCACTACTCTAAATTCAGCCAAGGTCTATTCAGCCCAGCTCTGAGTCATCCAGGAAGGGCCAGGTACTCCTCAACCCCCCCAGTGGCTTTCTACAATGAATGCACACCCACAGCCCCAGTCACTCCAAAACCAGACAGTTAATACACAAACAGGCAGAGGCACATAGAATGGTTAAACAAGAAAATGCCTACTTTCTAAAAGTGGCATTTTCAAACACGCAATTTAAAAATCAACTTTACTAAAAGAAGTGTTATTAAATTTTGAGTTCAGAGAGCCTAAACTTTGTTTTCTCTATCTTGTCCCGATGGGAAGTTATACTTGTAAGATGTTACAAAGCATTTCCCATTCTATCCTATTGGGCAAGATAGCCTTTCAATAGTGAAAAACGAAATTGGAAGTATTTCACTATCAGGACATGTCACACACACCAGTACATGGCCTACCTTTAACATACACTGCACCCTGGCCGGGGGGTACCTTGGCAATCAAACAAAGGGGCCCCCTATTTAGGCAAATAAAGGTAGAGGGATCATAGGGGAAACATGGAGCAATCAAACAAGCGAAAATCCCCTACCTATTTCTTTAATAGTATGCTAAACGTCATGTGATTTAAACATGTGAACAGTGCTGAAAGAAAAAAAGGCAAAAATATAACAAAATAGATTTATTTTTTCAGTAAAAAGACAAAGGACTCAAATGTAATACAGAAATATTTTTGGGGGATAATTGTTCAATAAATACATATACATAGACCCACCACTCATACAACAACTCACAGCTACACACATACTACCATACTTCTTTCATACAAACAACTAACCTGCATACACTAACTAAAGCAAAGCAAATAAACAATGAATGATAATCTGTTCGATAAATAACATGAATCTAATAAACAACATTCAACTGATCATAGAAGTATCACAAACGCCGACGCGCGTTTCGGTGTACAAGCCAAATGTGGCGAAACACCTTCATCAGGGCGTGGATACCACGACAGGGGAGTGGTGGGGAAATTTCGGTGAATTGAACAGCTGACCAATAGGCTGTATCAGAAAATGCCGTGCATAGAGATTCGATGGCGTAATTTAAGTACGGTGTTCCACGGGAAAAAAGGCTGACTTGGGGTGTTGATAAAATTCAAATGACATACAGAATTTCTGAAGTCCGATATTAAGTGCGAGATATAGAGGCGCTGGGGGCAGGAAAAGACTCGTCTTTCCCAAGACGTTGGTTTTAATAAAGCACCCAATAGTTGCTCGAGAATCAAACATTCACCAGTCCAGCAGACTAAGGTGTCACGGGACTCATACAGACACCCGCTGGGCGTCCCTCACTCAGGATAGAACGGAGGAGACTCGGATAGGGCTGGTCATGGCGGCGACATGATGGTCGTTACTTCATAGCTGATAAAAGAGGCCCAAAAAAATATTTCTGTATTACATTTGAGTCTTTTGTCCTTTTACTGAAAATATAAATCCATTTTGTTATATTTTGCCTTTTCTTCTTTCAGCACTGTTCACATGTTTATATCACATGACGTTTAGCATACTATTAAAGAAATAGGTAGGGGATTTTCGCTTGTTTGATTGCTCGGGGGGTATCTTGGGCCTACCATAGGGGTGCCTTATATGTAAGAAAAGGGAAGGTTAGGGCCTGGCAAGTGGATGCACTGGCCAAGTCGACATGGCAGTTAACAACTGCACACAGACACTGCAATGGCAGGTCTGAGATACCTTTTCAGGGCTATGCATGTTGGTGGCACAATCAGTGCTGCAGGCCCACTAGTAGCATTTGATTTACAGGCCCTGGCACACTTCACTGCACTTCACTAGGGACTTACCAGTGAATTAAATATGCCAATCAGGGAGAACCAATTGCAATCACAATTTACCCAGGGAGCACTTGCACTTTGACACTGATCAGCAGTGGCAAAGTGCCCAAAGCATCTAAGCTAGCAAAAACGAAATCCAGCACAGCATCAAAAATAAAGAAGGTAGTGGCAAAAAATCAGGGGAAACCACACTAAAGATGCCAAGTCTAACACGGTTGATAATAAAAAAACTCTGTAATGAACCCACTCATTTCGGCTCTCCACTCTGGATTCGACAACAGGGATCTGTCAAGCTGCCACCTGTGTGTATCTCTACTAGCCGATCATAGGTCTACCAAAATGGAGACCACTGAGTGATCAGAAAAGGCATTGCTCCAAGTGTCCATTTGCACCCTGCTGATTGCCCGAGAGACTAAACAAAATCTAGGCAGGAAGCAGTTCTGAACCGGTGTGAGAAGCAAGTATATTGTGCGAAGCCTGGGTGAGGTTCTTGCCAAGGCTCGACCAGCATCAATCATTTTTTTAGTTTTCGGTTTCATCTACATTTTTTGCTTTGTTAGAAGTATCGATAGCCAGGTCCTGAATGTAATTAAAATCTCCTCCCCAACTCAATAGGCCACCTGACCCCAAAGCTATATCATGGATCTGTGAAAGTGAGTCTACATCATCGCTGACTGGACCGTAATAGTTGACTAAGTTTAAACACATCCCCTTCACAGCAACTTTCACCCATTGCCATGTACTTTGAGGATCTCGAATCACCTCTTGGACATCCAAACAATCCTTTGACCCAAATAGATTACTGCCCCCCTTACTGCGGCTTGAGCGCATGCAAAGAAAGCCTGAGAGTATTTATGGGGAATATGAATCTTTGGAGTATTACTCTTGAGGTGGGTCTCCTGTAAAAAGATGCTGATTGATAATACCATTAGCATTACAAGAAAGTATCCTAACCTTTCAACACCTAAAGAGAAATTACAAGAAAGTATCCTAACCTTCAACATCACAAGAGAAATAGTACATACTGTCTCCTTTCTTAGGCACCTTTGCACCCATCATTGCTAAGGCGCCCACCGCATTGCTATCCCCACATTGGCTAAACACGTCAACCAATCCCTGTAGGCTGTGTATTAACATTTTACCCACAACCCCACCATGACAGCTTTTCCATCGCAACCTTCCTCCTTCCTTCCCATCATATTTCTGCTCTTTTCTTTTTTTATGCGAGTTCTCCCCACCGCTACCAACACACACACCCTCGGGAACCCCCAGGACCCCATGGGCAGCTTCTCTTCCCAGCAAGGGAGGAATTGCCTACCCTACCCCCGCCTCAAATGTTATATAGTCCCTTAGAATGGCACTTAAGGCCTTCTCTCTGGTAACAGCCACCACTCCTCAACTTGTCTAAATGAAGGACTGTTTTAGGCCTTGATACAATTAAATTTAATTTAAGAACTTATAAAGTGCCGGAATCACCCCAGAAGGGGTATCTCCGCGCTAGAGCAGTACTAGAGCAGAGCCAGCAGAGAGCTAGACAGCAAAAAGTTCAATTTTAAGGAGTTTCCTAAAGATCAAAAGATCATCACATCTTCGAAGAGGAAGGGGCAGTTGATTCCATAACAAAGGGGCCATATAGGAAAAGGCTTTGCCTCCTGTGCGGGATTTCTTGAAGTGGGGAATGGTGAGGAGACATTTCTTTCCAGAGCGTAAAACCCTGCCCGGCTGGTAGGGGATAAGTTTCTTAACCAAGTAACTGGGTCCTTTGCAATTTAAGGCTTTATATACAATGCAGCAAACTTTGAATTCAATTCTCTGGCGAATGGGCAACCAATGTAGTAGTTGCAGGAGGGGAAGGGAAGCCGTTCTAGGGGCCATATTAGTGACAAGCCGTGCCGCCGTATTTAGTACTACCTGTAGTTTGTTCAATAAGGATTCATTAGCTGTGGCCAAAAGAGCATTGCAATAGTCCAGACGACTGATGACCAGTGCCTGAACCAAGGTTTTACGTACAGCTAATGGGAGGAGGGGGAATACTCTATGCAAAATACGCATCATATGGAAGCAGGTCCCAGAGGTAGCCACAACTTGGTCCTTCATAGACAGGGTCTGATCTAAATGCACACCTACGTTTTTTGCCACCGCCTTAGGGATAGGGGCAGTGCCCAAATCCGTCAGCCACCAATCTGCGGACCAGAGTATATTGGCATTACCAAAGAGCATAATCTCAGTCTTTCCAGCATTTAGCTAGAGGTAGTTATCCGTCATCCATGAAAAAATTGCTTTCATGCCCTCTGAAAAACGAGATTTTGTGGTTAAGGAACTTTTGTTAAAAGATAAGAGAAGTTGAGTATCATCCGCATAGGAGATGGGAATGAAACCAAATTCTCTAACAATCTTTGCAAGGGGGGCCACATATATGCTGAAAAGCGTGGGGCTCAAACAAGAACCCTGTGGCTCTCCCTTCGGTAAGGTCCACAACGCGGGACCGGAAGGGACCTAAATTGATGACCTGCATGCCGTGCGTTAGGAAGCTCGTAAACCATTGAGAGGCGCATCCACAAATTCCAATCTCCTCCAGTCTTCGCAACAGGGTTTGGTGAGACACTGTATCAAAAGATGCGGATAAATCCAGCAGCACTAGCAAAACAGCTTGATTATTATCCAGAGAAGATCTAATATGATCTGATACCACTAACAGTGCCTGAATCTGTGCTGTACATAGGTCTAAAACCTGACTGTGAAGGGTCTAAACAACCAGTATACTCTATGTGTTCTGTAAGTTTTTTTATTGATGTATCCTTCCAATAATTTGGTCATCAGAGGGAGAAAGGAAATAGGACGGTAGTTAGACAGAACCAATGCAGATAGATTGGCCCCTTTATGAATTGGGATTACCTGAGCTGCCTTCCACTCAAGGGGAAGTTGGCCCTCGCTCAGTGAAAGATTTAATATAGCGCAGCTGGAGTGAGCAAGCTGAGCCAACAGCAATGCAGCAATCTTAGCTGGTGTGATGTCAAGAGGAGACCCAAACTTAACAGATTTCAGCATTTACTCAACTGTCTCTACTTGAAAAGGGGTAAAACTTTCTAAAGGAAGAGCATTTTTGATGTTTATTTGGGGGAGAAAGGAAGATTCTTTTGGGATATCATTGGCTCTAAGTAGTTTGTCATATATTAGATTTATTTTGTCTTCCAAGTAGTTAGCGATATCATCGCATAGTGCTTGAGAGGGGGGAGTGATAACATCGGCTGCAGTGGGATTAGTGAAGGATTTGAGAATTTTGTAAAGGTCTTTAGAAGAATTCCCCACTTGACTAAGTTGGGAGGCAATATGCGCTTTGCGAGCTTTTTTTATGTTTCTATGATAAAGTGCTAGAGCAACTTTTTAGGTTTCTCTCTCCATCAGATTCTGAGATGAACACCAACGTCTCTCCAGTTGTTTACACACTGACTTCTCTTAACGTAGCTCCGGTGAATACCAAGGCATAATCCGTTTCTGAGTGGTTTTGTACTGTTTTAAAGGAGCAATACAGTCAATAGCAGATTTTAACACACGTAATAATTCTCAAAACTTGAATTAATATCCCTTAGTTCCACACTCAACGGAGCCCTGAACTCTTTCTTGAAAGTGTCCGGAGTAATTTGATACCATTGTCTCCTAAAACTGTGTGAGGTAGTGCCATAAGAAATATCCACAAGGGTTCTAGTGATCTGAAAGTCAATTAAGGCGTGGTCTGACCACATTACCTGGCGGGTAGCCTTGGAATGTAAATTAGGAGAATTAGTTTAAATTAGATCCAACGTGTGGCCAGCAGAATGCATAGGGCCCACATTGGTCTTTTCCAGGCCTCAGGAGGCCAAATCAGACAAGAACTGAACAGCTTCCCAATTGGATCTGTGTTCGCTATGTATGTTAAAATCCCCTAATCAGACAATGTGTTTTGAGGAAATAGCGTGAATAGCAATTAGATCCAACAGTGTGAGGGTAAAATCCTGAAGAGATCCTGGGGGACGATACACTAACACATATTTCCAGCACTCCTGAGGTGAGAATTCAATTTTAAAGATAAAGATCTCTAATTTGTCCTCAATGCGGGACTCAATATTAGATACTTTTATTGACTATTATATATTATTGCAATACAGTCACCCATCCTACCATCCCTATCAGTCCTTAAAATATGATAATTTTCAGGGAGGGCCAAGGTGATGGCGGGTGTAGAGGTGGGTTTGAGCCAGGTCTCAGTAAAAAAAACCAGATCAGGTGTTTCCAAGGATTACAAATCCCATATTGCGATGACATGTTTAGGCAGGGATCTTACATTGCAGAGGAAACACTTCCAGGCCAGAGTGTATTCAGGGGGAAGGGTAGTGACTGAGAGCAGGGGCTTCTCAGAAGCTGAAAGCAGATCCACCTTAGGAGGAGCTGATTTTAAAACTACCTCCTGCCCCTGAATAAGGCTCTGGAATTGACAATGTAAGCAAGAAAACGTGCCCTCCAAAGCAGGAAAGTTGCTGCACATGTAACTAGCAACCGAGTTCCCTGATGTAGATCTAAAACTGATGAGTTCCTCACCTGAATAAACATATCTTAATGTAGCAGCGGTAACTGGGGAAAAAGAAGCAGGGGTCCGGCTCCTTGCGACCACCAAGCGTGGGTGGGTACAGACATGCTTGCCTTTGACATGCCTGCCAAGACTGGTGCAGCAGCATTAAACATCCTAGCACTTATACACATGGTCTCAAACAAAAAAATCCCACTTAGTCTCATAAATCATTTATCATGATCTAACTACTTCAGAAGTTCGCTCGCCTGCTAAATCGATCCCAAAATGTGAAACTGTCCCTTCACAAGAACTTTCAGTTTTGATTGTTACACCATATCTGCCTGAACGCCTTGTTTCTTAAAAGGCTCCAGCATAGATTTGAACTCCCAGTGGCGCTGAGCTGCCATTGCTGACATATAGGAAAGAAATTAAATCAGAACTTGTCTGGTGTCTGGAATCCCTTTTGCTTAATGGCAGCCAATAGAATTGATTCTTTTCTACGAAAGTCTCCAAAGTTGACCAACAAGGTGAGAGGGTATTTAGCATTTACTGGCTGATGAAATGGACTGCGCTGAGCCCTCGTGATCAAGTACTGATCCAAGCTAGGGGTACAGCTTATGAAGACATGGCTTTAAATTAAGTCAGAGACAAATTTTATGGGATCTTTTCCCACCTCCTGCCCTTTTGGAATGCCTGTGAAGCTTACATTTGAGCGCTGAGAGTGATTTTCAAACTCATCAACCTTCAATTGAATTTCTGCTTCACATTAAATGATTAAAATAAATTCTGGGCATCTTCTAGATCCAATGTATACTGTTATGCTTGTCTAAGTCTCTGATTTAGTTGTAGGATATTGTTGTCAATGGTCCCAGGGTGTATCTGGACCTCCCTGTGAGCCATATGTTGGTCATTTTTCATTCCCCTTATTTCCTCTCAGATCACTTGAAGAGCCTCTCCCAGCTGAATTTCATTACCTGGAATTACTACGGTGATTCCTCCTGTTTTGCTCTGGACACTGCAGGAAGTGACCCGATTAGGATCACCCAGGTCACTGTCGACCTCCTCTAGCCTTCCAAGAATGAAGAGTCGATGACGCAGTAGAGAATACAAGCAAGCTAGTTTATTAGCAAAATACACTGCAGTGGAGTCCAATCTGACCAGCCGCCTATGATGGCTGACGAGGGACTGACTTTAACAAGCATAAAGCTACATTATGTATGTTGCGGAGTCCACCAAGACCCGCCTACCAGTGAAAAACACTGGTGGGTGTCGTAATACAATGGGGGTACAGAACATAAGTCTCGATTCCGCAGCCTGGTACAAGCTATCTACATTTCAAGGTCGTCTGGCCTATCCTTCCCTCTAGACAGGTGGGAGAAAGCCTTGATCTAGGAGAAAAGGCATGCACTAACGAGCTAACATGAACATTGAAGAAACTAAACTTACCAAAGACTATTTCTCGTAAATGAGCAAACAACAGTTTCGAGTATGCGAGTAACAGTTTCGATTGTACCAGAACATGGCGTCTTCTCTAACTAAAATGGTGGCACAGATGTCAACACAACTAACGTGACATCTGTATCAACTGGTTACGTCTTACACACAATATGTAAATATAATGTATTAGCCATATAAATGCTAACAATATATAGGGTGAAACACGAGTAAAATAGTAAAACTACGTTTCAATTCTATCAGACCCTCCTTTTAGCATTTTAATGCTAAATCATCTTTATTTGTGCTATCAGGTAAGGGTCTTTACAATTCTAATAACTAAGAGAAACATTACTATATAGACAATACTCTGCAATTATAGATACATAATGAATAGAGCTCACTGAAAGGGAGATGCGATGTTAATCATTAGCAACACAAGTAACATCAGGGATCGAATCTGCCAGGGAAGTATCTGATACAAAAACTCCCTCGTCTA
This sequence comes from Calotriton arnoldi, assembly GCA_963921515.1. NCBI lineage: Eukaryota > Metazoa > Chordata > Amphibia > Caudata > Salamandridae > Calotriton > Calotriton arnoldi. Next base: position 284,351 of record CAWUFW010005641.1, on the reverse strand, counting down.
ACTGCATGAGGGTATCAAGCTCTTGTTGAAGCATTATTTTTGCATTTTTATCATTAATCGAACTTCTTTTGGATGTAAGATAAGTGGCACAATATGAATAACATAAGGGAAGACACTGTATCAGGACACAGCAGCAAATTAGAATAATAATAAAATATATCACTTTTTCTAAGATCCAACCCCACCTACCGAACAAGGACCAACTCCAATTGCCGCTCTCCATGCCTTTAACATTCTCCAAGATGTCTAAAATATGTTGAGTAATATTTTTTTCCATATTTGTGATGCCGACCACACACTAATCTCCTAAAACAGTGCATGCTCCACCATTCTTAGCTAAAATAAAATCAACAGCATATCTTGTTTGCTCGGAGTATATGCGCATACTTTCTAATTGAGTGGTGATATCCCGTAAGACTGCCACTGTCGAATTGGATAAAATCTGTAATTTACACCCAAAATACTCTCTAGCACGCTCTCCTCTGGCCATAGCAGTAACACCGATTGTGATAATGGAAGAAAGGATGTACCCAAAAGTAATACCGTTGCTATAATTATTGACTTCTAAATCAGTAACTCCCTCGCAGAATTCCTTGGTCAACGTTCTTTTCACCCATCTTATATTTGGTCTAATATGCCTACCCCAAGAGGTAACACCATTCCCAAAGCTACGTCCTCTGTACCATTGTACATATTGGAATACGTGCCATTGGATAGGAAATAAAACCTGGGTGTGCATAGAGTGGACCTTGGTAATCTAATGGAGCATATCTAGTGGTCATTCCTTTCATACTGGGGTCATCCTTTTTCCCTAAACATAGAACATTTTTGTATATTATTTCTCCAGAGCAATTAAGATACAAATAAGTATCAGTACTATTTAGTTCAGGACAACATGCAGGATATGTCCTGCCTCTTGAGTGACAGTCAGATCTTGGTAATGCCAACCTGTCAGAGTAATATTTCTTTTGCTAAAGTATAGATCACCACAATACATTTCGGGCATACATCCCGGATATCCTGTGCCTCTCGGTTTTCTATAATATAGGCAAGGTCCAGGGTATCCCAAGCCAAATTCACCTTTTACCTCTACAAAGGTGGGAGGACGAACATATGTATACTTTACCAGTGACAGGGGATAAGCTGTCCATAGACTTGTGACAGAATCAGTGGGGTAACAAGCTGTGCTATCTCCAAAGAATTTTCGGTGGGTATCTAAGAAAACATTACTGTGCATAGTTCGCTTCTGACGATCTGAGGAAACTGCTCGATACAATACACATGACGATGTAACCTCGGAGCACTCCATAATCCAGTACAGCCCCCCTCCCCACAATAGAAACAGTAACATCACTACAACCCAAAATATCTTTTTCCTGAGCAACCATTCGAAACGAACACGCCCTGGGCGTAGGGCAATAAAACCCTGTTCATCTGCTGCAAGAGGACGACCAAAAAGATACATTTTCTCTATATTTAAGTTCACAAGTCAAAGCATGAAAGAAAAAAATGACTTAGGATGGAGCCAATGATGGAAAGAGCACAAAAAGAAAAAAAGGAAAGAAGAAAAACATCCCCAAAAAAAAGATCAGGAATCAGGGTCTGTTCCAAGCCTCCCTGGCAGGCTTCTATTGTTCACTCCTCGGTGGTGCTATTGAGCACTCTCACGTTGGAGCCACATTGGTGCAGCTCATCGGCAAATGTTCACTGTTCTCAGGATAGGGCACTCTCCCTCCTTGGAAGATACCCTCAACTTATCCTGTCCTGCGTCACAGGCAGTGCACCAATCTTCTAATCCCTAGTCTAATGTTAAGAAGTAAAAACAAGGGACTTTTTCACTTATCTTATCCAATGAAGTCCATCCCTAACTACACTCACTTTTCTTCTGGCGCACTACCTTTCCGTCGAGGATGCAAATTATACCTGTCTTTTCCAGGCACTGTCTCATCTCGAAGTAAAATCTGAAACTCAGGGTGCGCCGGGGACTGAATCTCAGGTTCCTGTGTATCAAATGAAATGGAACCCTGAGCAGCCCTTATTTCTGGGGGAACTGCTTCGTTCAAAACAGCCTCGTTTTCTTCTTCTGTCTGCTTCCAAAATAGTTGGGCATCTGAGAACGGGAGGAATCTCGGGACCCTCTCAGTTTCGTGGTCTCCGATGCCCTCTCTCACCCAGGTGTCGTAGGGAAGAGGTAACGGTACCCTCTTACAGTGAGAGGCGTGGATCCAGTTCTTCCGACCTTCCACCCTCACTGCCGTCCTCGTTGTGATGAGGACCAAGTAGGGGCCCTTCCATCTTGGCTCCAAGCCGTCTTTTCTTTGAAATCTGTGTATTAACTTCCAATCACCAGGCTGAATTATGTGCCCAGGCACCTCAGGTGCTAGAGGCAGCGCCTCGTGTATCTGTTGGTGAATAGAACGCAAGCTTTTAGTAAGCTCATACAAATAATCGACCAACAAAGAATAATCGATGTCTGAGAATTTTTTAGGTCTAGGGACACCCCACACATTCGCTGGACGACCGAAAATTACCTCATAGGGAGATAGTCCTGTCCTAGAATGGGCTGTCATTCTGGTGGACAACAAAGCAAGGGGTAATGCATCTGGCCATTGCAACCCAGTACTTTCCTTCACCTTTGCCAACTTCAACTTGAGAGTACCATTGTACTTCTCAACTAAACCTGCTGACTGGGGGTGATTAGCTGCATGAAATTTTTGCTGAATATGCAAACCGTCACATATCAGTTGGATCAATTTGGCGTTAAAGTGACTTCCATTGTCACTCCAGATCAAACGGGGCAAGCCATAGCGGGGGAAAAACTCCTTAATAAGAGCCTTTGCCGTTGCCATGGCGGTGTTTTCTTTTGTGGGGTAAGCCTCAATCCATTTGCTAAAAGCACAAACTACCACTAACACGTATTTTAAATTGTTAACCTGTGGCAATTCTATGTAAACTATTTGGAGTACCTCAAAAGGGAAAGAGGGAGGTGCAAAATTACCAGAAGGTGTAGGGGTACCCTTCCCAGGATTGTGTCTAAGACAGATCATACAGTATTTCACCAGGTGAGTAGCAACCTTTGGAATATTGTCATTTCGCCACACAGGATCTAGCAACTTACAGATACCTTTGGCGCTTATATGGGCTGAACCATGTGCCATAGTAACTACGGGAAGTCCATATGCATCTGGTAACATCCATCTCTGTTTCTCGGACAGATCAGTCCAACATCCCTCATCATCTAGACGCCCTGTTTTCTCCTGCCACACTGCCAACTCTTCTACTGTTGCTTCACTCTGGATCTCCTTGACATTGGCTAGTGTGTCCTCAAACATCCCATTCTCGGGCACCCACCTAGCTGGGCCCGCCACAAACATCTTTTTCATCTTGGATCTAGCTGTCTCCTTAGCTGTCTGATCTGCAAATGCATTTCCTTTCCCCACATCATCAGTAATTGTTTTATGAGCACTGCATTTCACTATTGCCAGTCGTTTGGGAAGTGTCAAAGCTGTCAAAAGCCACTCTATCAACGGACCATGTTGAATTTTGGTCCCATGAGATGTCAAGAATCCTCTCTCTGCCCAGAGGCGTCCAAAGTTATGGGCCACCCCGAAGGCATACTGGCTGTCAGTATAAATATTGACAGTCAGTCCTTCACTTAACTCACATGCCCGCAGAAGAGCTACCAGCTCCGCAGCCTGTGCTGATTGAAAAGTAACACGTGGTGTCTCAACTACAGTGCGCAGCGTGGTAATAGCATATGCCGCTGTAGTGGTGCCATCTGACAATTTGAAACAAGAGCGATCGACATATAGTTCCCCTTGTGGGTCAGATAAGGGAACATCAGTCAAGTCTACCCGTCCCTTCGTCTCTTTGTCAGTGCGGAACAAGCAATCAGGGACATCCGTGTCCTCTTCTTCTGAAGGGAGGGGTAGTAACGAGGCTGGATTCAGTGTGGCACATCTTTTGATAGTAATGTGAGGTGCAAACAGTGTCAGTTCATATCCAGTCAGACATGCACTGGTAAGGTGCTGCGTCTTTGTTCTATTCAAAAGTACATCCACAGCATGCGTTACCATTACTGTGAGATCATGATTGAGAACGAGCCCTGCCGATTGTCTAATAGAGGCCGCCGCAGCAGCAGCCGCGGCAGCTCTTAAACAGCTCGGGAGGGCTCTGGCGACAGGGTCAAGTGTAGCAGAAAAATAAGCTCATGGCCTCTGCTTACCTCCAAAGGCTTTTGTTAACACAGAGAGTGCACATCCAGCCGCTTTGTGTACGTACAGCACGAAGGGCTTCTTGTAATCCGGCGTGCCAAGCACAGGTGCAGAGCAAAGTGCAATTTTTAATTGTTCAAAAGCATGCTGACATTCATGCGTCCAGGGCAAGGGTTCATGCACATCTTTAGTGGTTAGGTAAAGCAAAGGCTGTATTAGTAAAGAATAAGCTTGGTATCCAGTGCCGACAATACGAGGTGATGCCTATGAACGCACGCACATCCCTTTGAGTCACAGGGACAGGCATCTTAATAATGGCATCAACTCGTTCAGGTGTTAGCCTCCGACCCTCCTTCGACAGCAGGTGACCTAAATAGGTGACCTGCTGTTGACAATATTGGAATTTAGAAAGGGACACTTTATGTCCATTTTCAGCCAAATGCATTAACAATTTTACTGTGGCATCCCGACAACCCTCTTCGGTGTCGGAGGCTATCAAAATGTCATCCACATATTGCAATAATACATTACCTGCGGGAAGAGAGAGAGAGTCCAATTGACCTTTTAAAGCTAGACTATAAATACTAGGACTTTCTGTATACTCCTGAGGAACTCTACAGAATTGGAGCTTCTGCCAGCTAAAACGAAGCCGAATAAATATCGGCTATCAGGGTGGACAGGAATGCTAAAATACGCATTTTTCAAATCGATCACGGAGAAGTATTTTGCTGAGGAAGGGATCATTGTGAGAAGGACTGTTATGTCAGGAACCACCGGAAACTGGGGAATAACTATTTTATTTACTTCCCGCAAATCAATTACGAAACGGTAAACATCAGGGTGTGCGACAGGGGAATCCACAGGTGCCTTTTTAAGAATAGGAAGAATGGGGCTATTACACACATTTGCTACTGTCTCCTCCACCACCCCTAACTTAATCAAATCCTGTATAATCTGCATCAGAGCCTGTTCCCCAGCCTGAGATATTTTGTATTGAGGAATACGAGGGAGCACAGCATTATCCTTGATCTTGATAGAAGCGGGTGGTATCTGTAACAACCCAACATCAGTGTCCCCTGCCGCCCACAAAGAAGATGGTACGTCCTTAAATTCAACAGGAAGTGGAACATCCTTTGCAAAACACTGTTTTGCACCATCCACATTAGGTCCAAAAGTCATGTAAACACCAACCGGGGAACAATAAATAGTAGGATATAACTTCTTTAACAAATCCAGTCCTAATAAATTTTCACCACAATTTGATGTCAACAAAAACGGAGAATCTACAGTAAAAGGACCAACAGTCAAAGCAAGAGGTTTGGAGATGGGGCTCACAACCGGTACGCCTGAAAAACCTACTGAAACATTATTGTGGCCAGACAGGGCGGCCCCAGGGACCAGTGAATGAGAAACAGAGCTATTCATTGCACCTCTATCCACCAAAAATTTCTGTGCCGAACCATGTAGGTCTGCTGTGACATAAGGGCCATGCTGATCTACAGGAATCTGGACTGGTCCCTCACCCTGTCCCTTGCTGTCCTAGCTATGGGACATCTCTGTAACTTCATCCATGTCATAATCATCATGATAATACTGTCTTCCTCGGGGATCATCAAAATAATTCTGATCAGACCGACCCCCTGAGGATGCATCCCCTTGAGCTTCATCTCGGCTACCTGCACCACGACCCCTTCCATTCCAACCCCTTCCTCTCGGTACTGCAATTTTCTGTAACAATTCTGGGCACTCACTTCGCCAATGCCACTCTGTTAGAAATGGAATTTTTGGTAGACTAGGGCATGGGCCAAAGTCAGGCAAAAACCACCACTCTAGTCAGGATAAGGGAGTTACATGTCTAAAATAACCCCTGCTCACCCCCTTGGTAGCTTGGCACGAGCAGCCAGGCTTATCCTAGAGGCAGTGTGTAAAGCATTTGCACATAACCAACAATAACACAGTGTACGCACCACAGAAGGACACCACACCAGTTTAGAAAAATATCCAATATTTTTATATAATTAAAACAAGACCAAAAACGATAAAAAGCCACAATACTATACTTAAAAGTTCACAGTTCAAAAATACGCTGATTAAAAAGAGTTCCTTGTGTGGATAGCTCTGTCCGGGCTACCACGGCGTCGTGAACACACAAATTCAAAAACAGTTCTGGCTGACCGTGGGGTCGCAGGCCAGCTACGGTGTCAGGAAGACCCGCAAACAGTACCTTTCAGAGATGCAGGGCGATGGGACCCTTGAAGTCACTCACGTTGCAGGTCGAGCTCCTTTCTGATGGGATCAGGAGCGCTGGCGCCAACAGGAGGCGGGTGCTACGGGGCGAAGGGCAGCGGTGCGGCGTGCGGTGCCCCCAGGTCGCAGTGTGAGCTGCGGCTCGGTGGCGGCATCAGATGGCGTCGTCGGTGAGACCAGGGTCGCGGTGCGAGATGGAGGCGGTGCTCGTCACGATGCTAGCAGGTCACGATGCAAGCAGCGGCATCGTCGTTGCTGAAGCACTGTCGTCGGTTGACGAGCGGGAGTCAATGGCACCGGCGTCGGTGGGCCAAGGCTGCGGTGTGGGATGAGGGCGGTGCATCGTGTAACTTACGAGCGGTGCCCCGAACCACGGTGCAAGCAGCGGCGTCAATTTCGGCTTGAAGTGGCGGCGTCAGGAAGGCCCCGGTGCTGTCGTGTAGTGAGGCAGTGCGGAGTGCGGTGCCCACAGGTCGCAGTGCGAGCAGCGGCTCGGTGGCGGCATCAACAGGCGGTGTCAATGAGACCAGGGTTGCGGTGCGGCGTTGCGGCGGTGCTCTCTGCGGTGCCAAAGCTTCGGCGTGAAGCAAGGTGGTGCGGAATGCGGTGCCCACAGGTCGCGGTGCAAGCAGCAGCTCGGTGGCGGCGTCAACAGGCATCGTCGGTGAGACCAGGGTCACGGTGCGGCGTTGCGGCGGTGCTCTCTGCGGTGCCAAAGCTTCGGCGTGAAGCAAGGCGGTGCAGAGTGTGGTGCCCACAGGTCACGGTGCAAGCAGCGGCTCGGTGGCGGCATCAACAGGCGTCGTCGGTGAGACCAAGGTTGCGGTGTGGCGTTGCGGCGGTGCCCTCTGCGGTGCCTTCAGGACACGGAGTCGGCAGCAGCGTCGTAGACGTCGTCGAGTTGGGTTTCTTCTGGTTGCAGCACGAAACGCACAGTCCCCCGTGCTGCGGGTAGAAGAACTTGAAGTCTTTGCTGTTCCTGAGACTTCGTGAACAGGGGGCAAGCTCTACCTCAAGCCCTTGGTGAGACTCACAAATTAGGTTGCAGAAAGTCCAGTCCAGGCCTTTCACTGCCCAAGACAGAAGCAGCCACTGCAGGTCAGCCCAGCAAAGCACCCAGCAAAGCAGTCGTTCCTTTTCGCAGCTTCTCCGGCTCTTCTTCTTGGCAGTCTTCTTGTTCCAGATGAGTTCTAAAGTTCAGGGGTCTGGGCCCCAGTATTTGTACACAAAAATCCTTTGATCCTCCAGGCAGAGCGTGTCTGTGCCCGGCCAGAACCAGTTGGGTCGTCTCTGGTGTGAATTCCTGGCAGGAGGTGGAGAAGGCTTTGTCAGAGGCATACCAGGCCCTTTGAGGTGCGAGGAAATCCCCTCCCTCTTCCCCCCATCGCAGCCCAGGTCTATTTAGCCCTTTCCTGACCTTCTTAGACTATCGGGAGCCACCCTGCTTCCTAGCCATCTGTCGTCCAAAACCCAGACAGGCAATCCACATTCCAGCAGAGGCACACGGGATGACCGAGCAAAATAATAGCCACTCACTAAAAGTGGCCTTTATGAACTCAGAATGAAAAGGGCACCCTCGCTAAAGGCTGCGTCTTTAGACGCTGAGTTCAGGCATACCAAACTTCACTCACTTATACCTTTTTCGGGCTACGTACGTGGGTGGCACAATCCGTGCTGCAGGCCCATGAGTAGCGGTTGACTCACAAGCCCCGGCACCCGCAGTGCCCTTTACTGGGGACTGACAAGTAAGTCAAACATCCAATCATAACACAATTTACCACAGGAGCACCAGCACTTTACCACTGATCAGCAGTGCGAAAAGCGCGCAGAAACGTTACACCAGCAAAAACAAGTCAAAACCGGGAGGGCAGAAAGCAAAAAACTCGGGGGAAACACGCCAAAAGATGCCAAGTCTAACACACGTCCCCTCCAGCTGAAAGTAGGGGGAACTACCCACACGCCTGGAAGTTCTCCTCACTAAGGCGGAAGAACCGGGATAGGCCATCGGTGTTGGCGTGTACCGTCCCAGGACGGTGTTCCACCATGAAGTCCATTCCCTGTAGGGAGATGGACCACCTCAGCAGTTTTGGATTCTCCCCTCTCATCTGCATTAACCACCTGAGGGGCCTGTGGTCGGTCTGAACCCGGAAGTGAGTCCCAAACAGGTATGGTCTCAGCTTCTTCAGTGCCCAGACCACAGCGAAAGCTTCCCTTTCTATGGCACTCCACCTTTGCTCCCTGGGGAGTAGTCTCCTGCTAAGGAAGACTACCGGCTGATCTAGGCCCTCTTCGTTCAGTTGTGAGAGCACCGCTCCCACTCCATGCTCTGATGCGTCGGTCTGCACGACAAATTCTTTGGAGAAGTCGGGGGCCTTGAGCATGGGGGCCGTGCACATGGCGGCCTTCAGGGTATCAAACGCCTTCTGGCAGGACTCAGTCCAGATCACCTTTTTCGACTGCTTCTTGGAAGTCAGCTCAGTTAAGGGGGCCACAATGGTGCCATACCCCTTAACAAACCTCCTGTAGTATTCTGTGAGTCCTAAGAAGGCCCTCACCTCTGTCTGGGTCTTGTGGGGCTCCCAAGCCAGAATGGTGTCAATCTTGGGCTGTAGGGGCGGCACCTGGCCGCTCCCTACCTGGTGTCCCAAGTACACCACCGAACCCTGCCCGATCTGGCACTTACTGGCCTTAATCGTGAGGCCTGCCGTCTGCAGCGCCCTCAACACTTCCCTGAGGTGTTGTAGGTGTTCGTCCCAACTGGAGCTGAACACCGCAATGTCATCCAGGTATGCGGCGCTGAATTCCTCCAGCCCGGCCAACACCTGGTTGACCAACCTCTGAAAGGTGGCAGGGGCATTCTTCAATCCGAAGGGCATCACCCGGAACTGGTAATGCCCATCCGGGGTTGAGAATGCTGATCTCGCTTTGGCTCCCTCGGTTAGAGCGATCTGCCAGTACCCTGACGTCAAATCGAACGTACTCAGGAATCTGGCCACTCCCAACCGGTCGATGAGCTCGTCAGCTCGGGGGATGGGGTGTGCGTACGTCCGCGTGATGGCATTGAGCCCCCGATAGTCCACACAGAACCGCAGTTCTGGGGCGGCACCGGGTGCCGTTGCCTTCGGGACCAAGACCACGGGGCTGGCCCATGGGCTGCTGGACGGCTCAACCACCCCCAACGCCAACATCTTTGAGACCTCCTCTTTGATGCTGGCCTTGACCCGGTCAGCCAGCCGGTAAATCTTGTGTTTCACCGGGGGGCTGTCACCGGTATCCACGTCATGGGTTCACCAGTGAGTAACACCTGGGGTCTAGGAGAACAGTGGGGAAAACTGCCCCAACAACTGGCGACACTCGCTCTGTTGCTCAGTGGTCAGGGCTGGGGAGAGGGTCACACCATCTACCGACCCATCCCCCTCTTGGGCAGACAGGAGGCCCGGGAGAGGCTCACTCTCCGCTTCCTCCCCGTCGTCCGTCGCCAAGAGCATGCTCACTTCGGACCTCTCGAAGTGGGGTTTGAGGCGGTGCACGTGGAGGACCCGTAAGGGGTTCCGAGGAGCCTGACAATCAACCAGGTAGGTGACCTCACTTTTGCGCTCCACCACCTCAAAGGGCCCCGTCCACTTGTCCTGCAAGGCACAAGGTTCCACAGGGGCCATGACCCACACTTTCTGTCCAGGTTGAAATTCGACCAGAGTGGCATTCTGGTCATACCACTTATTCATTTCTTCCTGGCTGGCCTCGAGGTTCGCCTGAGCGAGTTTCCTGAAGCGGGCAGTTTGGTTGCGGAAGGCCAGCATGTAGCTGAACACATCCTGGGGTGTCTTCCTGGGAGCGGCCTCCCAGCCTTCCTTCACCAAGCTTAGAGGTCCCCGCACGGGGTGACCGTACAAAAGCTCGAAGGGACTGAACCCGAGAAACTTCTGGGGCACCTCCCTATACGCAAAGAGAAGGCACGGTAAGAGGACGTCCCACTTACGCCTCATGGGTTCAGTGAGACCCTTGATCATGCCTTTCAAGGTCTGGTTGAATCTTTCCACCAGACCTTTACCTTGGGGGTGGTAAGGAGTGGTGAACTTGTACGTAACACCACACTCCTTCCACAGGGATGTCATATACTTCGATATGAAATTAGTCCCCCTGTTGGAAACCACCTCTCTGGGGAACCCCACACGGGAAAAGATCCCCATTAACGCCCGGCCCACCACTGGCGCCGTCGTTGTCCTGAGAGGGATTGCCTCCGGGTACCTGACATGGCTGTCTTGGGGTCCAGTGGCCCCACGATGTCCATCCCTACCCTTTAAAAGGGTGTCCCCACCACGGGGAATGGTTGGAGAGGAGCTTTGACCTTCCTCCCACTCTTGCCACTGGCCTGGCAAGTTTGGCAAGACCAACAATGCACATCCGACTGCCTTCGCATTTGAGGCCAGAAGAAGTGGGTGACAAGCCGGTCAAAGGTCTTGTCCTGCCCCAAATGTCCAGCCAAAGGCACGTCGTGAGCCAAACCCAGTAGGAAGGTCCGGAAGCGCTGGGGTACCACCAGCACACGGGCTGACCCAGGTTCCGCGACCTTAGGCTCGCTGTACAGGAGATCATTCTCCCAATATATCCAATGTGATCCGGACTGATCACCAGTCGCCTGGGCTGCGGCCTGCTGCTGCAGACCCTCCAGAGAAGGGCACTCTTTCTGCTCCCAGCAGAACTTCTCCCTGGTGGGACCCCCTTCTTGCTGCCAATGGGTCAGCTCAGAGATGTCCCCCAGTTCGGCTACCTGCTCCCCTGTAGGCACCGGGGCGTCCCCCTCGAGGTCCGCCTCCTCCCGGGCTGTGGGAACTTCAGGGGCTGGTTTCCTGCGCCCCTTGCCCTTTCTCTTGGCAGGGACCTGGGCCACTGTTTCAGGCTCCGGGTCCCTCTGATCACCCTCTTTGGCCGCCATTGACCGAGTGGACATGCAGGCCCACTCTGGCAACCCCAGCATTTCCAAGTGGGACCTGAGCTCAACATCCTTCCATAAGGACTGCTCCAGGTCGTTACCGAGCAGACAATAGACAGGCATGGAAGGGCTCACAACTACCCTTAAAGGACCTGAGACCCCCCCACTCAAAGGGAACCTGCGCCACCAGACACTGGCGCTCTGAATTGTCGACTGCAATCACCTGGTGGAATGCCCCAGGGACTACCTGCGTCTCAGGGACCAGGTGACACCGAACTGAGGTCACACTGGCTCCCGTATCCCTGAGAGCCTCTACCCTTTTCCCGTTGATGGTCACCCAGGTGCTGTATTTCTTTGTGTTAGGGGGCACCTGGGACCATCTCACTGTCCCCTAGTGAGACGAGGGTCATTTCTGCGGGGTCCCCACCCTCCTGTTGGGACTCCTCCTCCTCCCCAAGCGCTACACTAACCAATACTTTGGACGGTCCACCGGTGGGTGGCTGTGTCCTCTTTGGGCACCTGGGGTCTCCCTTCATGTGCCCCACCTGGTCACATGCAAAACACTTGCGGGGGCCGGTCTCAGCAGGCTTTCCTGTCGAGACCCCTGGCTTCTTATGTCCAGGGGGATGGGAACCTTTGCCCTGGGTGTTATTTTGGGGCCCTTTCGAGAACTCCTGTGTTTTACCCTTGTCCCCCCCACTTTTCGGCTGGGGACCCTGCCCACCTTTGGCTGAGTCTCCCCCAAACGCTTTCTTGTGGACCCTGGTACTCACCCAGCGGTCCGCCTCCATAGCAAGCTTCCTGGGGTCAGTCAGCTTACTATCTACTAGGTGCTGGCGCAGGTCTGCAAAACATAGACTGGACAGGTGCTCCCACGCAATCAAATTGTAGAGCCCCTTAAAATCTGTCACATTACTGCCCTTCACCCAGCCATCCAACGATCGACAAAACCCATCCACACATTCCAGCCACATGTTGGCATCAGATTTCTTCCAGGACCTAAACTGATCCCTGTACTTTTCAGGAGTGAGACCATACCTAGTGAGGAGGGCTTCCTTCATATCAGCATAGGTGAGGTTAGGCCCCTTACCCAAAACTGTCAAAGTATCCCTGGCTTCCTCTGGAAACAGAGACCACAATCCTGCTCCCCAATTCTCCTCAGGGACCCCATTCATGTGTATCGCTGCCTCATAACCCTGAAACCACCTCTGTATGTCATCCCCCTTCTTGAACTCTCTGCCCACATTCTTAGGGATGTGTACGATTCGGTCTGTCTGCCTTGACGAGTTGCTGCCACCATCCGAGCCGGGCCTACTCCTCAGCTCCAGCTCTTTAAGACCTCGTTCATGCTCCAATAGCATTCTCTCCTCCTCCATGGCCAATCTAATAATTTCTAGCTCCGCGGCGGCTCTCCTTGCTTCCCGCCTGTCCTCCAGCTCCTCTGGGTACAGGCCACTGCTGCCTGGATGGAAGGGTTCCCCCCCTCCCAAAAGCACATCCATCCTAGGACTAGGCTCCCCCGCCTCTCCACTAAGGTCACCAGATTGCCCACTTGCATCTCTGGCTGCTACCCAGGCCCTCAGTGCCTTTTGTAGCTCGTCCTTTCTAGTGAGGCCTCTGATTTGGACTTTTATGTTTTTGAAAACGGATTTCAATTCCCGAACAGTGTAGAGCTCTGACCTATCCTCTTCAAAGGCAATGTCCATGGATGCAACGGATGATGCTATTGATTCCGGCATGATGAAGCAGAAAGTTCGCCTGGCAAGATCACAAAAATCGGCCAAAAAGAAAACGGGTTAGTATGTGGCATGTAATGGTTTGCGATATGGTAGTAGTGTACACCAATCACTGTAAGTCAAGTGCAAACGCAAGTCCTATCCTCACCGCTGACAACCAATGTTAGAAATGGGATTTTTGGTAGGCTAGGGCGTGGGCCAAAGTCAGGCAAAAACCACCACTCTAGTCAGGATAAGGGAGTTACACGTATAAAATAACCCCTGCTCACCCCCTTGGTAGCTTGGCACGAGCAGCCAGGCTTATCTTAGAGGCAGTGTGTAAAGCATTTGCACATAACCAACAGTAATACAGTGTACGGCAGCGGATGCCGCAGCAGAATACACCTTTAAGAGGGGTAATTTAAAAAGCAGGATTGATTATCTAATGGTGGACCTTGCCTTGTGGTCCCATGTGCTGAACATGTCCGTATTGCAAAGAGAGGATAGCGACCACAATGCCTTAAGCATGGTATTATCCGGGTTATTTACTGCTGAGATCTCCCCAACTAAATATATGGGCCCCATTAACACAACCAATAATAATAGACGTATTAAATGGGCGAGCTTGATAGCGAACGATCAATCGATTTCAAAAATTTATGAAGAAGTGGCTCTGACACTAATGGCTGTAGGTCCCGTGCATTATCAAGAGTCGGATATTATTTTAGGATGGTTTATGAAATTGATCAACAGCATTAAACAATATTTTATTAAGTCTTTTAACCCAGACACTCCTAAGAGATTTAATGCCCCGTGGTATAATGAGGAATGTAGAATTGCAAAGGCAAACCTTGTGGAAGCAGTAAAATGTGGAGATCAAGTGGCTACCTCAAATAGGAGGAAACAATACAAAAGGGCTCAGGATGAAGCAAAAAGGCTAAGGGAGTCTAATATTTGGCTCTCCCTAGTAGAAGCGTCAAAGCGAAAAGACGGCCAAACGTTTTGGCACCTACTAGCAAAAGGGTCGACAAAGCAATCTGTTACTGAGGATTATTATATTCAGCCCCAGGTATGGGAAGAATACCTCACAAAGCTCTATGCCAGTGAGGCTACCTCGATTACAAACAAGGGAACAAAGGTACCTGTTTATGATAACTCTTTAGAAGTCTCCCAGGAGTCGATCGAACTGTTTTCCCTAAAAGAAACCATCAATGCAATTAACGAACTCCAAGTGGGAAAAGCACCTGGTCTCGATAGACTTCCTGGAGACTTATTCAGAGCTGAACCGACCATTTGGGCCCCTTTGCTCCAAAAGGTTTTTAATGCTATACAGTTAGCTGGTGAAATTCCTCCAACCTGGAAAGGAGCAGAAATAATACCCATCTTTAAAAAGGGTAACAAAGGGGACCCGGCTAATTATAGACCAATAAGTTTACTAGATGTCCCACAGAAATTGTTTTGTAAGATTATTCTGCTACGTATCCAGAGCTGGATGGAAGAAAAGAATGTTATTTCCCACCTGCAGGCAGGTTTTACACCAAGCACAAGCACTTTAGATCAAGTTTTTAAATTTTTATTGCTTATCTGGAAGGAGGTGAAGATATTGAAAGGTCACTTATATGTTGTCTTTGTTGACCTCAAGACAGCCTTCGATTCTATCGATCGTAATAAGCTGTGGGCTGTCTTGAGGGACCTTGAGCTACCTAAGGACCTACTCCAGTTATTGGTTCGACTGCATGATGCTAATTACGCCAAAGTTAGATGGAACCCTGAAGGCAGCCTTACGAATAACATTCCAATCCTCAAAGGTGTGCGCCAAGGGTGCGTATTAGCTCCCACATTATTTACTCTGTTCATAAATGGGTTGATCCAGGAACTCTTTGGATGTGGTGGTGATCCTCTGAGACTGGCAGGTAATCTCCCGCCGGCGTTACTCTTCGCGGACGACACACTTCTCATCTCTAAGACCCTAAGGGGATCCAAAATATTTTGAACAAATTTGCTGACGCATGCAGGGCTAGAGGTTTGGAAATCAACTGCTCTAAAACTAAATTTATGGTTTTCAATCCTTACAAACGCTCTAAAAATAAGTTAATATTGGGTTCTCAACAACTTGAGCAGGTTAAGGTGTTTGACTACCTGGGTGTTAGAATTAATGACAACCTTGCGTGGTCTTTGCAAATTTTAAAGAGTGAATCTACTTTGCAGATAGTGGATTGTGCTATAGTAAGGAGACTGAGAGGCTCATCCTATCGCCCCATTTCCCCTGCACTAGAGATACACAGGGCGAAAGCTCATGGGGCAGCCCTATATGGGGCTGAACTATGGGGCATGGAGAACACCAAAAAATTCGAAATAGCGGAAAACAAATTTCTTAGAGCCATACTTAATGTTCCAACCAGTACTCCGATTTTACCACTGCGTCTCGACTTGGGTGTGAAATCTATCTCGTATCATGCAGTCCTCAGAACCTTGATGTTCTGGATAAGGATTTGGGCTAATACTACAGAGATTAAAGTAAGAGAGGCAGTGGTGGAACTTTTAAATCTCCAAAAACAGAAAGGCACCTTGTTATGGTTTTCAAAGTTTAAAGAATGGCTGCACCGCTTGGGCCTTGCATCGCTGTGGGAGAACCCAGGTACTATAACTAAAAAGTTGGCCCCCATATTAAAAAAGAAATTCTGGGTCTATATCAATTCTATTTGCACTGAAAGTACATCCTATGGAGTTTTAACAATGCAATTTTTAGATGTAAAATATAGGGGCATATTAGCAAAACCGGCGATAAAATTATCGCCGTTTTAGCGGCAGGAAACTGCCGCTAAAACGGCGATAATGGTCTTGCTAATATGCGTTATAGAATTCAATAGAAGCCCAGGTTAGATGTGCAGGACATCTAACCTGGGCTTCTATTGAATTCTATAACGCATATTAGCAAGCCCATTATCGCCGTTTTAGCGGCAGTTTCCTGCCGCTAAAACGGCGATAATTTTATCGCCGGTCTTGCTAATATGCCCCATAGTTTTAATCTTGAATCCTTTATGGATCAAATAGAACCCCCGCATGCACGAGCACTTTATATTCAATTAAGATTTGGTTCACTTCCATTGAATCTCTGGAAATGCAAATGGACAAATGCTGGACTATCGCCTATCTGCCCAATTTGCTTAAGTGCAGAAGAATCCATTGAGCACTTTCTCTTCTTCTGTCCTATGTACAAGGCTGTCAGGAGAGCTTGGATCATTCGAGTCTGCCGATTGTTCTCTTTCTCCAGGCCAATGGAAGCTCTTCGGATTTTACGATCTGACACTTCACAGTGCATTGTCTTTGCTGTCTCAAGATTTTTATTGTATGCATGGTGGTTGAGATCCAAGGCCCTGAAATTAACTTAATGTGGTGATGTCCTTAGACCACTGACCTTTTTAATCCCCGTATATGTCCTCTTGCTGCTACTTTTAAACTTTTATCTGAGGTGGGGGTTTAAAATGGATGTAGTAATTATTATCTGATTGTCTTTTAAAGTTTTGTATTTAAATGTATGTTTTGTATGCTGGTGTAATGATCATATGATTGGTCGAAATAAACTATCTATCTATCAGTGTACGCACCACAGAAGGACACCACACCAGTTTAGTAAAATATCCAATATTTTCATATAATTAAAACAAGACCAAAAACGATAAAAAGCCACAATACTATACTTAAAAGTTCACAGTTCAAAAATACGCTGATTAAAAAGAGTTCCTTGTGTGGACAGCTCGGTCCGGGCTACCACGGCGTTGTGAACACACAAATCCAAAAACAGTTCTGGCTGACCGCGGGGTCACAGGCCAGCTACGGTGTCAGGAAGACCCACAAACAGTACCTTTCAGAGATGCAGGGCGATGGGGCCCTTGAAGTCACTTGCGTTGCAGGTCGAGCTCCTTTCTGATGGGATCAGGAGCGCTGGCGCCAACAGGCGTCGGGTGCTGCGGGGCGAAGGGCAGCGGTGCGGCGTGCGGTGCCCCCAGGTCGCGGTGCGAGCAGCGGCTCGGTGGCGGCGTCAGATGGCGTCGTCGGTGAGACCAGGGTCGCGGTGCGAGATGGAGGCGGTGCTCGTCACGGTGCTAGCAGGTCACGGTGCAAGCAGCGTCGTCGTCGTTGCTGAAGCGCTGTCGTCGGTTGACGAGTGGGAGTCGATGGCACCGGCGTCGGTGGGCCAAGGCTGTGGTGTGGGATGAGGGCGGTGCGTCGTGTAACTTACGATCGGTGCCCCCGAACCACGGTGCAAGCAGCGGCGTCGATTTTGGCTTGAAGTGGCGGCGTCAGGAAGGCCCCGGCGTCGTCGTGTAGCGAGGCGGTGCGGAGTGCGGTGCCCACAGCTCGCGGTGCGAGCAGCGGCTCGGTGGCGGCATCAACAGGCGTTGTCGGTGAGACCAGGGTCGCGGTGCGGCGTTGCGGCGGTGCTCTCTGCGGTGCCAAAGCTTTGGCGTGAAGCAAGGTGGTGCAGAGTGCGGTGCCCACAGGTCGCGGTGAAAGCAGCGGCTTGGTGGCAGCGTCAACAGGCGTCGTCGGTGAGACCAGGGTCACGGTGCGGCATTGCGGCGGTTCTCTCTGCGGTGTCAAAGCTTTGGCGTGAAGCAAGGCGGTGCGGTGCCCACAGGTCGCAGTGCAAGCAGCGGCTCGGTGGCGGCATCAACAGGCGGCGTCGGTGAGACCAAGGTTGCGGTGCGGCGTTGCGGTAGTGCCATCTGCGGTGCCTTCAGGACACGGAGTCGGCAGCGGCGTCGTAGACGTCGTCGAGTTGGGTTTCTTCTGGTTGCAGCACGAAACGCACAGTCCCCAGTGCTGCGGGTAGAAGAACTTGAAGTCTTTGCTGTTCCTGAGACTTCGTGAACAGAGGGCAAGCTCTACCTCAAGCCCTTGGTGAGACTCACAAATTAGGTTGCAGAAAGTCCAGTCCAGGCCTTTCACTGCCCAAGACAGAAGCAGCCACTGCAGGTCAGTCCAGCAAAGCACCCAGCAAAGCAGTCGTTCCTTTTCGCAGCTTCTCCGGCTCTTCTTCTTTGCAGTCTTCTTGTTCCAGATGAGTTCTAGAGTTCAGGGGTCTGGGCCCCAGTATTTGTACACAAAAATCCTTTGATCTTCCAGGCAGAGGGTGTCTGTGACCGGCCAGAACCAGTTCGGTCGTCTCTGGTATGAATTCCTGGCAGGAGGTGGAGACGGCTTTGTCAGGGGCAGACCAGGCCCTTTGAGGTGCGAGGAAATCCCCTCCCTCTTCCCCCCATCGCAGCCCAGGTCTATTTAGCCCTTTCCTGACCTACTTAGACTATCGCGAGCCACCCTGCTTCCTAGCCATCTGTCGTCCAAAACCCAGACAGGCAATCCACATTCCAGCAGAGGCACACGGGATGACCGAGCAAAATAATACCCACTCTCTAAAAGTGTTCTTTATGAACTCAGAATGAAAACGGCACCCTTGCTAAAGGCTGCGTCTTTAGACGCTGAGTTCAGGCATACCAAATTTCACTCACTTATACCTTTTTCGGGCTACGTACATGGGTGGCACAATCCGTGCTGCAGGCCCACGAGTAGCAGTTGACTCACAAGCCCCGGCACCCGCAGTGCCCTTTACTGGGGACTGACAAGTAAGTCAAACATCCAATCATAACACAATTTACCACAGGAGCACCAGCACTTTACCACTGATCAGCAGTGCGAAAAGCGCACAGAAACGTTACACCAGCAAAAACAGAGTCAAAATCGGAAGGGCAGAAAGCAAAAAACTCGGGGGAAACACGCCAAAAGATGCCAAGTCTAACACCCTCCTTTTTACAATACACACACTGATTCAGCCCCAAGGGCACACCACCTCTACCGGCACCTCGAGACCTCTGAGCTGGACCAGTACCCCGACCCCTTCCAGGTCCCCTTGCAACTTGCTGCAACAACACCTTCGTCTTTAAATCCTTACTCTTTTTCTCCACTCTATCCTTCTCCTCGTTTTCTCGATGTTCATAATATTGAGCCATGCTCAATATCACTGAAGGGGAGGAAGTGGTCCATGTACTCTCAGATGCTTGCAACCAAGCTGCAATTTTGGGAAGTAAATTTGTAACAAACCTGCTAACAAACAAACGAACCCCACCTTCCACTGACAAATCCTGCCCACTAAAATCCCAAAATACTCCTTCAAACCGAGTGAAAAAATTAGACACACTCTCTTCTTTCTTCTGGTGACATGCCGTCAGCTTGTCCCAATCCACTCGTCTAGGTGGAATAAGAGAATGCATGTAGGTAATAATACGATTTGGTAAAGCCAAAATTTCAGCCCGAGGTTTGTCGCCAGTCTTCCGTTCCTTATCCCATGACTTAATCTCGTCCCATGTGCCACCCAATTCAACTTTATGATCCTGCGTATGCACCTGCCTCCATATATCTACCGGCACTAACAGCCCCAACAAATATCTCAATATCTGCTAATGTCATAACTGACGAGGAGGCAGCCTCTGTTAGTTCTTTATAATATGCAGTAGTATTTTTTCTGGGGTCCGGTAACTGACTCTTAAGAACAAGTACCTCACTTCTCTTCCACGGGGTATACACCCACTGCTCCTGGAAACGAGCCTCTCCCCGTTGCTGAGTAACAACATTTAATGCATTACGCTGCTCTGGAATTTCAGGGTGGTAAATGGGATGCACTTCCCTCATCGGAAACTGAGATACTGGAATCGGAGTACTATGATATAATTTCGCCCGATAACTAAGTAATGTCCCAGCATTACTATGAACTTCTGCAGGGGCCATACCAGCTGAATATACACGATCTCGAATATCATAAATAATTTGAGGAGCTTTACTTCCAATACACTGTTCCCACAGACCAATCAATGTAGTCGACATATGCTGAAGGGCATGTTGTTGCACAAACGGATCAAAATCCTTCATCACACTCCATATATCCTCCAAACCATAAATCACACTCCGAGCCCACTGTGCTGCCTGAATTGCAACCATTCTTTTCTCTTCCTCACCCACATCAAATCGAATCATTGCCCGCTCTAATCGCTCCCATACCTCTGCCCAATTTCCTCCATCTGACCCTCGCACCGGCATCTCCACACTACTCAATACTGTGGGTGACACATCCAGAGGAAACGCAAATGATGCCGATGCAGGTGATAGTGTCAACAAGGGCTGTGTGGTAGGTGTAAGAGAAGGAGGAGAAACGGAAACGGAAACGGAAACAGTTGACACTGCGGGGGTGCCTGCAGTCACTGTGCCTGTAAATTGCGAAACCGGAGGGGAGACGGATACAGCTGGAGCCGAAGCTGTTGGGGCCCTGGAAAAATCAAGGTAAGGCGAGGGAACAACAGAGGACTGAGACGACGGGACAGCAGGATATATTCTTTGCAGGGCATAGGGGGGTGGGGGACGAGTTTCCAACAAGTCCTCCACAAAAGGATCCTCTTCCTCTCGAACAAAATAGGACCTATCACATTGTAATCGAAACCTCCTATCTGCACACTCAATACCCTTCTCTGTCCTTTCTTTATCGTAAGCTACCGCTTTCTGCATCACCGTTTGCATTGCCTTCTACCTGGACTCTTTTTCAGCACATATACGTCTCTGCTTAGCTTCCTTCTGCCATACCTGCAAAGTATCAAACATCGACTGCCTACTTCTTCTAGCAAATAATTTATCCTGTAAGTAATTCAATTTTTGTTTATCAAAGGTACCATCCTGTGGCCACTGAAGCTCAGTATTGTCCCTTGTATACCTGTGCCACAATGTATGAAACATAATAGGGCCAATACTGTGCTTCACATACACATCAAAATTCGGAGTGCCTTCTGGAGGTGCAGGCTGCCGCTCCTCCAGGCGATGCTCAGCAGAGCAACAGCGACACCCCAAGCACCACACTTTACTCCAACAAGGCATCCTGGCATCAAACACATTCACGTATTCACTCGATCAACACACGCACACACAATACAACGCACATAAACAAAACAAAAAAATACTCTCAAGAATAGTCCATAGACTGTGTCAAAACAAGTCAGTCCTCAGACTGCACCAAGACAAGATAGGCTCTAGCCCCAGGCCTTTTCCAGAATAAGCCGAATTCAACAATTGACCTGGCAGAACATTCAAAAACGCTCTGTATCACAAGGGTCCGCGGACCTACCAAATTAACCAAGACGGCGCCGCACTTACCAAGAATTCAAAGTAAACTCACCCGGTGCACAAAGGTCAAACAAGATTATCCTCCACTGCCGACACTTCGGACCAAACGGTCAGATCCAAGGATTTCACCTTTTCAGGACTCCTGTCAAGGTAACCGCTAGACAAGGAGCCGCCCGATCAGACAGGCAGGGCAGCTGCGAGAACCAAGCTCGATCGTGTGGGGATCCCCGATCCGCCCATCCGACCAGACACAAGCCCGACCTCTACAACCCGACTACGGGCGAGACGGGTCACCTGGTGGGGTCCCTGTTCGGGCGCCAACTGAAGGAAGTGCCCGATTAGGGTCACCCGGGTCACTCTCGACCTCCTCTAGCCTTCCAAGAATGAAGAGTCGATGACGCAGTAGAGAATACAAGCAAGCTAGTTTATTAGCAAAATACACTGCAGTGGAGTCCAATCTGACCAGCCGCCTATGATGGCTGACGAGGGACTGACTTTAACAAGCATAAAGTTACATTATGTATGTTGCGGAGTCCACCAAGACCCGCCTACCATGGAAAAACACTGGTGGGTGTCGTAATACAATGGGGGTACAGAACATAAGTCTCGATTCCGCAGCCTGGTACAAGCTATCTACATTTCAAGGTCGTCTGGCCTATCCTCTCCTCTAGACAGGTAGGATAAAGCCTTGATCTAGGAGAAAAGGCATGCACTAACGAGCTAACATGAACATTGAAGAAACGAAACTTACCAAAGACTATTTCTCGTAAATGAGCAAACAATAGTTTCGAGTATGCGAGTAACAGTTTCGATTGTACCAGAACATGGCGTCTTCTCTAACTAAAATGGTGGCACAGATGTCAACACAACTAACGTGACATCTGTATCAACTGGTTACGTCTTACACACAATATGTAAATATAATCTATTAGCCATATAAATGCTAACAATATATAGGGTGAAACACGAGTAAAATAGTAAAACTACGTTTCAATTCTATCAACACACTCATGAGCTTGGGAGGTCTGACGAATGATGGCAGTATGAGATGCTAACCTTTCTTTTAGAGTGCTCACTGCTAGTAGCAAATTGGGTGCTTGATCCCTTACTGGAGCCAGGGGAGCCAGAGAAGCCAGCTCTGTCATTCCTGCCCCCAAAGCCATAGTCATTAATGCTTCCCTGCCATCCCCCACTGATGATTTCGTCCCCTTAGACCCAAATAGGGGGTAAGTCGGCTTCTCACTGGGCCTCGGGTTCAGCAATGTAGTTTGTTCCAATGTCTGGCTATCATCCAGAACATAATCCTGTATCTGCATGGACAAGAAAGGAAATGGAGGGCCCAGTATGAGACTCTCGAGAAAGAAGTCTACAAACTTTCCATATCTAAATATAAATCCCTTCTGGTTAAGGAAAAGACGGCATACTACACTTCGCATATTGAATCCTCTAAAAACTCTGCGAAAGAAATATACCAGGTAATAAACAAAATAACCAAACAACTTGATAGGAAAGAAGGCTGGGTTAATCAATCCTTCTGTGATACTATCGCTCAGCACTTCAGAAAAAAAATTGATCACATTTTTCATCTGTTTAAGCATTCCAGCGACATTAGCCTGCCAGTGATCCAAAATAGGATGGACCGCCATTCAGATAGTGAGTTCCCATTGGCGGCTTTAGACATCTTCTCCCCAGTCACAATTGCGCAATTTGAGGATCTTATTCGGACTACCAAATCCGGATCACCTGATGATCCGTGCCCTCAATCAGTGCTTAAGCCCATCTCAAACCCCATAGCCACTAAACTGACTGCTATTTTCAATTCCATGTTCACCTCAGGTATCTTCCCTACTACTTGAAAAAGGGCATCCATTCTTCCACTGCTAAAAGAACCTAATGTTGACCCAGAAGATCCGGCTAATTATCGTTCCCATCTCCAGACTCCCCTTTCCCTTCAAAATAATCAAAAAGATCATGAACACTCAATTGAATCGGTTTATAGAAGAAAATAACTGACTCGATCCCACTCAATTTGGGATCAGGTCGGAACATAGCACTGAGACAGCCCTCATTAAGGCCACTGATAAACTAAAGTTCATCCTGGGCAATGGCGGATTGGGCGCTTTGATCTTACTAGATCTATCAGCGGCCTTTGACACGGTGGACCACTCCACCTTGGTCCGTGTTAGACCTGGCACCATTGGCGTGGGTCTCCCTTCCATTTTTTGCTGTTGCCTCCTGTGTTTTTGCTATGTCTTTGCTGGTCTAGATGCTTTGGGCACTTTGCCACTGCTATTCAGTGCCAAAGTGCAAGTGCTCCCTATTGTAAATTGTTGTATTGGATTAGTGACTCCATGATTGGCTTATTTGATTTGCTTGTCAGGCCCTAGTAGAGTGCACCATGGGTGCCCAGGGCCTGTAAATCAAATGCTGCTGGTGGGCTTGCAGCACTGATTGTGCCACCCACAGAAGCAGCTTGTAAAATATGGCTCAGGCCTGCCATTGCAGAGCCTGTGTGCAGTCTGGGACTGCCATGTCGACTTGGCAAGTGCACCCACTTGCCAGTCCCTAAACCTTCCCTTTTCTACATATTAGTCACCCCTAAGGTAGGCCCAAGGGCAGGGTGCATTGTATGTGAAAGGTAGGACATGCCCTGATGTGTGTGGCATGTCCTGATAGTGAATTACAGCCAATTTTGTTTTTCACTATTGCAAGGCTATCTGTTCCCATAGGCCAGAATGGGCAGTTTCATTATAACATCTTATAATCCTAACTGACCCTAGGAACAAGATAGGAAAATAAAGTTTAGTATGCCTGAACTCAGAGTGTTAAAATACATCTTTTAGTGTAGGTGATTTTTACATTCTGTGTTTGAAAATACATCTTTTAGTGTGGGTGATTTTTACATTCTGTGTTTGAAAATACCACTTTTAGAAAGTAGGTATTTTCTTGCCTAACCATCCAGTATGCCTCTGCTAGGTTTGTGTATTCCATGTCTGGTTTGTGAGTGACAGGGGGCTGGAGAGGGCCTTGGCTCCAGCAGTCTGATGGGTCAGGGCTGGGCTGAATAGGACCTGCATTGAATAGAGAGTAGGGGGAGGAGATTTCCTTTCACTGGCCTGAGCCTTCATAGAATAGAGAGTAGGGGAGGAGATTTCCTTTCACTTGCCTGAGCCTTCATAGAATAGAGAGTAGGGGGAGGAGATTTCCTTTCAGCTACCTGGGCCAGGTCTGCTTTCAACAATGCTGTCTCCACCTCCTGCCAGGAAGCTGCACCAGGGAGGACAGAACTGGTTTTGGCTGGGCACAGACACTCTCTGCCTTCAGAGAACAAAGGATTTTGCAGTATAAATATTGGGGCCCAGACCCCAGAACTTTAGATCACATCTGGGAATCAAGACAAACCTTTGCCAAGGAGAGAAACCAAGGAAGCTGTAGGAGGAGACTGCCCCTGTGCTGTTTGCTGTTTGGGGTTGGCCTGCAGTGGTTACTTATTACCAAGGAAAGGAGAAAAGGAACTTTGTGTGTACTTTAACTATCTTGAGGAAGATCTCCAAGGCCTTGAAGTTGAGCTTGCCTCCTGTTCTGAAGTCTCAGGGACACAAAGACTTCACCACCAGCTCCCCCTGAATTTCCTTGCTGGGAATTCTACCTGCAGAGAGGTGCCTGCTGTTGTCTTGGGCCCTCTGGAGACTGCATGTCGCTGGGAGCTGGAAGCGCGACGCACCGAGGAAGAAGCGTGTCGCTCCCGCAGCATTCGCCGTTGCATCGCCGAAGAAGCGTGTCGCCGCCGCAGCTCTTCGCCGTCGCATCACCGACTAAGCGTGTCGCATCACCAGAGAAGCGTGTCGCCGCCGCAGAGGTTGCCGTCGCATCACCAGAGAAGCGTGTCGCAGTGCCTGTTGCGGCTCAAGAGTCTACCAAGTTCGCCGCATGGCCGTCGGGCGTGCACGCATCGCATCCACATTGTCGCATCGCATCAAAGACCCCATTTTGTCGCATCGCACCGGATTGTCGCATCGCGGCGCCATCTTGTCGCATCGGATCGGATCACAGTAAGAAACCGACGCATCACCTCCTCTCCGGTAAGGAACCGACGCATCACCTCCCCTGCGCTGCAGTAAGGAACCGACGCATCACCTCCCCCGAAGCAAGGAACCGACGCATCACCTTCCCTGCGACCCTTTTGTTTGTTTTGCGTTACGCATCCAAGGTACTTTGAGAGTAAAGTGTCGCATTTACCATCTACATTGAACTAAGCTATTTCTACCATTTGAAAGTCATATTTTTGAGTACTGTATTGTGGATTTTTGTTGTTTGGTCTTGTTGTATTAAGTCTAGATAAAGATTACTTATTTTTCTAAACTGGTGTGGTGTCCATTTGTAGTGTTTTCACTGTATTACTGTATGTGTTCACAAATGCTTTACACATTGCCTCTGAGATAAGCCTGCCTGCTTGTGCCAAGCTACCAAGAGGGTGAGCAGGGGTTATTTTAGGAGTGTAGCCCCCTTACCCTGACTAGAAGCAAGGGCCCCTACTTGGTCAAAGGTACCTACCTCTGCCAACTAGAGACCCCCATTTCTAACAGTCCACCATTTGGAAGCGATTGGCATAAAAAATCTAGCCTTAAAATTACTTACATCCTTCCTTACTGATAGGGAAAATGCAGTCAAATTAGACACTTTCTCGTCTAAATCCTTTTCTTTGCCCTGTGGAGTTCCACAGGGTTCATTGCTCAGCCCTACTCTCTTTAATATTTGCATAGCTGAACTGGCCCCTCTTATTCATTTGGCTTCTCGCTCACATCCTATGTGGACGACACGGAGATTGTGCTTTCCGCTTCTAACAACTCCAACGTCACTAGCCATCAAATCCAGAATTGCATGAGACAAATCAGCACCTGGATGAGCAAGCACTGCCTTAAGCTTAATTCTGAAAAGACTGAGGTAATCTTTTTCGGAAATAATCCCAACTTCTGGTCAGCACCCTGCTGGCTGGCAGAAATGGGGCTACTGCCCACCCCTACCAATAAAGCCAAGAGTCTTGGGGTCATCCTGGATGATAAATTAAATCTTGTTGAGCAAATCAACACAGTTATTTCATCCTCATACAACTTTCTCAGAATCCTCAAGAAAATATTAAATTTCCTTCCCATCAGTGCCAGAATGACAGTCATTTCCACCATAATACCATCTAAATTAGACTATTGTAACGGCTTATACAATTGACTGCAGGCTTAATATATTAACAAACTTCAAGTTCTACAGGACTCAGCAGCAAGACTTCTGCTGGGACTGCCCAAGCATCATTCAGTCTCTCTCGCCATAAAAGATCTTCACTGGCTGAAAGTAAAGAATAGGATCACATTTAAATCTGTCTGTCTTACCTACAAGGCCCTCCATGACTAGGGACCATTCTTTCTGAGGAAAGCCTTCTCATGGTGCATTCCCACCAGTAATCTTAGATCAATGGGGTCTTTTAAAATAAACACTGTTAGTTACAAAAAATCTAAATGGGGAGGAAGCAGCTTCCTGGTAGGAGCAGCCAAACAATGGAATCTCCTCCCTTTTCACATTAGATCAGCTCCGTCCCTCCTACAATTCAGAAAATCTCTAAAAACCTAGCTCTTGAACCAGTAGTTTTCCTTTTCTCACTTGCTCTGCTCTCTGATTAGCGGCAAGACATATATACGTTGCGCTCTACAATTTTTTTTTAACATAACATAACATGAAGTCATGCCCTGCTAGAAGAGTTGCCCCTTGCACTGGGGGGGTTTTGGGAGAAAGAGCCAATTAATTAATGGCCATCTGCACGGTCAAGCCCCCCAGCTGATGTTTCGCGGAGTGTCTGATAGCATCTCCTGGGTCAATACTACACGCTAGGTCTGGTGAAACACCATCTATCGTGCTCAAATTAGCAGTTGGGATATCTTTGCCTCTTACTTCTTCCATATTTGAACAACCAATTTGCCCAGTCTAGTTTTTTGGGGCTTTCGCCACTTTGGCCATTTTAGAAACCTTTCCTGGGGTGCAATTTCTCCCAGCAGCCTCACTGTGTGCTGCTTCATAAAGTCGGGAGTGGAGGGGCAATTCCTTAAGTATGCAGTAGTTTTCTTTTTTTATCTTTTATTTCCTCTGTCTCCACTTCTTCTTCTTTTATTGCTCTTTTTTATTGTGAGCCTTCCGTGAGCTTTCTGAAACTATTGCCCTTACATGATTGCCACATGAAAGAATCTTTATCCAGCTGTTTATCAGAGGGAAACGAAGGGGGACCCTGCACCAGCAACCCGCACCTAGGAGGGCCGCCTCCGCCACCACCCTAGCCCCACACCTCACTCAAATGATGCCTAGCGCACTCCTTTTCAAGTTATTCTCCTGTCTTCAGCCTTCTCCACAGTTAACAGCACTAACATCTCGCTGTGCTGTTAGCACTAAAACCGAGCACGCTCCTTTTTGCTTGTCACTGCGCATCCTGCCAGAGGGTTGCACTTCTTATTTCTGTCCTATTCTTCTGGGCCCCCGGGATGCTCACGGATCGCCACTCGCTGGATGCGCCATTAGAGAAGTGAGCAGCGGCATCCCCAGAAGCGACCTCTAGGTGGGTTGCATGACGGGAGTGCTTACGCCATCTAGCGGAACAATATCATAAAGAATGTAGTAATCAGTTACAAGTTCCACCCACTAAAGCAGAGTTAAACAAGCACGTTTTAAATGCATGCAGCCAGGGGAAGATAAGTATTGGTAAACAGTAAATGCTGTGCAGTCTTAAAGTAAGAAACTAAATTCCACAACTTTTGGGCCCGGTACCACTGCACCTGCTGCACCATTCAAATCATGACCCT
Source organism: Calotriton arnoldi (assembly GCA_963921515.1). NCBI lineage: Eukaryota > Metazoa > Chordata > Amphibia > Caudata > Salamandridae > Calotriton > Calotriton arnoldi. The sequence continues at coordinate 256,237 of CAWUFW010005641.1, read as the reverse complement.
AGTGCCTGCAAGATAACTGCACTTGTGGCAGCCTGTTTAGTTGTTAAATAAGCATTCATCAGTGTTTAGAGGGGTACCTAGAGCTTTTGGCCCTAGTGCCACAGCACCTGCTGCACCATTGAAATAATGACCCTAGTGCCTGCTAGATAACTGCATTCATGACTGCCTGTTAAGTAGTAAATTATAGTATTAGTTTTAGAGGAGTTATGGCAACATTTGGCCCCGATGCCACTGCACCTGTTGTGCCATTTAAATCATGACCCTAGTGCCTGCAAGATAACTGCATTTGTGACTGCCTGTTTAGTAGTAAAAGATAGCAATATTAGGTGTTTTGTGGTGTGCCTAGAGCTTTTGATCACAATGTCAGTGCACCTGCTGCACCATTGTAATCATGACCCTAGTGCCTGCTAGATAACTTCACTTGTCTGTTTAGTAGTACAATTTAGCAATAATCTGTGTTTAGTGGGGTCCCGAGTGCTTTTGCCCCTGGTGCCATGCATCTGCTACACCATTTAAATCAAGCCCCGTTTAACTGCAAGCTAACTGCAATTGTAACTGACTATTTAGTAGTAAAATATAGCAACATTAGGTGTTTAGGGGAGTTCTAACAACTTTTGGGCCTGGTACCACTGTACCTGCTGCACCATTCAAAGCATGACTCTGTTGCCTGCAAGATAACTGCACTTGTGACTGCCTCTTTAGTAGCAAAATATAGCAATATTTGGTTCCTAGAGCTTTGGGCCTCGGTGTAACTGCACTTGCTGCAGCATTGAAATCATGACCCTAGTGTCTGCAAGGCAACTGCACTTGTGACTGCCTGTTTAGTAGTTAAATATAGCAATATTTCGTGTTTAGAGGAGTTATGACAACTTTTGGCCCGATGCTTCTGCACCTGCTGCATCATCAAATTAGGACCCTATTGCCTGCAAGGTAACTGCATTTGTGACTGCCTGTTTAGTAGTAAAATATAGCTATTTTAGGTGTTTAGTGGTGTGCCTAAAGCGTTTTGTCCCGGTGTCAGTGCACCTGCTGTACCATTCAAATCATGACACTAGAGCCTTCAAGATAACTGCACTTGTGACTGCCTGTTTAGTTGTAAAATAAACAATAATCTGTGTTTAGAGGGGTGCCTAGAGCTTTTGGTCCCAGTGCCACACCACCTGCTGCACTATTGAATTCATGACCCTAGTGCCTGCTAGATAACTGCACTTATGAAGGCCTGTTTAGCAGTCAAATTTAGCAATAATCTATGTTTCGTGGGGTCCCTAGAGCTTTTGAACACGGTGCCACTGCATCTGCTGCACCATTCAAATCAGGCCCCTTTTAACAGCATGGTAACTGCAATTGTGACTGCTTGTTTAGTACTAAAATATAGCAACAGTAGGTGCTTAAAGGAGTTATGACAACTTTTGGGTCCGGTTCCACTGCACCTGCTGCACCATTCAAATCATGACCCTAGTGCCTGCAAGATAACTGTATTTGTGACTGCCTGTTTAGTAGTAAAATATAGCAATATTTGGTATTTAGAGGAGTTATGGCAACTTCTGGGCCCGGTGTCAGTGCACCTGCTGCATCATTCAAATCATGACCCTATAGCCTACAAGATAACTGCACTTGTGACTTCCTGTTTAGTTGTAAAATACCAATAATCGGTGTTTAGAGGGGTGCCTAGAGGTTTTGGTCCCAGTGCCACAGCACCTGCTGCACCATTGAAATCATGACCCTAGTGCCTGCTAGATAACTGCACTTATGACTGCCTGTTTAGTAGTAAAATTTAGCAATAATCTGTGTTTAGTGGGGTCCAGAGAGCTGGTGGCACCAGTGCCACTGCACCTGCTGCATCATTTAAATCAAGCCCCCTTTAACTGCAAGATAACTGCAATTGTGACTGCCTGTTTAGTAGTAAGATATAAAGCAATATTAGGTGTTTAAAGGGAAAGATAACAAAATGTAAACAGTAAACAGTATGCAGCGCTAACTAAAAGAAAAAAAGTTTGAACCACCAACGTGGATAGGAATGAGTAGTTAGGCCACAGGAAACTGATAAGAGAGACACAGACGGGAGAACAGGCTACAACTAATAGAAATGGAGAAAAGCAAACTGGCAAGCATATGGACCAATAAAAAGTGAAGGCAGGATGTAAGTCCCAGTTACGATATATTAAAAACAATAGATTTCACAAGCGCTGTGAAGGCGCAACCTAAAAAGGTACTCTTTAGAGGTGTAGCCCGTCCCTAGACAAACAAGAAATAGTTGCTGAAATGGATTTGGTCCTAAGAAGAAGTCCTAGAAGGATGTGAATTCTAGTAACCAAACACATGCTACCTGTGGCAGGTACCAGGTGCAGAAAACGGGCACTAACACTATCTTTAGGACTAAAAATTAATGACACACATTTTAAAAACCAACTTCACTAAAAGATGAATTTTAAATTGTAAGTTCAGGGACCCCAAACTCCAAATCTCAATCTCTTCCCAATTAGAAGTTACACTAGTAAGAGGTTACAAGGCAGCTCCAATGATAACTGTCATGTGGTTTGTGGCCTCATGGTCTGCATTGCTAAGTTGGCTTAGGCCTGGCTGCCATGATGCCTTTTTGCGCACGTTACTTTGTGACTTTGTTTTTCCAGCCTCTGCTTGTGCCCGGCTATATTAGAACTGTCTGCCTTTCACCTTTTCTCCTGTTCCCTGTGGGTTTCGTCTGCACAACATGTACAAGGTCGAAAAACAATGTCCCTTGTTCTTGCTGATCTGGTCAGCCCCTCGCACTTAGACATAACACTGAATGCAGCTGCACTGGAGAAATTTGTGTGCTTTGAATATTGTGATTTCAATGTTGGAGACACTTGGAGAAAAACCTTTCCAGGGAGAAGAGCTGTGCTTGTCTGATGATGTAAACCTTGCATCTAGATATTGAGGTATGAGGGTCCGTCCGACAAAGCCCAGAGGTCTTCTATTTTTATAATAAACTAGTTATTAGCACAGGGAGGGTGGGAAGGCCATTTAGCCCTATATCCACTGTCTTTATAAAATGCTGTCCCCGTTTGTATTCTATGGAATTGTAACCATGCTTATTATTTTATCATTATGCATTATGCTGATAGTACTGGCACGTGGACTGTATCTTAGAGCACGATAGTCGAAATAAACATTTTAAACTATACAGTGTCTCTTATTACGCACGTTGTGGACAAGTATGAGTGAGTGATGAAAGAGTGTTCTTGCTCCCGCGAGTCCTGAGAGAGACCGTGTTCTGGGTTGTCTAATCATTGGTAGCGGCGCTGCAAATGAGACGCTAAAGCTAGTCGGATTGGGATTGTGGGTACTAAGGGGCATGGTTGGCTCACCACTATACTCCGAGGTCCTATTATCCTGTGCATTGCTCTGTGTATGTGCAGAATCCCTACAACATAACGAATTTGAGAGATAGTCCTTGCATTAGTGAAAAACGAAATTAGCAGTATTTCACTATCAGGACATGTACAACACACCAGTATATGTCCTACCTTTCAAATACACTGCACCCTGCCCATGGGGCAACCTTGGGACTTCCTTAGGGGGGTTCTTAACATGTAGTAAAAGGGAAGGTTTGGGCCTGGCAAATATTTGCACTTGCCAGATCGACATGGTAGTTTAAAACTTCACAGACAGACATTGCAGTGGCAGGTCTGAGACATGATTGCAGGGCTACTCATGTGGATGGCACAATCAGTGCTGGTGTAGCACTAATAGCAAGTGATTTATAAACCCTGGGCACAGACAGTGCATTTTACTTGGGCTTACTAGTAAATCAAATATGCCAATCATGGATAAACCAATCACAATTATAATTTAGACAGGGAGCATATGCACTTTAGCACTGGTTAGCCGTGGTAAAGTGCACAGACTCCAAAAGCTAACAAAAACAGGTCAGAAAAAATAGGAGGAAGATGGAAAACTGTTTGGGGATAACCCTGCAAAAAGGGCCATGTCCAACACAACTCCCTTCCAGCATAAAGCCAATCAATACCTTAATGTACATACCTGCTTAGGTTGATAGAAACTGGCCCTGGCCCTCAACAGCAGGGGCACGTTCCATTTTAATGCCTTTCTGGACCAAGTTGGTTCCCTCTGTCCATACTCTAAGAGCCCACTAGGCTAGCCCAAGGTGGAGCCTTCTCCTCAAATGTGGATCCCATCTGTGCAGCACCTAACCTTACTCTGCTCACAAATATATCCCAGTAGGCAGCCAGTACCACCATGGCAAACACAGTGGTGTGGCCCATTCCACCCTCGGGGTGTGACTCCTGTCCCCAACCCAAAGGCAACTCTGCCCACCAGGACAGCAATACACAGTGGCCACTGACAGATATAAGTGACATGAGCCTGGCCTCAGGCTGTCCAGAGCTCTCTAACCTCTGAAGTTTCTCAGAGTGGGGGGGGTAGCCCCAGGTGGCTAGCTCCCTTTGTCCACTCTTCCTCCCACGAGTGCAGGGGTGGTATCCTGAGACTGGTCCTCAAGTCCAGGGTCTGTTCTATTAGGCTGGACAGGAGACGGGTGGGTTCTCCCTTACCCTCTCCCCTCTCCCAGGGCCCTGTACCCTCCTTGTGGGAGTGGTATCCCAGATTCCAGGACTGTCAGGGAGCTTGCGGCAAGCGTCCTGCACAATTCTCCCACCAGTTCAGGGGTGCTATCCTGCAAATGGTCCCACAACTGAGGGTCTGTACCCTGAGGCTGAGCAGGTGCCTGGCAAGCCAGGAATTCCAGGGGAGTACTCCTACCCCCCAAGGGAAACACATACTTAATGTTTTGCATGAGAGTCTGCCTGGCACTGGTCTTCTCACCCATTTCTATCTGATAGAGCATCAAGAACCTCTGACAAGGAGTGGCGGCACCAGGGTCATTCTTGGGAGCTCTGACATCAGAGCTGGCACCTGACCCTCTTGCTTTCCCATTGGGGACTGTCTCCCTCTCTCACCCATCCATCTGGACTTCTACACCCACCTCTCCGGAGTGGTGCTGCCAGACACCAGAATTGGTGGGGTGCTTTTGACTGCCACCCCCCCAATTTATCCTGACACTATGATGTCCCCATCAACGGACGTCCTCCCTGTACAGACTTCGGGTTGGACTGCTCCCATGGGGAGCAATATTCAAGACTAATTTGCATATGACTGGGTCTAAACTGCAATGGCATGGAGAGCAAAAAAAACGATGGGTTTAGGCTCAGATCTCTGTAGTGGGTTGAATGTTTGACATTGTTCAGCATTCTGTCCATCAATTGTTCTTTTTGCATATCGTACATATGCACTTCTTGAAATTTGTCTTACAGTTTGGGAACACCAAACTTGGTTTAATGGCACCCTTCCCCATGTGCCTGGACTGTTTGCATGGGACCCCTTAGTATTGGGAGGGCCACGTGGCTGGCGCTGGTGGGGTATACACTATATCCTGATTTAGGTAATTTGAATTTGTACAAACTTGCGCTTTGTATTATGTCTTTTTGGTCCTATATTGACGTCTTACACAGTATTTTTTACAAACTGTACTATCTGATCCAGTTGCCTGCAGTGCCTGTCATCAGTACTGTAATTGTTCATACTGTTATGGGCAAACGACCTACAGGCCATGAAGAAATACCATTTTGGATAGCCCAAAAAACTGATCAACTTGAAGCTGGGCTTCCCCTTACGGGACCCCAAGACAAGCACAGAATTCTCACCATGTGCTTACCCACTGGACTGGTTCCCGCTGACTGCAACACCTGGGGGACTATTTTTGCTACTGTCTACACTTTTTGCCATGGCATTCCCTCGATAGCTATTCTACCAAATGTTCTCAAACAAATACAGAATGAACATGGGGCAGGTCCTGCCCTCGATTTGGGATTGAAAATTGTGGGTAAATTTGCCGTTGTCTTCGAAATTATTCTTTCTAATGTTAAGGGTAAAGCAGCGTCTTTGGCTTCATGCCAGCAACTTGCCGCAGTGGCAGTAGCCGACCCCAAACTCGAGTTACCTGTCTTTATTGCTAAATATATACGTCTCTAGGATGTAACAGTTTGGGAACCAGACCTTCAGTACCACCACTTGGCAAGCCTAGCTTTGACAAGGATGCCAGACCAGCCTGTGAGTTTGCTAAAAAAACAGGTAGACAACATGGATGCTCTCCACCCCGGAGCCCTCAGAAAGACAATATAATTTCCGTGATTGCACTAAAATAAACACTCCAGACAGGTATCAGTCACCTGATACACGTTCTGCTCATTCCTTTCAGGACTCGTCGGACCAACAGTACAACAGAGGAGGGCGATCTGACCGCAGACAAGAAGAGCATATGAAACTGAAAAGGGAGACACAACGCTCGTTCGACGTGAAGATAAAGAAAGAGGATAGGCTTCCTCCATATAAACCCTCTTTCCAGAAAAAGAAAGTTGAAGCATAATTTAACTGCAAAATATGCCACAGACAGTGAGAATCCTCCTCCTGAACAGGAGTTGGGCGGTGACTGTCCTTGACAGCATGGCAGAAGTCAGCATAGTACACTGGAATCTCTGCATATTTCTGGTAGTGAAAACAACTGAAACCTTTATTACTGTGGAAACCGCTGAAACCTGCATAGACCATCGTAATACTGACTTGTCTAGCATTTCCCTTTTCTATCAGTACCCAGCATTTTCTTTTTCTGTTTTTGTGAGTTCTGAAGTATCGCAGTGGCAGCATGCAGCACTTTACAAAAAGTCTTAATAAATGAATATAAATAAATTATACAAATCTCCATCATATCTGTAGTTTCATTTCCTTTAGATATGACTGCAATATGAAAGTAGACTTAAAGGAGAGATATAATAGTAAAGGCAATGAAGATGTTGATTACACTCAGAAAAACATTTTTGATTTAAAAAACATGTAACAGGAAATGTGTTTGCATTTACAATAGCAAATGTTTAAATAGGCCAGAACTTTTCAAGTTGATTATCAAATTACAGATATTGCAATTGAAAATATTGTATTGTTTTCTCATTCTGTCTCTCTGAAAACAAATATAAAAAACAAATATACACGTCTTTCCTCAAATAAAGAATACAACAATTAAGTACCCTTATTGAGCCAGTTAGCAGTCAAACCTTCCAATGAAATATACCCTTTTACAACATGTTTGAAGTTGTGTTTCCCTGTAGATAACCCCACTGTTGAAACCATTCCAGTAATTGTAAAACAGATTACAAAAATGTGTGTGCTGTGTCTTTGTTTAAACAGCTGCTTTCTTTCAAATGGGCACTGACCTCAGCAATACAAAACCTCAAAATTTGGTTTGAAATATAAAAAATATGCTATCTTGATTTGTAAAAGCCATTCAAAAGATCCCAGGCTACCTCATAAAAAGAAAAAAGACCTAATGTATCTATAAACTTCTTAGTTGGCTAGAACATCTTGGACTTCTCTCTGCAGTCTAAAAATGTATTTAGACAGTGTGGCTCAAACCCATCAATAATGCTGGCAAGATGAACTGGTGCTATTCACTGCACTTGCTTAAAAATGCATTGCGTTCATTATAGGAATTCTGAGAAGATTTGCCCTGCTTCATTATTACAGCAGCAAAGTAAAACAATCAAAAGACTGCAGTTATCAAAACCCCTGGAAAGCAGCAGTACACTAGGACAACGCTTTCCCTAGAACGCCAGACATGGCACTTGCTTAAACGTCTCCTGCACACAGGGTACTTTTCGTATTTCGCATGATGAAAATGAGAAAATCATGGAAAATGGTTGCAACACGAACAAGCATTGGCAAAGCCAATAATTGTCGCCAGTTGGCCCTTTTGAATTTATCAGTGATTTTTGGGAGGTAAGGGGATTGTGTGGGGGACAGCATATGAGGGAGAGAGCAACACAGAGCCTGGGGTTGTTTTCCAGTCTCCTAACTATATTCTGCAATTTACTGGTGATATAACCACCATTGGATTGTCACATAATATTCCATTAATGCAATCATGTGTCCATGTCTCCTCCCGTTTTCTTATTTGCTTCTCCTTTATATACTCTTTATGTTGGATTCACATCACACAAGTTATCTTTTCTACACTTTGATAATTAATCAATGCTTTTTGTTATGATAACAGCATATTGGAGGATACATTAAGACATATTGTTCAATTATGTTGCATTGCTGCCTTGATAAATTCTGCAAGAATGAAACATGGGTTGGCTGCCCCAGAATTCTCCTTGTATGTGGCTGTTCATAGGCTAACCCAGAGTTTTTCTGTACTTGGCTGTCCATATCACCAACTGTACATTTTAAACAAGTTCCTGGAGATTTTTAAATTTGTTTTAAGGACTTTCACTTCATGCCTAGGACTGTTTCTTGCTGATTGCTTACTGATCACTTTGGTACCCTTTATATTGCCTGCTCCAACCCTTCTGTGTCTTAGGCCTTGATGGGTTTAAAATATTTATTCCTTATCTCTGCCTAGTGAAATGCTAGAAACATGCTTCAGAGGTATTTCCTACTTAATTTTAAAAATGTAATTTAATGGTGAAATCCGATTTTTGATAAATGAAGTGGGAAGAAAACATTTTTAAAAATGTACTTTAGGCTGCCTGAGTCAGAACTGCTTAAAAAACAGTTCTGCCACTCATCTCACCTCCAGAGCTAGAATACATATCCTTAACTGGGATAATATGACATGGCTCAGATGACAATTGCATATCTTCATAGCCTGGAAGAGTATATTAGACTTTACTGCTAGCTATTTAGCCATTAGCTGCTCTTAGCTATCAGTTGTCAGAACAAAGCGCAGCTGTAGTACTACCTTTTTTGATGCCAAGCAGTGCTTTTCTTATTTATTTCCACACAGCAAGGCTTCAGTCATAGTAGGAAAGAGAACCAGTTTGGCCAGGTGGGAGGAGATCTAAAACAAACATAGGAGGGTTTAAGGAGCTGAATACAGTCCTGCATGGAGATAAATGGGTTCTGCCATCTTGAAATAGGGGCTCCTTGGTAATTTTACAGTAAGGCAAAACCAGATGGTATAAAGGAGGTGGGATGACTGCAAGAAAATATTTTGATTGGGTGGTAGAATTTCTTTAATAAATGTTAGTGCTCAGGATGAATCTGGCTCCTCAACCGCCAACTCCTCAGAACACTCCACCTGAAAAGGGAAGCCCTGCTGGAAGACTACTCTTGATTCCTGAATCCTCATGGAAGAAGAGAGTCACTCGAATAACGTAAGGGCTCAAGTGCTGCTTATAATGGATGGAAACCGCTCTCCAAGGGCCAAGTGGTTGGCCCCCTGTTTGCATGCTTTAATGGCACAAAAAACAGAAGGACAACCGATCCAAGAGGGCCCTGCTGACCACAGACCTCTGTACTCTACAGACCACAAGGCTTGAGAGAAACCTGGTTCATAGAAGCCTACACTTAGGAGCTAAAGTCAGCAGGACTGGTCACAAGGGACTGTTTCAAAACCTGGAAGAAGTTGAGGCGTAGTTTTTTTTTCATCTCCAGAGGACTGAACCAGGTTTGTCCAAATTGTAGCTAAAACCTTGTTCAGCTAGACTTTATCTTGCTTTGCTATCTGGCTTCTTGGAGTGCTGCTGGGCTATGGCTTCCCCTTTGCCCAGCTAAAGGATTTTGACTTCGAGAAAAGTGACAAAAGGTCTAATTTACAGTTTTGGCAGATACTCCTCCACAAACTTGACAAAGAACTTAGCCCACAAACTGATGGTCTGCCCACTCTATTTAAAGTCAGGCAGACCATCAGGTTTCTTTCGGTCGTGCTACCATTGTCTCTGCTGGTGGAAACCTTACACAGAAGGCCCAGCAGACTTAGGGCCATCAGTGTAAGTACATCAGACCTTCTGGACCACCAATAAAAGACTGGTAGCTCCTGAGAAACATGGCAGCCAGGAGCAAGGTCATTCAATGTGATGCTGCCTGATGCATCACCAGTGGGCCCAGCAATGCAGTAATGTGGGGCTGTGAGGCTTGTGATTAACATGGAGGATAGTTTGGTGCTGTTTCGACACAGTGACTTTTTTCCTAACCCAGTTCTTGCTCCCACATCCAGCAAACATTAACCCACAGTCATCACCAGTTTTGTGTCTCAGACACTGCTCTATAGAAGTGATAGCTGCAAGGCAGTTTGGGCCATGTTTCTGCCCGCTATGTAGAGCTGTGGTGTCCCTTTCTCGGTCATTCTCAAATGACATTGTGAGGCAGTTGGATGATATCATTAAACGCCACAGAGCAGATGAACCTGTGAGCACCGTGGAAGCAAGGAGGTGGAGACTGAATGGGCCAGGGGAGGGAAACATAATTTACCCTGTAGTCTTTACACCAACCAGCCTTTACAATAAGGTTAGTACCCCGCATTACTTTAGCATGCAAGTCGTTACAATGACTTGCTGAAGGGAGCGCTTTGTGGTACTGGTGTTGGACTTTTAAATCCAACCTTCCCTACTGTTGCGTAGTCTGGAGTTGGAATAGTAATGTATACTATTCCAAAGTCCAGCACCCCCTAAAGCAAATCAGTGTAACGACTTGCATGCTAAAGTAACGCTCGGCAATGTCGCACGTGGGGTACTGACTGTGTTGTAAAGGAGTGCAGGATAAATGCCTGCGGGGTTCCATCATACAACCGTCTGGCGAGGGCCGTAGGCATACAGGGAAGAAACTAATGCTACTGACTTGGACAGAATTATCAGAACTCCAATCCAAAAAACTAATGGACTGTGTTGTTAAAATCTTAACTGAGTTAACTTGAATTAACAGCATCTTGATACATTTATATCACAACAGTGAGCTGGATACTAATTTGGGTATTCAGGAAGCAAGCTGGATTCATCTTGTTGAGCAGCAGGAGTAAGGCAGCAGACCGTGCAAGCAGAGGCAATTTGGGACTTTCCGCACAGCAGAATTGAAAATGCTCGACATATGCTATACACTATAGATGCAGCTGAGACAGGGTCGACATGATTGCTGTGCTGTAACCTCATCTCTGCCCGTCAGAGCCTACTGAAGTTGTAAGACGAGAGCTAACAATTCCTCAGTCATCAATATTCAAACCTAACAGTCCCCCTCTTGATTAATTGTGACAAGGCTAGCATGGATTCTGAAAATCCTACAGAATCTGAGAGCTCTTTGGCCACTTATTCATCTAGCCAATGTATCAAACAGATGTTTAAAAGCAATCAGGAGGTTAAAAAATCCAAGTAAAAGAAGCACCAAAAATGGGGGATATAACTAGAAAGATGTATGCCTGGGATTGGTAGCTGATCAATTTTATCGCCGGTCAGCACAAGATGGATTCCAGCATCCTCCATTTGGTGGAACAGACCCAGCTAACTAACAGTCCATGTGATCAGCAACTCAAACTTTTATCTAAAAAATGTGAATACCTTGAGAGCTGGTCCAGTCGCTCACGCATGCTTATAATTGCGATCTCAGAGGATCTGAGCTTGGTCAACCTGACCAGACTAAGGGGCCGATTCCGATTCGGGCCGGAAATCTCTCCGACCGAGCCGGACCCGGAGAGATTTCCGACCGAATCGGACCCGTGCAGCCCGACCGGACGAGTACGATGCGCACGTATGCCATCGGACTCGAGTCGGTCGGACTCCCATTGAAGTCAATGGGAGCCGGTCGTACAATGCGTACGCGGGCTCCCATTGACTCAATGGGTGCGAGGTGGACAAGGGCGCCCCCTACAGCATGTACGCGGCGAAGCGACTCGCGCCGTACACGCACAGGTAGGGGGGACCCATGGGTCCCCCCTGTGTGCGACTCGCGCGGCTACGCATACAGGGGGGTCCGACACAGACCCCCAAAGTACGGCTCCGACTGCTCTTTCGAGCCGAAGTGCTTGGCTCGGTCGGACTGCTCGCTGCGCGCATCGTACTTACCCGGCCGGGGAACGTCTCCATTGCGCGGTGCGAGTCGAGTCCGAGCGAGTCGGTCGGTGCGGTTAGACCCGGGAACGAGTCGGTCGGAGCGGTCGGGACGCCCGAACGAGTCGGTCGGCAATTTCGCATCGTACTCGCTCGCCCGGACGCGCGTACGAATCGGTCGGGCAATAGGGCTCCGAATCGGATCCGGTTAAGCCGAATCCGATTCGGTGCCCTACCGGCCGGGATCGGAATCGGCCCCTAAATGTCTTACACAACTACTGATGGATACCCTGGGGAGCGAACTTAAAGATATCTCCAATGAGGCTCTCTCAATTGCTAGGGACCATCAAATCTCAGCTTGTATATCAAAAACAGGTTCAAGACCACAATTATTTCTTACTTTCAGGAGTTTCGGATTAAGGGAATGGTCTTAGCCATCGGAAGGTAAGGAAGGTGCATATTTTCCAATAAAGGTTTACCTTTCCCATACTTATCATTAGAATGCAATGCACTCATGAAAATGAAGTGGGAGGAATTAATTAGTGTATTTAATATTCCTATGTTAATGTATGCTGTATGTTATTTTTCTGTTATAAGGTTCACTTATGTTTGGTTTAGTCGATAATCACTTGTAACACTCAGAAAATAAATGAATTGACACAGTCAACAAAAAAACAAGCTTTTATATAAAGCTTGCAAAGATAGCATTGTGTAAGATTAAGGATCCAACCTGTTCAAGATGTACTTTAACCACAGCAGATAGAATCCATATGTTTATTACTTGTCCTGTCCTAAGGCCTTTTGGGGACAATGCATTTCCAAAAATGTTCACATTCTTGATCCAGTACTAAATCAAATTCAATCCAGTACTAATTATGATTGGATTTGTCAACTACATACACAATCCATTTGCTTTTCTCGCAATGGTATTTGCACGTTTGCTTTTAGCACGTAACTGGAAGGGCAAAACCCCATCAGAGCTCAGGGAATCTTAGATATAGATCATTTTGACAAACTTATAAATAAATGCAAACCTAATGAAAGATTCAAGTACATCTGGGGGTGTATTCGGGTAGCGGAGTTGATAAGCTGATAGAGGATCACTCTAGCCCTTGACAAGGGTAAAAGACTATGAATGCCTGTGTAAATAAGAATATATTTAATCACTGTTTTCTCAAATGTAAATTTAACAATATGATATACGCTCTGTATTATACATTATGTACTTGCTCTACTCTGATGCGCCTGCCAAATAAAAAACCTTATTGGTTTAGGAGAGAAGAAAAGGAAATATGACCCTGACACTGAGAAACTTCCAGGGTGTCAAGATAATTCTTTTTTTACTTTACAGGAAAAAAATGTCTACATTTTGAGTTTGCAGAGGGAAAACATCTGGTAGTTCATCCTATTGTCAGTCGCTCTTGCCTCTGTTTGCCCTGTTCTGTGCAACCCACGCATGTAAACGAAGGGGGAAGGATTAATTAGCTAATCTGTGTATTTTATATTCTTATTTTGTGGTATGCTATGTTGTATGTTATTTTTCTTTTATAATTGTTAACTAATGTTTGGTTTAGTTTAGTTGATAATCACTTTTAACACTCGGAAATATATGACTTGAAACAGTCAACAATAAAAGTCCTAATTAAGCTTTTCTATACTATCTGTACACTGTATAGTGCTTAGGTTGCTTATAGCTAGGATTGTACTATACAAATATACATACAAGTGTACATTCATACATACATATGACGACAGGGGTCATTTTGAATTCAATTTCTACTATGTTGTATGTGATCATTATACCACGCTTTTTGCAATATATCTAATGTGCATGTCTCATTGCACAATGCTATCATTATCTAAAAGTTCTTTCCTTTTTTCAAAACATATTAATCGTAGGTTTTCAAAATACATATGAATGTTCCTTCCATATTTGAACACAATTGCCAGTTTTAGGTAAAATAGTTTATTGTTTTATAAGAATAAACACAAATACAAAAATACAGACATTATAGACCAAAGATGACATCACTATTTACAGAATTAATGCAACAAATGGCATGATCACAACGGTCCTCAAATTTCTGACTCTCACCACTACAAACAGTTACATCCCAAATAAGGATGCACTACTACTTTCATATGCTACTGCTACATTATTTATTATATTCTGAACACCATGTAGGATGTAGCATAAGAAAGCCTTTGATAGCCTTTTCAAATGGAATACTGTTGCTATTACATTCACTTGGTGCCATTGGAACCAACAAGAAATATTCACAGGAATAAAGAAAAAAACCTTAGCATTCTCGGCTCTAGTACTCATGTTATACAGACAAGACCTAATCAGCAAATACCCTTCTAAACGTTCAATAAAAGAGTCCTGAAAACATACTAATATTGCTGCAGCCCAACCAGGAGCGCCATTGCTAAAATACTAATACACTGACAAAAAACAACATAAAATAATTCGTATATCCTCTGCACAGCAGATTACAGATAAGCTAGTCTATGGCCACTTGTGTTTTTTCACTAAATTTAATACAATTACACTGGCAAGACATACAAATCAAAAACAGACAGATTTCTTAAGAGTGAGCATATTTTCAACATTTACCATTTTCTGATCAATACTTCACCTTGCATGGCAATTGTTATAATGCTGTTTACATGTTGTGCAGCATACAGGCTACACTGTATATTGCGATGTCGATTGGCTATAAGTTACTTATTGTTTTTGAATATTTGGTCCTACTACCTTCATGTTGTTCAATGTTTTCCATGCTGTAAATACTTAAGGAAAATTCTAAATACATAAATGTACGAATACATGAATAGATCACTACTTATTTCCTGTGAGAGTATTTTCATACCCAATGATTAAGAATTATTTACTATGAAGCATCATTTGTTTAATACAACCAGTATCTTCACAGTCACTGTTACAGTGTTTTTCTAAATTGATATGTTTGACAAGTATATGTTTTAAGCAGCATGAATGTTTTGATAATGAAAAGGTACTGGTGATGTTATTTTCTGGTTATCATGTGCGCTCTGCATGGTACACTGAGCAAACCAAGTAATGTTATAAGCAACCTATCAAATATAGTTGGATTGTAACACAAGATTAATATTTGAGAAAGAATTTACACCACTTTTATGCTGTTGCTTTGTAGTGTTAATAGCAATTCCTGATTTAAATGTAACATAACCACATCTGAGTACACCTCATAAAAAGAGGTAATCTCTTCTCAAGAGTTGAAAGTAGAACCATATTGAAACTCATGGACATCCATTAAAACCAATGAACTCTGAAACATTTAAGGACTGAATGAATGTAGCAAGCTACCAAAATAGAGCACTGTGATGGAGTGTCCTATATATATTGAAGCATTACAAATAACAAAATTAACCGTAATAATTATATGGCCACCATTTAAAGGTCAAGTTCTTTGCATAAAAGGAAATCGATAATTGTAGAGCTTCATCATGTGAAGTGTTCACAATGTAGATGTGTACCATTATATCAGATCGGAATACACTGGTTATTCATGTATAACTGTCGATACACATTTAGATTTTCTTTTTGCATTATGTATTTCTCTGCTAAATGTAGAATCTGAAGTTTGTACTTAAAAGCTTTTATATTTTGTGTCAAATTAATCCTCACAATGTAATTTAGGAGTTCATGCTCGAGTGATCTAATCAACAATATTCTATCTATAATTAAGACTTAGACTAGAATTAATCACTGTTTTCCTAATTATTGTTGGCAGTATTTTAAATATTCCTCTGAGTTAGTGAATGGAGAATTATATTTTGACAATATTTCCATGACTAGGTTTTATGCTCACATTTCAGTCTACTTTTTACATTGGATTGGACAATTTACATTTTTAATACCTTGAACTTTTTGAAGAAATACCATTTGATATTTATACACATACAATATAAAGAAATATTGATTCACATAAACAGAGTTTGCTTCTTGTCAACAAGAAGAACTCAGAAAGCAGCAAATAAACAGGTAATCTCAATAACATCTGTATTTTCATAAATATGTGATCATACAGAATAATTATCCTTTGTTCTGTGTCTATTCAAGTATTTTCAGGAAACAACTCACAAAACATGTGCCTACCTTACATCTTTCCCCAACAACAGTACACTTTGTTATTGCCAAGATAAATAGTTAAATAGCAACAATCATATCTCCTCTGAGTTTTAGAACTGATTGTTGTAGTAAATGAGATGCCACTTATGGTTATGAAAAAGCTGTCTGAAAACATTCTTGAGCATCACATAAAAATATAGAAGAGTTAGGCTTTGTAGAGCTTACTAGATACTAGGTCTTGGTACATTTTACTTCAAGCTTGACATGATTCACAAACTGTAAAACATAATGGAGAAGGTGTTCGTTTTAACTAAAAAGCTGACATTAATTGGAACATGAAATTTTCCTTGCAATAGTGGAAGATGCTTATTGAATGGCATTTCTTTAGTGTTAAGCATACTATTTGCAAATGAAAAGTGCATCCTAGAAGTAGCAAAGGACAGTGGACTGCTGCAAGAGTTGCTGCTATTAATACCTTTTCTACTGAAGGTATCCTATCCTAGGGGCACACGTAATGCTTAAAATAAGATCTATGAAATTCGATGGGGAGAAAGAATGATTCAACAAACTAATTTACATCAAAAACATTGCGGGTCTGATGCATTAAATCCTATTCACACTCGCAAAGCTGGCACTGC
The DNA here is from genome assembly GCA_963921515.1 of Calotriton arnoldi. Taxonomy (NCBI): domain Eukaryota; kingdom Metazoa; phylum Chordata; class Amphibia; order Caudata; family Salamandridae; genus Calotriton; species Calotriton arnoldi. The sequence continues at coordinate 239,618 of CAWUFW010005641.1, read as the reverse complement.
ACAGAGTAGCAGGCTTTGCAAGAATAAAAAAACATGTTTTTTATTAAAATGACAATGGGAGTGACAAATGTCTTTGTGACTCATAATGTCAGGATTGTGATTTCATGTGGATCCTAACAATTAAGGGATGTGACCACTCAAGCATTTGCAATGCATCAACAGGTTACTGCCTGCCCTTTTAATTTGAGACAATTTCTGGGAAAGCTGTCTTCAAGGAAGAGCTTCCATGAGTGCTTGACAGATTTGTTCAAGACAGGGACAGACAGCAATCCATTATAGTACTACATGATCACCCAAGCCTCCCTTTTGCTTAGTGTCACTTTTTGGACATTGTATTTCCAGGCCCTATAAGAGGCAAGGGTTACAATGACGGAGGTAAGCTGTATCTTGCAGACCCTCCATCTTTGCATCCACGTCTGTCACAAGGATTACAGAAGGAAACCTGCCTCATGATTATTTGTGAGGCAGGATTTGTTCACTATTTGTGACCAGACTCATTCAAAAGTGCTCCACTGATGACTCTGACTCAGAGCATAGAACTGACTAGGTACCATGGCATAGGCTGTCCAACTAAAGAATGTGTGATACACCCAAGAAAATAATATATCTGGCAATTTAGTTTTTAAAACACATACATTTCCAATTCCTTCAAGATGCGTTTATTTTCTTCATGTAAAGGATCAAGGTAGAACTATTTAAACAGAATCTATCTGGCACTATCTAAACAGCAGGTTGGATGCACATGTTTATCTACAAAGTGTATTGGGGTAATTAGAACCTAAAACATATTCAATAAATTTTATTTATATATTGCAAATGGATTCCACATTCTCATTGCGCTCTATTTCCATTTGGATATAGTCCATTGAAATTGTTTATGAACATATAATCATTTTATGTGTACAGTGATCATTAATAAAGCTGAATGTACTTCATTTCATTTTTTGCACTCTGATTCTCGAAATTAAATAATGACCATGTTAACTTTTGAACACATTTTCAGATTGTCAAACACATTGTAACCTGAGATTTCCTTAGGTTGTCTTTAACCACAGTGACTAGAAATACATTTGTATTGTTCTCAGTGTTGTATCTCGAGATGTGTTTAGCCACTCTGTCATAATTTCTGTGAAATACCTTCTAGTTTAGCTGTACAACACAATTCCAAAAATGAAGTATATTTTATATGATCTTGTAAACAATTGAAGAGGTTGTTGGACTTTGACTTGTAACAGCTTCAGTTTCCTGTTGTATTTCTCACAGTTAATTATTTTAAGTTGTGAATTTCCTTCTGGTTTCCATTGTTCCTAAATAATAGATTTCTGCAAATTACAATGATACTGGACCATAAATTCATCAGGAAGAAAATATCAACATTAATTGCAATACGCGGCACCCATGATCTCCAAGGTTTTCAAAATAACATCTGTGTTGCAAGTCATTGTTACCAATAAATGCATCTTATTCACAGCCAACCATTGTATCTCTTCATAAGCATCTCAATTTTGTTATGTTCCCAGATATGTTGGTGGCAGCTGTCATTGTACATTTACTATGTTTGAAAGTTGGGTATTGCTGTGGGGAAATTCCTGGTGGTATTCATGTACGTGAGTAGCAGGGATAACATTGTTCCATAGTCAGAGCAAAATACCCAGACTTTCAGACTCTCGCGTGTGCTCTTCATGATTTTTAAAAATATAGTATCAGTTCTTTGTTCCAAAATATGATTCCCAGTAGGGTCTTTTTCGAAACTAAAATTCAGGAACCTTAAATGTCAAAATTATTTTGTGTATCCATTTTGCATAATAGGCCACCCTGACAAAAATTCCAGGGCGATTATGAATTGCGCATCCCCGTCCTGGTATGATTACACCTTGCACCAGTTTTGTTTCATTTTCTTCACAGACTAAGGGGCCACCATAATCCCGCTGTAGAGAGAGAAAGAAAAGAAAATGTCACTCAATCTTTGCCAAAAAATCTGTTCTATCTTGAGTATAGGCAAATGACAATGTGCATTCTCAGTAAATCAAAAAACATGAACAGTTTTTCTCAGTGATTTTTTTTCACATTTTCAGTAAAGTGGTGGGGAATTGTGAAAACCAAATATGACCATTATTATTAAAATTCCTATGAGTGTCTTGTGGCCAAATTATATGTGTTCTATTAACACCACTGTTTTTCAGACCATCCTCTGTAATCAAAACAGTATATTGCTTTTATGTAGCACATCATTATATGCTTCTGTAAAGAACAGGTGTTACTATTATCCAATAAAATGATACCTATTTTACTTAATAACGAAAGACTGAGTTGGCTTCACCACGAATTGGATTTGTGATTCACAGATACCCACATATCTCACTGATGAGCAGTTGAGTCACTGTGTCAACTCTCTGGCAAATTAAGAATGCTTGAAACAATGATGACATTTCAAAAGATGTAAAGAATAAAGAGTGGTTACTTGTAAGACACTTTACACCAGTGTCTGTGGTTTTGGCATAAACACTGTCAGGTTCATGGTTTGCTTTATACGTGAATGGAAGACAGTTTTTAATAGTAATTAAATTAAATTTTTCCAGGATCAAGATTCTTAATGAAGTTTGTGGAGCTCAATTTTCATTAATGTAGAATGCCACTTAAAATGGAGCAAATGTAAAACACCCAGCTTATACAGGAGATAGAATTGCTTAAATACCGAACACTAATACTCCATACATCAATCATTATTTGACAATATTAACTAGCTGATCATTCACAGACCTGTTCAAAAGGTTAATAAAGTGCTTAATATTAAATTGTCATCTTTTATCTGTTTCCTGTTGACAATATGGTATAAATACAATATGCATGAAAATTATTAAAAAGAAAATGCATAAAATGTTGGGCGTTTAATATATAGATGTAAAAATTCTTTCCACCTCAGTCAAAAATGTAATAAATCGGCAAATAAGGGGAATTGACGTGCCAGATAAGCATCACATAAGTGCTTGGTGATATGTTCTTACTCCTACTTTAAAAAAACCATTTTTAAAATAATTAAGTGAGCATGTGACAGGTTTGAAAAGACACAACTAAATACAATAGAGATTCTTGTGGATAACCACAAAGTCTGCAGATACTAGTTGGCCATTGTTGTAGCCATTTTGGAGTGCTGTCCTTAGTTCGATATCTACCAAATCTCAACTTAAGGTATGCATCCTTCATATGTGATGGAAAGGGGATAGACATATAAATAAGGATGTGTTTCCAATTTCCAATTTATGACTGTCCAAGGATGCTTTTCGGCTGTTAGTGCATCCTTATCAATCTTAAGCCAGAGTTGTTTGGTTGCTTGATTCAAGAAATGTTTAAAGCAAACTCTATTTATTTCTGGAGGCCTAGATACCTTTAACGTTTGGTAGCACTCTGATAAGAAGTCTTTCTATGCACCAGTATATGAGGAATTGTTATTTTCCTGCCAGCACGTTTGCTAAGGGACCAGGTTCAGTTAAATATAGACAGTGTAAACATTTTTAAAACGCGGCCTGTCCCACTAGAGCTTACCCTTGGAGACCAAACTCCAATGGAATTTCAGCATGACCAATGTTGTTAGGAATCATAAAGATGTATTTAATGGCCTTGATTTAAAAAAGCCAGTGTCCTTCCCTCGGAAGATGACTGAACCATAAGCTAGTGCTGGAATTAGTCTGGTTGGATTTCAAAGCAGCATGGAGGAAGAATAGAAGTAACATTGTACATGTAAATTTTGACGTAAAAATATCTCTCGGTAAGGCCAAGAGTGACCACAATTTTGTTAGTGTTTTGTGAAAAATGTGGATTTATGTCTATAGATGATTGTTTGTTGAAGAATTGGTATATTAAAAAATTTGCAAAGGAAATTAAAACAACACCAAGGACTAGGTTTGGAAATATATTGTTTCATAGTTTGTTTTAGCTATATGTTGCTATAATTAATTTGGATGGCTTTTCAGGCACATTTAGTGTGTTTGTAATAAGAAATAATGTTTAAAAGTTATTCCTGCACTCACTTTTTTCTTTGTTGTATGGAATTAGTTTAGTGGCCATGATTTTCACTGAATGATTATAAGTGGGACAACTAAAGTGTGTTTTAAAAGCAAACATGGAGGAAGATGTTTTAGCTACTGATAGGTCAAAATGTCCTTCAAAAGAAATTTTGGTATCAAATAAAATGCCTAAATATTTGTAGCTCTTAAGCAGTTTAATGAGCTTTCTTTCCCCTTACATGCCAGGATTGAGATCTGGCCATAGATGACCCTATTGATATGATTTTGGTTTTCTTAATATTGAATTCAAGGTGATTAAACAAAATATATTTGTCAAAGTAATTGATTAATCACTGGAAGCCACAAGGTGTCTGACTGAGTTATATAGTATCATCAGCATATTGTAAGTGTTTTAGATGGCAATGTGCAAATTTGGGGGGGGTGCATTAATTATTTCCAGATGTTAGTTCAGATCCGCCATGAAAAGATTAAATAAACATGGCACAAGCACACATCCTTGTTTTAAGCCATTAAAAGTTTCATTTCTCCATGCAAGACTGGTTCCATCACCCAGCTTGACCTGATCCCAGGTGTTTGTATAAATGAGGATGATAAGATCAAGTAATTTTAGAGGCACACCCCATGCTGCAAATTGTTTCCATAACAGGGCTTGTGGAACTGTATCAAATGCTACTTTTAGATCGACAAAGCAAATATGCAGATTTTGCTTACTGAGGATTGCACTCGCTGTCATCGATGTTAGGGCAGTCAAATTGGTAATTGTCAACTGGCCCTTATGAAATCCTGAGTGATTCATTGGAATTAGGTGCTGTGTTACTGATCATTCTTCCAGTTCCTCTAAGACACGGAAGGCAAATACTTTTGCCTCGACATCTGGCAAAGCTATTAGCCGACAGGTTGCCAGATTTTTAGCAGGACCGCTTTGTAGATAGGTTGCAAAATGCTTCCTTGCCATGAATCAGGAACAGTTTCTGTCAAACGAATCTCATTATACAGCGGAGTCAGGATCTCTGCCCACAAATCCAGATTTGCTCAAAAGACAATGGGGTATATTCACAAGAACGTGCGCTAAACATCTCCAAAAAATGTTAAGGCAACTTTACACATCGCAGTCTATCGCAGGAAAATAACCCTGTGTTAATGTGGAATTCACAACACGGCGGTACCATGCGATAGTTTGCCGAAAACGCAGCCAATGTCCGCGATACAACCACCGCGACGGAGATAAAAACACAAACCCCAACACAAAAAAACTGCGATGAGCCCATTCGCGATGAGGAAAGCAGCGATAAGCAGTGCCAGGACCGCGACACACACACGGCAGGCGGGAATAAGCACAACAAAAGCAGGAAAAAGGAAGACAAACCAAACAGAAAACAACAGCGAAGTACAATGGAGGCAGCCGGAGCTAGTACACAACCCCACAAGCCCCATTGGCAACAAAACATTGTACATGGCAGTCCATCGTGGACAAGGTGAATGCAGCCGGAGAGCAGAGGAGGACAATGGAAGAAAACCAGAACAGCTGGAATGATGCAAAACGCAAAAGCAAGCAGAAACACGCCAACAACCAGAAGGCAGCAATGCACACCAGAGGTGGGAGTCCAGCGCTACACCAGGAGCTGGATGACATGGAGGAAATGGTGTCCACCACATCAGTCTGGAGATGGTGGCGGGAGTCGGGGACCAGAAACTGCTCAAAATCAACAGACACAGCAGCAACAGGGAGAGGAACGACCAGGGACTGGGGGGACGGGGGGAGATGGGCACAATGGCACACATGCACAATTAAGCACAGCACAACTGCAGACAAACCATGCCCAAGAGTAACAACACCAACCAGGAGCACAAGTCACACAACTCGGCAATATCACACCACTGAACAAGCACAGAAGTGAAAACCACACTGCCTGAAAGGGAGAAGGGTGAGCCAAATCAGAGCTGAAGGGCCATCTCACACACAATGCAGCACACACACATAGGAAGCAGAGCACCCCAACATCGAACACAAGGTGGTACAAACACCAACATTTGCACAGCCAAACACAGGACACAAGTGCACCCGCTTGTGGCTGGTAAATGGCCATACGCATCTAGCAAAGCACGAAACAGGGACATGATAATGCACAAGTACCAACCCACAGCCCTGATGGGGTAGCAATGCATGTATGGCAGGGCCCAGATAGGCTGTGACACACACATTTGCATACATATCAACACACATCACAGTTGGAGACAAGTGAAGGTGCGGAAACTTCATCAACAATTGCGTGTCAGTACAGCCAAAAGAAGTGCCACAACATGCAGACCAATGCAGAAGCATGTCTGAATGAGGAACATTGGAAAGCGCCCATGTCCACCCCGGGGGAGTCCATCACCCACACAAGTCAGTGCCAACGCGCGTTGGTTGTCCGCACATGTATCCGGAGTCCAGGCCAATGCAGCCATGTCCACTGTCATCTTGGGACATGTGACCAGATCCCCAACATGCAACCAGGCGCCGGGACACGTGCAATGGGTCACATTCAGTTGTGGCTGCAGGTACGTTGTCACTCGTCCATGAACGCGAGTGCAGCAGCGTAGGCCAACATTTCCAACATTAGCTCGTTGTTGACTACATCTAACATGTCGGCGACGTAACCCATCAGCTGTCCCGGACAGATGTGCTGACTCCAACCCCTGGCCCCAATTGGCACTAAAGCCCAATAGGGGAGCGGCTCAATGTGGTCACTGCACACGACGACTCGTGCAATCTCCCAGGTCCAGTTGCCAGCATGCATGCCAATCATCCAGGCATGCCATAAACGGGCATCACGGTGACACTCCTGGTCGTGCTCCAACAGGGGGCGCACACACACGTCGAAATCCGGGTCAGCTACCGTTACGTTGGAGAGGCAGACATCCATGGTCCACTCGAATATGCACGAGCGACAATGCAGCACAGGCTGAACGCAGGTGACGATGGCAAGGCGGAAGCTTAGCCGGTAACTGATCCGCAGCACTGCCAATGGCAGTGCCCCCAGTACATGCAGCAGACGTGCACAGTACCGGTCCACGTGACTGGAGTTGTGCATGTGTCCGGGATGGTCTGCCATTGCGTCAGTGGCTCTGCTTGAAGCGGCACCGTGCTGACCCGTGCCAGTCCTGTGGATGAAATGCCACAGTTCGGATCAATGAGCAGTGTCTGTGTGCAACGGGTGCAGGCCTGGGGTGGGGTGGGAGTACGTGTGAAGGCCATTTCACGCACGCTAACTACGACCAAGGACTTCTGTGTGTGGGATGTGTACACGTTGGTCTCACGTCGGGCAGTGCGTAGTGTGGGAGTCACCAGCAAATGCTATCGTATCTGTCAGGGGGTGCTGGGCACATGCAAGTCCCAGCTCAGAGCTGCAGATGTGCTTCCACCTGATAGTTCAGACAAAGGACCTTTCATCCCTACAGTAACTTTACCATCTGCTTGCATACAGGAGATGTACAGAGGCCTGTCGTGTGGTGAGATGTCTGCGACCCAGGGAATCATGGATGATATGCCGAGCACGTGGCACATGAGCGGCCTCACTGTGTGTTACGTTGCCTCACAGCTGCTCCTCCCACGAGCCCCCACACTTGTGTGCGCTGCACGGTTGTAGCACGTGCACTCCTACTGCACACCATTGTCATGCCTGTCTGCGCAGGTCCAGCGGCATGCCAACAACACCGTGAAGCTGGCTGTTGAGGGTGTGCGGCCACGTGAGTGCAGGCCAATGGTCTGGACAGGGCGGACACATGTGTACAGTCTATGGCTGGCTGTGATCGCGCTGCGATTGAGGCTAGGCATCTGACTTATGCAGCCGCAGGACTGATACACATAACACTTGGCATGTATGAGCCAAGACCCCGTGCGGTCTTGCGCTCCTACATTTCCCCGTACGTGCGGGCCCGCCCTCCGGGTGCATGCTACATTGCAACATCGACTACTGTGGCCCTGGTGGCAACAACACTCCAACACAGAGACACGCTTACTGCACTTCCTGCTCAAGGCCAGACCAGAGCCACACCCTGATCCCCCTTCCGAATCAGCACACCCCGGCGCTGACCTGACGTACGCCGGACCAGCACACCGCTTGTGCATGCAGGGGGGGCGGGCGAAGCTACATGTCCAAGGTCTCAGCCACTGCTGAGGTGACATGGTATCGTCCGCTGAAGACAGCACACTGTGATGTTGCAGGGCTCGGGCCCATCATGCTGACATAATGACCACACGGACACACTTGCTTAGATGATGTGAATGGCTACGGGCACGTGCGCCCGGCCACTTTTATTAGCAGGCTCACATGTCGAGTGACACCTGTGTTGGATGTGTGTGGGGTGTGTGTACACCAGCCTTCATGGAGTGCCTGGTGCAGTCAAAATACGACAACAGTGTCCATTGTTAAGGACACAACCATTCAACCATAAAGGCTCCATGACTTGAGCTGCACAGAGTCAGTGGCCCCGGATGCACAGCGTCCTGCACGGGCCTACTGCCACGGGCCGCTGACTTGCGGTGCACTGGGGCAGGGTCACGAGAGCAGAGCAGGTTCTCGTAGATGACAAAGGGGGTTGTCGCGGAGTGTCTCGGTGGACAGTGGAAGGTGTACCCCCAGGGCATGATGCAGAGGGCCGAACCACGCAGAAACAGTCACTATGGTGGAGATGAATGGAACAGACACATGTCGAACACCAAGTACGTCCCAGCCAGATGATGATGCAGACAACTCCCAGGCCATGGACTCAGATGCCACCAAAGTCCAACCAGAAAGTGCCCATGACTCATTGCGCACAGAGTTAGTGACACCAGTGCTGATAGGGGATGCCGCCTGCGATGAGGCATGTCCAATGGTGTGGTCTCCTCCATATCTTACGCAAGTCACAGTTCCACATGTGTGACCTACTGGACCGCATTGTAGGCCGGGGGCAGCGGTCAGCACGGGCCCACAGACATGTGTCGTGTGCTTGCGATGCAGGGTATGGGACACTGATCGAAGGGAGTTCAGTGATATAAACTGCAATAAACATCTGGTCACTGCCGTTCTGTACTCAAGACACAGTTCCACATGTGGGACCTACTGGACCGCAGTGTAGGCCTGAGCCCTCATCCAAGTGTCGCCGGCTTGCGTTGAACAGGGTTAGTGGCACCACGTGTCGCAGGCTTGCATTGAACAGGGTTAGTGGCACCACGTGTTGCCGGCTTGCGATGCAGACTTTGGCTTCACTGATCGGAGGGAGTATAGTGATGTGGATGCTGCCACAGACTTGGGGTCACTGCCATTCAAAACTCACGACTCAGTACAACATGTGTCAACAACTGGGCCGAAGAGTACGCCGGTGGAGTATGTCAATGAAAAAGGAGTACTGTGGGCCAGCGTCGTGGAGGCCAGCGATGGTCTGCGGAGGCTGCAAAGGTCGCGGGACTGGGGCTTTGAGCTTGCACCGGTACGTGGTGGGCCCTCTTTGACACACGCCGGTGTCGGCAGGTGAGCGGAGCCTCCTTGGTGCGCCGGGGCAGGCATGACGGGTCTGGGGACCAGCGGCCCGGGGTGCAGCGGGCGCACAGGGACGCAGGCCCTGGCAGACACGTTGGCCATTCCGAATGAGAACCACGCCCAGTGCGAGGGGCTTTTGATTTACACCCCTACGCAGGCCTGGCGTAAGCTGGGCCAACCCACTCCACCCACGCATACAGGGGGGATGTAACAAGCGACATTTCCGCGTTCTGGCCCACAGCCTGTGGGGACATGGTAGCGTCCACTGGCCACTACACTCCATGCACCAGCAGTTGATGTCCATGTGGCCATTTCCGTGGTTTGGACACTGAAGTCTGTCCGGCACATCCACGCCACACCTGGCATTGTGTAGGTTCTCATTCATTAGTCACTTGCCGCTCTTGCACATGCCTGCTCCAAGCCTCTCCTCACATTCTGCTATTGTGTGGCTGTGGTGCAATGCCGTGGCTGGGTTGTCTGCATAGCAAGCCCAGGTTCCCAATGGAGTCGTGTTGTCGTGTCTGGTCGGTTGGCATGTTGTGTGGCATGTTGCATGTAGTTTTGCTGCGTTCCCATTGCCAGTGTCGTGAGTTGCATGACTGTGGAGTGGAGGTGTGTGGTGTGTTCATTTGGTACTTACCAACGAGCAATGCATTTCCATAGGTGCCATCCTGGGAGCGCTGGTTGATGATGGACTGTCGGGAGATGTATGACTCATGCACACTGCCTGGGGAGTTGGCCACAACATTGTTGAGGAGTCCCCGGTGGTCCACTATTGCCTGCACATTGATGGAATGCGTGTGCTTTCTGTTGCGGTAGTTGTGTGCAGTGTTGGCAGGGGGCACGAGGGGTACATGTGTGCAGTAGATTGCCCCCAACACGTGAGGGAATCCAGCTATGGCGTAGAAGCCTTGCTTGGTCTCCAGCTGCTCCTGCGCAGAGTGGGTGTAGTGGAGGTGCTGGGGTACCAGGCTGATGATGGCATCCAGGACGGGTGTGATGAACTTGGATAGGGCTGGCTGTGAGACTCCTCCGACTCTGGCAGTTGTGGGTTGGAAGGTACCAGAGGCCAACATGTGCAGCACAGCCGGCAGCTTTGTCTGCGGAGGGATGTTGGTTGTCCGCTGTGTTGGTGCCATCAGCAGGTGGGCGCTGTGGGTCAGGATGCGGGTGATGGTTGTCCTTTTGGGCCTGTAGTGGGCAATGTCCTCCTCTAACGTTAGGTCTGCGCGGCTGGTGCGTTTACGGTGGGTCCGCTGTCTTTGTGTACGCTGCCTCTGTGGTGGTCCGGGCGGGGCGTTTCCTGGGGATGGTGGCGGGCCTGGGGATGGTGGCAGTGGGTGTTGTGGCCCTCATGGGTCTCCGAGCTGCATGATCATTGGCTCCATGGCATCTGTGGGTATTCAGATGTGGCTCTTGGCTGGGCTCCCTTTCATGCTGCAGGTAGTCGTCCTGCTTAACACCAGCTAAAGGCAGGTGTTAATTCCCTGCTACTACCGCGGCTTATCGCCTGTTTTTGGTTCGCATCGCAGATCTGGAAGTTCGTTGTGAAAGTGGTGTTGTGGTTTTTTCGTGAGTTTTTGCACGGGAACGCCTACTCTGCATCTCATTAGGGTTAGTTGGTGGTGTCACCCGTGGAGATAAATTTTGGGGCAGTTATCGCGGGAATACTTGCGAAGTCTGCCGTTTGCACCCGCTTGTGAATGGGGCGTTAAATCTATCTCCGCTTTTGATGCGTTAAGGTGGCGATAACTCGGCGATAAGTCCTTGTGAATATGCCCCTATGTTTGAATGGCCTTTTGGGCCCAGAGCCCCATTTGATCTTATCCATCTGAGCAGTGTTGAAGTATCTTCTTTATTTAGTGGCTCAATTCTTGCTGGTGTTGTTATGTCAAGCATTCTGCTTACATTGTTGAAATATTTTCTACGTACATCGAGAGAACGTCCCAATTGTCCTCCATGTATTCTGATGTTTTATTGTTCCGAAGTAATCTATATTTAGGGTTAGTTGCCACTTGTGATCCATACAAGTTAGTGATGTGGTCTGCCCAGACATTTTCTATAATGTTTGCACTAGATTCATAATGGTTCATCTCCTGATAATGCCTGGATTTCACTAACACCACCTGCAGTAGCTGCTACAGTCCCAGTTATCATCTAAGAAGAATTATTTATATCCCATTTATGAATGGATTAAAAGAAAGATTTATAATTATACATCACTATCTTGCAGGGGTAACATTACTTGAGGATTACAAAGCTGGAGTGAGAGCAAGGTAAATAGGTATGACCAATTTATCTATAGCAAATTGACAAGTGACCTTGTTGGTGATTAAATAGATGTAAAGTCTTTAGTCTTTGTAATTTCAACAGTCTCTCAGCATTAACAGGTGCAGACTTCATATTTCCCTTAGTCTTTAAATGTTGTTTACCACCTCTCAGAGTTATGTTTGGTAGCATTTGTTTACTGCTTTACTTGATAATTGCCTGCTGGTTTTGTAAAATGTCTGTTTGCAGAAATATGTTTGTCTTCATTCTTGAATGTTACAGTCACCTTTTGGCTTTGGGACCTTACAGGGGGCTTTTGTGACTGTTTTGACCATTTGTAGCAACTCCCTTTGCACATGAAGTTTTTAATGGTTTGGAACAATTGATATATCTGACTGATAAGCAATTTATATTCTGATGCTCTCCAGTTTCTCTTCCCCTTAATTACTTGCAAGTCTTATTATAGCTTTAGAGATATTGTTCTTTTGTTGGAATTACCTCAGATGGGTCCGTGAATATATTTTCTTTCCATAGATAGTTCTGAATCCACAATTTCAGGATTCACTTTATTTTTCTGACACAAAGACTTGAATCTTTCGTCTTCATTTTCACTGTTTACGTTTTGCATCCAAGTGCATCTGTCTAGCCACTGGTATGAGCTGGATACATGAAGCCATCATGCACAAGAGTACTTTGAATTTCCTCACTGCCAAGCAAGCTATTCTTAAAAAGTAAGGTGCCCCAAATGTTGATGATGGTTTAAGGAAGGGCTTTCTCCACAAGTAAATAGTTTTATTATGGTGACTAAAAGAATAAAAGCTTAATAGTGCTATTACACACATCTAATAGTATTTCCACATTCATGACTGAACACTCAGTACATTCATGCCAGGAAACCCCTTTGCCAAAATAAAATTAGGAATCCTCAAATCATTTCATTAGTACTTTTGGCATGGTTTGTGATTTTCCTGCTATTAAACATTCTGCAATTATGTAAAGGTGTAAGCCATCAGAATTACAGAGCCCAAGGAATCTAAGATCTACAGAACAACACCTGTAAACTTAGAAGCTAGTGATGGTTTTAAAAGAACTTTATTTATAAAACAATTATGGATCATTACAGGAATAAGTGAGATTGTATCATTCAGATCGATTCAGTATATCTATGTTCAGTCTTTCGAAAGGTTGGTAATGGCACTATTATTCCTGATGTGCTTATTGTGATTGGTGGTGGGTGCAATCACATTTGGGTAGATTGCATTTTAATGTATGGTTGGAAGGGCGTCAACACCTTCCACCTTCAATTTTGATATTTTATTTCATATTGTAGCCATTAGTTTCTTTATTACATAAAGGTTTCACATTTTCATCCACAATAAATTAATGGTGAAGGGGCTGGAGCTTTTCATTTTTGCGCAATGGTGAATTTAGCGGCCAATGGGAGCCAATTTAGCAATTGGCCTATGAGGGACACCATTTGATAGAGGCCTTTGTTGTTTATTCCCCCCAACAGAACTGTTAAGGCATTTAGTGAAAGAATATTCCTCCAGAATGTATCAATGTGATTGCACTTTCACCACATGTGGAGCTAGGTACCCTACACCTTGCACCCTCTCCAACAATAGCTTTCAGACAAACTGGTGTTATATATCATTGTAGCATTATTTTAAATGCAGTTTCCTTGTACTGAACATGTATGAACAATTCTGTGCGCTTATCCAAATCGCCAACCCATGTGCTTTCTGGTGCTTTCTGGTATTTCCTCTCCCAACTCATTTGATCATTTTACTGTATTTGATAGTGTTTGTGTGCGTTAGGTGTAGTCAAATCTATGAATAGTTGGTATATCTCATTTTACGGTCGAGCCTAGACAGCGCATGTGCTGTCTGCAAGACCTGTAGTAAACAGTATATGGAGGGTAATCCCTCCTGCCACTTGCCATTGGTTAACTCTGGCATTGCTCTTCTTAGCTGGCTTATTATTGGCTGGTGATCCGATACGTCACTTCCGTTTTGTAGGAAGCAGCACCGACCAACTACAGTATAGTTACGCTATAGGTCGGTATCTCTTTCGTTTTGGGACTACTTCATTTATTTATTTATTTTAATCGCCATGGCGCAGGCTTCAGAGGTTGCCATGTGCATAAGTTTAATATGCACAGGCGCTGTGCAGAGGCTGCAAGTAAGTCTAAGGCATCTAATAAACTTCAGGGAACCCTTGTCCCTGGAGCATCACCTCAACAGTCCGTGGGGAATCGTTCGTCATCTGAAGTAGACACAGTTCTGTGGCAGCATCGAAGGCTTCTGGGTGCACTGCAGACAGCGGTGTGATCCTGTGCACTGCAGACAGCAGTGTGATCCGGCGCACTGCAGACAGCGGTGTGATCCTGTGCACTGCAGACAGCAGTGTGATCCTGTGCACTGCAGACAGCGTTGTGATCCGGTGCACTGCAGACAGGGTGTGATCCGGTGCACTGCAGACAGCGGTGTGATCCGGTGCACTGCAGACAGCAGTGTGATCCGGCGCACTGCAGACAGCGGTGTGATCCTGTGCACTGCAGACAGCAGTGTGATCCGGCGCACTGCAGACAGCGGTGTGATCCGGTGCACCCCCTTGTCTTGGTCTCTGCCCAGCACTGTGTCTGTATGCCTCCCCTGGGCTCACATCGTTAGTGCCTCAGTACTCACTGCCTGCCGTCACTACGGTGTTATGACGTCAAGTCCAAGTGATGACAAAGAGGACTGACTGTATCAATGACTGCCCAACCGCAGGGCTTCAGTAGACCCTTCCTTTATGTTCGGAAGTGGGAAGAACCAAGCAATGCTGAAAATAACAATACAATAAAGGTGCTCACTTCATAGTATATCGCAAAACCCAATAATTACAGAAACGTTTCATCCCGCCATTGGTCCTGAACCTTAAGGTGACAGTTCACGTCATAAGTTATAGAAAAATACCAATACTTTGGCTGAAAAAGCGTCCAGATACTGCGAGGTTGTACAAAAGGCAAGTTATGACGGTGTTCAGCTCTGATCGTCACCTAGGGGCGGGCTTCATTAACGAGGGTCTTCCGCTGTCGCGACATGTCGTGCTTCCATCTGAGTAGCATCTCACAGTCGTGCTTTGGCTGACACAAGCCAGAGCTGACTCTCATCACAGACTCTGTGCACTGTTCATGTGTCTCTTGTTATGAAGAGAGAGGTCTGTCTGAGATGTGAGGCCTGGTGACTGCCGGCTCGCTCCGTAGCGCGATCTCATACCTTGGGGTCGAGTTCGCGCTATGTATTTCTTTCAGCAGGTTTCTTGCTTTAATAGGGATTTGTTGATGTCTGAGTATCCCTGTGTATATTACTTTCACCAAAACAAGCAGCATTCAGCTCCCATCCGACTAATCGCCTCAACAAAGATACCAGCACGTATATGGAAAGAAGCACAGACACGGAAATACTGACACAGACAAACAGATATTCGTAATTCCAGACAAATACTCAGACCAAGGATAGAAGCGCAAATCTAGACACCCTTTTATAAACCTCCAGACAACCTTAAACACACGCAAATGGACACAAATATAATTACCGACATACATTGAGAGAAGAACTCAGGGGCATATTATCAAGAAACGGCGTTAAAATTATCGCCGCTTTAGCGGCAGAAAACTACTGCTAAAGCGGCGATAATGGGCTTGATAATATGCCCTTGAGAATTCCAATAGAAGCCCATGTTCTGGTGTCAACATGGGCTTCTATTGGAATTCTCAAGGGCATATTATCAAGCCCATTATCGCCGCTTTAGCGGCAGTTTTCTGCCGCTAAAGCGGCGATAATTTTAACGCCGTTCTTGATAATATGCCTCCACGTAACTGGCTGTTAACTTCAGTTTTCTCTTTCTCTCTCAGGTTATCTCTCCATATCTTTCATTTTTTTCCTTCTAGTGGGGGCTACTGTGTACGTGGGAGGGCTTTAGACCATCACAGTCCTTGGGAGTGGCAAGCTGCGCAATGCTGAAACCTAAAGGCACACAGATTCTTCCATAGCGCATGCTGCAGAATGAACCTCTAGGCGCTTACAAATCGAAGTTCCTGATTAAATGTCATCCAGCCCAAGTGTATTTTTACATACAAAAAAATTGCAATCTCGGCCCACTGATGGGGGCACAATGTCCTGCGCTGTGGCACACTTGAACTGGGAGCGCCGTGCGCAAACCAGGTAATTGTGCCCTAGCACAATGAATATGCTGTACCCAGCCCAGCCATAAACTCATCTTTCCCTGGGGTCAGTGCATCAGAGAAAGGCAGCCTGGTTGTTTGAAGCAGCTGGTCCTCTGACATCTGGTCTGCATTTCAAAGGGGGAGGGGGCAGAGATCCCTCTGCAGGCAGATGCACTGAGTGATTAAACCTACCTGCAGGGGCATGTCTTGAGGGATTCAATGGAAACCCCCCACACCCTCCATCTGCCTTTCAAGGTTCACAACCTGACAACCCTTTGTTGGTCGAGCCTGGGCAGCGCATGCTCTGCGAGGCATGCCGTATTTTAATATGGACTTGAAGCTCCCATATTTGTCATTGGCTTGCAATGCAATAGGTCTCGCATTACTGAAAGTTTGAGCTATTGGCGTTGCAAACAATAATGCAATGCCAATAGCTCAAACATTGAGTAATGCGAGACCTATTGCATTGCAAATGCTTGTTAGTATTGCCGTCTATCATCAGTTCTTTTATTTTGGTCTTTTTGGTCATAGCTCTGCTACCCTATCTCTATTTACTAGCTGTCAGACACAGTATAACAACTGGATAATGGTAAAGATTTCTGATGAAAATCAATTGCACAATGATCTTGGTCTTTTAGTGTTTCCTCATTCAACAATGCGCCCGATGTGAGAGGAAGATCCCAGTACATCTGAGAAATACTGGCATAAATTTAGGGTTTCTAACAAAGGATGTCATAGGGAAAGGATACATCATTACCTGTTTAATTCTGACTGCTTTGTTCCAATATTTTAGTTTAGTTTTTGTTGAAGTCATAAGGGAACCCAGAGTTTTGTGTGTCCTTGGGAGGTGGGGGACAACATAAGATAATGTAGCTGTATGATGCAGGTCTCCTGTTTTACCTGACCCCTCTGTTAAAGAGCATGTGGTGTGAACTACTTTATTGTTGAAGCTATCTGTGTCCCCAGAATGTCAATCAATCAATCAATCAGGGAATTGTAAGCGCGCTACTCACCCGTGAGGGTCTCAAGGTGCTGAGGGGGGGGGTCCGCAGATCTGATTAGCCGAAGAGCCAGGTCTTGAGGGTCTTCCTGAAGGTGTTCAGGGAGGGGGCGCGTCTGATGTCTGCTCGTAGCTCGTTCCAGGTCTTGGCTGCAATGTGAGAGAAGGATCTTCCACCTGCTCTGGCTCTGTGGATGCGCGGGGTTTCGGCCAAGGCGAGGTTGGAAGATCGGAGGTTTCTTTTGGGTACGTGGAAGTTGATTCTGTCGTTGAGGTATTTGGGTCCGTTGTTGTGTAGGCATTTGTAGGCGTGAGTGAGGATTTTGAAAGTGACTCTTTTCTCCACGGGGAGCCAGTGGAGACTTCGTAGGTGTTGGCTGATGTGTTCGTGTCGGGGGATGCCGAGGACGAGTCTGGCGGCGGTGTTCTGTACTGTCTGGAGTTTGCGGAGTAGGGACTTGTTGATGCCGGCGTAGAGTGCGTTTCCATAGTCCAGTCTGCTGGTGATGAGTGCGTGGGTGACTGTCTTCCTTGACTCAGGGGGATCCACTTGAAGGTCTTGCGGAGGGTGTTGAAGCAGCTGGAGGTGACGGCGTTGACCTGTCGGTTCATGGAGAGTGATGAGTCGAGTACGATGCCGAGGTTCTTGGCGTGGTCTGAGGGGGTAGGTGGGTTTCCGAGGGCGGTCGGCCACCAGGTGCTGTCACATGCAGAAGGGGTGGTACTGAGGACGAGGACTTCTGTCTTCTCGGCGTTGAGCTTCAGGCAGCTGTTGGTCATCCAGACTGCGACGTCTTGCATTCCTTTCTGGAAGTTGAGTTTGGCAGTGGTGGGGTCTTTGGTGAGGGAGAGGATGAGCTGGGTGTCGTCGGCATAGGATACGATGTTGAGGCCGTGTTGTCGGACGATGACTGCGAGGGGGGCCATGTAAATGTTGAAGAGGGTGGGGCTCAGTGATGAACCCTGTGGGACTCCGCAGGTGATTTTCGTGGGGTCGGAGAGGAAGGGTAGGAGTCTGATCCTTTGGCTTCTTCCGGTGAGGAATGATCGGATCCAGTCCAGGGCTGTTCCTTGTATGCCTGCGTCGTGTAGTCTGACGACTAGTGTGCGATGGGAGATGGTGTCGAAGGCCGCTGATAGGTCGAGTAGGATGAGGGCTGCGGAGTGGCCTTGGTCCAGGAGGGTGCAGATGTCATCTGTGGCGGCGAGTAGGGCGGTCTCTGTGCTGTGGTTGCTTCGGAATCCGGATTGGGACGGGTCGAGGATGGTGTTTTCTTCAATGAATCGTGTCAGTTTCCTGTTGACTGTTTTCTCTGCAACTTTGGCTGCGAAGGGGAGGAGTGAGATGGGCCGATAGTTCTTGAGGTCGGTGGGGTCAGCTGTGGGCTTCTTGAGCAGGGGTCTGACTTCTGCGCGCTTCCAGTCGTCTGGGAAGGTGCCTGTTTTGAAGGTGGTGTTGATGGTGCGTTGTAGTTCGGGTGCGATGGCGGCCACAGCTCTGTGGTAGATGTGAGGGGGGCAGGGGTCGGTGGGGGCCCCCGAGTGGATGCTTTTCATGGTCGAGGCGGTGTCTTCGGCCGTGATCGGTGTCCAGTTGGAGATGGTGGGCTGGCTGGTGTTTATGGGGGGCTGGGGGCCATCTGTGGCGCCTGGTGGATGGTTGATGAAGTTGTCGTAGAGGTTTTTGATCTTGAGGTGGAAATAGGTTCCAAGCTTGTCGCAGAGGTCTTGGGATGGGGTGATGTCTGTGGCTTCGCTGCGTGGGTTGGTGAATTCTTGAATGACACTGAAAAGTTCCTTGGAGTTGGTGGAGTTGGCCAGGATTTTGTTGTGGATGAAGTTCCTTTTGGTGGCTCTGATCTGGTTGTGGTAGTCCGTCATGGCGTCCTTGTAGGTGGTGTGGTTTTCGGTTGTCTTGGTGTTTCTCCAGTTCTTCTCCAGGCGTCTGGAGGTGCGTCTGGCTTCTTGGAGAGCGGTTGTGAACCAGGTGGCTTTCCTGGGGCGTTGTCTGTCGGGGTTGCGTAGCGGGGCGAGCTCATCTGCGCAGTTGGAGATCCAGGTGTGGAGTTCTCTGGCTGCGTCATTTGTGCTGTTTGCGTCGGGTGCCCAGGTGTGGTTGTCTCGGTTGAGGGTGGAGTTAAGTTGCTCGTCGGTAACCTTGCTCCAGTTCCTTCGTGGTGGGCGTGGGGCTGGTTTGGGTGCCTTGGGTTTGTTGATGGCGAAGTGAACGCAGTGGTGGTCGGTCCATGGCGGCTGCGTTGTGTGGCTGAAATGGACGCTGTTTCCTGCCGCGAAGATGGGGTCGAGGGTGTGTCCTGCTCTGTGGGTCGGTGTGTTGACGAGTTGTTTAAGTCCGATGCTGGCGAGGTTGTCACGAAGGATAGTGGAGTTGGGGTCGCTGGGGTTGTCGAGGTGGAAGTTCAGGTCTCCAATGAGTATGTAGTTTGTTGAGGCGATCGCGTGGGGTGCGATGAAGTCGGTGATGGTGGCGGCGAAGGGTGTTCGGGGGCCGGGGGTCTGTAGACGAGGGTTCCTCGGAGTGTGGCTTTGGGGTGGTCTGGATCTTGAAGTGCAGGTGTTCGGCGGAGGGGAAGGTTTCGCTGGAGGTGGTGAGGCGGAGGGTGCTCTTGTGGGCGATGGCGAGGCCCCCTCCTAGGTGGTTGGGGCGGTCCTTCCTCTGGATCTTGTATCCGTCTGGGATGGCGGAGCTGATGTCGGGGGCGGAGGATGCGTTGGTCCAGGTCTCTGTGAAGAAGGCGATGTCGGGCGATAGAGAGTCGAGTAGGTTCCAGATTTCCATGGCGTGTTTGTGTACGGAGCGTACATTGAGGAGGATGCATTTTAGGGTGTCGCCGGTGCTGGCGTCGGCGGTGTTGGAGGCCGGGGTGGCGGTGAGGGTCTGGCGGCAGTGGAGGCAGGAGAACTGGCCGTGGGTCGTGTTCGGCGAGGCCTGTTGGCATTCTCTAAGTCTTCCAGGGTTGAGTGCGAGGAGGGTGGTGGTGTCGTAGCGATGGGTAGTGGGAGGGCCAGGGTTCCTGGCGCTGGCCGCAGTCGGGTCGCCATTAAGTAGGGGAGGTGGGAGGGAGGAGAGGCTGGAAGGAGGGAGCAGGGGATTCCGGGGGGAATTCCGGGGGAAATTCGGACGGGAAGTTCCGGGGGAATTCGGGGGAAATTCCGGGGGAATTCTGGGGGGAGGGGCCGCAGGGGCAGCAGCGGCGAAAGGCAAAAGGAACAGGCAGGCACGAGAAAATAAAAACAGTGGTGGAATTAGAGCAAGACACAGATGGGCACAATAACAGTGGCACAACAGGGAAAAAAATTAAGAAAAAAAGCGTCTGAGAAAGGTTACGGAGGTTGGAGGCAGTCTGGTCCCAGTTGGAGCAGGCAGCAGGTGCAGGAGCGGGCAGCAGCCTCGAACCTCCCAAGGAGGAGGTCGGGGTCTGGAGGCAAGAGACGGCACAGCGGAGCAGTGGGGAGAGAGTGGACCTAGACCGAGGGTCGGAGGTCTTACTTACTTGTAACTGTTCAAGTCTGTGACACCTAGTCCTCCCTTGTATATTGCTCCCTACAGTATAGATTTTGCTACTCTGAAGTGTTTGTAATCCAACATAAAGCACCAAAGCTTCCTTTGGATAATTGTAATAGTCATTGGTGGGATTTCGATAGTTAGTGTTCACAATATATATAAAAGTCCAGACATGAAGTTAATTTTTATACAATGTATTCTCCCAAACCATGACACTTCTAGTGTCCCCATCTATACAGATGTTTGCATAGTATCTAATAGTGGGGATATATTGTTAGTATATAGTTCCTTGATTTTGGGTTGTACATTTACATCCAGATATTTTAAACCTTTTGGGAACCATAGTGGGGATATATTGTTATTATATAGTTCCTTGATTTTCGGTTGTACATTTACATCCAGATATTTTAAACCTATTGGGAACCATGTGAATCCATAAAATTTCATGTGGTTCTTGCTATCAGCTTTAGTGTTACTGACCTAGATTTCTGCTAATTAAGTTTAAAGCCAGGCACAGTCTGGAATATTTGTAGTTTATCAATCAAATTTAGAAGTGAGGTCCCAGGATTTTCTGTACTAACAGTGGCATAATTAGTGCAAATATGAAGGGACCCAGAAAGCATTCTTGTCTCATTCCTGCACCACCAGTTCTGATAGTCAGATTCTTATTCTTGATTTTGGTGAGGGTCATCTGAAGTTGGCCGGAAATAATTAATTAAGTTGGCCAGAACCTAGTCCTGCTTTGGCTATTGTTTTTCACAAAGGTCCCAATCCACCATATCAAACACCTTCTCCACATCCAGTGAGAGAAGGAGTTGTTAGACATTTACTATGGTGGCTTTCTCTTTGATATTTATGGCAATCTAGTATTGCCCCCTGTTTGCCTATCTGGTATAAAGGCAGCTTGGTAGGGTGAAATCAAAGTACACCATAGGTCATACATTTTTGTGGCCAAGATCTTTGTAAAAATCTTGACATCACTATGAAGAAGACATATGGCTCTGTAGGAGTTATATTTTTGACTCTCTATTAGGTTTTAGTGAGATGGAAATTGTCGACCCATCATGATTGGTGTCACAAGTCATGTTTCCATGAAAAAATTAAACACCTTAATTAGCAGTTTTGTTAAGATATCAATGAGCGACTTGGAAAATGAGTCTGCAAACCTGACGGGTCCTAGGGCTGTATTATTTAGGAGCAATTTTATTACTATTCTAAACTCCGCTGCTGCAATCATCTCTATCAATCTCTCAAATTCTTTCAGGGTTATAATAGGAAACCTTATTCCCTTTAGATAGTCCTCTTGGAAGTTTAGGGTCATAAAATTCGGAAGTTTAAATATGTGTTTAGTTTTAGAGAAAAGCTTCCATTATTCCCTGGTCTGTGCATTTGACAAAGCACTCTATGGGGCATATTCACAAGAAGTTATCGGTGCGTTAGCGGCACCTTTCTGCCGCTAATGCATCGAAAATCTTATTGCCCTATTACCAAGCTGTCACTAACAGCCGTTAGTGACAGTTTTTAGGCGAAAACGTCCGTTGTAAAGATCGCCACTTCTGTTAGCGATAATTATATGCAGGAGAGACATTCCCGTGCAAAAACGGCCGCAAACACCACTTCTCCATATTCACAAAGGGATCCTTGAAGTTCTGAAGACCAAAACAACTGTCTCTAACTGCAGTTAGAGCCAGTTACTTAAGACCAGAAAATAGCTGGTCTTAAAAATGTGGATAACACTTGGGGCCTCATCTCAGCAGGTTTTGGTGCTGGAAGGGCTGCAAGCAATGTTGCAGCGCTGCGACAAAACTACGGTGCAGGAATGCGCACCATCAATAAGATAGTGCGCATTCCTGGGCCCCAGTCATGAAAAGTGTTGCAGCGCTGCGACAAGACAGCGTTGCAACACTTCTCACTACGCCCTTCTTGCGACAGCATGGATGCGCTGTATTCACTGGACAGCGCTCCATAACGCAAGTAGTGAAAGATACGTCAGGAATCTTGACGTATCTGTCTGTGCCAAAGTCACGCATGGCTGCAGTCGTGTCACAACCATGATGCAACTCCAGCAATGCATGGGGCCAGCCTATCACTGTGGCACTGCATCACCCTCACGCCTGCCGTCAGGCAGGCGGAAGGTACTGACGCAGTGCCGTTCATGAGGGATGCCCGAATGTCGGCGCTGTTGGAGATCCATCGGTGGTGGTTGCGCGCTGCGGTGTCATCGTTTGGAAACATTGGTGGAGTGTTGGTGCGGAGGGAGTTGACGAGACGTACTTCGGTGGCCTTGATCCAGCTGCGAGGGGGTGCGATGATGGCGGTGGCGTCCGGTGGGCAAGGTGAAGACAGGATGTTACCAATGATGGTCGGTCCAGGAGAGTCCGGTGTTGTGGCGGTAGTTGAAGTTCCCGCTGGCGGAGGTGATGTGCTCGACCGTGTGTCCTGCTATGTGGCTTGTTGAGGTGACTTGCTGCTTGCGTCTGATGTAGGGGACCTTCCCCAGGAGGGGGTGGTGTTCTGGTCACTGGGGTTGTCCAGGTGGAACTTGAGTTCACCGAGTAGGATGTCGTCGGTGGATGGGAGACCCTGGGGTGCAATGAGGTCTACAATGGTATTGGAGAATGGGGGGCCATGGCCCAGGGGGTCTGCACATGAGGGTGCCGCAGAGGATGTACTTGGGCTTGGTCCATATCTGGGAGTTGAGGTGGGCCATGATCACCCTGGGTCATTAGAGTGCGTGGTCAGTCGGAGTGTGCTTCTGTAGGTGTTGGCAATGCCTCCTCCTTGACGGTCGGGGTGCTCCTTGCAGGTGATACTGCAGCCGTCAGTGATGGCGATGGCGATGTACGGTCCGGAGCAGAGGTTGGTCCTGGCAGGCAAGGTGGTGTCCAGGGTTGATGGCGAGGAGGGGGCTGGTGTCGTAGCAGAGGAGTGTCCAAGAGGAAGGCTCCTTGGTGCTGAGCGCGGTCCAGGGGCAGATGGACGCAAACGGCGTAGCCTATGGGTTGCCTTTGGCACGGGAGACGACCATTACAATTCAGGCAGTACATCGTTAACAACGCAACTCCGACAACGCAGGTGCCTTTACATCGCATTTGATTACAACGCATTGTGAGGTCAGTAATGGGGTAATTAAAAGTTTTTCAGGTGGGTATGGGTTTCGGATGTCTGATCAGGAAATTGGGGTGTGTTTTGGGGTAAAATATGAATATTGGGGTGTGTTTTGGGGTAAAATATGAAAATGGGGGTGTGTTTTGGGGTAAAACTTGATTTTTGGGTGTGTTCTGGGGGCTCAAAAAGGAATTCCAGGGTTCACGGTTGGGTTTGGGGTGCAAAGGTTAGTTTTGGGTTGCACTGGGAATAGTGATATTTATGTCTCCGCTATGCAACACCTAGTCTACTGTTACAATGTGCCTAGCATTAGTATGCATTGGAATGGAATGCAATGTTATGGCATGCGTCGTAACTACGTATGTGCCTTTGGCACACGAGTGGTACGCCCGCTGTGCATGGGCGCACAGCGGCCGCCATTGGGAAGTGCTGGGGGGGGGGGCTGGACAGCTGTGAGAAGGTAAACACCGGAAAGAACACTGGATGGGGCGTGGACGCGGGGATGTGTGTGTGAGCGGGTGTTGCAAAAATTTAAATGAGGGAAGTCTTACCTCGAAGCCGGGTCCCGTGTCTTCGTAGCTCCTGTTCTCCTGCGTCTGCTTCCAGGAAAAGGAAGTAGGCAGCCAGGCTCCCTCCCCTGAGTCAATCACAACGCAGCGATGCGGAGGTGGGATTGGTAATTAGCAACGGGACAAGTCATGCAGCCAGGGGCCGGAGGGGTGGGCATGTTCTCCATGCAGGTTGTAATGCAGCCTGCATTGCGAACAGGGAAGTGCGCATGACTGCTTTGGGCGGCCTGAGTGGGCCGACCAAACAGTCATTGCGCACTTGAGTGGGCATGCCAATCCGCCCATGCCCTGCTCCATGTTTGGAGCAGTCCTACTCACCCTCCCACCCCCTGAGGATACATAGCATGATTACATCAGTTAGTTATCATCAAGTGATGATTGTACCTCTTCTGCACTGCTTGAGGCAGTGGGGCAATGCTCTTCCACCATAGCGGAAGAGCCGCCACTGGGGGTGCGTCATCTACATGTGATACCCCTGAGCGACTCGCCCCCCGGCCCTCCTGCGCTACGCGCCCCACCTTCTCCTTACCTGGACTGCAGTATTTTCAGTACGTTTGTGTCTCTGTCGCTCCCCTTTTTCTCATCCTGCCGTCTCTGTCTCTAACACTGCTGTGATTTCAGACTGCCCCTCGCTCTCCTGTTTTTTTTATATTTGTGTGTCTCTTCCGCTTCACCAGTTCTACTCTTTCATTCTGTTATGTGTCTCTTCCTCTGCTGTGATTTCAGCCTTCTTCTCTGCATCCTTTGTGTTTAAGGTCCAGTGACTTCTGTTCCTTTCTCTCGGTTCTCTTTTAGTCATTTTCCGGACTTCTGCTGTATGGTGTCTGCTTTCGAGTCTGTCCCTACTGCTCCGTTTCCAGTCTGTTCATGTGTCTCTTCCTCTGCTGTAGTATCAGCCTGGTTCATATATCCCCGCTGCTCATTTTCAAATGCTTTACCCTTGCATTGCTGTACTCTCCTTACAGTGTGTTACTCTGTCATTTATATTCTAACATCTCTTACGCCTCGTGCTCAGTGCTTTTTCAGTTTCTGTATCTGCTTTCAGTTTCTGCTGTCCTCTGTGCTTCCCTCTGTGCTTCCCTCCACCCAGTGTATTCTCGCGGGGCGCACCCCCACCTCTCTGCCCCGGTGGTTTTGTCCATTGTGAGCCTCTGTGCCGGACACAGACAGTAGCATCTCTGCCCATTTTCCTCTACAGGGAGAACAGCGAGAACTCCAACAGCCACAACGCCCTGTCGTCCACGATGAACGGCAAAAATAAGACAGTTTTGGGGAGTTTTGATGAGGAAAGACTCCCCTGGGAACACCGGAGCACCGGTCCTCGATGCTCTCCTTGAATCCTGGTCTGCACCCCCTGCATGGCATGGGACACCCCCAGGGCCCTAGCGCCATCCCCGTGCCCGGACCAGACCCCATGCACCACCACACTTCACAGGACTCCATCTTGAACCCCATGTCCTCCAACCTGGTGGACCTCGGACCCTAATAGGAAGGAAGCCCAGGGGACTCCCATAAAGAGCGCGGAGGAATCCTGAATGGACAATGGCAGCCTCGGGCTGGCTGAAAGGATGGATGGTTTATGGTACTGTAATGAACTGTGGAAGTGGAGTACGTTCAATGGCAGGTCAGAAGGGTTTACAAAGATGGTTTTTGGTGGATTCACAAAGCAGCATGCTTGCTGGGAGCTGCAAACTTCTCTGTAGCCTTGTCATGTTTTTATTTTACATGTACGTTGCCGATATGCCTGAGGCAAAATACACTCAGGCCATAAATATTTTGGACACCAGGCGGACAAGGTATGATAATTCACTCCTATATGCAGGTATATACTGTACGTTTACAGGACTCACAGCAAGTCGCAAGAGCACCGAGGAAGATGCAGCTCCGGGTGAGCATTTGCCCACTGCTATCTGATAGCACCCTGGCACGGTGCAGTCACCTATAGCTGGACGTTCACACGACCCCTCCCCCTCCAAATGCGATCAAGAGCTGCAGAGCGAACCACCAGTCACTATAAGGGGCATATTCACAAGGAGTTATCGCCGCATTAGCGGCACCTTTCTGCCGCTAATGGGCCTATCGCTAGGTATCGCCAGCTACCGTCGGATTTCCTATCGCCATCGCGCTGATGTTAGCAGCAGTTTTCACCGCCGTTCCCTGATACTATCGCCATGTAGCGACAGCTTGTTAGTACGCCGCTAACATGGCGATAGTTTTCAGGGTTAGGCGGCGATAAAAAACTGCCGCTAACTGGCGTTTGCGATAGGTATCGCCGGTCCTTGTGAATATGCCCCTATATGTGTTCCTTGAGACAAATGCTTTGCATTCCGGTTTTAGCTGTATTATTTCTGTTTAAATGTCTGCTCTTTTCACTCTTGTCAGTCTCAGGAATGTGGAGGTATGTAAAATCAATTTACCCCTATCATCTGGCAGCATATCAAATCATGGCACCTGAAAATGTGAGTCAGTTTTAATTGTGTTGTGTTTTCAACCTTTTAATTGTTTTGGTACTTCTAAATGCTTTACCCATTTTCTTAAGTTAACCCTGTCTGCTCTGTCCCATAGCTACCAGGGGTTGAACTCAGGTTTAAATTACTAACTGGCACATGCATCAAGCTAGGGTTTTGCGAGTCCTTAATAGCGAATATTAAGGATTCGCAATTAAGGATTCGCAAAATCCTATGCATGTAGGAATCGCTATAATAATAGCAATTCCTTCACATTCTTATTTGCGACTACGCAAATTGCGAGTCGCAAATAAGGAATGGCTTCCCATTCATTCCTATGGGCCTACAGGCCCATAGGAATGAATGGGAAATTGCTGAGCGCTATTTGCGAGTACCAATAGGTACTTGCAAATTGCGCATGCAATTTCAAGGTGCAGAGGTGTCAAAAGGACACCCTGTTGCACCCCTGAATCTGATCCGTGCACATATGTTGCGCACACACATGTCCCAAGGACATGTGTGTGTGTAACCTTCAACTTTGAAAAATGCATTTTAGTGCATTTCTCAAAGTTTTTGCAAATTACCATGAAGTTCAACTTCATGGTAATTTGCGACCCCTAGTAGCGAAATCGCTACTTCGAAGTGGTTCTTGCATTGCATTTAAGGAATCGCAAAATGCGATTCCTTAAATGCAATCGCAATTTGAGAACTCGCAATAAATTCCGAATTCTCAAATTGCGCGGGCCTTGACCCTTGATGCATCGCAAAAGCTAATTTTGCGATCGCAAACGGCCGATTTTTGCGAATCGCACCGTTTGCGATCGCAAAAAGCTTTGATGCATGTGCCTGTAAAATATTTACTGGACCTAACAAGAATATTGTGACAGTATTACTGATGGTGAACTACCATTTACCCCAACTAACAATCCACTTTCTCACAATTGGTAGTTCTTCTCTAGCTTATTTCTAATTTGTCCCATTCGTGTGAACTTTTTGCTGTAGTCACCTCCTGTTGGTCTACCCTGTCATCTACTTCCTGGAGTGAATAGTGAGTCCTCCAGGGATTTGGTGAATTCTTGCCTGAGTTAAGTCATTTCCCTTTTGAATTTGGCCATTAGGATTTGAAATTCTACTTTGATAGATGGCCCTCATCTAAAGATGGGTCAGATGTGTTCTCCATCATTGTTGCTGTCAATTTAGTGGAGAAGACAGCTCTCCCTTGAAATTTCAAGGCTGTGATAATTCCTTGATGTTGGGGCCTTTCGGAGGGGCATATGCCATCAAATTGTTCCCCCTTGTACCTTATCTTTGATGTTTCAATAGGGAATGACTTAAATAATCACGGCAAATAAGGTCGCAATAGTGCAGTTTTTGTCAGTGATGTTCCAATACTGATCATTTCACAGGGGTTCTACTCACTTTTCACATCCTACTTTCACTCATATTGTCCATTTGTTGTGCATTTTTATATAGTATTATTTTTAGATATTGGTTGAGTGAACATGTACGCACTGATTCCTCCCAATAGCCCATTTTTTTTCCTTCCTCCTGTTATTATAGGGTTGTTCTCCTGTTGTTATGGCCCCCGCTGCTGTCTGTCTAAGTTCCATACTTATTAATCACCTTTTATTCAGGCTGGTGAGGGTTCAAGGATGGAGCAGGCCGACTTCCATTCTCTGGTGTTCAGACTCCTCGGTCACCCACAACATTTCCAGGCCAATCGCATACCCACGACCTCCACCTTCAGTCCAACCTCCAGATGGGAGATCCTCGCTCTTACAGTCTTGGCAGGCAGGCCCAGGGTGCTCACCTCAACGGGTTGGATGTACTCACAGCTGGTCTGCCATGGGGTAGTGTCAGTTCAAGGCTTCGCTTTTTTCAGGCGGACATCTTTGATTTCCTAACCTGAATGGGGGGTGGTCGTCATTATTTGTTGAGGATATCATTCAAATTTCCCCAATCACATCTTGATTTCAACTATCACTTGGAGCACCTTCCATCATTGCTTAACTGAAGTAATTATTGAAAGGTTTTTGGGCCGTATAAATGGATTTAGGCCTGAGGGAGGGCCTGCCATAGCGGGAGCTCAGCAAGGACATGTCTACATGGGTGCTTGTAATAGCCACGCCACAGTGGACAGCGAACATTACCAGCTGTGCAAGTATTTCACACCAACATAAACCATCGGGCAAAGTGCACCATTATTTGAAAACGTTATTTAAACCATTACATATTTTTTCAGTGTTTTGTTCTAGTTTTTGGTTCAAACAGAAGTAATAAACTTTAAAATAAAATGTAGAGGAAAAGTACACAATAATAAATGCTATATTTACCTCACATGGTCCAGTATTGGCATTGATACTCTTTGCACATATTTCAGATTCATTCACAGTAATCTTCCCTTTAAGGTCTTCATTACACTTCTCAGTCCCTACTATCTGCAAGTGTGCCTCTCGGAGCAGGCCATCATAGTTATTTGCTGTAGCAGAATGTAAATAACATCATACATTATTCCATATTCCAAACAGATTTAAATGTATATGTATACACATCCAAATTCAACACCATACTCTTTTTTCCCTGGGCTGCATTATTTAGCATGGTATGCAAAGGGGACAGCATCTTCGTTTTTATATTGAATTGTTGGGGTCATTTAGTCATTGCAATAGATATAAAATTGTAACCCTTAAGAGTGGATCTAAGAGTCTAGTAGTTGTACATAAACATTGAAATGATAGGGTAATAAGGAAGAGCATTGTAGGACTCTTCAATTGATGCCGAGTGGTTCGAAGAGGAAGCTGCTAAGAAAAGTGCTAAACCAGTACAGAACGTATCCTGAAAAGCCAATATCTGTAATTCTCTCAAGAAGTATGACATGGTCTACAGTGTCAAACGCTGCTGATAGGTCATATAATACCAGCACGCTAACACTGTCAACATCTGCAGCTTTTATCAAATCAGAATTAGCTCATTTCCACAACCTGGTCTGAAACCAAGCCGACCATAGTTCAGAATGCTGTTCATCTCTATGAGGCTGCATGGTTGTTCTGCCAATGTTTTAGAACTTTCCCCACATGTAGAAGCAGTTTATTGAGAAGCTAGAATCTAACTCGCTTTTTCTATAAGGGGCCTTCCCACACCTTCCTTAATCTGGTCATCTTTGATGCCATTTGATAGAAAGGCGTTAGTCAGGGTTGTGATTGAGCAGGTGAAAGGTTTTAATTGGGAAGGGATCTGCTGGGGATCATGATTTGCAGGATAGCCTCCTACTCTTTAGGGGGAGTGAGCAGATCAAACTGTTGCCATGGTGAGGCAGTAAAGAGGAGAGTAGGACATACTTTGGGAGAATTAGAGAGCTCCAAGGCAATGGAGTCCCTGAAACTTTAAATTGTATCCAGATAAGAGTTGCACAGGGTTTTGCATAGATCTTGGGAGGCTGTGGAGGTTGTGATTGAGACATCACATGGAGTTTTGTCTGTTAATTCATGAATCATTTTAAAGCTCCCAGATGTCTATTGGAGTAGAAGTTGAGTTTTATAATCAATCCATGTCCTGCTGATCATTAGAATGTAGAACAGGTAATTGGCTATGTGTTCTTTTCTGTTGCTAAAATCTTCCAACCCCTCTTCCTTTATACAGGAAATAACATTTTTGATGAGATCAGACAAGTAATCGCTGGAGGCATTTTCATTGCCCTATTCCTTCTGGATCTGTTGCCAGCTTTTGACACTGTGAACAACTCAATGCTAATCCAGGTTTCTCAAGGAAGAAAAAAAATTCAAAGCCCAATTTCTTTTTTCACAGGAGCATTCCGAACAGTACCTTTTCCCATTCTTTCACTCAGCTTTTAGACCACTGTCTTCTGGAGTGTCTCATGAGTCCTCCCTTATCCCTACACTCTTCATTCTTTATATGGCACCACTACCTACCCATATCGGGACATGTGGCCTCTGAATAAATCCCAATGTGGATGACACTCAACTCCTTCTGTGATATATTTCGTGTTATATATCTTTTATGGCCCCAATATATAATCTCTTTGCTCAATTGTACAGTATATTTATCAGGTGTTTTAAAAATATGGTTTTAGTTCATATATTTATGTATTCATTGACTACATGTTGTGTAAGAGAAAGTATGCTGACTTTAGGTTTTTACATGAACATGCAAGAACATTCTCACGCTATTTCTCTCACCATTAATCATAATCACAATGTTTAGTTTTCTCAAAATAAGCAGCTTAGATAGTATACAATTGCTGTTCTCCAGCCTCCATATGAGAAAAATTGGAACATCAACAGCACATGAGAGAGCAGAGCACCATGGCTCTTTCATAACATAGTCACTCCAGGCTACCCGTGCTGTTTGTTTCATAACGTCTTTTCCCATGGAGACATACATTAGCCGGGGGTTGCCAACAGACCAGGAAACTGGAAGAAGCTATGAAATTCAGGTGCAAATGTGTGTTGATTCTACCAAAATATGTAAACCATCATTATTGCAAGAACTTTGATGCCTAAGAATTAGGCATGTAGGGTTTCTTAAAAATGCAACACATTTAATGTGCTGCCTGTTTACCTAATATTTACCCTCTGTGCAGAGGATCTCACTGATTTCTGCAATTATTTTCTTTAATTCATTTTGGATAAGTTTTATCTTACAATAAAGTATTTCATAATATCAGTGTGGCTTTATTGTGTCTGCACTTGTGGTGAAAGGGTTATAGAGAGAGGTGGATAACCTGTCTGTTTATTCCAATCAGAACTGGTAAGTTGGTCTATACAAGTGCTTTCCACAGGACCACAAAGTAGCCACATGGTTATGTTTACATATTGCTTGTAAAAACAAACAGCCTGATTGGAGTTTGATGGACGGTGTGTCTGTCATGGCGATAGAGAATATCACTCCATTGGCCTGATGGACACTTGCCCCCCCCAAAAAAATCTACAGATGTCTTCCAGCACCGTGGACATCTCTTAACATTGGCAGGAACTACCGTCACAACGGTTCCTGTCAATGTTTTTAAAGTTTGAAGGACATCTCTGTCAAACAGGATGACCATCCTTCCTCCATTTACATATTTTTACTTTTTTCAAAAACAAACTTCCAAAGTTTTTGAAAAACGTAAAACTAATGGACCACAAACCATGAGAGTTTTCTCTCATGGTGTGGAGATAATCTTTTATTTTTACTGACTCTCACCATCACATTTTACCAGGCAGCGATAGACATACAAATAATAGCCATCCTCCTCACTATGCTACTTTAAATTGAGCGGACACTCGAATGACTAACCTTTAAAGGCCAGTACTCTGTCAGGCTGTTAGAGGAGTATGTTGGCAAATGAGCCTTTCCAAGGGAGTGCCCATTCCATCAAATGCTGAATCACCCTCTAACTCTTTCTTGGATGTAAATGATGCAAGTGACTTTCAGCCCTGCTTGGACTCTGATGCCAGTTGGGTTGCTTCCAGCAAACGGAAGCTTAACTCAAAATTGAGGTTCTGGTATTTAGCATTTCTCGATCAGTTTGGACAGTGGCATTGTGGCAAAAACCGGTTGAATCTCTACTTGTTTCAGTCGAGACAGCCGGAACCATGGGCTTTATGTTTTTGATGCAGCCCGTTTTTTGATCTGAATAGAACACAGTTGTGTTCATTTGTTTTCTTCCATCAAAACCCTGAAAACATTCTGCTGTTCCTAGACTCTGCAGGTTGCCATGATTTCTTCATGTCTTGAATATGAAAACATCCTTGGTTTGGGCCATCCTCAATACTGATGAAAAGACTCCAGGTCATACAGAACATGGATGCTCTCTTTTTTTACTTGGCCTATACAAATCAGAGAATCACTGCTCACTCTATACAAACCCCATTGGTTAATAGTTACTAAAAGGAATCAATTTAAGAATATTAGCATTTAATGCCAGGCAATTATTGCACATAGTTCCCAGTATCTTTACAGGAGATTTACATCTTACGTTTCTGTCAACACTGTTTTTCCACCACACAGGTGGTATTAAACGTTTCTCCTATTAAGTGGGTTCACCATCAAGATTACAATGTTTCTGCATGGTACCAGTTGCTCAGGATTTTAATCTCACACAAAACAATGTACCCTTCCATAGAGGAATCTAAACAGTTATTCTCACTTTAACATTACCAGCAGATTTTTTATCTTGTGCATGGACACTATTTTAGTGACTGAGTGCTGTACAGGGTTGTATTATGCATTTTCATTGTTTGCGCCGGTTGCACCCTATTACGATGAATGTACTGCCCCAGGGCAGCCGCGAACACGTGCTGCCCTGGTGCAGCACATTCATGTGAAAACACGGACCGGCTGCGTGCAGCTGCTCCGTGTTTTCACAGTGCAGGCGGCAACCCACCTGCACTTCTGAAGGGGATTAAAGATCCCCTTGCAGGCGGGTACAGTCAAAGAACCCCCTTTCCTCCCTCCAGAGGGCTGCTCTCAGAGGGGAGCACTAAAAGTGTGCCACCTACAAGGTAGCACACAGCGAGTGCGCCCCTGAGAGCTTCTTTGTCTTTGCGCCCGCGGCTGTAATATGGCGAGGGCGCAGAGGGGCGAAGGAATTCCCTTATTTGCATAAGACACACCCCTATGCAAATGAGGGAACACCCCCAGAAGGTAGCACTGGCGCTTTAAGTATTACTGAAAGGGATTAACGAGCGTCTGCAACCCCTTCTGTAGTACCAATGTGTCCCGGGGCGCGCAAAGCGGGAGCAAACGCCTGTTACGCCCCCGGGACACTTGCTGTAATACTGCCCCAAACCCTCTAATCAATCAATTAATTAGTGATGTGTTACATAACTCTCATCAGTAAGGGTTGGTGCCAAATAAAGAGACTGAAACCACACTCCAAAAACTTTAATTAGGGCCAATATGGTGCAGTCTTACAATTTGAATTTTCAGCAACCTATTGCTTAGTACATCATAGTACTAGTTTAGGAGGGGTTTAAAGACTTGGCGCTTTGATAAGTAACTTTGCATCTGCTGCTCTGCCAAAGGATAGGTAACTAGCGCCTGGACACCTCTGGGTAACCGTTGCGCTTAAAAAATTCCATAACATAACATAACATAGTATTTATATTGATAGTTATGGAGAGTGGATGGCAATTTATGAAACTGTTGAATTTAATTTTTCTTAATTATAGGCGACAGACAAGAAGAGTGGCATTTGAACCGTTTGAGGTTTTTGGAATGTGCTCCTCTAGATTATTGCTTTTAACAGTTTTATGTTAGTTTTCCTTAGGGACAGCAAAGTATCAACTTTGAACATAAAGAGCCTGATCATAATAATTAGCCTCCCTCTCCAAATAAACATAGATGTCAATGTTACCAAATTTTCAATGCTCTTGCTCTACATACCAAATACTGAGTGTGAGAAGTTGGCCTGGTATATGCTGTTCACTAATTAAAGTGGACACCTTGCACCAGAACAATTCGACTCTTATGGTAGATAGGTTTAAGACAACCTTTAAAGAAAGCTATCCTAGTGGTAGCTGTGTAGAGCAGCCTTCAGGCTAAGTCTTGAAGGAATGTAAAGCAGCTTGTTTTACCACACAATCTCTTGAATCACCAAATGAAAAGACACCACACAGGTATATATATCAAATATATATGTATTTATTAATAAACAACTCTCTACTAATCTCTTTTGAGATTAGAAGTTAGGAACATATGTACAAGTCAAATGTTATCAAAATAAGTTTAGCACAATCGAATATCACAATCTTAGTGTGGCTAGACCTAGGTCTAGGGCATCTAGAATCGAGGGACCCCCAAGAACCACCCCAGGTAGTTGTAGGAGACCCACAGTGGACGGACGCGGTGTCCTGGCACCGGTGCGAGTCCTGTACGAGTCTATGCGAACAGACGCGATTGAGATTTCAATGTTAAAGGTCCCTTGCGTGTTCGAGGCGAACACACCGATCGGTCCTTGTACGAGTCGAAGGACGCGGTTACAGATAGAGTTGCAAGGGAGTTGGACGCGGTGTGTCTAACACAGATGCGAACCATGTACGAGTCAGCGCGATAGTCGCACTTGGAAAGTAAGAGTTTTAGGGCAATTCTAGGGTAGCTACAAGCAGGTCACTTACAGGGTAAGTAGTTCTAGGGCCCACACCCACAGGGGCACTGTAGTGCTGAAGTTACCTCACCCAGGGGAGCCGGGTGCATAGGTGTTCTTTGGTGTCGGGTCGCGGCGTCGTTTTCAATGGGAGCCAGTGAAGACTTGCTGCTTGCGGTGACAGGAGAAGTGTCCGGAGGAATCCAAGCCTGGATTCAGAAGATGGAAGACGTGAAAGCAGAGGGGACAGTGTTCAAAGTCACTTGGCAGTGACTCGGGGCAAGGAAGATGGATGCCCACCGTCGTCGCACGATTGAGGTCGTTCACGGGTGCCTTGACTCTTTAGCCACAAGGTCCAGGAAGCGTCGACGATGACCAGGAGCTGGATTCGGCTTGTCCCACGAAGTCTGCAGCTTACTGCGGTATCGGCGACTCGATTGGAGCCAACAAGCCTTGGTAACAGCAAGTCTCGGGGAAAGTGTAAAAAGTCAATGGCGCAGACCAGCAAGGTCTGAGGGACTCACTCAGTGAAGGTAAGTCAGGGCAGGCCTGGAGCAACCAGGGGAGCCCTTTGGTTCTGTAGGAAAGCCCTCAGGGGACCCACAAGCCGGCTGGCAAGGGATTGCAAAGACGAATCGGGAGGATTCGCTCAACAGGGGCCCACGGTCACTCGGGACATGGTAGGCCTCTGATCTTCGAAGGGATTCCTGCTGGAGGCTAGGACCACACGTGGTACAAAGCACAAGTTCGTAGAATGTTGTGAAGGGGTTGCACTCGACAATAGTGCACGGTACCCAGGGGTCGCGGTTCCTCGTCACTCTTGGGGTCCACTGGCCTCAGCTTCACTGGGGACTCACGATGGCCTTTGAGAAGTCAGGAAATCTACTTCTTGGGCTGCAGGGACTTCGGACTCCGGCGGGAGCGGCATAGTTTGCGACCGTCGTTTGTAGTTTTTGGTGCCTGCCAAGCAGGGGAGTCACTATGTTGTACCTTGACTCCCATGTTATACTTGCCCTCTCTGTGGAATCTTTATGTGATGTCACCTTACAGAATGTTGGGAGTCAAAGAGCCACAGTTGGCTGGGCTGAGCAGCATGCTGGCTGCTCCTGGTGGGGTCTTGATTGGGTCTTCACTGGATCTTGAATAAATCTACTTGAATCACACTAATCTGCGTGGACTCAATTACTACACACTCCTTGACTCCAAGGGAGATTCTTCAGTCTTCCAAAGGTAGTGGAACGTCGAAGGTCCAGGATTCTTCTTTAGAGCGTCGTCCAGGGATATCTAATTTGCAATGCACAGGTTCCCCCTCTTATACTAAAAGAAAGGGAGGGACTAGCTCTATGACCCTACCTATGGGAGGGTCAGGGGAGTGGGTGGCTACACCCACTTCCCTTTGTCCAGTTTCGCGCCAGAGCAGGGGCAGGTAGCCCCTGAGCCGGTTTGAACTGGGGTATGCACAGAGGAGCCTTCTGCTCCCCCAGTGCAGGACTTCAAAGCACTCTAAGAGTGCACCCACCCAGCCCCAATACACTAAACCCTGTCTGGGAGGTAGTCACACTCCCTTGGGATAGGATATCTATTGTTGGGCTTCCTCCACTGCGAGTGTTGGTCATCAGCAGGAGGGCAGCCCAGTGTCTGTGACTGGTGGCATCCATTTTGTGATGCCAGGGCTCTGCAGGATTCTACCGCGTTTCCACAGTAGGTACATGTCTATCCCTCTAGAAGGGTGGAATGCTACCCCCGCCGCCAGGACTGGCGGGGGGGTAGTATTCCAAGATGTTTGACACCAAACACGACATGTTTTGATGCAGCCATTCCAAAGTTAGCATTTTACCGCGAGGATATAATGCACTTAAGAGTATATGGTTTAACCGCATCCACAAACAGCCCCAGAGAATGGATTCTGAGAGCTGCAGAGGGGACCTGCTCAGGCAGAGGCACCCTCTCACATAGGAACCAAGCACCCTGCCCTCAGGATTGATAGGGCCTGCCTTAGGGGTGACTGATAGGTTTAAATGTGTGTGCAGGGGAGATATAGGAAACCTATATCTCAGTGAGGAGTGCTAGCACCACCTCACCCAGGCTGCAGTAGCAGGCCTGTGGTGTCAGATTTAGTCTGCTTCCCAGGGGTGGCATAATACATGCTTCAGCCCCTGGTAGGCCTGTGAAGTACTTATGCCTTTGGTACCTAATGTACCATATACTAGGGACTCATAAGGTACCACAGTATCCAATCACTAGTGCACCTAGAGTGCACTCCAAGTCATTTAGAGAGAACAGAGAGGCTGGGGCCCTGATTAGCAGGGACTCAGCCAGACTATAGCCAGAAACCAGTGTAAACATCAGAAAAAAAGTGGGGGCAACATAAGAGGCAGATCCTACTCTCCTACACAACCCTTCCCTCCCCCCCCAAACGCAGGGACACTAAACTAACCTTAACCAGTTGAGTCTTCGTGTTCTAAGTGGAAATACCTTGAGAGTCCATCTGCATTGGCATGTTGGGTCCCAGGTCTATGTTCCACTGTATAGTCCATCCCCTGTAGGGAAATGGACCACCTCAAAAGTTTTGGGTTTTCACCTTTCATCTGTGTAAGCCATAGGAGGGGCTTGTGGTCAGTCTGAACTATGAAGTGAGTGCCAAACAAGTATGGCCTCAGCTTCTTCAGGGCCCACACCACAGCAAAGGCCTCCCTCTCTATAGCTGACCAACGTTTCTCTCTAGGGGTCAGCCTTCTGCTAATAAAAGCTACTGGCTGGTCTTGACCTTCATCATTCAGTTGAGACAGTACAGCTCCCACACCCAGCTCAGAAGCATCTGTTTGGACAATTAACTTTTTGGTGTAGTCTGGACTCTGTAAGATGGGGGCAGTGCACATGGCCTGCTTTAGGTCTTCAAATGCCTTCTGACAGCTAGCTGTCCACTGAACCTTTTTTGGCATTTTCTTTGAGGTCAGATCATTCAAGGGGGTCACTATAGATCCATATCCCTTGACAAACCTCCTATAGTACCCAGTCAGGCCTAAGAAGGCTCTCACCTGTGTCTGGGTGGTTGGAGCAACCCATTCCATTATGGTTTGGATTTTGCTCTGTAAAGGCTGAACCTGGCCTCAACCTACAAGGTGGCCCAGGTACACAACCTGACTCTGCCCTATCTGGCACTTAGTGGCCTTGATAGTGAGGCCTGCTTTCTGCAGAGCCTCCAAAACATTTCTGAGGTGGACCAGGTGATCCTGCCAGGAGGAACTAAAGACAGCAATATCATCTAGATAAGCTGAGCAATAAGTTTCCATCCCTGCCAGAACTTTATTCACCAACCTCTGAAAAGTGGCAGATGCATTTTTCAATCCAAAGGGCATCACCACAAAGTGGTAGTGCCCACTAGGGGTCGAAAATGCTGTTTTGGCTTTTGCATCATCAGCTAATCTGATCTGCCAGTAGCCAGCTGTTAGGTCAAATGTACTTAGATACTTGGCTGAGGCCAAAGTATCAATCAGC
This sequence comes from Calotriton arnoldi, assembly GCA_963921515.1. Lineage (NCBI taxonomy): Eukaryota > Metazoa > Chordata > Amphibia > Caudata > Salamandridae > Calotriton > Calotriton arnoldi. The sequence continues at coordinate 201,377 of CAWUFW010005641.1, read as the reverse complement.
TCATCTGCCCTTGGTATGGGATAGGCATCAGTCCTAGTGACTGCATTGAGGCCTCTGTAGTCTACACAAAACCTCATTTCTTTCTTACCACCCTGGGTATGAGGCTTGGGTACCAGGACTACTGGGCTAGCCCAAGGGCTATCTGAAGGCTCAATTACACCTAGCTCCAACATTTTCTGGACTTCAGTCCTGATACAGTCCCTGACATGGTCAGGTTGCCTGTAGATTTTACTCTTGACAGGCAGACTGTCTCCAGTGTCCACCTCATGGGTGCACCAGGTAGTCTGACTAGGGGCCAGGCTAAACATATGTCTATACTGTTGCAGAACTTGTCTGCACTCAGTTTGCTGATGGTCAGTGAGGCTGCTGGCCAAAGCAACACCATCTACTGACCCATCATCAGGGTTCTGAGAGAGCAGGTCAGGGAGAGGGTCACTCTCCTCCTCCTGGTCCTCATCAGTTGCCATGAGCAAGCCCATGTCAGCCCTGTCAACATATGGCTTTAATCTGTTGACATGGAGCACCCTCAGGGGGCTCCTGGGAGTTCCAAGATTCACCAGGTAGGTGACTTCTCCCTTCTGTTCAACTATTGTATGGGGGCCACTCCACTTGTCCTGGAGGGCTGCTGGGGCCACAGGCTCCAACACCCACACTTTCTGTCCTGGCTGGTATACAGTCAGTACAGCCTTTGGTCATGCCAAGCTTTTTGCAATTCTTGGCTGGCCTCCAGGTTTTTGGTTGCCTTTTTCATGTACTCAGCCATCCGGGAGCGGAGACCAAGTACATAGTCCATCACATCTTGTTTGGGGGCTTGAGAGGTAACTCCCAGCCCTCTTTTACCAAACACAATGGACCTCTCACAGGATGCCCAAACAGAAGCTCAAATGGGCTGTAACCAACCCCCTTCTGTGGAACCTCTCTGTATGCAAACAACAGGCAGGGAAGAAGAAGGTCCCATTTCCACCTAAGCTTCTCTGGGAGTCCTTTAATCATTCCCTTTCAGGGTTTTGTTGAAGCGTTCAACTAACCCATTGCATTGTGGGTGATAGGGGTGGTGAACTTATAAGTTACACCACACTCCTTCCACATTGCCTTCAAATATCCTGACATGAAGTTGGTACCTCTGTCAGAAATGACCTCCTTTGGGAAACCCACTCTGGAGAAAACTCCAATGAGGGCTCTTGCCACCACAGGGGCTGTGGTGGTCCTCAGAGGAATTGCTTCTGGGTACCTGGTGGCATGATCCACTACCACCAGGATAAACCTGTGCCCAGATGCAGTTTGAGGGTCAAGGGGACCAACAATGTCAATCCCTACCCTTTCAAAGGGTACCCCCACCACAGGTAGTGGTATCAGGGGGGCCTTTGTTGTGCCACCTGCCTTACCACTGGCTTAGCATGTGACACAGGAGCGACAAAACTCCTTTGTGTCCTCTGACATATGTGGCCAATGAAAATGTGGAACAAGCCTGTCCCAGGTCTTGTTTTGGCCCAAGTGACCTGCCAAGGGGATATCATGTGCTAGGGTCAAGAGGAACCCCCTAAACTTCTGAGGTATTACCATCCTCCTGGTGGCTCCAGGGGCTGGATCTCTACCCTCAGAATATAGGAGTCCCTCATCCCAATAAACTTTATGGGACCCACTAGCACTCCCAGCAGCCTCAGCAGCAGCCTGCTGTCTGAGGGGTTCAAGAGAGGGGCAGCACTGTTGCTCCTTACTCAGATCTTCCCTAGAAGGGCCCCCTGCCCCCAGGAACTCAACCTGATCAGGCTCAAGTCCCTCTGGGGCAGTTCCTTCTTCAGGATCTGCTTCACCTCCCTCTGGGGGTGAATCTGTGATCTGAGACAGAGGGGAAGGTACTGCCTTTACCCTACTGCTCCTCCTCTTGGGAAGCATCTGGTCCATTGTTCCAGGATCCAGAGCTGGTTCAGTGTTATGCATTCTTGCTTATGACCTGGTCACAGCAAATACCTCTGCAGGGATGCCCAACATCTCAGCATGAGTCCATAACTCCACTTCAGACCAGGCTGAAGTCTCTAGATCATTGCCCAATAGACATTCGACAGGGAGGTCTGCACTGACTACAACCTTCTTGAGGCCAGTTACCCCTCCCCAGGAGAAATTCACAACTGCCAGACTATGGTTGGTCCTGACATTGCTTGCATTGGTCACCTGGTACATTTCGCCCAGGATGATCTGTCCAGGGTCCACAAGATCCTCTGCCACCATTGTGACACTAGCACCTGTGTCCCTAAATGCCAAAGCCTGTTTGCCATTTATTACAGGCTGCTGTTTGTATTTGCCCAGATTACTGGGACTTACTAGGAAGGACATATCAAGGTCTCCATCACAAGTCAGCATTGCCTGAGTGGGCACTCTGACTAGGTCAGAGTCCACTTCAGAACCCAGGGTCAACCCTACTACACCCTTATTCTGAGTACCACCTCCACCAGTAGCTGAGCTAGGGGGAACAGTTGCCTTAGGGGCAGGAGTGGTGGTGGTTTGGTCTTTGGACTTGTTACAATCAGAAGTCCAGTGCCCTTTCTGTTTACAGAATTTGCACCAGGGCTTCTTTTGGCCTTTTCCCTTGTTGGATTGTGACTCCCCACCAGATGCATATTTTTGGGGCCCTTGTGAAGACTTCTGGTCTTTTGACTTATCCCCACCTTTCTTAGAGCCCTTAGGATCTTGCTTCTTGGTGTCACCCCCTTGGTTCTGGGGTTTCTGCCTTACCCTGGTTCTGACCCACTTGTCTGCCTTCTTTCCCAATTCTTGGGGAGAGGTCAGATCTGAGTCCACCAGGTATTGATGCAACAACTGGTTCTGGCAATTATTAAGGATCTGTTCCCTCATCATCAGATTATACAATCCCTTGAAATCAGTAACCCTACTGCCAACCAGCCAACCCTCCAGAGCCTTGGTTGCACAATCTACAAAGTCAGTCCAGTCCTGAGTCTGTGCCTTCTGGGTGTCTCTGAACTTCAACCTGTACTGCTCAGTGGTTAAGCCAAACCCATCTATCAGTGCACTCTTCAGGACTTCATAATCATCAGCATCCTCTTCTCTAACAGTGAGGAGCTTGTCTCTACCTTTGTCTGAAAAGGAGAGCCACAAGATTGCTGCTCACTGCTTTTGGGGGACCTGCTGTACTCTACAGGCCCTCTCCATAGCAGTTATCCACTTGTGGATATCATCCCCACTCTGGTAGGGAGGAACAACCTTGCTCAGGTTCCTATGGTCTGGAATATATTCTCTGCCTCTAGGGACACTGTTGCTGCCACCAAGGGGTTCTAACCCCTCTCTTCTAGAAGCTCTCTGGATCTCCAGGGCTTCTCTATCCAGTGCCAACTGCTTGGTTCTGAGGGCAACTCTTGCTTCCTCATACTGCAGCAGTTTGCACATTCTTTCAGAGGAGCTCTCTCTTATGGGAAAGTATGAGTTCCTCTGCTGGACACATTCTCTGCCAGAGTGATAAGAGTGGTCAGATTCCCTGGAAGGGGACCTATACCTCTCATCCACTCTGTCAGTTCTCTTAGGGAGAATTCCTCTGTCCTTTTCAGGCCCCTTGGAGCCTGGCCCTTCAATCACAGAGTCTTGGTCATTCTGATTTTCATCATCTGACCCAGACACTGTAATTGACCCACCCCTGATTCAGACCCATTAGCTCCTAGAGCCAATCTAAGATCATCTGCTGTCAGCAGATCTATCAGGTGTAGTGTGGAGGGACTCTGTCCTAGCTTCAGGTGTCTTTCAACACACATGGCTCTCAAGTCAGAGAAAGCCATGTCCTTATACTGAGGCTGAGTGGATCCACTGGTTCCACCCTTTAAGGACATTCTAGTGTTGTGCAGTGTTGTACTACCTACACTAGTTTGTGGCCTACTGATACTAGCTTGAGCTGTAGAAAGGGTGTGCTATCCCTTGGCACACAGCTCTAAGTTCAGTAGAACTTATTGATACTAAGCTTGACTTTATATGTACCTTAAGTACCTATAGTGGTTTTCAGTTAGTAATTCAAATAGAGATTTTCTGGTAAAACAATAGCAAGCTGGAATCCCACACGCTGCCCACCAATGTGAGAAGTTGGCCTGGTATATGCTGTTCACTAATTAAAGTGGACACCTTGCACCAGAACAATTCGACTCTTATGGTAGATAGGTTTAAGACAACCTTTAAAGAAAGCTATCCTAGTGGTAGCTGTGGAGAGCAGCCTTCAGGCTAAGTCTTGAAGGAATGTAAAGCAGCTTGTTTTACCACACAATCTCTTGAATCACCAAATAAAAGACACCACACAGGTATATATATCAAATATATATGTATTTATTAATAAACAACTCTCTACTAATCTTTTGAGATTAGAAGTTAGGAACATATGTACAAGTCAAATGTTATCAAAATAAGTTTAGCACAATCGAATATCGCAATCTTAGTGTGGCTAGACCTAGGTCTAGGGCATCTAGAATCGAGGGACCCCCAAGAACCACCCCAGGTAGTTGTAGGAGACCCACAGGGGACGGACGTGGTGTCCTGGCACCGGTGCGAGTCCTGTACGAGTCTATGCGAACAGACGCGATTGAGATTTCAATGTTAAAGGTCCCTTGCGTGTTCGAGGCGAACACACCGATCGGTCCTTGTACGAGTCGAAGGACGCGGTTACAGATAGAGTTGCAAGGGAGTTGGACGCGGTGTGTCTAACACAGACGCGAACCATGTACGAGTCAGCGCGATAGTCGCACTTGGAAAGTAAGAGTTTTAGGGCACTTCTAGGGTAGCTACAAGCAAGTCACTTATAGGGTAAGTAGTTCTAGGGCCCACACCCACAGGAGCACCGTAGTGCTGAAGTTACCTCACCCAGGGGAGCCGGGTGCATAGGTGTTCTTTGGTGTTGGGTCGCGGCGTCGTTTTCAATGGGAGCCAGTGAAGACTTGCTGCTTGCGGCGACAGGAGAAGTGTCCGGAGGAATCCAAGCCTGGATTCAGAAGATGGAAGACGTGAAAGCAGAGGGGACAGTGTTCAAAGTCACTTGGCAGTGACTCGGGCAAGGAAGATGGATGCCCACCGTCATCGCACGATTCAGGTGGTTCACGGGTGCCTTGACTCTTTAGCCACGAGGTCCAGGAGGCGTCGACGATGACCAGGAGCTGGATTCAGTGTGTCCCACGAAGTCTGCAGCTTACTGCGGTGTCTGCGACTTGACTGGAGTCAACAAGCCTTGGTAAAAGCAAGTCTCGGGGAAAGTGTAAAAAGTCAATGGCGCAGACCAGCAAGGTCTGAGGGACTCACCCAGCGAAGGTAAGTCAGGGCAGGCCTGGAGCAACCAGGGGAGCCCTTTGGTTCTGTAAGAAAGCCCTCGAGGGACCCACAAGCCGGCTGGCAAGGGATCGCAAAGACGCCTCGGAAGGATTCTCTCAACAGGGGCCCACGGTCACTCGGGACGTGGTAGGCCTCTGATCTTCGGAGGGATTCCTGCTGGAGGCTAGGACCACACGTGGTCCAAAGCACAAGTTCGTAGAATGTTGTAAAGGGGTTGCACTCGACAATAGTGCACGGTACGCAGGGGTCGCGGTTCCTCGTCACTCTTGGGGTCCACTGGCCTCAGCTTCACTGGGGACTCACGATGGCCTTTGGGAAGTCAGGAAATCCACTTCTTGGGCTGCAGGGACTTCGGACTCCGGCGGGAGCGGCGTAGTTTGCGACCGTCGTTTGTAGTTTTTGGTGCCTGCCAAGCAGGGGAGTCACTCCTTGACTCCAAGGGAGATTCTTCAGTCTTCCAAAGGTAGTGGAACGTCGAAGGTCCAGCATTCTTCTTTAGAGCGTCGTCCAGGGATATCTAGTTTGCAATGCACAGGTTCCCCCTCTTATACTAAAAGAAAGGGAGGGACTAGCTCTATGACCCTACCTATGGGAGGGTCAGGGGAGTGGGTGGCTACACCCACTTCCCTTTGTCCAGTTTCGCGCCAGAGCAGGGGCAGGTAGCCCCTGAGCCGGTTTGAACTGGGGTATGCACAGAGGAGCCTTCTTCTCCCCCAGTGCAGGACTTCAAAGCACTCTAAGAGTGCACCCACCCAGCCCCAATACACTAAACCCTGTCTGGGAGGTGGTCACACCCCTTGGGACAGGATATCTATTGTTGGGCTTCCTCCACTGCGAGTGTTGGTCATCAGCAGGAGGGCAGCCCAGTGTCTGTGACTGGTGGCATCCATTTTGTGATGCCAGGGCTCTGCAGGATTCTACCGCGTTTCCACAGTAGGTACATGTCTATCCCTCTAGAAGGGTGGAATGCTACTCCCGCCGCCAGGACTGGCGGGGGTAGTATTCCAAGATGTTTGACACCAAACACGACATGTTTTGATGCAGCCATTCCAAAGTTAGCATTTTACCGCGAGGATATAATGCACTTAAGAGTATATGGTTTAACCGCATCCACAAACAGCCCCAGAGAATGGACTCTGAGAGCTGCAGAGGGGCCCTGCTCAGGCAGAGGCACCCTCTCACATAGGAACCAAGCACCCTGCCCTCAGGATTGATAGGGCCTGCCTTAGGGGTGACTGATAGGTTTAAATGTGTGTGCAGGGGAGATATAGGAAACCTATATCTCAGTGAGGAGTGCTAGCACCACCTCACCCAGGCTGCAGTAGCAGGCCTGTGGTGTCAGATTTAGTCTGCTTCCCAGGGGTGGCATAATACATGCTTCAGCCCCTGGTAGGCCTGTGAAGTACTTATGCCCTTGGTACCTAAGGTACCATATACTAGGGACTCATAAGGTACCACAGTATCCAATCACTAGTGCACCTAGAGTGCACTCCAAGTCATTTAGAGAGAACAGAGAGGCTGGGGCCCTGATTAGCAGGGACTCAGCCAGACTATAGCCAGAAACCAGTGTAAACATCAGAAAAAAAGTGGGGGCAACATAAGAGGCAGATCCTACTCTCCTACACTGAGTGAGCTTGAAAAGACGTTTTTATGGTACACTTAGGCTGCCACAGTGAATGATACTTTGGTCTTCACCCAAACTTCATAGAGCACATGGAATTAGTATATAAGCAAGTCGAATCCAGAGGTGAACTAGAAGGCTTGTGCTTGTGATTTCTGCAGGAGTTGGTTACTTACAATTCAGAAAAAATATGATTGCCATCATAAGCACAATATTTCAATCAAACTGACTAACACATGTCAGTCTGTCTTTCGGAGTTTAGGGACAAAAGGTCTGAAAAACTCAAAACTCAATATTGGAATTGTCAGTAATTTAGCAACACCAGATGGAAATTCTCCAAATATTCCAGTTGGATTATGACCTAAAGCATATAATCCAGCTTCTGGAGCCTGAGTAAAAGGACAATTATATGTCATACTTTACTGGTTTTATTATTAATTGTACTTCTTCTTGCTATTATTATTATTATTATTATTCCTACATGTATTCATTTCACTGATATCCAATAATGGTGTCCTGGCTCTAAAAAGGGATATGTCAGCGTAATGAGAGGCAGTGTGTTGGTGCATCTGACCTGCCTTTTGAGTTTGAACGCAAGGTAGGCTGGTTTACCAGTGTGAAGCACTTTGTGAGTGAGACATGCAGTTCTGAAGGTGCAATGAGCTTCAATCGGGAGCCACTTTAAATCTTTCAGGGAGGGGGAGATGTGATCATATTTTTTGATTCCAGTGACCATCCTAGTGGCTGCATTTAGAGTGGTTCTTAGGGGTGCTAAGTGGGATTTTGCAGTGCCTGCGATGATGGCATTCCCATAGTCCAGTCCGGACAGAACCAGAGCTTGCATGGCAGATTTAAGATCATTCGGAGGAAGGAAGGGTTTGATTTTGTTCAGGAATGTTAGGTTGTAGAAGGCGATCTTCGCAATATTCTTTATATATTAGCTCATTTTTAATCATGGCTCAAGTGTGATTCCCAGAGATTGGGCGGAGGCAGCAAGGGTTAGATTGCAGTTTAGAGCGTCAATGGAATTTAGCCGTTCTACGATCTGTGTGAGGTCTGTCCATTGTGGGATATGAGAAGGATTCCTGTCTTATCTTGGTTGAGTTTCAAGTGTTTGTGAGATGACCAGTGTTGGACTTCTCTGAGGGTGGCATTTAGCCAGTGTACGTCCTCTAGTGAGGATATTTCCAGGTGCAGCTGGGTGTCGTCAGCATAGAGGTGGAAGGAGATGTTTTCATTATGTGAGTAAGACAGTGAGGGGCTCCACGTAGATATTGAAAAGTGTAAGAGAGAGTACTGAGCCTAGGGGGACACCCTGGGTAATGGCAACTATATATGAAGTTGAATCATTTATTTTTATTTGTTGAGAGCGGTTTTGTAGAAATTATGTGAACCCTGGTAGGACCACCCCATCTTGAAGGGAGTCCAAAAGAGTTTGTAGTTGACCGTGTTGAAGGCCGCCAATAGGTCTAGGAGTATGAGCAGGCAGCATCTGTCTGCATCCAGGGATTTGTGTAGGTCATCTATTATATTCAGAATAGCTGTTTCCATCCTGCATCCTTTTCTGAAACCCGATTGATGAGTGTCCAGGAGATTGTTGCAGTCAATGCGTTGGTCGAGTTCTAAGAGAACACATCTCTCAAGAAATTTGGCTATGAAGGGAAGGTTGGAGACAGGTCTGAAGTTGTTGAGGTCATTCGGGTCAGCACACATTTTTTTTAGCAGTAGTGTGACATGACCAAGTTTGAGGCAGTCTGGCTTACTCAGGTCCTCAGGGAGCTGTTTATTATCTTAGTCCAGAGAGGGATTAGGGCGTGATTGAGATTTTTCATCAGGGGGGCTCAAAGGAGGTCTGTGAGGTGGGAGGAGGCTTGGACATAGCAATCAGTTCAGAGATGCATGCCTCTGAGAGTGGGTTGAACACCTCCCAGCTCCTGGGAGTTGTGTCTGACCCTTGGATTTGGTTTCACCTGGTGATGTTTGGTACAGATACCGTTGTTTGTGTGACCGAGGAGTTGATTCCCTCCATTCTGGGAGGTGGGTTTCCATTGGCTGTCTGGGTGTGGCCATCGAGGGAGAGCTCAATCTTAGTAATTTTCTCATTGAAAAAATTATCAAATTTGTCACACCTTCTTTGGAGATCTGAGGGTGTTTTTGGCTGTCTTGGAGGTTTGTTGTTTGATGATGTTGAAAAGCTCTTTAAGGCGTTTTTTGGTATTGTCTAGTGGGTTGCAGAAGAAGGCAGCTTTTTCTTTCATGATGTGTTTTTTATATTTCCTGGGTTCTCATCTGAGCTGGTTAAGGTGGGCTGTGGATGGACTTATCTGCCAAAGTCTTTCTGCAGCTCTAAGTTTCCTTCTTTCAATGTTGAGGTCTTTGTTAAACCAGGATCTCAAGGGGTTGTTTCAACCCTTTTTAGTTTCAGAGGGACTACTTGGTCTAGGACGGCTGTCATCATTGAGTTGCAGTGGGTTGTAAGTTAGGTTGTTGAGAGGTCATCTGATGTGGGAGGAAGTAGTGACACCATTCTTTCTTCGTGAACAGCTAGGGGAATATGTCTTATGTTTCTCACCCATTGAAGGGTTTTCTCTGTATGGGTTGGGTGTGGTTTCACTTGGTTGATGTGGAACAGAATGATGTAGTGATCTGACCAGTCAACAGAGAGGATGGATAATGTTAGAACTGAGTGAAAGGTTTATTAAGGATTGGATAAGAGTATTGTTCTCATTGTTACAATGAAGGTTGAGGTCACCTAGGATTATGTTGTTGGTGTGCGAGAATGAGTAGTGTGTCATCAGGTCCGATAGGTGTTCACCAAAGGAAAGTATGAGTAGACAATTCATTGTTTTGTTGTCTTTCATCATAATGGTGGTGCTGAGATATTCAAATGTGTTGTAGGTGAAGATGCCTGTTCAGCCATGGAGATGCTGTTCTTGTGAACGATGGAAATGCCACCACCGCGGCGGTCCTTTTTGTCGATCTTGATGATTGAAAACCCAGAGTGGACTAAAGTTTCAATGATTGGGTAGGAAGATTCATTAAGCCATGTTTCTGTAATATCAATGTTGTGGTTCAGGATGGCTTCTGCCAGTTTTGTTGAGTGATTGGTTGCAGATGTGTAGTTTATGAGCATGCAGTTGGTATTACTGCTGTTACTGTGTTTCTGAGGGGGGATGCCAAGGAGATATTGATGTGGTGTGCTGGTAACCTGGCCATTCTCGGTGGGATGGGGTCTCTCCCAAATCCAGTGACAACCTGGATCTTAGAGGTGGGGTTGTTGTTTCTGTTTGGTGACAGGTCATATGATTTGGCTAGATCCATTGTCTGACTCGTAGACATCATGGCACCCATTGTTTTTGACCTCTGAGCTTGGTGATGCAAGTAAGGGGGAGGTGTGGGAGTTGAGAAGACTCAGGATACATATTGAGGTTCATTGGGATTTTGTTTACACCCTGTATTACTTTCTCAAGTTGGCTTTCCATGAGAGTTACTCGCTCATTCGGATTAATCGTGGACACTTGGTTCATTGAGGAAGGAGTGGGGGTGTTTAGCTGCAGATTTTCAAGTACGAGGTAATCCAAAGTCAGAGAATGTGTGTCATTACGAGTGCGATTGGAGATGTCACTTGTTACTTTGCTGTTAGGGATGGGTATTGTGGACGAGTAGTGTGGGCACCATTGTATTGTTGCCGTCAACAGTTTGGTGAGTGCTGATGGCAGGTTGGGAGAGTCGAGTGCATGTGCTACTAGGTCACCATCCTGAAAGGCCTGCAAGGAAGAGGTTTAGGGAGAGGGATGGATGGGGGAGTGTAGTCTGGGGATTGTTGGGTTGGGAGGGGGACTAGTGTTGTTGCTCTGAGCTGGACTGGTAACTGTGTTGGGCCTGGCTGAATATTCTTTAGAGTGCAAACAAGGAGAAGTGGTGTGGTCCAGTGAGTTAGAGGTACCCGGGTCAGTAAGGTAGGAGGCGAGGGCATTATGTGTGGTGGAGGAGGGTGTAGAGTCAGAGTTTGTAGTGTGACTCGTGAGCTTTTCTCACTGTGTTATAACCTGTGGGAGAGGTTGGCTCAGGGAGAGGGATTTGTGTGAATGGAGGATAGTGTTCTGTAGTGTAGGGAATATGGATTCAAAGGAATGTAGGTTGGCATCACTGGCTTGTATCACGACTGTTCCATTTCTGTAGATAGTTGTAGTGGAATTGCCTGTTAACATAAGTGAGTTAGAAATTGTCAGTTTGCAGCTGTATGGGATGCTGGAGGTTTGGGTTATATAAAGGTAGTTTGTTAGGATTGTATTCCATTTTGCAGGTCAGGTAGTGTAGAAGATGAGATCCGTTCTCCTTTGGAGGCATTTTAATAGATATCAGCAATAAGTGTTTTGGTGTGTTGTTTAATCAGCCTGTGTTTGAAGTTTTTAGCTACAGTAGCTAAAAGGTTCGAGGGGAGAGTGATGGAGAAAGAGTTCAGAACATGAGTTTCATGACGTTGGGTAGCGAGGGTGTGAGGGGTGTTGTGGAGGCCTGCATCATATTATTCCCTATAGGGTAGCCCAAAGGTCGTTTATGAGTGTTATCAAGCAAACTCCATATGGGAGATATAACTCTAAATGCATCAGAGTCTAGAGAAGTAGATCGGAGCTGAGCCAAGAGATGATTAATGCTTAAAGTATAGTTTTGCTGATATTCTAAGGGAACCAAATATAGGTTTCCTAACATTCTCAAGGCAGCAACGTAGGTTGTTTCTATCTGAGAGGCCTGCAGGGCCATAGTTAAATCATTGTCAAGTATCACACCATGGTTTAGAACAGATTTAGAAAAAGTGGGAGTATCTCCCAGAATTTTCAGCCACCATAACTGGAACCAGCGCTCACAAAACAAGGGCAGCAAAATCTGTTTTGATTTTCTCACAAATTTGATTAGATGGGCACAGTAATTTGAGTATTTTCTGAGTACTTTATTTATTATTACTATATTATTTCCAGTAAGTTTATTGATAACCATTACTATGTACCTTGATTATTATATGTATCCACTGGTACTCATTCACAGAGTCAAAAATTTAACTCGAACAGATATATTTTTATTCTGAACATGCATTCTCATTTGATATCAAATTGTTCTCTTACTTCCGGTGTGTCCCCATCCATAGATAGTACAAGCCGTCTTCTCAGGAATAGTGCATCCATAATATGGTAGCTTGATATAGTTTACAAAGTTACTCAGTATTGCTGGCCTGTTAAATTGAAATAAACAAAAATGGATGTTGCTCATAGTTCATCACAAGTGTAACTGCACATAACACTTTAAAGTATTAGATCCATTAAATATCTAAGACAACTGAATTCTTCTAAGAAACACCTAACAACCATCACAAGACTGACAAGTGAATTCAAGTTTACATTGTAGCATGGTAGAACATATTTTGCTCTGTGGCTTCTTGATGCAATAGGAAAATAACAGACCTGGAAAAATGAGGATGGAAAATTCTTACATAAGGATTGGTACCAATAGGTCAATAAGAGCTGACCAGGGTGAGCCAAAATGGCTGAAGTACAGTGTTAGCATTCTTTGAGACCAAACACAAACCTAACTGATTCTGTGCAAATGTACTGTCTGCTGTTGTACTGTACTGTACTTTACTTTAATGTACACTGTCTGCTCGCAACGAGGGGTGGACATGTGGTGGAGTTGTTCAGCCATGGCTATTTGTATCCTGGGTTCCCTGGGAAGCTGACACCAGAACAGAGGCATTGGGGTGCGGATAAGTGCTAAAGCAGTTGACTGGCTGTGAGGAACAGTGGTCTGAGCATCTCACCCTGCCCACTTGTTGGTATTGGGAGGTAAGGTGAAAGAGTCTAGTACTAATGTGATGCCACATCTAAGTGGTGGAGAATGACGTGGACCGGTAGTTGCATTCCAGCCATCAAGGGCACTGAAAGGGCAGAAGTTCTCCCTCCTTTCCAGCAACTGTAGAGGGTGGGGTAGAGGGAAGGGCCAATGGGCTCTAAGGCTGCACAGCGTTCCCAGGTGCCTGACGTGACATGGAGCCAGAGACATGGCTAGGTGAAGTCTGGACGTTGACGCTATGCGTAAATACGCTATCTAGAGCGTTTCCGGGTACCAGGAAGATGAAACCTGCTATCACTGGTAGAATTGTGGTTCCAGCTCCCCTTGCTGATCGTGAAGACTGAGGACTGGAGTTTGTTTGGGCCTTGATATCTGCAACCATGGTGCTCCTGAGGGTGCCACTTGAACATAAAAGCCATACTGCTCATGCGATACAGTGCAGTATCTGCTGCAGGCACTCCAATTGACCGGCCACTCTGCCCCCTGGGGCTAAGGTGAAATGGTTGGCCCATCAAGCCTAGCCACTCTGCAGAAGGAATTAGCTTGTGCCAGGAGTGGTCTTCAAGCACTGGTGACTGTCCCCCTTTTAAGGATGGCCAAGGACTAGGGTGGGAAGGTGCCCATGAGGCCAAAATAGGCCAGGTGGCCATGACGCCAAAATAGACCAATATGCAACACCACCTCGGGGCTCACTGCCTACCTCTGTTGGAGGGAACCATTGGCTTTGTCCCAGACTCAGAGGACAGAGTCCCTACACTACATAGGCCCTGCAGCCCTCCTACAGACCCTGGACAGTACTCAGCCAGCATCAAGGTAGTGTCAGGCACCCATACACACAGGAATGCTGTAAGTACAATCAGGAAAGTAAAATAGCCCCTTAGAAGGAATGGGATGCATTCCGCAGAATCCCCAGAGACTACAGGTTATTCTAACATCGTATCATGGGTATGCTCATGGCAGACAAGAAGTAAAATGAATAACATTACCCAACATTGCCATTCATCACTGTAATATAGAGAGCATGTTTTTAATGTGCTTATAATCCTGAAAGGTAGAGCGAGTGAACCAGAGACTTCAAGGCCCATGATGCCCTGCATCAGCAAGGTGGCCATGTTGGGAGGGGCCACTGTATAACACCAGCCCCACCCTGCTGATCACTGCTCATTATTATGTTCATCAACAGAGAAACAGCTGAGCGGAGAGTGTGCCCGAAATCAGTCCAAGCAGTAAAAGAGAAGAGGGTCAGCGGTATGGTAATTGTGCACCTGCACCGATACCATTAACAAAGTCTTGTGAGTTCCACTCAGGCAGATGAGTTTGTTCTATGATGATCAGCCTTTTCCTGATGGATAGAGCTTGGATGAGCAGTGTGTGTTCCTGATTGCCCGCATTTGTGGAAACATTGTTTGGTGCATATTGAACATGTTGTAGTCACAGCGAGTGGGCTCCGCTGGTGAAAATTTATGTTTATGATAAAAGACTTTGTACATTGCTATTGGCATAATGAGTAGGCTCCCCTTGTGGCAGTTTAAGAGTAAAGCTCGGAAAATAATACTAATGAGCATGTCACCGCAAGTGGGCTTTACTGTTGACAGTTAAACCCAGCTCTGGGTGCACAGAATGACATTAAGAAGCTGAACATTATGCAGAGCTGAGCTTCCGAAAGAAAGGTGCACTGATGTGTTTGTAAGAACCAGGAACTACAAAAGAATTATGTTGTGTACTTCTGATGATACAGCCAGAGTAAATGAGAGCCATACCATTTTTTTGTGAACTTCATTTAATATCGCTTAACAGGGGTAATATGGTGGCCCACTTGATATAGAAGAATACCCCTATGAAGAATAAGCAATTCCTGATCCTGACACTCACTCCCACACCACAGCGTACTAGTTGGGAGCCTAAGGAATTGGACATCCATATTGATTTCCATTACTGGTCCCCCTCTCTGCTGTTCCCTTCCTGTCCTCCCCTTGCCGCACTTGATCATCTCAACGTTCTGTGCTATAACAGCAAAAAGAAGTTGGGGATATTCAGAGGTGGACTATTTTGAGCATTGCACTGATTTTGTGGAGTTTGTCTGGCTGGCAAAAGAACAAGCCCACAAATTTACTCTCCTCCTAGTCTGTGCAATCTCAGCATGGCCACTTTGGATGACATACAAAAGGAGTTGTCCATGGTCCAACAGGACATGGCAGCCTCTAGGGCTGAGACAGCAGTTAAAAAAAACATGGTTAAATGCATGCAGAAGAATCCCTTTGATGTGAGCTCAGGACACATCACTGGGGGCCAAACTTGGTCTCCTGGAAGGGCAGCAACACCTGTAGTGGTTCTGCCTGTGTCAGTGGAAATCCCTACTCCCATCCCGTTAGCAGCCCCAAAAAGGTTTCATGGAGACGTCAATAAAGTGCAAGTGTTCCTTACTCAAGTGTTACTACATTTCACATGTAGGCCTCAATCCTTCCCCACCGCTCAATCAAGGGTAGCATTCATGATTCCATATTTGGCAGAGGATGCTGCATAATGGGCAGTCCTTTTAGTACAAAGAGATGATCCAATGATACATAATTGAGATTAATTTTGTTCTGAATTTGAAAAGGTTTTTGACTGTTGTGCCACTTTTTTCTTGGTGGATCATGAACTCTTAGAACTTAAGCAAGGAAATAAGGACTGGGTGGCATATCTTAGTACTTTTCAATGCTTGGTAGTAGAAGATGATTGGCTTGAGGCCAAACAAGCGGCCTTGCTTTCTTCAAGGGCTGCGAGATGAGCTAACGGATGCTATTGCACAAATTGATCCGCAGCCAAAAACCTGACCTTATCAATCTGAAGCTTAGATTGGATCATCACTTTAACGGAAGAAGATAAGAGGCGAAGAGACAAACCACCTCAGAGATATGAAAGAAGTAAACCTTCAGCGACTAGTACAGATACTTCCTCTGAGACCATGGAAATTAGAACGGTACGTGCTTCATTGTCTAAGGAAGAAAGAGAACAGAGACACAAAAATGATCTCTGTCTGTATGTGGACGAATGGACCATTTTGTAAAATACTGTATGGTTGAGTCAAAAAGTAAGACCTTCCCATCAAAGGTAGCGGTAGTAAGGACAGAGAAACAAGCACCGCAGCAATCTAAGAAGCTTAAGGGTGACAGAAGGGAACACCTTGAGCACGTAATCTGTCCCATCTTTAAGTGCCAATAATGACCCTGAAAATGAACATTTGATATTGCATATTCAAAAACACATATAAGACAAGGGTATAGCTTTAGAACCTGGATTCTGAAGTCAGCTGTAGGTTTGTAGACAGCATGTTGTCTCAAAAATTGCAGTTCCCCCTTGTGAGCACAGTTAATCCTGAAACCGTGTTAGCGGTAGACGTAAGTGCATTGTCTTCAGGACCTATTTGCTTTTGTACTACTGAATTAGAGCTAAAATAAGACGAAAGACACTATGAAACATTGGTATTAAATGTCATCAACGCCCCTAAATATTGGACAATTCTTGGTATTCTGTAGGTAAAGAAACACAACCCCACCATATATTGGTTCAAAAATGCTGTGGAATTTACCTCTGTGTATTGTACAACAAATTGTGTCCTCTCAGATTTAACAGCAGTACAAGCTTTAGCGATTTGTTACAAGATTGTAACAGCTGCAGAGAAAGCCACCGAGCTCCCTCAACAATATCTTGAATTCCAGGATGTATTCAGTGATCAACAAGCCGAACAGCTCCCACCCCATTGGCCTTACAATTGCCAGGCTGGCTTGGTTCCAGGGGCAGTAGTGCCATGTGAAAGTATGTATGCTCTCTCAGAAGAGAAAACAAGCATTTACACCAATACTTAGATAAATATTTGGTAAATGGTTCTATAATATCTTCTTGATCTACCACAGTTTTGCCAATGTTCTTTATTCCAAAAGTCAATGGGGAGCTAAGAACTTGCAGTGATTATCACGCTTTAAATAAGGTAACTGTTAAAAATCGCTACCCTTTGCCATTGATACCAGTTTTGCTGGATCAAATAAAGAAGGCAGTAAATTATACCAAATTAGACTTAAAGGGATAATATCACTTGGTTTGAATGCGGTGAGGTGATGAGTGGAAGACAGCCTTTCACACATGCTATGGCTTATTTGAATACAAGGTAATTTGGATTATGCAACGCTCCTGCTGCATTTCAGTTCTTCCTAAATGATGTGTTGCGAGACTTTCTAGATTCAGTTGCTATCGTCTGTATAGATGATATCTTGATTTACTCTTCCACGATCTCTGAACATTACCAGCATGTTTGTTCTGTCCTGAGAGTCTTTCACCAGCATCATTTATTCTCAAAAATCAGCAAATGCTAATCCCATGTGTACAAGGTGGAATTGCTGGGAGTCACACTGTCTCCATCTGGGCAAGAACTGGCAGAGCGCAAAGTACAAGCAATAAAAAAATGGCCAGTAGCCCAGAATGTAGGTGATATGCAGTGCTTCTTAGGCTTTGCAAACTTTTATCATTGATTTATCGACTCATTTTCCAAAGTAGATGCACTCATAACAAGAGAGCTGTGAAAGAACACTCTGTTTATGTGGTCCCCAGAAGCAGAAGAAGTACTCCATCAACTGAAACTGGCTTTTAACATGGCTCCAGTATTAGCCCATTCCGATCCAGACAAACCATTTGTTGTTCAAGCTGATGCTTCAAGCATTCCCATAGGGGCAGTACTTTCACAAAGGAATGCAAGTGCTGGACAGTTAAATACTAATGCATACATGTCCACAAAGCTGAATGAACCTGAGATGCATTGCACTATCATGGAAAAAGAGCTGTTGGCAATTTGGTATGCTGTTTGAGAGTGGATACAGTATTTGATGGGAGCCAAGCACACCATTGCATTATATTCAGATCATCGCAATCTGCAATTCATGAAATCAGCAAGGTTGTTATCTCCAAGCCACCTCAGTTGGATGATTTTGTTTGCGGAGTTTGACTTTGTCATAACCTACTACCCCAGAATTGAGAACAAGAAATCGGATGCTTTGACACGTCAGGATATAGAACAGTGTTTACCTGATGAACAGCCCAAGTCAGTCATTGAACAAGTGGTATAAACCATACAAACCAATGAACTCCTACAAATCATTCATCAGTTCATGAAAAAAGCAAAAAGGAAACAATGGCTCTCAAATCATACTGAGTGGAAAATAAAGCAAGCTTTACCTGTAAAAGACACTCATTTTTTGGTGCCAACAAAAGAGTTACAAAGCAAGGTGCTGAATTGGTATCACTCAGCTCCATGTGCAGAACACGATGGCGTCAAAAAGACACTAGAAAGAATAAAAAGGCAATTTTGACGGCCTTCCATGAAACAGGATGTGGAACTCTTTGTCAATAAATGTGAGGTGTGTGTACACAAGTGAAATCAGATCATGCTAAACCACAAGGGTTAATGCAACCACTTCCCACATTAGATCTACCATGAGAAACTATTTCACTAGAATTTGTGGTTGACTTATTTTGGTAGTAATAGACAGTCTAATGAAGATGGGACATTACATTGCCTGCTCACAGCTACCCATAGCCAGGCAACTGGCACATCTGTTACTAAAAAACATTGTTTTTTGGAAAAGTTGGTGTTCCACATTAAGAATGTCTCTTGCTTTATCTACCAGTATCCATCCACAAATAGACAGACAAACAGAACATTTAAATCAGGCATGAAAACAATACTTGCGATGTTATGTGGATGAAGTGACTGAGTCATTGATGGATCTGTTATGGTTAGTAGAAATCATGTATAATAGTGCTCAACATGAATCCATCAAAGTAAGACCATTTTATTGCACTTATGGGTTTCATCCATGCTTCATTCCTTTGCAACATTCTCATACAGAAAACAAATTCCCTGAAGTACAACAAAGGGTTACACGTACCCAGAAAACTATACAGAAGGCCAAGTCTCACTTATAGGATCCAACCAATGGTATAAGACGCAAGCAGACAAACAGAGAAGAGTGAGTCCGGTATATCATCGGGGTGATAGAGTTTGGTTATCAACCCCTAATTTACAATTTTAGAAGCAGCATAGTGTCTTCCTTCCTAAATTCATTGGCCCGAATAAGGTGTTAAAGCAGCATTACCACATATGCTTAAGATACACCCTGTATTTCACACTTTTTTGGTGAAGCCTGCACTCTTTCCAGCTCAGAAAACCCCCACACCCATTTAGGTGAGTGGAGAAAAAGAATGCAAAGTAAAATCTAGCTCCAATTCCAAATTCAGAGAAAGTTTCTGGGAACCAACCTCAGGTGTTCATGCCCCCTGGCTTCAGAACCAGTTCCATGCTTGATATCCTACAAAGACTGGATCTTGTCAGTGTCCTTTGGGAGGAGGCCCCCATCACATAGGAATGCTGTCAGTACAATTAGGCAAGTGAAACAGCCCTTTAGAAGCAATGGGATGCATTCCGCAGAATGCCCAGAGACTACAGTTTATTCTAACATGATATCATTGGTATGCTCATGATGAACAAAAACAAAACACCCAACATTGCCATGCATCACTATAATATAGAGATCATGTTTTTAATGTGCTTATAATCCTGAAAGGTAGAGTGAGTGAACCAGAAACTTCAAGTCCCATGATACCCTGCATTTTTTTGATGCCGAGTCAGCAGTGCAGCCATGTTGGGATGGGCCGCTGTATAACACCATCCCTGCCCTGCTGCTTACCGCTGTTATTGTGTTTGTCAGCAGGGAAGCAGCTGAGCAGAGCGTGCAACCTAAATTGGCCAAAGCCCCAGAAGAGAAGCCGGTCAGTGGTATGGTAACAGGGGTGCACTCGTACCCATACCATTGACCTAGTCTTGTGATTCTCACTCAGGCAGATGTGTTAACGCTCGGAAGAGCGACGTGTTTCTGATGGATATCGCTCGGATGAGTGGTGTGTATTCCTGTTTGCCCGCATTGGTGGAAACATTGTTTGGTGCATATTGAACATGTCACAGTGAATGGGCACCACTGCTGATAATATATGTTTATCATAAAAGACTTGGTGTGTTGATACAGCCACGGCGAATAGCTTTTGCTTGTGACAGTTTAAGAGTAAAACTTGGAAAATAATACTAATGTGCATGTGGGCTTCGCTTTCAACAGTTAAACCCAGCTCTGCACACATAGAATGACATTAGGAAGTTGAACATTGTGCAGAGCTTTCAAAAGAAAGGTGCACTGATGTATAAGTAAGAACCACGAGCTACAAGAGAAATATGTTATGCACTTCTGATGATACAGCCAGAGTAAAATGAGAGGCAATTCATTTTTATATGAACTTTATTTAATATCGCTTAGCAGGGGTAATACGGTGGCCCACTTGATATAGAAGAATGCCCCTGTGAAGAATAAGCGATTCCTCATCCTGACAGTCCCTCCCACACCACAGCATACTAGTGGAGAGCCTAAGGAACTGAGGATCTATATTGATTTCCATTACACTCCTCCCTGTTCCCTTCCCATCCTCCCTTTCCATCACTTAATCATCTCAACATTCTATGCTATAACAGCAAACGGAATTTGGGGATATCAAGAGGTGGACAATTTTGCACATCACACCAATTCCGAGGAGTTTGTCTGGCTGACAAATAGAAGAGTCATTGAAGCTTGGTGTTGAGGCTACAGTGAGGGCTCTCAGAGGGATGGTCAGGCAACTGTCGGACCGGGTGGAGAAAGTAGAAGGATGGAATGTAACTGACTGCTCGGATTCCCTGAAGGAGTACAAGCCTCCCAACCAGAATGCATCTTTTTCTCCCGAGTCCCGGACAATTGCCTATCTCCTTGATTCATGGTTGACCAAGTCCACTTGGCTTTGATAGGAAGAATTGCTCCAGGTGCTCCATGGCTCATCAAAGCTATGATCCTCAACTTCAAAGACAAGTGCTCTATGCTCTGTGCTGCTCGCACCTAAGGGTTAGTGTTGTTTGATTCTAATCACATCCTTATTTTCTCTGATTATACTCGATTGGTGGAGCAGAGGAAAACAGAAGCTGAGGGTCATGAAGTTGGAGTACGTACTGTTGTAAACTGCTAAACCTATTGTCCTTTTCAACACTAAGTCATTCTCCTTCAGCACCCCGACACCTGCATTGGACTGGGTGGAGTAAGAGAAAACTTTAATACCTAAGTCCCAAGTCTTGCAGGAATCTGAAGAGCAGTGTGATTTCTGAGATGCCCAGCTTAAACACGGATGCTGCAGACAGCTCAGATCAGGAGCGATAACATGCTGACCAAAACAAAACCTGAGCTTTGGAGCTAAATGTCTTGATTGAGATGGCAGATGCAACAGCACACCCTGCTGATTCCTGTCTGGTGCTGCTGCCAGACTTCCTCACACGTTGGATGAACTGATTTCCTGCTAACCTCAAATGCAGTTTGCTGGGTTGGTAATGGACCGTGGGCAATAAACTCTGCTCCGCTAGCAGAGATTTGCTAACTACGCATTACATTAAAAACACGGAATTGATGCAACAACTCCAACTCCGCCACGTAGCGGAGTTAGCTACTGCACCCACAACCCTTTGATAAAATAACTTTACCTTTACATGCTAAAAAGCATATAACCAATTCACAAAAGTGAGCTTTGAAAAATATCAGGCAATGAGAGAGGTGATGATTTTGGGGTCCCCCCTAACCTACGGGGAGGACCAAGCAGATGCCTTGAACACAAAGAGCATATCATGCTGAACGATTCGATGGTGGTCCCATCCTCCTAGGACCACCCCTAGCAAAGTTATGGGCAAAAATACAATGCCAACCAAAGGCCCAGTAAAGCATTATGGGGCGAGATTCTAGAGTGCAATGAATATTATAGTATTAGCTCTCAGCTGAGCCCGGATAGCCACTGCCCCTCGAGGAATGTTTTGATATTGGATACTATAATATTCACTGCACTCTAGACTCTCGTCCCATAATGCTTTGCAGGGCCTTTGGTTGGGATTGTATTTTAGCCCATAATTGTGCTTGGGGTGGTCCTAGGAGGATGGGACCTCCACCGAATCATTCAGCATGATGTGCTCTTTGTGTTCAAGGCATCTGCTTGGTTCTCTCCCTAGGTTAGGGAGGACCCCAAAATCATCACCTTTCTCACTGCTTGCTATATTTTCATTTTCACTTTTGTGAGATGACTATATGTATTTTAGCATGTAAAGATAGAGTTACTTGTTTTACCAAAGGTATGTGAGGTTTCTGTTTTATTAATTGGGATGGAATGGAATGGAGTGGAGTTTCATGAAGTTTTTGATCACTTCTGCAGAATTGCGTGTAGTGGTACTCCGCACACCCTTATTGATAACATACCTAATGGAGGCCTGTTCTTCAAACTTTCTTTTCCCCCCTCTCCTGATGCGGGTTACAACTGTCTTTTATTGAATGCAGATTTGCTCATCTATAGGTCTGGAAGGAATAGCAAGGATCTCCCATTGTAGCTAATGTTGTTTTCAATTGCTGCTATTTGCCCTTTTGTCCTCGAGACTTGTGCGTTTGAGTTGCGGCCTAGGGATGTCAGTGGGGTTTCACATCATTGCTGAATGGTTTGTTAATGTTTTGACATCATCAAATGCATTTGAATAAAATACCCAGGATCGGCATTCTTACACCACCGCACATGATGACCACACAGACACTGTTAAAGCCCTCATTCTCATACTATAGATCTGGAATATTAATGGCCTTGCTAAAATTAAGAGGGGATTGACTTGAAGGTGCTAAACAATATACCCCTGATATCCTTTTCCTACAGAAGACTCACATGATGGGTATCTGATGCAGCTTCTTGGCATGCTATGTGTTTTCCATAGTCCTGCATGTGGGCTTTAGACAGGGTTATAGGAGAGTAGCCAACATCATCAAGTCAGGTCTGCCTTTTTGTCCCTTATAGGCTAGCATGACTCTCCCTGCCCCACTGGCAAACACAATTCTTATGAATTGAGCCCCTTGTGATACAGGCCACACCGGACTGATAGAACTTTATAAGGGATTTTAATGCAATGATGGATGGAGTGCTGGATTGGTTCCATGTCCCCACCTGCCCTATTCAAAACACACCCATCTTACAGAAGTTGTCAAGTATATGCTTATCAGGGTTGTATGGCATCATTGTCTCCATAAAAGGTGCAATTTAACTTTTACTCAGGTGCCCACAGATTCCTTTCTAAGTTAGACTATTTCTTCTTGCTCTAGTCCGAACTACGCAAAGTACGAGACACAACCCCCATGCCCGCCTCCCCCAGTTTATTCACGGGTAGCACTTAAGGTGGCGTGTGTGGGTTGGAGATACCCAGGTAGGGAGCTTCTTACTCTGTGAGATGCTGACTGTGAAGCAGACAGGGAGTGTAAATGATTGAAGTCACAGAATTTAAACATTCCAAGGAAAAGTTCTTGGTGCTGTCTGTGGCCTGGGGCTTGACCTAAGACATGAGGGATTTTGTTTAACTTGGTATATACAGGAGATAAGCTGGCAAAGGAATGTAGATTCACTACTTGATGGTTCCAGTGGCCATCACCTTAATGGTCTACCTCCCCAAACTCATATTTTAGCTGCAAAACGACACCTATTATGTCCCTCATGTTTGCTTTGCCCATTATAGCACTCTACTGTATAAGTTTATATGGAATGAAAAAGCTTCTTTAGTATCTTTGGCTAAGTATTGGAAGATCCCCTTTGATGGAACTCTGGGTATAGCAGATGCAGTGTCATAATATCAACTCTCCCAATTAGTAGTGTTAAATGACTGATACTATCTCCTGCAATCTCACCTGCCTACACTTCCTTTGAGGAAAATGGGCTGCATTTGAAAAAATAAAACGGCTTTATTTAAAAAGCAGTCACAGACATGATGGTCTGCTGACCCCAGCAGGCCACCATCCCTGTGAGTGCTAGCCATTCCTAATGGGGTTGCAAATTGCACCTGCCTCATGAATATTAATGAGGCAGGCAATTTGCGTCCCCCTTAGGAATCGCAAACAGTCTCTGAGACACTTTTGTAAATTCCTATTTGCCAGTTACAAATTGATGCAATTTGCGACTCGCAAATTGATAGGGTTGTACATCTGGCCCCTTGTCTCTAATTAGGGCCACTGCTTCTTTTTGTTTTACTACCTGAACTTGTTGCCACCCGAAAGAAGGATCTAAGAATGAAGTTGCAATTAGGTGCATGCTGTTACTGAGTATCCATGAGTGATTTGATAGAAGGATGCACAATAGGATTTTCTATTACCAAGACTACTGAATTAACCACATATTGGAATAGAAACAGTGTCTTTCCTCCAATAGTTTACATATCACATTATTTGTTATACAGGGATAAAAGAAAAACATTAACTGTCATTCCACATTAGTGCTGAATTTCTTGACTCTCCTTTCTAAAGTAAACCTTTCTTTCTGAGCCACTGTAGAGGTTTGAAAGAAGGGTTACCATAGGAGCTCAAGCATACTCAACTATTCCCTTTTGCAATTCCTGGTATATTACAAAGTTAGAGATGGTTATAACATATTGGTTAATGGTATTACCCGCATTAGGATGACAACAGCCACAACAGTTTAAGTTTATGGTGTAACATGCAAAGATTTCTGATCTGTTTCCACAATCAGAAAGATCATTTACATTGTTCCATGGTCGTTCAGTGATGATATATTATGATACAGCAATTGATTTTAGAACTTAGCAAATATTTGTAATCATTTAAGAATACAAGAAAATCACACCTGGAAAGTATCAGCAAAACCAAATTTGATCCCTTTGGTCCGAACACCAGCTGGGAGATATTCATAACTTGTTTGTTCTTCTCATCTCTTTCATAAATATTGTGCACTCCAAGCCATGCTTCATAATCTTTTAAATCAGCATTCCTGTGTGAGACACATTGATTAGCATGTGTGTTACACATTTACTTAAAGCAACAAATAGATAATACTATATGTTGCAATACAAAGACAATAGCGAATGCATTAATTTTGTGCAAAAATAGATTTAATGCTAACAAAGAAAAATAACCCCTTACATTGTAGGTACTCTCATAGTTTCTAAGGACTCTATAGCCTCACTAATCTCTACATATCTCAATGTTTGTTCAGATTATATCAATCACATTTCGCATGTTTATCTTGCCATTGGATAGAAAAAAAATTTTTTTTTGTGTAATGTCCCTGAAAACATTTGGGAAAAACGACTTCACCTTGTTTCGTTTCTGAAAGTACGTCATATGAATGTATAGAAAAAATGTGGGTTGAAAACTTGTCCATAGTAATCTTTCTATATACACCCTTGTCTTTTATGTTTTGTTTAGGTGAGATAATAGCTTCTAATGTATCACAACCTTCCATAAGTAAGATTGTTCTTAACCCCTTGTGGGTTAGACTTTAACACCTACCTGGGGTAACAATTTTCTTAAATCTTAAAACTAATTATCATAGGCCCATTGAGGATAATATTGGCTAAATTCCTTGATGGGTATGTATCTTGTAAAGGTGTGGATTATGTTATGCTTTTGACTGCAACATTAGCATTGACCATACAGGTGGATATCAAACTAGGTTGAATGTAGTATTTTCGGCACATATTAGTAATTTACTAAAATCAATGGAATACATAACCTTGAATACATATGGTGTGCCATATTTTTCCTAATCTGCCATTCGTTTACTTAAACATGGTAAACTTTTAGGGATTTTTTTCAACATAGCAAGTTCAAACTAACTTACTGATATTGCACCCCATATATTTTCTTGCAAGCAAATAGCTGTTGGAATGGGGTAAGATAGAAATAATAACAATGGTACAAAGCAGAGACAGATTATGAAAAAGGGAATACGTGGGGTTAGATTCAATCTAGTGTAGGAGGTCTCAAGTGACAAGACTTCAGAGCATGGTACTACATTTGAAACCGTAGTGAATGATCTACAAATTAGTCATGTGAAAGGCCCACAAGGCCAAACACGTTTTATTTCTCTGCCTATGCTACCTGCCCCATTAAATCCCCCTGCTGAATCATTTACTGTGTACAACAAAGGCAGTTGAAAGACTCTTCAAGAAAGCTGGGGAAGTTTCTACCACTACTGTTCAGAGAAATTCACTTGGCTGTGAATCCATTATACTGTACTTTGTGGACATATGCCTCTATGAACCAGCTGCCAAATAGATCTCTTCTGCTGGACCTTTTCTACTTGGTTCCATCACTACTACTTTTCATCTCTAAAGATTTAAATTTGGAGAACCCCATGATATATGTTGCAAAATAATGCTCTTATGTCACCAGCATAGATTTTTCAACCATCCACACTGCAAGAATGGTGATGAATAATGTTGATGGGTTGTGGGGAATGGGTGTAGGTGTAGTTTCCAATCAATTGGGGGTTTCTGATGAGGAAAGAGTGACCCGGACAATGACTCAATATATTTTACGGCAAAAAAAATCAGATGCAAGGCCAAAGAGCTTTGATTACAAAAACAGAGGATGAGCGGGTAGTCAGCGACTGGTCTACATTGAGAGAAGACTATAAACTAAAAGGCCATGATCAACTACAAAATACTTCGGCATGGCTACCTACAGACTTAGTAAATTTATCTAGACCTAAAATTCCCATGGACACAGAATAGGGATTTATCGCTACCCCTGAAACTAAGCTATGGCAGAGTAGGGACCTGCAGTGGGAAAAGATGAGGGGGGAAGTAAGTTAAACACATTAAAACTAATGAGTTGGAAAAAATGATATCTGTTGCCTACAAGAGAGGGGGGGCATAAGCTAGTATGGAAGCTAGTATGGAAGAATATATTACACATAATGTTCCAGCTAGCAAATATGAACAAGTGTGTCCATCAGGGGGCCTAGTTACCTGGGTGTTCCTAAAGCTACAAAACTCTGCTGAACTCCTCCTAGTATTCAGTATGCCCTTTAATTGTAATTGTAATTGTAGTAGCATGCTTCTCTGGCACCCAAAAGGATTAGTGTTGAATTAGTATAGTGAAATATGAAATTAATTTGAGCGGTGGATATGTTAGTCTGTTATTTGGATTGAGAAGGATAGTAGATGGATAGAAGAGGGAAAGGTTTGCATTTATATAGTGCTTGCTACCCCTGATGAGGTGTTGAAGTGCTTTTCAGCAAGTAGCACGCTACTGCGGAACCGATTTGTGGTGAATTATTCTAGGGAAATATGAAATTAATTTGAGCGGTGGACATGTTAGTCTGTTATTTGGATTGAAAAGGATTACGGAGGGATGGAAGTGGAGTTTGCAATTATAGAGTGCTTGCTACCCTTGATGAGGTGTTGAAGCACTTTTCGGTGAGTAGCACGCTACTCTGGAGCTCAAGAGGATTGATGGTGAATTAGTGGAGGGAAATATGAAATTAATTTGATTTGAGCAGTGGACATGTAAGTCAATTATTTTGATTGTAAAAGGATTGTGGATGGATAGAAGAGGGAAGGGTTTGCATTTATATAGCGCTTGCTACCCCTGATGAGGTGTTGAAGTGCATTTTGGTGGGTAGCACACTACTCTGGATCCCAAACAGGATTAAATAGGGAATTAGTATAGGGAAATATGAAATTAATTTGAGAGGTGGCCATGCTAGTCTGTTTTTGGATTGAAAAGGAATAGTGGAGGGATAGAAGAGGGAAGGGTCTAGAACGTTTTTTGTTTGTTTTTGTTTTGGAGTTTATAGCAGTAGGAGGGGGTTTAGGATGAGTAAAGGGGAGGTGGAGGGGGTAGAGTCAGAGGGAAGGGTTTAGAAAGGCTTGTTTGGGAGTTCTGAATAGTAAAAGAGGTATGAGATGATGCAAGGAGGGGTAGAGGAGGGAAGAGTCTAGAAAGGGTTATTTTGGGGGTCATAGTAGTGGTATGGGTTTTGGGATGAATGAAAGATTAGAGGTAGAGGATATATTGAGAGAGGTATAGGGTGAGAAATAGGGTGGTGCATTGGAAAGAGTAGTACGATGAGGTTTGAGATGAGTCAGAGTGGAGGTAGAGGATATACTGCGAGAAATATAGAGTGAGATCTAGGATAGTGCATTGGATATGCTGAATTAGAAGCAAAGTAATAAATATGAAGATACATAAGTATATGGAAGGTATATATGTAAAGGAAGGTGATATATGTAGATTAAAGTTGCATTCAATAAACTCAAACTTTCAAGTGTTGCTGTACTTTAAATTAAAATGTATTTTTTATTTTTTGTAATTCAATAGTGAAGCAGTTGTAGATAAATAGTTATGATTACATATTTACTCATTTTTGCAGTCACTTATATACTTATTAAACATTGAATAATGTAAATATAAATAATATGCACATTTGTTAAGCATAACTAATGAATATCTATGTCTTTAAAAACATAATTACTATACACATTTATACAAAGCAATACACATATGTAGGTACACATCTATAGTCCAAATAAATGCTTATATACAGAGGGATATGCTGTATATTTATGTTTGAGTATGGTGGTTATGTTGGGAAGAGCCAATTCTTGAGTCTTCTTCTGAAGATAAGGTGGTTATTGGTGGTCTTATGTTTAGGGGTAAAGAATTCCATAGTTTGGCTGCTTGAACAGAGAAGGATGTGCCACCCATGTTTTTTAGGTCTCGCGTAGACAGCGCATGCGCTGTCGCAAGACCTATAGTAAACACAATATGTAGGGTAATTTCTCCTGTCGCTTGCCATTGGTTGATTCTGGCATTCCTCTTCTTATCTTGCTTACTGTTGGCTGTTGATCCCATTTGTCGCTTCCGTTTTTGTAGGAAGCAGCACCGACCAACTACAGTTTCCCTACACTGTGAGTGTTTATATATTATTTTGGGGACTACTTCTTTTTAGGTCGAGCATCACACACACACATGCATACATAATCAGCACAGCGCCCTTACGAGCACCGCGCTGTTAATGGTTTCATTGTTTCCTACACCCTCAGCTCTCCGCTCTCACTCCCCCTCCCTTCTCCTCCTCCCTCCTTGTTTAAAGAGCACTTCATCGATCTCGCTGCCTCCTTCCTCTGCATTTCATGAAGCAAACATAATCCACATCCATAGAACCACTGAGCGTCGCGCGCCTTCTCAAATGCATTTTTTAAGAGCGCTGAAACGTCGCGCTTTAAATTTAAATATTTCTTTTTTCTATTCATCTTTTTAACATCGGTAGGATGCCGCACTTTAACTTTAACAATGGCGCCCATGCGCCTATTGTCAGCAGTTCGGCAGCTTGTAACATGACCAGAGGTATTTTTTTCCTTCTCCCCCCTTCTTTGCATATGTGTACGCAATTAAATAGAAAAGAAAGGCAGCGGCCACCTTTACTTCATTGCCGGCTGTGCAGACACATGCATACATAATCAGCACGGCGCCCTTTTACGAGCGCCGCGCTGTTAATGGTGTCATTGTTATACACCACCACCCCCCCACGGCGGTGCATGGCGCACTTTTAGTTTAGGTACTGCTTTAGGTCAATAGTGTGTTTTGGCTGCGACATTTTTTTTAGTATGCAGCGTTTTATTTTTTAATCAGTGGCCTGCGCACGTCATGTTAGTGGGGTGATTTATAGCTTACTGTAATGCTAAAACCCCTCTTCCACGGCCTCGAGAAAAACTTTGCACTTCACCAACGATGAGAACTCCAAGTTGCGCGAGCGCCAAGATTAATATAAAATCTCAGAGCGTTCTTCAAAGCGCACGCCATCCACTCCACACTCCTGTGCATGTCCCAAGTGCCAACGTACACATGGAGGGGAGGGCTCTGCTCAGCAGCTGCTTATAATTTTTGACCTATGTTTTCACCAAGCATCTAATCAATAAATGAGGTCAATAAAGAGTTGTAGTTTATACAGCTGGCAGTGAGGTTTTAACACGAGATCGGACTTCATTATCAAATTTTCTGGGAAACACTTCTGCTGACTTACAAGCACATTCATGATCGAATACATTTGTATATGTGCTGAGGAGATACAACGTGATTTATTCATCACAGTTATTTCTTAGTCGCATGCAGTATAAAGCCTTATAAATATAACATCTTGACCTTCAAGATAGAGTTGCGAGTTTTAAATCTAATACAACATTTTGAGAATTCAATTTGCGAAGCTGATCAACGCTCCGTTAATTAAAGACAGGAGTCTCTCCACTGGCTATTACCAAACGCCTCCAGCGGTAACCAATTACAGAACACCGTATTCAGGGGTCATTAGTTTAGCAGTTGTAATTGTTCAATGTTACAGATGCTCTGAATAATCCCTACATTTGACAGATTTCCTCAAATTGCGCAACACTTATTTTTTACACGATAGGTGGTTAGTTTTTCAGGTGATTTTTTCTTTTTTTTTGTTTCTAGTCGAATGTTAATCTGTCCATACCTAGACCTGTTGAACAAGAACCCAGTCACTATACAAAATACATCGATGTTTCCCTTAGCACTCTGCAACAAAGAATAAATGCACCACAAATCCAATGGTCTTAAAGTAGAGTTTGTAGTATTGTTTCTAATGTTCAAATAATTTTTAGGACAACATTCCACTTGGAAAGTGGAAACGTAGATTTGCAACACACACATCAAAATGCAATCAAAGCATAACTATAACAAGTTATTACAAAAACAAGCATTTGCAATGCAGTAGGTCTCGCATTTGCGAGAGTTTGATCTATTGGCATTGTAAATGACGATGCCTTTTATTTATGTGTTTTTAAAACGTGCAAGCGATGGGTAAACACGCACTTTGTACTTATAGTCCTTGTTTACGAGAAGTAAGGCTGGCAGTAAAAGAGGCACAGTTACTGACAGCCTTGCTTCTCCTAAGCACAGACTATAAGTACAAAGTCCATGTTTACGCACCGCTTGCAGGTTTTCAAAACACATAAATTAAAGACACCTTCATTTACAATGCCAATAGCTCAAACTCTCGCAAATGCGAGACCTATTACATTGCAAATGCTTCTTTTCTTGTATGGTGGGATTCTTAGGAGAGGTGCCACTCTAGAGTGGAGGTTCCTTTGTTGAATGTATTTGGTGATTTTATTCCTGATGAAGAGCAGTTCTGTTCTATGTATCACTTTGTGGGTGATACAAAGCAGCTTGAATGCGGATCTTCTGGCAACCGATAACCAATGTAGGGCTTTCAAGGGAGGGGAGATATGGGCTTGTGGCTTTATATGTGAGAGTAGTCTGGCAGCAGAGTTCTGAATCTGTTGTTATCTTTTCATAGTTGCTAAAGGTGATCCGTGATAGAGGCTATTGGCCCAATTGAGTTTGGACCGAACAAGAGAGATGGTAGCCTGGGCCTTGTGTGGAAATACAAGGTGGGGGAAGATGTGTCGTAGAGTTTTTATAGTAATGAAGCTTAATCCTGCTAGTTTGTCCACTTGGGCATTCATTGATAGCTTGGAGGTAACTCTGAGGTCTCTTACTTCCTTTGATACTTTAGGCGGTGTTCTCAGATCATCAGGCCATGCAGCGAGTGGGTCATAATTTTTCAATCGCTACACATGAGTATTTCAGTTTTGCAAAGCATTCAATTTGAGATGGCTCAATGTCATCCATTGATCCACGACTCTGAGACATCTGAAAATTGGTGAATTTCCAATGTCTTTGGGCCATTTCAGTTGAAGGAGTATTTGTATGTCATCTGCATAGTTATAGCATGTGAGGTGAAATTGATTGACCAGTGCCGGTAATGACTTCATGTCGATGTTGAAAAGCATGGGTGAGATGATAGAGACTTGAAGGACTCCTGCTTTTGTGAAGTACGGTTTGGAAGAGAAAGGGGGGTATGGATGACATAGTGAATGCCTAATCCCCTCAGGAAGTAAGGATAAGGCTAGGGCCATCTTAGATGTGACAATGTGACCTATTCCGAATAATAGTCTGTGGTGATTTCAATATCTCCCTGGGTAACATTTTCACTTTAGTGCAATCCCTGAAGATGATCTCTTGTTGGGGGGTCCCTTGAAACTGTTATACAACACAGTAATAGGTATAAAAACCAGGTGTTTCCATGATATTGACTTGTGAACTCAGGCCTACATGTGATGCCCCAACACACATGACATAAAGAAGACACGAAAGTTCAGCCTCATTGATTACATTTTGATCAACATCAAAGCTTGGGTAACAGTATGGGATATGTGGGTAATTTTGTGACCTTACAGTGATCATAATGCCCGTATTGCCTTACTTATTGATGCAAATTAAGCTACAGGGAGTTGGATGGACTAATACAGGACCTGTATTTGTTCAACCAGGCAGTAGAAGGGCAGTTAGTTTAGCCTAGTCTGATAGAATTAGAAGTAGTTTCTGAAAAAGCTGACATGGACAAGGTGATTAAACTCTACAAACAAATTATCTGTAATATAGCCTTTTCTTGACATCCACTAAAACTACTACCCTTGTCAAAGAGGGCAAACTACTAGGCAACTGCTTTGATCATTAATGTTGGTCTGGGAAAAAGAAGTTGACCTGTGCCCTAGCGAGTGGATATGAGTTTAGAGACCAGGAAATAGCATTCACGAGATTGAAATGGCTCTATAAAGCTCTGATACCCGAGAAAAATCTGCAATGCAATAGAAAATATGAGTGGATGTTAGAAAAGCTGCAAAAGAAAAATAAAGCTTGAAACTGTTGATCAATTATCCCATAGTGCTACCGTGTATCTAGAAAGGCCCAGGGTACGTGCATTGGGGCCTAGGTGTGCCATTGTAAAGCAACAATCAAATAAAGTCTGTGTTAGACCTAGCATCTTTGGCTTGATTTCCCCAGTCTTTTTGCTCCTGACCTCCTGCTTTTTGAATGTGTGTTGCATTTTGTTTTTGCTGGTTTTAGGACTCTGGGCACTTTACCACTGCTGACCGGTGCTAAATTGCAAGAGCTCCCTCAGTAAATTGCATTAGTGATTGGTTTATCCATGATTGGCATATTTGATTTACTAGTAAGTGCCTAGTAAAGTGCACCAGGTGTGCACAGGGCCTGTAAATCAAATAGTACTAGTGGGTTTGCAGCACTGATTGTGCTACCCACATGAATAGCCCTGCAAACATGTCTCAGACCTGCCACTGCAGTTTCTGAGAGTTTAGTTTTAACTGCCATTTCAACCTGGCAAGTCCACCCACTTGCCAGGCCCAAAACTTTCCTTTTACTACATGTAGTTCCACCCTCTAAGGTAGGCCCAAGGCAGCCCATGGGCAGGGTGCAGTATAGTTAAAAGGTAGGACATGTACTGGCGTGTTTTACATGTCCTAATAATTAAATACTGCTAATTTAGTGTTTCACTATTGCAAGGACTATCTCTCCCATAGGTTAACATGAGTATTGCCTTGAAATATCTTTTAAGTGTATTTTATTTTTGGGAGCAGGCAGAAATTTGGAGTTTGGGGTCTCTGAACACATCATTTATAAACACATATTTTGGTGAAGTTGGTTTTTAAATTGCTTGTTTGAAACACAAAGGGAGCTTAGGTGGGTCTTGCATGTCCTGATGGGCCATCACCAGGCTGATGGGCCTTCCTGAGCTAGAGTGGTGGGAGAAGTTGTCACTGACACCTGCATGGGGCTATGCCTGTTCTCACATAGCTGCCGCCACCCCTCTGTAGTGTTTCTGGAGCCAGGTCAGGGAAAGTCAGGGTCTTGTGCACTACAAAGACTTTTCTTTGAATTGTGCCTACTTCAAAGGCATAAAGGGGTATACGTATTGGACCTTTGACACCCCAAAGTCAGAACACCTCTAGACAAAAGGACATTCTGCCTGGAAGAAGAGCTAATGCTGTAGGATGGACTCACACTCTGCCTGGTGCTTTGTTGTGCTGGCCTGCTGCTTGCTGCTTCTGTCCTGGGAGTAAAAGGACTGGACTTTGCTTTCTGAATCCTGCTTCCAACGTTCTCCAAGGGCTTGTGCATGCTTGCCTCCTGGTAAGAAGTCTCAGGGCTATCAAAGACTTCAACTACCAGTGCCTGGGCTCTTCTGCTGAGAGCCCTGACATGTAAAGTGGTGCCAAATCCAGTTCCTGGGCCCTTGGAGGTAGAATCTGGTGAGAAAATCCACACATTGACTGTCAGCGCCCATTTTCTCGATGCAGCACCGCCGTGCGGCTCAAGAATCGACGCATCGCCGCTGTGCAGCTGAAGAATCGACACATCACCTGTTCACAGCTGTGAAATCGATGCAGTGCCTGCTTCGCCACAGCTGCATTGACACAGCGCGTCTGGATTTTCGACACTATTTCTTCATTGACATTGCCCAGCAGTAAGGAACCGAGGCTGCGTGTCGGGAGATCGATGCATCAGCTCCCCTTCCAGCAAGGAACCAATGAATCACCTCCCCTGACAGTAATTAACCGACGCATCACCTCCCCTGCTTAGCAGTAAGGGACTGACGCATCACCTGCCCTGGCATTAAGGAACTGATGTATCACCTCTCCTGGGAGTGATGATCCGGCGCATCGCTTTGTGTTTCTAGTGCCTCACCTCCTTGGCACCTGTTTTCATCTAGTAGATTTTTTAAAGCTGTACCTTCCCTATGGACCAACGCTTTTACTACAGTATTCATGTTCATTCTAAGATCTGGTAACACCCCTAAGTCATGGTGAAATGCGAAAATCTCACAGATTCACAAGAAGGGTTCTCAAACCAATCCATCTACTTATCACCCTCTATCACTTTCTGAGGAGGTGGGTAAGATCTAAGGACAATTTATTTTTAATTGAATGCAAGAATGGGAAACATCCTTGCTGATAATCAAGTTAGCTTCAGGAAAGGGCTTGGAACATTTGAACAGGTGATATATCTGCATTTAATTTATACAACATACTTAAAACAAAGAGTAGTTCCTTTGTACTCAATATTTACTGATCTTAAATCAGCCTTTGAACTGGTTAAAAAAGACCAGCTATGGTTTGCATTGGAATGCCAGGGTCTGAGATACTCACTAATAAAAGCCCCACAAAGTTTACACACTGATACATCGGTATAGGTGTGCTATGGGCCAAGTGAAGTGACTACTAATGGTTTTCCATTTATCAGAGCTGTGTGCGAGGGATGCTTTCGAGCTCCCTTCTTTCTTGTTTTTCTGGAACCATGTTGGCTCACATTTGGAGAACATTAAATTGGATATGCTAAAACTCTGCAGTAGTAGAACTTCGGTATTACTGTTTGCAGATGATGCAGTTCTCATTTCACTGACCGAGCTCTCTATGCACAACATTTTAAAAGGCTTTTTAAAATACTGCAAAAAAGTTAACCATCAATGTAACAAAAACGATGGTCATGATGACGAAATCTAATCAGTCTTGAGGAGCTCATTTTATGTTAATGAACCATTAGAACGGGTGAAAACATTTGATTACCTGGGCATACGTTTTGATAATAAACTTGGTTGGAATCAAATAGAGATAAAGCAGCAGCCACCCTGAAGCAAGCTGCAGCTGCTGTCAGATGCAAGCAAAGGATCGGGGGCCAATCCCTGAGTACCTTGTTGCACATATATAAAGCTAAGGCAGTAGCTTCGATTATCTTTGGGGCATAAATGTTGGGTCATGTAGATGTCTCTACAGAAAATCAAGACTATATGTCTGAGAACACTACTATCATTTAGCACAGTAGGCCATTACATGCTCTCTACTTTGAAGTAAGCATCAAATGACATGCCAATATTATTGCTCTTGGCCTAGCCTTAATACTGCACATAGTGCGCAAGCACAGAGAGTGAGTCTGACCACTGCAAGGGTGGTTTTGGGGAGGGTCAATAAATCTTTGACAAAACCTGCAAATATGGTGCTTCTTACAACACATTTTTCATTAGAGAACTATGTGCAGTCACTGAATGGATGCATAGAGATTGGAGACATGATGGCAAGGCTCATTGAAAGACTCAATAGTAGGATGGGTGAGGAGTGTGTTGATGAATTAATTCAAGAATAGATGGAAATGAATAAAGACTTTTAGCTACATGGAACAAATGGTCTCATTGCACTAAATAAGGGAGGATGCTCTGGTTTTAATTTTTTGTCTCTGCAATAAAACATCACCCTCACCCTTACCAATCCTTGTGAACCATGCATTGCCCGGATGATTCACCCAGTGCATTAATTTAGCATCTCAAAGAATTAAACATACTGCATTAAGCTTTGATTTCAAATGGGAAAGAGAGATAAACACCTGTTTCCAAATTGCACAACATGAAACCAGGAGGACTTGTTTCAATCCACTTGACCACATTGTGTGATCTGCATTTTACCACTCACCTGAATGTTTTATAACTGCCTGGGCACCAGACCCAAGTGGGTCTATCCCTTTCCCAGTTTTATATGGTTTATAAGTTAATGTAAAGGTTTCATTACAAACTTGCAATGGCTTTTATTAACCGAGCATAAATAAAATAAACTTGAAAAGTTGTGTGATCCTAGTGACCCTTTTCCTTCATCATGACGTGGCAGTAGGTTTAAATACATTAGTTCAGGTTGTGCACTGCAAAAAAACAAATGGCTATAATGTTACTCCATGTATAGTAACACCCTTCGCCACATATAGGGGCAAATGACAACTGACCTCCCTCTAGGTTCACTAATAGCATCGTTGTCAGTGCAGGGGAAGAGGAGCATAAATGTTTCTAAGGTCATGATTAGAATTACTAACAACTGTCACTCAATGCAATAATAGAATTGAATTTATTAAAATGAAATGAGTAACAATGACCATATTATAAAGAAAGGCCCTGTTATGAATTTGGAACTTGGAACTGTCTTAATTTTATTTGTACTTCATGCTCTGAGCCAAGCAGCAGCAGACCCCTCACCTC
The DNA here is from genome assembly GCA_963921515.1 of Calotriton arnoldi. NCBI lineage: Eukaryota > Metazoa > Chordata > Amphibia > Caudata > Salamandridae > Calotriton > Calotriton arnoldi. The sequence goes on along the minus strand of CAWUFW010005641.1, from coordinate 164,791 downwards.
TCTTTCCCCTCTGGAGCCTTGAATGTCAGCGCTGCTTGTGGTAACCTTGCATGAGACAGGAACCTACCAAATGCAAAAAAGCGAATGTTTCTGAAGCAAGTGCAGTCTGATCGGCTCTCTTTAAAACCATTTGTTTTCAGTTGTTCGTAAAGCAGTCGCAGCTCCAGCAGGTAAGCGCGATGGGGCAGTGGGGTGGGGCTGGGGGGATGTCGACAGACGACGGAATAGGGAAAACGAAATAAATAAATAAATCCTATTCTGTCTGTCGACATCCCCCCCGCCCCACTGTGCTTACCTGCAGGAGCCGTGACTGTTGTAAAGCCGGAAAGCACTGCTTGACGGAAGCACAACTGGCCTTGACTCCGCAACAAAACAAGCCATACAACTGCCGGAAAATTAGTACCAGATCCTCAAATGCCCATGAAAAATCCAGTCAGTCCGGGCCTGGGTGAGGGAGCACAAAGTCACAAGAACATGTGCAAGGATGATCATGAGAATGCCAACCAGTGAACGTGATTTAAAGTAGAGACATATTTAAATTTTGCCAGATGGAGTAGTCTCCATCGTCCTGGTGGAGGACTTAACATCCGCCCAGCCGAGACGATGCTGCCCGCCACAATTAGACATGACCACCAAGCTGGTGGTCAGTTCAAAAGCAGTGGCAGGAACTGTTGTCACAGTAGTTCCTGTCAATGCTTTTTTAAGTTTGATGCATGGCTCCGTCAACATGATGGAGCCATCCGTCAAACTTATTTTTTTTTGATTTTCAAAAAGAAAATCCAGAAGCAAGATTTTCTTTATGAAAATAGTTTTACAAAACCTACCCCCCCGTTTCCAAGGACATTAAACAGTTTTAAGTGCCCCTTACTGGCAAGGTTTTCCTGGCGGTGACGGGCAGTGAAAACTGACCTGTATGTCCGCCCATCTAAATTAGGTGGACGGACATAGAGGTCAGCCTCCAACTGCCCTTACTTTATCGAGCCATCGGACAGGTGTAACCATGGCGGAGATGAAGTAGTCTCTGCAATGGTTTCTCCAATGGTCCACCTGTTTATAAATTGGGGCAGGTGGACCATTATCTTGGCGGTAAGGATACTCCATCGCCGTTGTTACAGAGTAAACTTACCACCAAGATATAAATCTGGCCCTTAATCCTTTAAACTATTTAGAGCAATATCTGTCAATATTGATTGCTCAGGTAGGCAATTCAGTTGAAAGGTGCTTGGTGATGTTGTTTTCAGTAGGCCTTTGCAAACAGAGTAATCTCAGTATATTAATATCTGATTCACAGCGTCACATTATTTGCATTATCTCAGTAGCTTAATTAGTAGATATAATATCTTGAAAATTGGATTGAGATTTCTGTGGGTCCGGGAGACCTCTTAGTTTATTTCCATCAAAAAGAAGTAATTAGGTATTTTGAACAACTATGGCTTCGGCCCTACCCAAGCCAAAGTTGTGCAGGGCCAAATTTGGTTGGCCCCGGTTGTAAAGTGTGACATTCTTTAAGGCATCAAGCCATATCAAAAGAAAGATATGTGAACATATGAAATGAGAAACAGTTGTTGTTACCCGATATCATCTCCCATGCTTTGGTCATGAATTTTCCATCTGTAAATAAAGCTGGAAACATTGATGACAATTCAAGAGTCGGTATCTGAGTTCCGTGATTTTGCAGTGAAAAGATGGATATGGAAATTCACGAGTCCTTATACTATCTTCTTCCGCTTGGAGACTATATTTGTTACTAATACAAGTTATCAATGAATTTATAAAGTATCCATTTCAAGATCGTCTGAGCTCCCTGACATAAGCACATAATTTTTCTTGAATCTATCTGATTTGTTAGATAGGCTTCTGCCATTGTAGCCCCTGTACTAAGAAGGCTTGTTCCATCTCATTTACTAATAACTATATTGCAGTTAGCTCGGAAAGTTTGATCTTAGCATCCAGCGTATCCACTTGTAAACCAATACACTGCATTACTTCATTCTAAGTAAGCATCATCATTTTAACCATCAACAAAATGGACTTACACATGCTCGATTGGTGTGGATCCAAGCCCGAAGATGCTACGGCATCATGTTTTCTCTTTCATTTGCCTTTAGGCTATCTGCCACCAGCAGACTGTTCCACATAGTCACAATCTAATGTAGTGACCCATTCCCAAGAATTAACACATTACTGGTCAAATGCATGCTTCTCCTCAGTGTCTGATCATACAAGAGCTATCTGTAGAGATATCTTACAATACATTACATGGTACTTAAGAATCATAAGAGACTACCCTTAATTTTTCTGGGGCTAAATGGGGTGAGTTTAGCCATGCTCCAGAGTTCCACTTATGCTGGACTTAGGGGTTGGAGACCTCTCCGACAGACTTGCATTGCATCCCATACTTTACTGGAGGAGGATATGGGCTACCCCGGAGTTATGAGCATAACAACAAGGGTTAGAGGAAATTCTAGCACAGGAGGGCCCTAGTAGTATTCCATGGCTAAAGCATGTGAAGGACGTATTGTCAGAGATTGGTCTTGATGGTCTATGGAGTGCCGCGGACCAGGCAGGGGCTACTCCCAAATCACTCATCAAGACCACATATTGGCAACATAGCGACAAATGTCTTCACACACAGCCGAGCCATGGTCCGTTAACAGATGCCTTTCTAACAGTTAAGGACTCCTTTAAGCAGGAGGACTTTCTGGACGAAATAGAACCACCCCCCTCCCCAGCCAGGGGACTGTACTTGCATTTCTGGTATGGAGCCTTGCCTCTCCAGACATTTACTGCTATGTGGGAACACACGTCATGGGTTAATGAGTTACAGTGCCCATCATGTGGGGGGGGAAAAAGAAACTATTGAGCACATTATCTTTTTCTGTCCAACCTATTAGAATTACAGGAGGTGTTGGATATTCCAGCTCTGTTGAAATTTGGGAGTTAGGGAACATAAAGTAGCACTCAGGATTCTGAGACAGACTACAAGCAGATTGATAGTTTTTGCTCTCTCTTGTTATCTGATGTGTGGGTGGAAAGCAAGGCACAAGATCAGTACTTTCCAGGAAAAACCTAAAAGCTGTAATCTTCAAATTGGTTTGTATAATAACAGATGGAGAATAGGATGTGCAATACTTATTTGTAGAATATAGGAATTGTTTTAGTGTATTTATATATCTTAAACTTTGTTACCTGATCATTCTTTTTGTTGTGCATAACCTATGTATATGCAACTCCTTGCCCAGTTTTAGGATTAGCTGGCCACACAATCAAGGAAACAGTTCAGACTGGGAGATATTGGCTATTTTATTTATTTATTTTTTCTTTTCTTTTTGATGTTTTGCACGAACCCCCCTATTGCTGGAGCTCGCCTAAAAGCAAAGAGTTATGGGCTATACTAATGTTCACATTATTGCATTTTTAAATGATATATCTTAAAATGGTTTTATTGCTGTCTTTTATCTTCTGTGCTTTTATGGCTTATAGCCTAAATAAAGTTATTGATTGAATGAAAGAAACAAGTTTTAATATGATCATCCAAGGTTAGGTCTGGCCTCTTATTTGCATGTACGCCACATATTTTTACCTCAGTAAAAATAGATTACAGTGGGGAAGCAGTGGCAGATGTATTCTCTGTTTGGACATTGTACCAAGAATAATTAGTTCTATAGCCTCTGGGGGTACAATTATTTCCTTAACTCATATCAGGACATAAAAAAATGGCATTCAAGAGCAATCAATCAATCAGGGGTTTGAATAGCGCGGCTTCTCACCCATGAGGGTCTCAAGGCGCTTGGGCGAGGCTGCTGATCCATATGGGTGTGGGGGTTCAGCCAAAGAGCCAGGTCTTGAGGTCCTTTCTGAATTGGTTCAATGACGCGGATTGCCTAAGGTGGAGAGGTAGGGTGTTCTGCGTCTTGGCGGCAAGGTAGGAGAGGATTTTCCTCCACTTCTGGTCTTGTGGCTCCGTGGGACGGAGGCCATGGTGAATATGGTGGAGTGGAGTTGTCTGGCGGGTGTGTGGAATGCGAGGCGGTGGTTCAGATATTCTGGTCCTGCATTGTGGAGAGCTTTGCAGGCATGTGAAAGGAGCTTGAAGGTGATTCTCTTGTTGATTGGGACCCAGTGGAGTTGATGGAGGTGTTGCATTATGTGGCTGTGGCGGGGGATGTCAAGGACCAGTCTGGCTGCGACGTTTTGGACGTTCTGTAGTTTCCTAAGCTGGTTCTGGGTGATGCAGGCGTAGCGTGCGTTGCTAAAGTCGAGTCTGCTGGGCGCATGGGTGCATCAGTGACTGTCTTTCTGGATTCTGTGGGGATCCATCTGAATGTCTTTCAAAGCAGGCGAAGCTAGTGGAAGCAGGATGAGGATACTGCGTTGATTTGGTTGTTCATTGAGAGCGAGGAGTCCAGTATAATGCAGAGTTTGCGTGCGGAGTCCATAAGGGTGGGAGGGGTTCCTAGCGCAGCGGGCCACCAGGAGTCACCCCAGGCTAAGGGAGTGGGTCCCAGGATGAGTACTTCGGTCTTGTCTGAGTTAAGCTTGAGGCAGCTGTCTTTCATCCAGGTAGCAACAGCCTTCATTCTGCTGTGAAAGTTGATTATGGCAGCTATGGGTTCGCTGGTGAGGGAGAGGATCAGCTGGGTGTCGTCGGTATAGGAGACTATCTTGAGTCCATAACTTCTGACGATGGCTGCGGGGGGGCCATGCAGACGTTCAAGAGGGTGGGGCTCAAGGAGGAACCCTGGGGCACCCTGCAGCTGATCTCTGTAGGTTCTGAGAGGAACAGGGGTAGTCTGACTCACTGTGTTCGGCCTGTAAGGAAGGAGTGGATCCAGTCCAGTGCCTTGTCGCGGATGCCAGCGTCGTAGAGTTTCTTGATTACGGTGTAGTGGGAGACGGTGTCGAAAGCATACGAGAGGTCCAGTAGGATGAGGACTGTGGTTTCATCCCGATCAAGGAGGGAGCAGATGTCATCGGTGGTGGTGAGGAGTGCAGTCACTGTGCTGTGGTTGCTTCGGAAGCTGAATTGGGAGGTGTCCAGGACGTGGTTCTCTTCGATGGACAGTTGGGCGTTGATGGCTTTCTCAATGACCTTGGCTGGGAAGGGGAGGAGGGAGATGGGTCTGAAGTTCTTGAGGTCTGTCGGGTCGGCAGACGGCTTCTTCAGCAGGGGGTTGGTCTCAACGTGTTTCCAGTCATCGCTGAAGGTGGCGGTTTCGATGGAGCAGTTGATGGTGTGGCGAAGCTGGGGGGCGTTGGAGGCGGCTGCTCTATGGAAGATGTAGTATGGGCAAGGATCCGATGGGGCTCCTGAGTGGATGCTCTTCATGGTCTTGAGTGTGTCATCTGAGGTGAGCGGAGTCCAGTTGAGAACAATCTGTTGGAGTGCAGCGTGGTTGCATGCGGTGGTAGTGGGCATAGTGGCAGGGTCTTGGATGTCGAAGCTGTCGTAGATCTGAATGATCTTGTGGTGGAAGAAGGTGCTGAGTTTGTTGCAGAGGTCTTGGGAGGGTGGGACATCTTTGGTTTCACTGTTGGGCCTCGCAAACTCCTTGATGATGGTGAAGAGTTCTTTGCTGTTGTGTGAGTTGGCGTTGATTCTGTCTTGGAAGGCTGTTTTCTTTGTTGTTTTGAGGAAAAGGTGGTGCGCGTTGATGGCAGATTTGATGGGTGCGTGGGTTTCCGGGGTTTTGTTGTTCCTCCATCTCTTCTCAAGTCATCTGCAGGTGCATCTGGACTCGTGGAGAGCAGAAGTGAACCAGCTGGCTTTCTTGGAGTGTTGCCTGCCCGGTGTCTTCTTGAGTGGTGCCAGAGTGTTGGCACAGTTGGAGATGCATCGGTGAAGGTTTTGCGCTGCGGCGTTGGCGTGGGTTGGTATTGGTGGAGTGGTCATGCTGAGGAAGTCGACGAAGAAGTTCTTCGATGACCCTGTTCCAGCTGCGACAGGGGGAGGCGATGAGGGTGGCGGTGTACAGTGGGCATGGTGAAGGCGAGATGCACGCAGTGGTGGTCGGTACAGAGGAGTTTGGTGGTGTGGCTCTAGGTGATGCTCCCGCTGGCGGAGAAAACGGGGTCGAGCATGTGTCCGGCTGTGTGGGTCAGTGTGGTGACTAGCTGCTTGAGTCCGATGTTGCTGAGGTTCTCCAGTAGGGAGGTGGTTTTCTGGTTACTGGGGTTGTCCAGGTGGAAGTTGAGGTCTCCGAGTAGGATGTAATCAGTGGATGCAAGAGTCTGGGGTGCAATGAGGTCTACAATGGTCTCGGTGAAGGGCGGGTGGGTGCCGGGGGGGCCTGTAGATGACCGTGCCACAGAGGGTGGTGTTGGGGTTGGCCTAGATCTGGAAATGGAAGTGTTCCATGGGTGTCGTTGGGTCGTTTGAGTGCGTGGTCAGGCGGAGGGTGTTCTTTTGGATGATGGTGATACCTCCTCCTGGTCGGTCTGTGTGGTTCTTGCGGGTGATTTTGTAGCCGTCGGGGATGGCAATGGCAATGGCGATGTCAGGTCCAGAACAGGGGTTGGTCCAGGTTTCCGGGAAGAAAGTGATTTTGGGAGAGGCGGTGTTGAGGAGGTCCCAGATTACTGTGGTGTGTTTGTGGAGGGATCACCCGTTGAGGAGGTTGCAGTTGAGCCGGTCGGGAGCGCTGTTGGTCGGCTGGGCGGCTAGAGGGGCAGGTATATTGGTGTGGGTTAAGGTGTGGCTGTAGTTCCAGCAGGCAAAGGGTCCATGGGTCTCCTTCAGTGACATGAGTTGGCAGGTGGCGTGGCATCCTGACTTGAGGGCGAGGATGGTGCTGGCGTCATAGTGGTGGAAGGTCCGAGAACCAGGGTCCTTGGCGCTGTGCGTGGTCCAAGTGCGGATGGGCTCAGACAGGCTTGCCTTTGGCGCACCAGCTGTACCTCCGCACAGTGGCCGCCATTAAGTAATGCTGAGTGGGTGGCTGGACAGCTGGGAGGTGGGAAACACAAGAGCAGGAAGGGTCACTGGAGGGGAGAGGGCCACGGGGGATTGCAGCAGCAGGGGCGGTGGTGAAAAAAAGGCAAGAAAAAGCAGAGGAAAACAGAAATAAGGTCAGAAGCAGAAAAAAGAGCAGAAATAAGGAAAAATCAGAAAAGAGCGACAGCGCGGCAGCCCTAGCAGAGCAGTGATGCTCTGCCACTAGACCACCAGGGATGAGGTGCAGGCAGTAGCCTGCCGGTGGAGGAGGGCATAGAACTCCTGACCAGCGGGTCAGCAGCAGTAACAGGGGCAGCAGCAGCTACCAGGCAGAGCTATGCCATGAAAGGAGCAAGTCCACTAGAAGGTCAGTGGACTGCACTTTCACTGTGCAGCAGTCTCCATTAAGCAGTGCTGCGGGGGACGCTCTGCCACTAGACCACCAGCGATGAGGTGCAGGCAGGAGTCTGCGGGTGGAGGAGGGCGTCTAACTCCTGACCAGTGGGTCAGCATCAGCAACGGGGGCATCAGCAGCTACCAGGTGAGCTGCACCATAAAAGGAGCAAGTCCACTAGAAGGTCATGAGAGGATTTTTTTAACTATGCTGATCCAAGTTTTCAGGCTCTGGCATATTTATTAATACTTCAAAAAACTCTGAAATTCTGTTAGACTGAATTGGGAAATAGATTCAATGCAGTGAGCCATTGATTGAGCGAGCTGCAATACCTTCTAGTCATACTTAAACACTTTTCTAAGCTTACAATTTCTCCCATTCTGGTGTTCGGTGCCAATGCCTTCATGGATTTCGCTTTCTGATGTGACTACGTGGCAGGGAGATGGAAACAGGATTATGACATGGCACCCCATCTTCTTCTTAACATTCAATGGAGGAGCTTGGTTCATTTCAGATTGTCTTTGGAGCCTTCTAATCTAATTTGAGAATTACCTTCACACATTGAATTATTTCGCTCAGACACTAGAGAGAACATTTAGGTTTCCCTGTCACCACCTGTGTCTGCATGTAAGGGCTGAGAAAAGATTCAGCTTAAACCTCACTGTTTCACTGAGTTGCTCTCTACTCCCAAAACTGTGAGGGTCTGCCCGAGTCTTTTTCTCTTCCATGCATCCTCTCTCATACCTGTCTGCTCCGTTTCTTGTTTCCTTTTGTACCCTTCTCATAGGAATCTAAGTTGTGCATTTAATAACGTATTTTGTTACCAAACAGCCCCAGGTGGACAGTCACGAAGGTAGGTAAAGGGTAGCGAAAAGTCTGAGACCCAGCTTCAAAATTCTAATAAGGCCTGCTCTAAGGAGGCAGTTTTCCCGATTTACTCATGAAAGCTGCACTCCTAGAAATGGTGCACTGTTCCAAAGCCACAAGTAGTTGTCATCACCTAGATTCCTTCTCCTCCACCTGAAGAATGGAAGCAGGTATCAGAAAATTACCATTCATTTCTGATAGTCTTCACTCAATAACTGCATCCCCATAGGGTGAAAATATGGTTAAGGAATCTGCAAGCATATGGCGTGTGTGTGTCATGTGACATTATTATTGGCAATAGCCTCAGATCAATTTGGTGTATGATGCCTTTTGGTGCTCATTTGCAACATGCTGTGTTGCTGTCATTAAATGGCATCATCTCTTCAGCCTCCTGAACCTTTCCTGCAACTCAGGTGATGACAATTTGCCCAAGGACGAGCCACATCCTCCCTAAATATCACTGTCTGAAACAACTATAAATATATATTGAATGATCTGATCCTCAAAAATGAATCGAGTAGATTGATGACATGAGCAAGTAATACTTTGAGCATTTATGAAGACCAGTATGTCAAAGGCAGTCATTGTCAAACATTACCAATATGACACATAATGATTCTAATTATAAACATGCATGTTCTTATAATGCAGCACAGACAGCCCATTTTGTCTTTTATCATGAAAGTGAAAAACAGTATCTAGATACATTGAAGAGGGTGTGGGTCATTAAAGAATTTACATGAAAGGCAATTACAACAGAGATAATCACTTAACATAAAAGATACAAGTGTAATTGTAAGGAAAATGTTACTTACCCTGTAAGCATCTTTTCCTGGCATGTAGTGCTGTAGACTCACATGTTATGCTTCCTTCCGCCATCTAGTGTTGAGCTCAGACATGTACAACTTGCTTTTCTTTGAAAGAAGTCTTTTTGAGTCACGGGGTCTAGCAACTCAGCCCATTAGTGGTAATACCAATCAATCAAATGGAAGGGACTGGGAGCTACGGAAGGTACAGCACACCCGCGCTCCTAACTCTAAGTATCCATAAAAATCTAGGGAGGCTCTCCGTAAAGCAAAAATAGAAGAAAGGGGAGGCTGGAATGTCAATTAGTTTTAGGGAGTCATCCTCTTTGGAAGATAAAACCCTCACACGTCTGAATGGGTGTCATGCTTCATCATTGAGCTTTGCTCCTCGTGGGGCCGGTGCCACAAGAGAGCTCTTCTCCGGAGATCTTCACTTTTTGCCGTGATGATGAGAGCGGGAATGTGAAAGTAGGGTAGTGTATATAATAGTGTATTAAAACTACCTAAGGTGTACCGTGTAATTTTAATAAAGTGGTACCCTTGGCAGGGATAAAAACAAGGATGTGAGTACTGTCATTAGGAAACTTATGAGCTGTGGCAGTCCGACAGTGTTTAATAATAGTTTTGTTTTATACTGAGGGTGAGTTGTTTTACTCCTATGTGGTCTGGACAGAATCCGTGGCGTTTCTTCAGGACCAGAACGTAAAACCTCTACCCTAAACTCAAGCGGGAGATGCGTTTGAGGTGTAAATGAGGAAAGTTTGGATTCACTATACCTATGTGTATGCTGAATCTCTAACTTTATCTCAAAATCCAACCCTTGTGCTGTGATGATTGCCCCTTAGATCAAGGCAAAGGACCACGTCCTAGGTGCAGTATCAAATTGTCCTGCGCAGTTTCGCATTCAACACCTACCCACTCTGCCCGTCTGTAGGTCGTATGATCTCAGGGGCAATCATCACAACACCAGAAGGGTTGGATTTTGAGATATAGTTAGAGTGGGACGCTGCATGGTTGCCCACTCTCGCCATTCCTGTTTGCGCTCGTGATGGAGCCTTTGGCGTTATGGACATGCCGGAGATGCAGGATTGGGGCATATGAGCGGGAGCTGTCCGGCACATTATTTCACTTTACCCAGATGATGCTCTGTTTTACCTGTCTTCACCCCCACATTGCTATGGCAATATTACTTTAGCTATTAGATGGTATTGGGAATCTTTCTAGACTTTGACTCAATCATACAAAGTCCCTGTTTTTCCCACTTGCCTTGCTGGCCGGGATGCAATTGGAGCGCTTACCTATTACGGGAGACATCTCAGTTCAGATACCTGGGGATCAAAGTGGCACATACCGAAACACTGCAACTTAGCCTTAATGCCGACAGGGTCATGGAGGGACTTAAGTCCTCTGTTCTTTTTGGACCACATTGCCCCTCTCACTGATGGGCCGATTGGCCATTTCCAAGATAGTGCTGCTTCCGAGGTGCCTGTATGTGTTACAGAACTCACTTTCCCACCTTCAACCGAGGGTTTTCAGGCAACTGGACTCACTTGTAGTATCCCTTCTGTGGTCGGGTAGATGTAGCAGAGTGTCCCTGTCGACTCTGACGAGAACGTATGAGGAGGGAGGGCTGAAACAACTTGACCTATACTACTACCCCAATCAGTTGCAGCATGCAGCCCGTTGGCTGGACCCAGTTGACAATTTCGAAAAATGCCTGGTGGCTGGAAGGGTTGCAGTGGAGCGACTACCTGAGCTCCTGATGGAGGGAACATGGCTCCCACATGACGTCCCGCACACAATCCGATTTACAGCCACAATCTGGCAACGATTTGCCCATAAAGTGCTAAAGCGGACCCCATTTCACCGTGAACTCCCGCTCTGGATATTGAAACCCATCAGACAGATGATGGATAATGTGCCCTTCCAAGCATGGCACACAGGTGGGTGTGCTCACCTTGGGGATCTGTACCCCGTAGAGTCCTTCATATCATTTGAGGAAGCCTGTCACACGTTTACACTTGGCCCAGGGCATTTTTTTACACCACACACAGACATCGCTAGGGAGACCTGGCCCACCTTTCTCGCTGCACCTAGTCCCACACATACTCTAGGCGTACTCTTGTCCTGCAGTTCAGGCCGCCACTTGATCACACTGTTATATAGGGCAATGCGAATGGACATCGTGGGGTCCCCCCACGGTCATCAGCAGCATGGGACGCCAACATGGATGCACCACTGGAAGAAAGGGATTGGTTGCGAGTTAATGAACTCACACACACATTTTCCTGTAATGCCTACTTTAAATTAAGCTGGTTCACTATAATTTTATGTACAGTCTTACCCCTAAAGACCTACAGTGTATGACCTTCTCCCATCCAGACAGTTGTCCCCAATGTGGTGGTAGTGGGGTGGGTTTTTTGCATTTAGCTTGGCAATGCCAGGAGGTGCAATGCTTTTGGAACCGTGTGGTTACAGATTCAAAGAGGACTGTGTGCCTGCCCGTGGAGCCTGCACCGCTGAGCTGCATATTGGGCAACATTAAATGTTCAAATGGCAGGAAGATGGCATACAAATGTATGCAACTGTCGCTGGAAAGCAGACGCCATTATGCCGCCTTCTACCAAGTGACTGGACTTTTTACCCGCCGCTCATTCAGATGCCTGCGGCTCTAATTCCTACGGACCTTCCATAATAATGGTCCAATTACCGCGGTCATTGACCCTACCTAATACGAGGTCCGGACATCGTTCATGGTCACACTTGGGAAGCTTATCCTTCATTCCACACCGCTCTGCTCCCTGCTCTTGACGCAAGTTAATTACAGGCAAAAAATTTTCAGGCACTATTTTGAAAGTCCTGATGATGATCCGATATCTATGTTAAGGATCAAAACGCCGTCGACAAAGCTGACAACCTTATACACTGTGATCTATGTGTTACATTATGTGTAAAGGTGACCTCCCACAATTGTTGTTTGTTCCATTGTAAAGGTTAGATACAGACAACCACATGCTGCCTGAGCCTTCTATTGTTTTCTCTTGTGATGTGAGTTTATGGACACAGGCTTGTGTCCCACTGTTATTAATTCTCATGTTTTGTACATTTAATATAACTGCATATTAAATTGCCTTTTTTCCGGCTGGATCAATGGCTAAAATATAGTACCGATTTGGGCTATATTTATTTGATTTCTAATCATTGTCTACTCAGGGACCGCTGTCTCTCAAAATAAGTTAGTTCCCAAGGTCCCTGACCGATCAAATTTGGGTTCCCTTGTACTTTATACACACACTGTCGCTAGATATGGCCAGATGCAGGATTGCCCTCCCCTGGATGGGTAGTAGAGCACCTGACTTTGACTTTTCACATAGTGATGTACAGGAATGGGCATTAGCTGAGGAATTTCACATAAAGTTTAGTAGGTGGGGCAACAAGGTGATTGAAGACCTCATAGTGTGGAGGGACCTCTGCAACACACTCCTAGATCCCAAAGCCACTGCGGCATCCTCAGATAGCGACAGCATGGCTGACAATGGGGATGTTGGTTCGTATGCAGATGGTGTAGTGGACTCCACATAGAGCTTTGGAACATTTTGGCGTGCCTATGTGTGAAGAGATACTATTTTCTGGATAGGCTCTCAGAAATCATGAATGGGATGTTTGGTTCCAGATGTGTCTGGTAATATGCTCCCTATACAGCATATCTTATATTTCAACTGCTGCTTTGTGTTTGTTTAATACAAAACTGAAAAATAAAGTAAAAAAAAATATATAGTGCATTAACTCTTTTTTGACATCCAGACTATCTAAGCCCCGTTCCGCTACCGACTCAATTGTTTGATTAAGGTGAAAGCTGGAGAACACCTTAGGGGGCAATTTGGTATTGGTTCTGAGAGTCACCCTATTGATGAACCTGAAAGAACGGTTCTTCCAATGTAAGAGTATGCATGTATCTCACTGATTCTTTTAAAGGAAGTGATGGCTACGAGTAAAGCTGTTTTCCACTGCAAAGATTGTAATGGGCAGGAGTGACGTGGCTCAAAAGGAGGGCCCATGAGCCTAGTAAGAACGATGTTAAAGTTCCACACTGGAGCAGTCCGGCGCGGAATAACTCTAAAGGTGAAGGAGGTAACAGACAAAACCTTGTACTGATGCTGCCAGTAGATTGATATGTTTGGGAAGGCAATAGTATAGAAAACATTTCCATTTGGCTGCATAACAGGCTCTGGCAGTAGGCCTATGCGCTTCTTTAAGAATAGACAAACACGGCTCCGAAAGGTTGAGGTAACCAAACTCGAAGACCTCAGGAGCCAAATTGAAATGTTGAGTTGCTGAAGATTGGGGTCTCGGAGGGTGCCGTGATTTTGTGTAAGAAGGTCCGGCCTGTTGGGGAGCTTCAAGTGGGTAACTAGCACAAGCTCGAGCCGGTGGAGTACCATGGTTGGCATGTCCAGGTTAAAACCACTAAGATGAGGATAAAGGATGTCTGCCTCAGCCTGTGGACTACAAATGGTAGCAGCGGGAGAGGTGAAAATGCAGAGGCCAATATCTCTGACCAGTTCATCCATATTGATTTGCACATGAACTGTGGGTGTGGTCACTTTACAGTGAAGGTTGGGTAATTAGCATTTTCAGCTGTGGTGAACAGATCTATTTGAATATGCCCCAATAGCTGGAAGTACAGGAGTAGAACCTGGGGGTGGAGTTCTCATTCATGGTCTTGTTGATGCATCCTGTTGAGTAGGTCGGCTAGATCGCTGTCCACCCTGGGAATGTGTTGGAGAAGCAGATGCACTCTGTGATGTACTGCCCACCCCCAAATGCTCTGGGCTACTGCTGACAGCTGGATGGAATGTGTGCCCCCTTGTTTCTGTAAGTAGAAGATGTCAGTCGTGTTCTCTGTGGATACTAAGACTGTCTTGTTCTGAATGAGAGAACAGAACGCCCAAAGGGCGAGCTGAGTAGCCAGCAGTTCCAGGTTGCTGATGTGGAGTGACTGTTGGGCAGAAGATCACATTAACTGCACAGTGAGATGATTGAGTTGTGCACCCCAGCCAATAAGCGAGGTGTCTATGGTGATGGAGACCTGTGGAATTGGGTCAAGGAAGAGCTGCCCTTGCGATAGGTTGTGGCTATTACTCCACTGTGGAGAACATGTGCAGCTCCCCACCAACACCAGATCTTCTAGATGACCCTCCACCTGACATCATTGTGTCGCTAGGCACTCTTGTAACGGATGCATGTGCAGTCTGGCATGGGGAATTATTGCTATGCAAAATGCCATCATTCCTAACAAGTGCATCACCATTCTGACAGTTACCTGGTGATCTGGCTGAAAAAGAGGCAGTAGGTTTTTGAAACGCCTGTACCCTTGCAGGGCTGGGGTAAGCCTTTCCCACTGGTGTGTCTAATATGGTTCCTAGAAATGGCTTTACTTGAATGGGCTGGAGGTGGGACTTGGTCAAGTTGATGGTGAAACCTAGATTATGCAAGGTGTGGATGGTGTTTTGCATATACACCTGGCATTGTTGATGGATGGTGCTCTTGATCAGCCAGACGTCCAAGTAAAGGAAAACGTGGGTGCTGCTCCTTCGGAGATGAGCTGTTACCATGGCCAGACATTTTGTAAAGACCCTGGGTGCTGTGGCAACCCCGAAAAGGAGTACTTTGAATTGGATAAGTTGTCCACTTACCATGAACATCAGTTTTTTTCAATGCGTTGGGTGAATCGGAATGTAAAAAGTAAGTGTCCTTCAGATCGAGGGCAGTGATGAAGCTGCCTTGCTGCAGCAGAGGAATGAAGTCGTTGTAGAGTCAACATGTGGAAACGCTCCAACCGAATGTACCTGTTGAGAGGTCTGAGGTTGAGGTTGGGTCTGAAGGAGCCGTCTTTTTTGGGAATAAGGAAGTACAGGGAGTACACTCCCTTTCCGTGGTGTTGTGGTGGAACTGGCTCAATGGCTACTTTGGCAATTAGGAACCGTATTTCCTCTTGCAGAAGGCGCAGATAGTCTGGGGACAGTTTGTG
Source organism: Calotriton arnoldi (assembly GCA_963921515.1). Classification (NCBI taxonomy): domain Eukaryota; kingdom Metazoa; phylum Chordata; class Amphibia; order Caudata; family Salamandridae; genus Calotriton; species Calotriton arnoldi. Next base: position 149,759 of record CAWUFW010005641.1, on the reverse strand, counting down.
TTGACAAGGAGCGATGCTTGTTGGTGGTTGAATGAGTTTGAGACAGTACCCCTAGTGTATAATGTCGAGAAACCAGCGATCTGTGGTGATTTCTGCCCAATGGGGCAGTAATCCCTGCAACCTTCCCTGACAGATTGTGTGATCAGGGCTAGATGTTCATTGTTTAGGAGGGGTAGCCTCTTTGGGGGCAATGCCCTTTCCTATGGCCTTTATTATTGTTATTCCTATATCTAGTGCCCCGTAAGGGTGCCTGCTGGATGAGCTTGGAGAAAGTAGAAGAGGTCTCTGAGGTCTGGGTCTTATTAGTGCTGCGGTATTGTGAGCGGCGTAAAGAGCCACAAGGAGTAGGAGTCTGCAAAGCTCCCATGCCTTTGGCAGTCTCGATATCCTTTTTAATTTTCTCCAGCATCTGTTTCTAGTGAACAGATGCTTACTATCAAAAGGGACATACAAAAGGTTTTGCTGTACCTCTGACTTGAAGCCGCACACTTAGAGTCACACGTGGCTTCATAATAGGATACTTGTATTTACCCCCTGTGCAGCTGCATCAGCAGCATCCAATGTGCAGCGGATGTTGGTGCTGTAGATGAGTTTGCCCTCCACTACCAACTCCTGTCCTGCTCTGGGAGATGCTGGACCAGATCCAACATCTGATCCAAGTGTACATGATTGTACAGGGAGAGCAAGTCTATATAGTTGGCAATACACCACTGGGTCGCAAATTGTGCTGCTACTCTTTTGCCCCCGGCGTAGATCTTTTTACTCTGCCAGTCTAGAGGGTGTGCAGACTCTGTCCCCTGAGCAATAGCTCGCTTCCGAGCTGTATGTACCAACAAGGAGTCAGGGAGGAACTGGCCTCCTAGGTATGGCATGTCAGTAGGTGGCGCCTGAAACTTTTTGTCAACCCTCAGGGTGACAATCGTAGCTTTAACTGGCTCCTTGAAAATGTCAGTATCTGGCTTGAGGACCCCGTTAAATGTAGGCAAGATTGGACTGAACGCTGAGTAGCAGACAAGGTCTCCAAGAGGAAGTCATTCTACTTATGTTCTACATTCATTTATACCTTATGAAAGGCGGCTGCCCTCTGCAGGACCTCATGGTATGAGTTAACATATTCTGGGGGCGATGGATTCATGGGGTACAGATCTGGATATGTATCTGCTGCAGGCTCTTCATCATAATCATCCCAGGGATCTTGGCCTTCTGGGTGATACTGGGGGTCATAAAGATTGAAGGTGCCAATGGACTGTCGCCACCCACTGAGTGTAAGGAGCTGTGTGGTGAATGTTGTGAAGAACCCTTTAGAGAATAAGCAGGGTAAGGAGGAGAAGGGGAAAGAGGGAGTGAAGGAGGGGGATGAGAAGGAGGCAGTGGAGAGGTGGCCTAATCGTGTCTTTTAGCCTTCTTGGATGCAGGTGCCACAAGAGGATTGAGCGACTCCTCAAAAGACAATTTCCTTTTATGAAGAGCAGTATCCTTTAATGCCTGCAGAGGGTTTGCCAGAATCCGACCAGTATTCGGCTGGATATGAATTTGTTTTGCTTTGCTTGGCATCCAGGTTTTCTTGAAGCCGCTGAAGTATTGGTAGCTCGGAGTCCTCCATAGTGGAAGATGATCCAGCTGTAGAGGGCCTGGATGGAGCCAAATAGGGCGCCAACCAGACATGGTTGAAGTCAATCTCAGCTCCGGGTGTTTCGAGTCACCTTCTTTGGAGCAGGGTCTCTTGGCTCCGAACACTTATGATTTGTGTTTCTCACCTCCGAATGGCACGATGCAGGATGTTTAGGCTCCGATGGCTTCTCAGCCAGCCTTTTCCAATCCGAGGGTAGCCCAGCATATTGTATGCATATTTGGATCCAACGCTGAAGCATCGGTCGACGCTCGAGGTTTCGAGGAGGATGTATGGTATTCGGGTGCTGAGTCTGGCTCGGAATGACGGTGTTGACCGTGGCCGAGAGGCAGTGGTGCACCGGAGGCCTCAGGTGTAGCATGGGAGCTGCAAGGTAGCGCCTTCTTCTGGTGAGTAGGGGGAGCTATAGATTTCACTGCAAACTTTGGAGGGTGCTGGGTCAGTGAAGGTTCTTCTTCCCTGACGTCCACATCGGAATCAACACTTTGCAGTGAGAAAGCCGCATCACCCTCGACAGCTAGGTAATCCGGGTGCTCAGCATCCGACTCCTCTCTTTCTCTGAAGAGGTCCGAAGTGTAATCCTCTCCTCTTCTATGTGCCATTGACGCTGAGGCGATGCAGCATGCTCAAGGCCAAGCACGCTGAACAGGAGTCTTCACGGTGTTCGGGGGGACAAACACAGATTACACACTTCATGGAGATGTGACCTTGGATACTTGGGGGCATATGTACAAGCCCCTATCGCCACCAGAACGTCACTTTTAGTGCAGCACACATAGAAACAGCAAAACGCCATTGATTGTTTATTGCAGGAAGGTGTCCCTTCCTGCACATAAACAATCTTTAAAAAAGAAAATACACATTGCAGCTTCTATGTGTGCTGCATTCAGCAGCACACATAGAATTTACAAAACGCCATTGGGAATTGTTTATGTGCACAGTGCCTGCATTGGCGCTAGTCAGCTGCAATTAGCTCCAGCGCAGGGGAAATGCAGGGCTGCATCGTATTGTTGTAAATACGGTGCAGTCCTGCATTTCTGAAGTGGCGGGGCATGGCGTTAAACCAGCAAGGCTAACGCCGCACTCCGTCACTTCATTTTGAATATGCCCCTTGGTGTGACAATTGGTACAGAATCGAAACTGAATTCTTTACATCACATGGAGATTCTCCACCACCCTGATCATCTTGAGAAGGTCGCCAACCAATTTGAAACGTAAAGGCAAGCACGATTGTTTGTCTTCAATGGATCCAAAGGTCTGGCAAGAACAGCACGCAGTGTAGAACCTGAGCTCACATACACACGCCTGAACCAGACAGCGGAGAAAAACAATCTAACGATGGAGCCGACGTCCATGCGGTTTACCGCTTATAGGTGGAGTCACCTGGTCCCGTCACTCGAAAAGACTTCGGGGCATATCAACAAGGCCAATATCGCCGGGTTAGCGACACTTTTGTGCAGCTAACGTGGTAATTTTACAACGCCTTATCAACAAGATCGCGCCAACCCGTGTTAGCGCTAATTTCCGCGAGTTAGCTGCCGGTTTCTTATCGCCCTGCATGCCATCGCTAATGACATGCAAAGTAGGCGTTCCGGAGCAAAACAACATGGAAATAGCTGCTAACACGGCTTCGCCATATCAACAAGCCTGCAGCAGACCCGCGAAGCGTCAAGAAGAATCGCGCTATGCACCCTTTATCGCAGGTATTTAACGTCTGCTATTTTTCTGACTTAGCCATATGTTTAATGAGAGGTGGATTGCATGGTTAAGGCCACTGGGCCGTATTAGCGATTATATGCATTATCTCACAAAATTATCGCTGGATTTGCAGCGCTGTTGGGGGTTTTCGCCGCTATCGCTGGATTTCATATCGCCAAGGCGCTAATCGTTGTTGATAGCGCGCTAACAAGGCGATGCATTCCAGCGATAGCCGGCGATATGTAGAATTGCGCTGACCGCGCGTTGCGATGTTTATCTCATGTTGTTGATGATATGCCCCTTCTTTAGAAGAAAAACAAGTTGTACACGTCCGAGCCCAACTCTGGATGGCAAAAGTGTACACAGCATGGGTACCTACAGCCTATACATGCCATGAAAATAATTTTACAATATGTTGCCGTCTTCAAGTTCAAGAGAAATAAATATAAAACACAAACCAACCTACCCAGATGGGAAGCACTGACTTGCTGTTAGAACCCAGCTCTCTCTCACCAAAGACCCTCCACATTTGTGCTCATTTCTGAAAAAAAAACACCGAAATGTATGTGAATGCATATCTACACCTAACTGTAAAGAGTTTACATTCCTAACGAGCAGTTTTAAACAATAACCAGCAATCGAATTTGTGGGCATATTAGCAAGAACCTCGTTAAAATTATCGCCGTTTTAGCGGCAGGAAACTGCTGCTAAAACGGCGATAATGGGCTTGCTAATATGCGTTATAGAATTCCAATAGAAGCCCAGGTTAGATGTCCTGCACATCTAACCTGGGCTTCTATTGGAATTCTATAGCGCATATTACCAAGCCCATTATCGCCGTTTTAGCGGCAGTTTCCTGCCGCTAAAACGGCGATAATTTTAACGAGGTTCTTGCTAATATGCCCCTCAGTGTTTACATTTAATTTTTGTGCTATGATAATAGTATTATGAATCAGAGTTGCTGTCAAATCAGACACGTCTTAAAATGAACAATTTTGAATTACAAAATTTCCTCGTTTGCCACACAGGGGCAGATTTACAAGCCCCTTGCGCCACTTTTGCGCCGCCGTTGCGTCACTTTTGTGACGCAGCGGCGACGCAAACCATGCGCCACGTTGCGCATTATTTATAACGTGACGCATCTAGGGAGATGCGTCACGTTGTAAAGCCCTGCGCCACATGAAACCTGCGTCAGGTTTCATGTGGGCGTTCCCTCGCAGGGTGGGTGTTCCATCGCAGGAAAGCCTCGTAAAAGTGACGCAGTGAAATCTACAAGATTTCACTGCGTCACTGCTTCAAGCAGGCGTAAGGAGTGACGCACCACGTTAGGTATGGGGGCCCCTGTGCATTGCAGAAGCCGCGTCGCGTTTGCGACACGACTCCAGCAATGCGCCGCCCCTACGCCACAGGATGCGACACGCATCGGCCTTTCCTTGCGCCACGGTGCGTCGCATTGTAAATGCGGCGCATCCGTGGTGGCGCAAGGAGAGAATTGCGTGTCGCATCTATTCTGGCGCATCCCTGCTGATTTGCAGGGATGCGCCAGAAGTTGTAAATCTGCCCCACAGTCTTTAGTGACTAGGCATGAATTAAATTATTCCAATTCAAATCAGCCGATAGGGGATGCGTTTTAGGAAGACCTTTATTTACACACAAAAAAATTACAAAAAGGTTAATAATATATAACTACTTTGGACATAGGTGACTGGGCAGATTGTCGAATAGCTATCCCTTATTTTATTGGAGGTCTCTGACGCCACATTCGCTTCTATTTCTTCGTGCAATCCAACGGACATTTGCTTTGAGAGGAGAATCAAACATCTGGGATGCTCAGCTAATCTAATACCGTTGTGTCCTGCCCAGCCGTTTCATATATCCAGGCCCGTTTTGTTTGCATTACTTTTTTGTTGGCAGACATTCTAACACCGCTTCGGCTCTTTAGGAAAACAACTTCTTTCGATTGAATGAGCCTTTGCTACATTATCCAAGTGTGTACTGTCTGTCAAACTTTGCACTGGCGAACTGGAAATTAAAACGAGAAGCAGAGAATCGAAAAATCAAGGAAAACATATCTTGCAAAACTGACTGGTTACTTATTGTGAACAACGGAAAGGGTCGTCCTACTCATCAGTGTTTATGACAACCCTATTCGCCTTTGTCACATAAAATAACCGACGAAAACACCACGCTCTTTAAATGTGGTACAAGTGAATATAAGGTTTTGTTTACTGTGGGAGAAAGGTATTTATGATGTCTTTAAACTCCTCCACATCATCCTTGCCCCAGCACAGCTCCGTTTGAACAGAAGGAAGTGATCCATCAAGTGCGTCCTGCAAGAGAGAGGGGTCACCCGGCCGGGGGAGGGGCGCCGCTTAACTGACTGTGCTGCTTTAGAGGCCTGCTTAAGAAAACAATATGCGCTTTAACGGAGGAGGTCTGGGGACACCGAACAGCGTGAAAGAAACAGCAATGTAAATAATTTACAGAGCCGATGAAAGAGAAGCGACAAAAACAGGCCATATTAACTCTTGCGTTCAAAGGGGCAGTTATCACAGAGGGCAAACCTGAGCGTGGCAGCTCCTGCCGATGCAGTTTGCATGAATAATTTCGTGTATTGTCGGTCTTGTGGGATGCGTGGTTTTATCGCGAGCCAATGCATCTATCTTCTTCAGTATGTGTTACATGCAATGCTGGGGCTCAATAAGTTATAGGTGCAGTCTTCCTATGGAATGAAGCCTGAGCGATGAGCAAGAGGTGGTGTGTCTACGGAGTACTGAGAGTATAGAGGGTTGGGGAAGTGTCAGGAGTGCCAGGGGGTGGAAAAACACTATTTTGAAAATACACATCCTTGAAGCCTGTAAGAACGACCCGTACCAGTGTCTGTAGCTAGGGGATGGTTTATTTCCAAAATAACCCAAGCCAATGTGATCAATGTGCAAACGTCTGTTCCTGTGCGTCTCTCTCTCTCCAACTGTCCCCGCATTGAAGGGCATGTTTAGCAATCTTTCACACAGCCAGCAAAACGGAGCGCAGCAAGTCACCTTCCTGCAATGTGCTGCGTGAAAGGGAAAGGGCAGGAATGTGCTGTATTTAACATTATATGGCGCATTTCTCTCCTTTCCTAGTGCTGGCACACTTTTGGCTGCCTAGCACCAATGCAGTAACGCTTGCGTCATGTTGCAAGGGTGCCTGCGTTTTAGGCAGGTTTGTTTTTGTGCAGGAAAGGACAAAAACAAAAACCTCAGAGGCATTTTCCTCTTTCTACGTGTGCTGCACAATATGAAACAAAGATATTTGATGCATCCCCAGGTCTACCACTAATGGTAAATCTGGGAATACCCACACTCCACCCATGGAACTAGGGTGACCAACCGTCCGTAAATTTCACAGACCGTCCGTAATTTGGACCTCACGTCCGTTGTCCGTGAGGATCCCTTTTACGGACGCCTTTGTCCGTAATTTTAGGCATTGCAGGGAACAGCACTGTTCCCTGCATAGAAGCCTCAACTACCTGATGGGGCCAACTCGCACTACTCCTTGGAGCACAAGAGCAGCCCCACCCGCCCATTGTCATTCTGTATGCGGCTGATGATTGCCACATACAGAATGACAGTGGGCCAGTCTGGGCTGCAAAGCATGTGGTGGCCTCCCTCAGCCTCTGTCTAGGGCAGGACATTCTGTCAGATGGAAGACGGTGAAACAAGTTAAAAAGAAGGGGCTAGACTTTTTTCACAGTCTCATCATTTTAGAACTGAGGCATTTTCAATATTATATTCAACGAAGCCATGGTTGCTGCTTTTTTATTTTATGCAACTAACAACCATTGACAAAGCCAATAGTTCTCGCTTGTTGTAGGTGTAACGTTACTTGTTGTGTTATGTATCTGGATACAATGACAGAAGAGGCAAAATACCATTCGGGCGGCACACTATACTAAGCATAGATTTTTAGCTTAATTACACCCTTAATTACATCGAACACCCCCTTTGGAGAGACTACCCAGTTTTTTCATTCCACTTAAAGCCCTGGAAAAAACACCATGTCACAGTCACCTCACGGCCTGGCACTGTGCATCATGCATGACTCATGACTTCCACTTTTTCAGATTGCCTATGTGCAAGGGCATAGTGAACCCTACCCCCACCCCTGGCTTTAGGAACTACAGCAAGGGTGAAATTCTTGATGGGCCTCTTCTATCTGCAACTCTGCAGACAAAGGCTCAACTCATAATTAATATGAAAAGGTGGGTGAGTGAGTAAGTGAAAAGATGGATGGATGGCTGGATGGATTAGTGAAAGGGTGGATGGATGAATGAAAGGGTGAATGGATGGATAGTGAGAGAAAGGATAAATGGATGGATGAGTGAGTGGAAGGATGGATGAGAGAAAAGGTAAATAGATGGATGTATGGGTGGAAGGGTAGATGGATGGGTAAAAGGGTGGGTGGATAAGTGAAAGGATGGATGGATGACTGAAAGGGTGGATGATGGGCGATTGAATGGGTGGATGGATGAGTGAAATGATGGATGGATTGATGAATTGATAAGTGAAAAGGTGAATAGATGGACGGATGAGTGAAAGGGTAGATGTAAGGATGGATGAGTGAGTGAAAGGGAGGGTAGATCGACAAAAGAATGGATAGATGAGTGAAGGAGTGAAAGAGTGGATGGATGAGAGAAAGGATGGATGAGTAATAGGGTCAATGGATGGATTCATGAGTGGATAAGTAGATAGATGGGTGGGTGGATGGATGGAAGGAAGGCTAGCTAAGTGAAATGTTCGATGGAGAGAGAAAGGGAGGATGAATGGATGACTGAAAAAGTGAATGGGTGGAAGGATGAGCGACTGGGTGGATGAATGAGTAAGTGAAAGGATGGCTGGATGGGTGAAAGGGTAAATGGGTGGAAGAGTGGATGGATGAGTGTACGGATGGATAGGGTGAAAGGGTGAATGGATGGATGAGTGAAAGGGTGGATGGAGGGATGGATAAGTGAAATGATGGATGGAAGGATACATGATGCATAGGTTTGCAAATGGTTGAATATGTTTGGATATGGATGAGCTTACTTATATACTATTCCACGACCTCCTCTGATGTGTCTGTAAAACTTACCTTTTTTCCCGAAGTTTTGTCCTGAATTTTGACCTTCTGTCCTGAATTTTTGTCCTGAATTTTGCCCCTTTGTCCTGAATTTTTACACTCACCGTCCTGAATTTGCACCCATGCCAGTTGGTCACCCTACATGGAACGCCTCCCTGGGGCAGCGTAACACAAGGCAGCAATTTATCAAGCCATGCAGGGCCTTGCAAGGCCTTGTGCGGCTTGATAAATCTCACGTTTTGAGTCACTCTTGCGCCTCCTTGCATGGTGCAAGGGCGATGCAAAACCTTGATAAAGATGGCCTTAGGGGCATATGTATCAAAAAACCATTTTGCGAGTCCTTAATAGCGAATTTTAGCGAATCACTATTAAGGACTCGCAAAATGAAATGTATGTAGGTTTTGCAATAATAATTGTGATTCCTACATATTCCTTAATTGCGAATCGCAAATTGCGATTCGCAATTAAGGAATACCTTCTCATTCATTTCTATGGGCCTAAAGGCCCATAGGAATGAATGGGAAGACATTCGCAATTTGGGGGTACCCATTAGGTACTCACAAATTGCGAATGCAATTTCAAGGGTGCAAGGGTGTCAAAAGGACACCCTGTTGCACCCCTGAAATATGCATGTGTGCACATGTGGCACACATACGTGCCCTAAGGGCATGTATGTGTGCCACATGGCACTTGAAAAATGCAAAAAGTGCATTTTTCTAGGAAATCAGCAGACTACCACCAACTTGAAGTTGGTGGTAATTTATGATTCCATAAGGGCAAATCTCTAATTTCGGGTGCTTCCAGAATAGCATTTAAGGAGTCGCAATTTGCAATTCCTTAAATGCATTCCAAAATAGGGAATCGCAAAATTTGAGATTCCCTATTTTGTGATGGCCTTTTGGGATGATACATCCCAAAAGGCTTTTTCCCATTCGCAAACGGGCCGATTCTGAGAATCGGCCCGTTTACAAACGGGAATAAGGCTTGATACATATGCCCCTTAGTCTAGAATGCTTTCACTTCAAGCATTCCAAACTGCATGCGGTAAATGAATGACATCACAACACCACACATCTTCCCCCTTAACAATGAACAAAAATAAAACAAATAATGCAACACAATACATTGATAAATAATAGGAACAACTTATCTCTACAAATATTTTCCAAGCATTATGAAAATAAACACATATTGCAACAAAATACATTGAGAAATAACAGGTACATCTTACCTCTACAAATATTTTCCAATCATTAAAATTGGAATGCAGGGATAAGGAAACATGGAGTGTAGCAAAAATGAAAATGTAACATGAGGTACAACTACATATAAATGAATGTTTAGGGAAGCACTTGGAGAAGGCTCCCTGCACCCACTCATAAAACTGACTTACTGTACCAACTAAGAAATCTTCAAATCTTACAGGCTTATGCACCCTTCTACCACACTTAATGACAGTCCCTCCTTTTTTGCAATTTTATATAGCGCAAACTCGACCCAAAGGTATCAGAGCGCTTTACTTGAGCACCAGTTTCATTGCAGACAGACACATTCATTTCTAGGCACAGGGAGATTAAGTGATTTGTCCAGAATCACAGGATATTTAAGCCTCCCGCCAGACTCGCACTTGGTTCCCCAGCTTCAAAGTTGGCCACTCTAGCTGTTAAGCCTAGGAAGCATACACATTGCTTTGACTTTTTAAAGTCCCTAACTTCTAACCTTGGTACATGCAAACGTTCACTGCTCCTGAAATCACCAGAGTTATTCTAGTTGTTAGCACTTCAAAGGTCACAGGAATCATTCATGTTTCCAGCACCACTCATGTTTCCAGAAACATAAAATTCTCTCACATCACCATCATTCGCTTCTGTCAAATCATCTAACAGCCAACTCTTGTTACTTGTTTCATGCCGTGCTGTACGTTGACCTTTATCCCATCATTACACCTGGCTAAATGGCACACATTCCTGTTAGACCTGCCAACCTTAGGGTGGTCTGGGCCCCAACTTTTTGCCTTCCTCCTCCACTTTTCTGACATTGTTTTTGCTGGTGTTAGGACTCTGCACACTTTACTGCTGCTAACCAGTGTTAAAGTGCTTGTGCTCTCTCCCCTAAACATTTTAATATTGGCTCATACCCAATTAGAATATTTAATTTACTTATAGGTCCCCAGTAAAGTGCACTACAATGTGATCAGGGTCTGTAAAGTAAATGCTGTTTGTGGGCCTGCAGCACTCCTTGTGCCACCCACTGAAGTAGCCCCCTTAACCATTGATCAGGCCTACCATTGGTTAGCTGTAGGTACAGTTTTAAACTGCCATTTCAAACTGGCAAAATAAACAATTTGCCAGGCCCAAACCAAGCCCTTTTTATATATATAAGTCACCCCTAAGATATGCCCTGGACAATCCAGAGGACAGAGTGCAATGTATGTAAAAGGCAGGAATGTACTCATACTGTCATTCCAATACTGATGCATCGTCACACACTCATTCCAATCTGTGACCATATAAATTAATTATTAAGATCACCATTTATTTCATCAATTTTCAAACAACTTTTTTCTTTCTTTGACAAAAAAATATATACAATTTAAATATTTTTACATTATACGGAATGCACATAATCCAAAAAATAAATAAAAATAACAACAACAATTTTTTCGATATGCAGATCAACAGAATTAGTGAAGAACACTACATACAACTAAATCATACAGATTCAAATACAATGGCTATCGCGATTCTTTCATTAGGCCAGGTTCTGAATTTTATACTACCAAAGGAGCTTCTTTCTTTTCATTGCTTTTTGGCTCCTAGCTTAATGGATCATAACCAAACAGTGCTCATACGGAGCTCAAACATAAACAAACTGGATTACATTGTGCCTTGCATTAATTATGAGCTCCAATCATGACTAGATTTAAAATGCACTTGTCTGATAAATCGATAAACTGTCGACGCGTTTCGAACCCATTATCCAATTTAAGGGTTCTCCTCAGGACACAGAACATCCAAGTACTGGAAGAAATAAATAATGGCAATTCTGTTAATTCACTCTACACACCTTCTTGCACACAACACACATATTATACGACAACCGCTCATCATATTACCTCTTTTTTTTGGATGACATCTAAGCCTCATCCAACTGAACACCAGTTTTCTGAATCCTCTAGTTACCCATTTAACCTGTAACAATATGAATGAAACCCAACTGGACCACCATGTCCAAATACCATTAACAAGTGGGAATCCTGCTTTCCTACTGCTCAAAAAAAGCCAGAACTGAATTGCATCAAAACAACGTTGAAACTCACTTTTATAGGACAAATGAATGTTTCCGTCCATAACTTCACTGCAGGACCAGTAGAATAAATTGGTCCTGAACCTATGAAAAGAATGTCCAAACCATAATCCTTTATTAGAAATATGTTTCTTTCGTCCTGCCGTTATACTCAATAAGCTTCTATGCCAAATAAAATCTGCCTCCCAACGTTGCTGTGAGCACTGTTTGGTCATGGTCCATTAAGCTAGGAGCCAAAAAGTAATGAAAAGAAGCTCCTTTGGCAGTATAACAAGCACTTGCAGTGCAATAGGTCTCGCATTTGCGAGAGTTTGATCTATTGGCCTTGTATATGATAATGCCTTTTATTTATGTGTTTACAAAACCTGCAAGCGGTGGGTAAATGCCGCTTGCAGGTTTATTAACACATAAATAAAAGGCATTATCATTTACAATGCCAATAGCTGAAACTCTCGCAAATGCAAGACCTATTGCACCTAATCTCCCCGTGCCTAACAAAAAATGAATGTGTCCCTCTGTAGCGCAATTGGTGCACATGTAAAACGCCGCATACCCACCCACAAAAGTACTACTAAGAGGCATTCAAGGATGTCTCACAAAGAAACACAGAAACAATAAGGAAACATAGGGAGGCACAGGGGACGACTCCTTTCTGCCAAGGAGCCAGGGGGTTGGTTAGGTAGGAATACAAGGAGATGAACATAAAAGGGGAAGGTCAGGTAAGCAAAGACGGGGGCAAGTCAAAATAAGAGCTATGAGTTATTCGGAGGATCAGATAGACGTCTCCCAGGAAGGGCCCTCATCAATGGTTCGCTCGATGGTGCAAATCAGCTCCGCCAAGGTTTAAGGGCTTACTGGCCAATGCAAAAAGGAAATCAGCAGTGCAGAGAGGCACTCACCCCCAAAGCTAGGGCCCTCCAGTGGCAGATCAGTCCACTGCACAGCTCTCCCACAGGCTCAAAAGGAATAGGTCTCCTCCCAGACAGAAGCAAGAGCGCAAACCCCATGATCCGTGGGGCCCGCCTACACAGCAGGGTGTGAGCCCGGTCGCAGAACTCTCACGGGGCAAAGTAAATGCCAGGGACGAGCACCAAATGAAACCAGGTGGCCTGTTTGTCCAGGGGTCCCCTGTGCAGGCATCAACAACAGTCAAGATCCCCCAGAGGCACCGCAGTCCACTGCATGCCTCCCCCTCAGGAAAAGCAAGAAGAATCATGGGCCATAGGGTGGGAGGCTGGAGTAGAATCTGCACCAAAGCCATGGCAGCATTTCACTGTGGCCTCCGCTAGCAAAGCGGGGCTACCATCTTGCAGGCAATACGAAGCTCCCAGGACCCGGAGTCATCTGACCTGCTACGTCTCTTCCACTCAACCAGCCCAGCAATCGGGACTCCGAAGGATTATCCCGCGCTGAGAGGCACCACTTCTGTGTCGGCGGGAGCAGATGCAGCAGACTGGAGCAGGCAGGGGATCGCGGGCAGAGAGGAGCTCAAGCAGTCCGTGTCCTCAGGCTATGGCGGTTAGCGCCAACCCCCTTCCCCCTTAAGCGCGGGTGCCGCGATTGTTGAAAAAGTAAAGAAATAGATTTTTTCTATTTCTTTACTTTTTGCTATCAGCGGCACCCGCTTTACTTTACATGGTTAAAGGTAAAGCGTGGGTGCCGCGATTGTAGCAAAAGTAAAGAAATAGAAAAAAATCAATTTCTTTACTTTTTCAACATCGCGGCACCCTCGCTTAACTAAAGTAAAGCGCGGGTGCCGCGATCATACCGTTTTTTAAAATAAATTTAAAAAAGCATTCCACAATAAAAAAAAAACAAGCGCTGTGCTATAGTGCGGTACATGGAGGCCCGTGAAGCGCAGAATAAACACAAAAGAGTGCTTACCCACTAGACAGTGTAACGCCGCAAGTAAAAGATCCAGTCCGGGTGGGCGAGGCCAAAAGGAGACAGGGCGGTAACAAGGAGGGACTAAAAAGCCTAATTTGCAATCGAAAGCCAGCGTTTAGCATGAACGATGACGCAAGCCAATGAAAAGAAGGGGCGGAGCCTACACTCCACTTCTGAAATCTAATCGATTACAAGAAGCCTCGCAGAGCGAGCAGCGCATGCGCGCTGCAACGGTAGGCGAAACCTAAAAATCAGAACCTGGGCTCATGAAAGAATCACAATAGCCATAGTATTTGATTCTTTATGATTTAGTTGTGTGTAATGTTCTTCGCCTTGATGCCCTTGGGCATTTGTTTGTGCTCTACAAGTTGATCATTCATTCATTCACTAATTCTGTTGATCTGCAGATTGAAAAAATTGTTATTTTTTTTTTATTATATGCATTCTGTATAATGTAAAAAAATTACATTGAATATACTTTTTGTGAAAGAAAGAAAAAACGTTGTTTGAAAGTTGATGAAATAAATGGTGACCAAAATAATTAATTTACATGGTCACGGATTGGAATGAGTGTGTGACGATGCATCAGTATTGTCATTTGTGAGGTTTTTGAGACCTTTAGAAAGTTGGCATTTTCTTGCTTTAGCAATTTGGTGCCTGTAGCTTGACTCTGATCACATGACTGGGTGTAGTTGGCAGTTGGGCTTTGTGTATTCCTCCTAGATAGCCAAACACAATCAGAGCTTAGGTGTGCATCCATGAGCCATCTCTGGCAGGATGGGATGGACAAGCTGGACACAGCCTCACATACACCTAAATAGGCTGTGTCCTGTCCACACACAAAGGGCTGCATACCTCCCTGTAGTGAGTCTGAAGCAAGGGCAGGACGAGAGGACCTCTGTGCACTTCAAAGGCATGGCTTTGAAGTCTCCCCCACTTCAAAGGCACCACTGTGTATAAGTACTGGTCCTCAGACACCACCAAGAGGGAATACATCTGGCCCTATGGACACTCATCGACGGAGCCGCGAGGGGGCGATTTTGCGAGGCAGCACCTTGGTATATAGTGCAATTAGCACAGGGTCCCTTTCGTTCTAAGGCTCATGATGCCATTGGCTTCAAATCAACAAACTGAAACTAAGGAATTTCCTTTTTGCAAATAATATTGAGACCATTGTGTCTCTCTTTGTAGCATTTACCACCTGTCTACACATAGTACTGAAACTGTTGACATTGTCACACCATCCATGTGAGTAGGATAGGGATCTGTGTACCCGTCCTGAAGAAGAAGCAGCACGCTTCGAAACATGTTGACACACGTAGGAGGTTTTGTACATTAATACAACACACCTCCACCTCACTAATTTTTTTCTTTCAAATCTGTTTTATTTTCATAAAAGAATCAAGAGAGAGGGTCCATACATACACGGCGTGTGGCCTACAACCCAACGCAGGGCCGGCCGCCGTATCAAGAAGAGGCGTGTAAAACTGGGACAGCAGCTATCAACGTAGGCATTTACACAGCAAGTCGCCTACAACCCATGTTGGGCCGGCCGCGTGTTATCAGAAGCATTGCGCAAGCCTGCATTGTGGGTATGCCTCAAGACCTTTGCTCAACAGGAGCAACTGAGGGGAGAGAAACGAGAGAAGAGGGGGAGAAAGAATGCAGCAGTAACAGGATAGGACAGAGGAGAATTAACAGTCAGAGGATAGTTAGAGAGCTGAGACGCTAGGGAATGGAAGGAAAGCGAAAGCGAGGGTGCGCAATCGAGCAACGCAAGGCGGGGAGGGGGGACGCGCTACTCAAGAAATGTCCTATGCAATGTGGGGGGGAGGGGTGGCGGGCCAGAGGGGGAAGAGATAAGCCAAGGCGTTCAAGGGGCGAGTTACCGCCTGGTGCCTACCCCAGAGGGTCAAGGGGCTGGGTCGGTATAGGTAGGCAGTGAGCCTGTCAGGTTCAGGTGGCAACAAAGTGTCTTCGAAAAGGCGGAGGGCCCGGAGTTTCGGGGGCAGAAAACGTGCGTGCTCTAATTTACAAAGGTAGGTGACCAGCGGCTGCCATATTTTGGTAAAACGAGTGGCGCGGGACTGCAGGCGCGCGGTAAAGAGTTCCATAGTTACTGTGTGCCACAGGCGCGTGAACCAAGTGTTAATGGGGGGTGCCTCTGCTTTCTTCCAATATAGAGCAATGAGTTGCTTGGCGGTCCCTAGCATATGGAGAGCAATGTGCCAGTCACTACCAGTAAGTGCGCGCAGAGTGTCAGGTTTGAGGCCTAGGAGAATTGTGACTGGGGATTCAGGCAAGGGGAAGCCCAACACCACTTTAATATGACTAAGAACCTCTTTCCAGAATAGAGTCAGGAGTGGACAAGCCCACCAAATATGAATGAAATCACCCGGGGAGCTTAGGCATCTCCAACAGAGCGGGGGGGAGGTGGGAAACATCTTATGTAATCAAGAGGGCGTATGCAGTTTCCCATTGGGCGACACTGCGGTAGACCTTCGGTATGTCCCGCCACAGGCGGCTCCACTGAGCAGGTTCAATGATAGAGGAGGATGCAGACTGCCACCGACGCTGATACGGATGCGGGGTGATCAGTGCAGAATGCTGTAGGAGCTGGTAGATCCAAGAGATTAAGCCCTTTGAGTCATCAAAGGAACGCACTAAGCGTTCAAAAGGAGTGAAGGCGCGGGTGGCAGCCTGCATTATGGCAGGTGTAGAAATCCAGTGGCGAAGCTGTAGGTACTGGAGTCTGGCCCCCTCCGGGAGGTCAAACTCCTCCCTGCATTGAGCAAAGGTTTTGGGTGTACCTCCTATGAACAGGTCCCGGACCGTCCTGCAGCCGCCCTCTGTCCAATTGGAGAAGGCCTGCGTGTTAACAGCCGGCGGGAATAGCGAGTTTCCAGCAATGGGAGTGTGAGGAGAGGGGAAGGTAGTGAGTCCCTTAGACGCGGCTATCTTGTCCCAGACATCCAGGACTGTCTTAGTGGGTAGGGCAATGTAGGCACTACCGGACCGCGCAGCCCGGGGAAGCCAGGGAAGATCCCAGATGGTTCGCCCAGTTACTGCTCTGTCCATGTGGAGCCAGACCTTTTCGCTATCCCTCGCTACCCATTCAGAGATGAAGAGGAGTTGGGAAGCCCAGTAGTATTCCATTAAGTTGGGACATGCTAGCCCTCCCCCTGTCCCGAGGGAGCATGAGAATCTTATTGGAAAAACGCGGTCTACGCCCACCCCAAATGAAATTAGTGAGGTCGCGTTGTAGACTTTGGATCTGGCGCTGTCGAATAGGGGTGGGAAGACATTAGAATATATATAAGATTTTTGGGAGTATCGACATTTTGATGGCATTGAGGCGGCCCAGCCAAGAGAGAGTAAGAGGTTTCCAAATTCTCAGGTCCTCCAGAACCGACCTCCTGCAATCTCGCCAATTCGCTTGAGTGTATGTGGCTAGCGAGGGGGTCAGCTGAAGTCCCAGGTAGCGAATGGAATTAGTCGCCCACTGGTAGGGGACAAGAGACTGCAGCACAGGGATCTCCTCCCGAGGGATCGTTAGGTTCAGGGCCCATGACTTCTCATGATTAATTTTAAGGCCAGATGCCGATTCAAAGGACTGCAGCAAAGAGAGGAGAGCCGGGAGAGAGGTATGGGGTCGGGTTAACGTGAGAATAAGGTCGTCCGCAAAGAGAGCCACTTTGTGTTGTTGGCCTCCAAGGGGAATGCCGTGGACCTCCGGGGCCTGCCGAATCATCATGGCCAGTGGCTCCACCACAAGGGCAAATAGCAAGGGGGACAGAGGGCAGCCCTGCTGCGTGCCCCGATGTATGGAAATGGGGGCCGTGAGCTGGCCATTGACCCGCACCCGAGCCTGCGGCGAGATATAGGGGACCATGATCTGGGCAATCATGGACGGGCCTAGCCCGATTTTGTGTAACACGGCTCGGAGAAAGGTCCAGTCCACACGGTCGAACGCTTTCTCCGCGTTGAGCGATAATAGACACGCCGGTATATCCCAATGAAGGGCCTTCCCTACAAGGTGAGCGACTCGGCGGATGTTGTCCGCTCCTTGACGATGGCGGATGAAGCCAATCTGATCCGGTTCGATGAGCCTGGGCAAATGCGGATCGAGCCGCCTGGCCAATATTTTAGTGAATATTTGAAGATTCTTGTTCAGGAGGGCTATAGGCCGAAATGAGGAGCACAGGGTAGGATCCTTACCCGGCTTGGGGATGAGGGCAATGTCTGCCAGTCCCATAGAGGTGGAAGGACCCGCTGCATCAGTAAAGGAGTTAAAAAGGCGCAGCAGGTGGGGTTGGAGCTGCGGCAAGAATAGGCGATAGAAGGCCAATGAGAGGCCATCCGGATTTCCCCAGGGGCAGTTCCTTCAGGGCGCTCGCAAGTTCATCCTGAGTGAGGGGTTCCTCCAGTTGCTGGACGTGGTATGGACTGATCGGAGTCCAAGGACAACGATCCAGGATGGCTTGTACCCGATCTGGGGGCGGCTCATCTGCAGCATAAAGTGCCGTATAGTATGCGTGGAAAGCGTCACATTTAGCCGCCTCCGTAGTGGCCCGCATGCCATCACCTATCTGAACATTAGCTATGTGGGCTTTAGCTGCTCGCGCTCGCAGGCGCCTAGCCAGGACCCTGCCCACCTTATCCCCTCCGTCAAAATAGCGTTGCTTCAACGCAAGGAGAGCCCTCTCGGCCTTGTTAGTTCGAAGAGAGCGAAGCTGGCCCCGGAGGATTGCCAGACGTTGTTTGTGAGTAAGTGAGGGGTGCTCCTGATCCTGCCTTTGCAGGGTCTTGATGTCCTGAGAGAGATTATCTTCTAAAAGGCGTGCTTCGCGCGCCCGTGCGATTGCAAGAGATGTGATATGGCCGCGGATTGTGGCCTTGAATGCGTCCCATACGACTGGGATGGGAGTTTCGGGGATGTCATTAGTCGCAAAATACGACTCTATAGCAGTACGCAGGCTTGCCACATCGACTGGGTCCCGGAGAATGTGCGGGGGTAAACGCCAGCGATGGGTCCTGGGGGCACCGGTAGATGGCTCCCTCAAGAGGAACTCTATGTGAGCATGATCTGAGACAGAAATGTCGGTCATGGAGGCCGAGATCAATTAGCTGATTAAAGCATGAGAGATTAAAATATGGTCGATGCGCGAATACGTGCGGTGTACGTGTGAGTAATACGAATACTCGCGCGCGTCAGGGGAGTGATAGCGCCAAGTGTCAAGAAGGTTAAGGTTCGACAGCTGCTTCTTGAGGGCCGAGGACATTGCTCCAGTCCCATGGAAAGAGGTCCCACTACGGTCCATCTCAGCATCCCACACCAGGTTAAAATCCCCCCCTATGATGAGTGAGGGATCTGCTTGTGGGACGTGTTCCCGCAGGGTCTCTCGAAGATACAAATCCTGCGCCTGATTAGGCGCATAGATATTGCACAGTGTAAAGGGGCGACGTCCAATCCTGACTCCAATCCTAACGAACCGACCATCCTGGCTACGAAATGCCCTAGACTCCCCCTGCCTGATGCCAGGTCTACAGAGTATCGCCACTCCAGCCGTTTTGTGGGGGCTGTAGCCCAGAACTGGAGGGGATACCGCGGGTGGGCCATGTGAGGGATGTCAGCACGTGTGAGGTGGGTCTCCTGAAAGAAAATAATGTCAGGGTCATGTTGCAAAAGATAGCGCCATATCTGGTGTCGCTTGTTCGGGGAGTTAAGCCCCTTAACATTGAGGGACAGGATCTTCAGGCAAGGGGTAGTGGTCATGACTGATGTAGAGCCTGGAGCAATCCGTCACACCATTGCAAGGAACGGGGCTGTGTTGCTGGGGGGAGAAGCAGAAGGGAAACGCTCCCGTCGTGGGGGAGATAGCGCCTTTAAGGGGACCTCCACCCGCCGTAAGAAGAGGTAGTGAAAAAGAGAGAGAAGAGAGGAGAGAGAGAGAAAAGAGAAGCATCCAAAGTATAAAAAACCAACAATGGACAACAGGGCCACAGTGTCCTGTTCCAGCCTAGGGACGTACAGGGCCCAAAGGCACAGGCGATCCCGGAGAAGTCACTCTCCCAGGGACAGGTCGGGGGCGGGTCTCCCACCGTGCGAGGTGTCATCCGGACGGATATTCCAGTACCGTCAGCATTGCAGTTAGGGAGCTGGGGTAGCGTTGTCTCAGGGGGCAGGGTGCAAACTTCTCAGAGACAGAGGACAGTTACAGAGATCGATGGGCTCCGCCACCAGCGAATACGGAGGTACGGCCATTCATGGGGTGGAAGGCTGGGAACCAGGTGCAGAGCGGTCGCCCTCCATGGAGCGAATATGTTGGATGATATCATTCTTAGCTTGTGAAGACGACTGCTCCCCGGGGCGTGAAGGGTGCCGACTGCGGCGTACCCCAGTCCAGGAGGGTTTGGCAGGGACCCGGGATGGCATACGCGCAGGACTAGGTGGTGGCGTGAGGGAAAGACGAAGAAGCTGCGCCGCCTCCCGGAGAGACCGCACCATCCGGCGTTTGGACTCCCACTGGAAGATGAGCGCGAAGGGGTGGCCCCACTGGTATTGGACATTCAAACTTTGCAGCTTGTCAGTAACAGGCCTGAATTCGCATCGCCGCCGGAGGGTAGTGGGTGCCAGGTCCTGGAAGATCTGTATGGGAGCTCCTTTATAGGAAAAGTCCGGCTTGGAGCGTGCCGCTTTTAGGATCGCCTCCTTTTCGGTGAAAAAGTGGACCTGGGTCAGTATATCGGGGAGGAGGCCCGCACGGTTAGGAGGGCCAGCAACTCTGTGCGCTCGGTCCAGTGCCGGTGGAGAAGCGTCGTCATCACCCCAGACCTCATGCAGGAGCTGAGCCACATATGTCATGATGTCTGACCCCTCGGCCCCGGTAGGCACTCCCCGATGCGGACATTATTCCGGCGGCTCCTATTCTCCAAATCCTCCTGCTTCAGCTGTAGGTCGATATGTTGCTCCTCGAGGACAGCCATGCGCTGCCATAGTTGCTCCTGGTCCTCCGTTCCTGCATCCACAGTCCTTTCAAGGCCGTCCACCCGTTCCCCAATCTCGGTGACCTCCTTCCTGAGTTCACGGACACAGGAGTGGACCTCTGCGCGTAGGGAGCCGATTTCCGTCTTGAGCTCCGCCATGAAGCCGGCCATGAAAGACTGTGTGACAGGTGGCGAGTCCCCCCCAGTCTGCAACGCCATCTCCCCAGAGGCAGTAGCACCTGTTTTGCTCCAGAGTGCCGCTACGGGGTTGTCCTTTGGGGGTGCCGCTGCGTCCTTTACCAACTTAGTGCGGGTCATCGCTCGTCAGGGCCCAGTAGCAACCAACGCCGGGCGAGGCGCAAAAGGGGGGAGCGTGTGGCCGCGGGAGAGCAGGCGGGAAAGTCGCGTGTATCCAAGTTCACGCAGGCGACAGGACACAGGGCGCAGCCAGAGAAGCCCCACAGCCGATGCAGAAGGCAGGAGGGCAGGCGGTGGCGTGAAGCACGGAGTGGTGTCCAGAGCCTCGCAGACCGGCTGGACAATCCCCAACTACGCGGCCGCACAAGCCCAGGGCCTCCCAGGTCCCGCACCCACCACAGAGCAGGCAGTCCAGCCGAGAGCCAGGAGCAGGAACCCAGTCGGCGTCGCTATGCCCAGGGTATGTGGCCAGGCAGCAGGCAATTCAGGAGAGATCCGTCTCCACGGACCGGCACGTGACTCAGTAGCTGAAGGGCGCCCTAAGCGACAGCACTCCCTCGTCGGAGCTCCCCCAGTCAGCTGCGCAAGGGGCTCCCACCCCACAAAGGCCACAGACGTCAACGGGATCCCCCCACACTCTCAGTCCATCCAACCAACTCCAAACGCTGTAGTGCGCTACAGTTTAGGCCACCGCAGTGCAGAGCAAACCCCACCGGGCTCCCTTGGGGACAGTTAGGGCTGGGGCAGATAGCAGGCCCGAAGCCAGGGCGGGGCCCCCCCGCAAGACAGGCTGCCTGAGAACCAATGGGCAGCTGCGTGGTCCGGGAGGGCCGTCGAAACCCCAAGCGTTCCCACCAGGCCGGAAGGGGCTGCCGGCAGTCTCCGCACCGATGGTCCCCCAGGCCGATGACCCAACAGTCGCTCCGGGTGCTGCTGCAGCAAGGGCCCTCGCCTCAGGGGCACCAGCCAGGCCCCCCGGCCCTCACACCTCCGTCAGCAGGCTCACCGTGCACCAGGCCCCAAGCGCCTCGCAGCAGGGTCGAAGTCAGGCAGTCCACAGCACCCCGCCGCCGGGCCCCCCCTGCACGCCTCCACCATCTGCCGCCAGCCACAGGGTAGCGTCACTCACCGCAGGGGGGTGCAGGGCTCAGCAAGGCCGCGCCGCCGACCGTCCGCTTCAGGCGCCCTCCACAGGCTCGGGCCGCTCAGGATCGCAAAATGGCGGACATCCGATGCTGGAGGGGAAGACCCCCACCGATCACCAGCGCCGCAGATGTGGCCCCCATCTCCCACAGGCTCCGGAGACCTCAGCGGAGCGGCACAGCACCGGGGGCGGCAGGCAGACCACAGGGCAGCATCCACTATTCTCCAGGGGGACCCAGGCCGGGAGACCACAAAATGGCGGCAGCCGCAATCCGCACCGGGGAGGCCCAAGCACAGAGGCCTCTCCACCGCAGCCGACGGGCTGGAGTCGCTGTCCTCCTGTCAGGGGGGCCCCCTAAGTCTCCGCCACTCATGCGCCCCAAAAGAACGCGCCGACAAGGCCTCAGCTCCGCTAGAATAGCTTCTGAAAGCAGCGGGCGGCCGGAGCTCCAGCGGCGTGCGTCTCACTCCATCGGCAGCGAGACCACGCCCCCCTCACTCATTTTTAATAATACCGGCACCAAGGCTTATTAAAAAGTTTCTTTACTCCTATGATGCTAGGTATTTTTTAGCATTCACTTACCACTCACTCCTGACCCTACCTCTCACCACCTCTCTCGCACCACACATAGAAATTACATTAGTGCTCCCGCGCATTCGTTGGTAGTAGCACGGAGCGTTCCGTAGAGGGATGCGAAGACCCCTATGATGAAGCATGACACCAAGGGCCCTTTTGGTGTGTGAGGGGTATTTAAGAAACACAATGTGCTTCCCACCAATGTAGGAAACACACTTGACCTATGATCAGACTTCATTAATTACAATCTCCTTTGGGTGGATCTTCTTGTTTACCTATGGACACTCTGCCAGGAAGAAGGACTGCTGTGCTGCTGAAGGACTGCCACTCTATTGGACTGCTACTCTGCTGGACTCGTGCTTTGCAGATCTGATGGCCTGCCGGCCTGCTGCCCTCCTGTCCGCATGACAAGGTCTGGACCAGCATCACTTGACCCCAAAACTCAGAGTGAATCCAAGAGCTAGTTGGCTGGCCTCCTGACCTGAAGCCTCAGGAACATAACAGGCTTCTAACTCCTGCACCTAGACTATGTCATCTGTGAGTCTACCCTGCCAAGTGGTGCCAACCCAGTCCTGGACCCATGGAAGTGGATCTAAGGTGCTTGCCAGTGGAACAAACTCATCTTCTCTGCTGTGCTGTACATCCCAGAGCAGAACTGACACATCTCAAATGAGTGGCACATTTCTGAGCAGAACCAATGCATCGCCACTGCTGCGTTGATTTGACACATCGCAAAAGACTTGCATCGCCACCGCCTCCCACATCTTGGGACCAATGCATCGCCTACGGATCAGCTGCTGCGCAACGCTTTTTCCGACTCAAGCTCCTCGCATCTCTCGTCAACTGCAATCTCAACGATGATGCTGAAACTCCACATCGCAGCTTCACTGCCCATCGGAATCAATGCAACGCCTCTGCTGTACTTCGCATTCTCGGCACCAGACTTCACATCTGAAGCCCTATCAACAGTGTCCTCAACAATGACTCAACAGCACCATGCACCACGGCTCTGCTGCATCCTGGAACTGATGCATCATCTCTGCTGCGCGACGCATCTTCAGCATGGATCCATGCAACGCTCCGCAGCCAGGATTTAAGGTATTTTGTTCAGCAGGCCTAACTGGGTCCCTGTAGCCGACCCGTGTTCCATCATGGTCAGCTGGAACTTGTGGCTTTGTCCCGGTCCAGCGCGACCAGATATCTTCCAAAAGCACTTTGTGCTTCTTGGTGCTATATTTCACTATAAACTTTAAAATTCAATAACCCAGATTCTACTGATTGGATTTTTGTTGTTTTGGACTTGTTTGTATTTATCACAATCTGCTCTATGGGGCTGATTATGATGGCGGAACGATCGCCACCACCTGGCCGGCGGTGAGGTCCGCAAGCCCTGCGGACCGCGATTCTCTGACCTCCATATTACGATGACAGTGGGATCCAGACCGCGGCGGAGGCAAAGCCCGCCCACCACGGAACCGCCACAGGCAATCGTTACGATTGCCTGGTAGAGCAGTCAGCATGCTTAAAATGGTGGCGGAGCCTAGCAGGCTCCGTCCGCAGAATTATGATGCTGGCGGAAGCCAGCCTTTCCGTAGCGGTTGAACCGCCATTCAAAGGCTGGCGGGGAATGTTTTCGGGGGCCCGTTGCGGGCCCCCCTTGTGTTGGGGGGAGGTGTGGCTGCACTGAGGGGGTACCCATGGTACCCCCCTGCATTTCACTGCACCATGTGGCAGGCACAGTGTAGTGTCTGCCATGTAGTGCAGTGAAATGCACAACATGCTCTTTTCGACATCGCGGCGGTGCTGCTGTCAGCAGCCACCACCGCAATGTTAACGATGCGGAATCTGACTGCAGTGGTGGCGGTCCCATCCTAATCGGGTATGCGGGACTACTGCATGCATGGCGGACGGTCCCAAACACCGCTACGATGGCGGGCGGACCAAGTCCGCCCGCCAACGTAATGAGCCCCTATGTTTCTAAACCTGGTGTGGAATCTTTTTGTGTGGTGTTTTTACTGCTTTACTGTTTGATGTGTTGCACAAATATTTTACACATTGCCTCCGGAGTTAAGCCTGACTGCTCTGTGCCAAGCTACTAGAGGGTGAGTACAGGTTAAGTTAGGGTTTGCCTGCCTCTTTCACTGACTAGGATTGTGGTTGCTGCTTTACCAGGGCTCATACCCCAGTCAACCACCAACCCAATTTCTAACAATTCCCATCAGTTAGTTTAGATGGAGTCATGATTAATTTGACAACTTGAAACTCCCTCACAAACTTTCTGCTGCCCTTGATTTTCTTGTGTAGCTCTTTAACCATGCCCAGAGTTTAGTTTAACTTCCTTCACTCCATGGTGACATCATGATGAACTTTATATGAATTCTGAGCTCTAAGGATATTCTACTTAACTTTCTCCAAAGACCGCTTATTGAGCATTTGGTTCTTTATCCAGGTTTGATAATCCTTAGCACAAGGATCTTTCCCTCTTAACAGTTTGAAGGGAGTATAAACCGTAACAGTAGCTAATGTATGATAGGCCCACAACGGTTTTTTATTAATTTCAGTCTCCCAATTCTTACAATTACTTATAGCCAAGCGAATGCTGCCCATAATGACTCTATGAAATCACAGTGCCATTTCCCTCAGGATGATAAAGGGAAGTAAGGGGCACATACATCAAGGTAATCATTTGCCATTACCAAATAGCGAATTTTAAGGATTCGCTATTTGGTAATCGCAAATGCCTATGCATGAAGGATTCGCAATTAATCTTGTGAATCCTTAACATTCCCTAATAGCGATTTGCAAATTGCAAATCTCTATTAGGGAATGCATTCCCATTCATTCTTATTGGCCTATAGGCCCATAGGAATGTTTGGGAATACATTCGCAAATTGCGATTAACAAATTGGTAATCGCAAATTGCGAATGCAATTCCAAGGGTGCTAGGGGGCCTAAGGCCCCCCTGATGCACCCCCCCAAAAAGGTAAGTGTGTACATGTGGCGCACACACATGCCCTAAGGGCATGTGTGTGCGCCACATGTCACTTTGAACTTGCAGTTAATGGTAATTAGCGTTTCCTAAATGCACAGCTTGTATTTAGGAAAGGCTTGTTGCATCGCATTTAGGGAATCGCAAGTTGTGATTCGCTAATTGCATTTGCAATTTAGGTAAACGCAAAAAATTGTGATTACCTAATTTGTGAATGGAAATAGGTTTATGCATCAGAAAAGACCTTTTTCCATTTGCAAACGGGCCGATTCTGCAAATCGGCCCGTTTGCGACCAGAAAGAAGGTTGATGCATGTGGCTCTAAGGGCCAGATGTACGACCCTTTTTTGCGGCCGCAAACGGGAGAACCTCCCGTTTGTGGCCGCAAAAGAGGGTAATAGCATATACAAATGCTATTTTGCGAGTCCCTCACTCGCAAAATAGCATTTGCGATTCTCGCTATTAGGAAGGGGCGTCCCTTCCTAATAGCGAGCCAACATGCTATGTACTAGTGTTTTGCGACCGCATTTGCGGCTGCAAAACACTCGCAGTTTACCACCTACTTCAAGTAGGTGGTAAACCACTCGCAAAGGGGAAGGGGTCCCCAGGGGACCCCTCTTTCAAAACGCAAAGTTAAGGCCACTTGGTAAATAAATCCAGTAACACAACAATGTAGTAGAAAGTGTCACTGGTATTCACAATAGGGCCAAGAACATATATATGGCGAAATTCTCCAATGGCCCTTCAGGACATTTACTGGGATCTCAATGGTGATCTAAAAGTGACCATAGTCTTATCTGCATGCGCACATACATGACAGTTCCTAACTATTATTTCATTTTGAATACCAATTCCTGGCCACCAATACAAAGTTTTAATCATTTTCTTGTTTTTGACAATCCCTTAATGGCCTTCATGATTATTCTTAAAAATGTTCTTCCTGAAGTCTGTAGGTGGCACCACTCTCTCTCCTCTCATTAAAAAAACATTGTCATCCCAAGATAACTCATTCCGGATCTCCTAATATTTCCTGATTCCTCTTCCATACTTTCTTTTCAAGTCCACTCATTAAATAAGTAATCAAACACTTTGTTTAAAACTGAGTCTGATTTAAATCCTTCCACCCATTCTTCTTTAGATATACTCTTGTGCTCCAATGTATCCACCACAGCACAGCATAACCATTCCATCTGTCTTTAAAGGCACTTGAATCAGTCACCAGAGGTGTTCTTCTAAAAAAATCAGCAACCTGATTCTTCACTCCAGGGACATCCTGTAATTATATCAAGTAGATGCAAAGACATAAGTGCCAATCCTGATGTGATGACATTCATACCAGCCATAGTAAAAACTTTAGTAAGATGTTTGTGAGCTGTTCTGACAGCATATTGGGGACCCCATACATAATGTCTAAACTTAAAAATCCACCCACACACACTAGCATCTCACTTTCTATAGTTAAATATTTTTCTTCCACAGGGTTAAGGGAGCAAGAAGCAAACAAGATGGTGGATTCAACATTGTACTTAATACCTTTGCCACTGGCATCCATGGTAATGATGTTGAAATCATTAGGGTCAAAGCACCGGATAGAAATGGAAAACACAATTGATGAAACTCTACCCACACAAATGGCACATGTTTTTCAATAATTGAGTGAAATTGAATGTTTTGATGGCAAAATCCTTCGCAAATTGTAAATATAATTTAGCTAATTCTAGAAAGGATTTCACTTCATCCTTGGAAGTGGGTGAAGGAGCATTGTGTATAACATCTATCAATTAAATAGCAATTCAGCATTTGTTTATACTCTGTTGTAAGACCTTTTCCACTAAGTATGTGCAGCACTTCTTTGAGCCTACGGTCATGTTCATGTCTGTTTTTTCCCATGATTAATATGTCATCCTGGAAAAAGACTACGCCCTTGAGGTCCTTGAGCAACTAGTACATTAACCTTTGAAATCTGCTGCCAACAGAAGTCCAAGCGGCATGCTTTTGAAATGGAAGCAGTCAAAAGGTGTTATGAAAGCTGTGAGGTGTTTACTGTCTGCGTGCAAGGGAACCTGACGGTATGCCGCTGGTATTCCTAGTGAGGTAAACAATGTAATTCCTTTATTCATACCAAGTATGTCATCTGTGTTTAGCAAGGGAAATTTATCTACCAATACATGAAGTTCAAATCACGAAGAGTGATGTACAGTCTTACTTTGCCATTAGCCTTGCATGCTATAACCGATGGAGCCAACCATTCACTTAATTCAATGCTCTCAATAATGTCACTCACTGCTAGTTTCTCCAATTTGGGTTTTCCACCTTCCCTTATTCTGAAAGGAATGGTCCTTACTTTAGGTGACACTGGGGTGCACTTGTCTCTTAAAATTATCTTATGACAACCCCATTGGAAGCCATGAAGCCAACGCTTCGTGGGGTATATATATTGCATACTGCGCTGCAAGGCATAAACAACACTGAGAAAAACTGAGATGGAGCCTGCATCATGACCCTAGAACGACAGGGCTGTGAGGAAGGGGGTGGCTCAATGCTCAGACAACTGGCCTTAGCACAGTAGTTGTATCAGGGGGAAGTTCTGGAAGAGACAAGGTTGGTCTGGTTGACCTCCCGCAGCCGAATATATAAATGGGGAGACAAATCGGGCAAATTGCTGCATAGGTTGTGCCAACATGCGCTGAAGCCGATTCACCTTCCTAGTGTTTGTGACCTCAGTGGAAATGTCCTCACTGACCCGGCGGCAATTGCAAATAGTTTAGCTGAATACTATGTGGCGATATATGCTAATTGCGATGCCCTATATGAGACCCAAATACAGAACTTTCTAGATGATCTGCCCCCGAAGGCCCTATCAAACATAGTCAGGTCCCAACTTGATGACCCTCTTATGATTGACGAATTAACAACTGCCCTGGCGGACATGCACCCTGGCAAGGCCCCCGGCCCAAACGGTTTCCCATGTGAGTTATTTAAGGGATACATGCCGCAACTAAGCACCCACTACTTCGAGGCCAAACAGGCGGCTCTGAAAGAGTAGTGATTACCCCCAGACTGGAGACACGCGGAAGTGGTTGTCTTTCTCAAGCCTGGCTGACTCCCCGATAGCCACTACTTTTATCGACCGATTTTTTTATTGAACATAGAAGCCAAGCTCCTCACTAAGGCACTGGCTAATCGACTTATGCCCCACATGGCCGATGTAGTGCACCCGAACAGCCAGATTTTATGCCCCGTCACGTGACGTGCCATAATATCCGTAGAGCTCACAATGCCATAGCCACAGTGGATCGCCTGGGTGCACGGACGTTCTACTGCTAGCAGATATGGATAAGGCCTTTGATTCGGTCAGTTGGACCTATCTGTTTGTGCTCCTGCGCTGACTCAACATTGGACCCCGATTCTTATCCTATGTATCTCTGCTATACACAGAGCTAACAGCTTCAGTGCGAGTGGCTAGTTTGGTCTCTCACTGGATTCCCATCAGACGGGGTACCCACCAGGGCTATCCCTTGTCACTACTCCTATTTGCTCGGGCCATGGAGCCCCGAGCCGTCTGGGTCAGGATGGATGCTCAGGTCCAAAGCTTTGAGTGGTCGCGAGAGGTCTCAGACCGCATTGCGCTGTATGATGTTGATGTCTTGCTTTTTCTCACAGACCCCCAGAGAACAGGCCAGTGACTTCTTCGCATCATGCAGGTGTTCGGTGAAACATCTGGTCTATATATGAATTCTCACAAATCTATGCTCTGGCCGTTACGGGGGACGCACGATGAAGGTACATGGTCTACAGACCTGACCATGGCCACGGACGGAATGAGGTACCTGGGTGTTTTTCCTCTCCGCCTCCCAGTCCATCTCTTGAGAATGTAATATTGCTCCATTGAGAGAACAAGTAAGAACAGAGGTAAAATCCTGGTCACATTTGCCCCAGTCATTATACGGACGATCTGCCATTTTTACAATGATCTCCCTTCCCCGCCTTTATACAATTAACAGAACCATCCCTATCCGATCCCCGCAGCCTGGTTTTGGCAGGTGAATACTTTGTTGAGTCACTTCGTATGGGGGTGAAGTGCGGATCGGGTGGCCCTATGTAGCTGCTTTCAATCCACCTACTGCGGCGGCATTGCAGCAGCAGACATCCAGTCCTATTATGCAGCTTTGCACTTACAGGTGCTTAACAACTGGTGGTACTGCACATGGGATGACCCAGCCTACGCTGTGGAACACTGGGTAATGGGTGACAACTCCTTTTACTCGTATCTTTGTAGTGGGTTGACACCCCATACCTTGTTGCCCGGGGCGCAAGTAGTGATTCCGGTGTGGAGACAATCTCTATGGCAGATGGGGTGATGGGGTCGCCTCACACGGGAGACCCCACTTTGGCAGAATGGTTTCCTCCCCCAATTGAATACTCTGTCCAGGTTCCAAGGCTTGGATAATATTGGTATATCCTCACTAGGGGAGGTCATGAATGGTCTGATCCTTAAATCCTTTCAAGAGCTCCAAAGCAAATTTGCCATGCCACATAACCAATTTTACAAATATCTACAATTTTGCCATGCTCTCTCCCCATATCTTAAAAACCTAGAGGCTCGCCTGGAATTCAAACCACTAGAAGGCAAACTGCTTATGCGAGACCTTGGGGATCACAAAATCACTAAAATATACCAGTCCCTTATCTCCAATAGTAAGCCGTCCTCCACATGGCCTGGCAGAGTGACCTCGAATCAATAGACGATGACGACTGGACAGAGGCTCTGGAATCCCCACGGGGTGCAGCCATTTCCTCCCAACTGCAACTCATACAATTCAAGTATTTACACCATGTATATTACACCCGACAAAGGCTCTAGCAAATCGGCCTGTGGCCTCTCCCACCTGCCTATGGTGTGGCATTAGTGAGGGTACCTTCCTTCACACAGTATGGTCATGCAGCGTGCTCACGAAGTTTTGGCGGGGTGTGACGTGCCTATCTGAAGTACTTGCCTGGGAACTTCCCATGTCCCCTGAATTGATTCTTTTACACACCATGGATGAAATCGGGGGCAATAGGTACAAAAAGCACCCACTGTTTCGGGACTTACCCTTGCAAAGAGAGACTTCGCCAGACTGTGGAAGGCTAGCTCCTCTCCCCTACTGGGTGTATGGAAATGAGGCATGGACTTTTGTATGGGTCTGGAGCTACGGATTTTCCTGGCTAGCAGATGCCAACAAAAACACCCCAAGATTTGGCACAGATGGGCGGAGTTCAAGGTCTACCTCTGGAACCATTGGCCTCTGCAGAAACAATCCCTGTGCATGCCTTCAGATAGGTGATGGCGGCTCATAAAACAGATGTGTGACCAATAATGTGTTTGGGACATTGGGGTGTGGTAGGGCAAATCCTGAGGAGCATACGCACTACGTTGCGCACTTAGTTGGTTTGTTACAAAACATTTTCTGTCTATGATAGATCATAGATGCTGATGTAAATGCCATATTTATATTCATTGATGTGTACACTTATGATTTGGGGCCCTGAGGCCATATTGTGGCAGAAAATACAATTAAATTTGTTGTGAAAAAAAAAAAATATCCTATGATGAAAACCATTCAAAACCCCCACCTTATCCGAAAAAACGTTAAGAAACTGTTCAAGTAACGATTGAGAAAATGTTGGGGGGCAATCGAATAATGTTCAGGATTTTTAGGATTTAATGTGAATCCCAACTTCCCCTGATCCATCCAACTCAGCACAGATGGCCCTTTTTCTGCCACATATAACCTGCCTTCCGCCGCCCTTCCTTTAAATTCAAAACTTAGTTTACAATCCCCCATCATTGGAAAAGGTTCACCTGTGAAAGTCACAGGATTTACATCAGATGATACTAAAACATCACCCAAAATTCTTTGAAACTTTTCTTCCCATACTGTGCTGTTTATGATGATGAAAGGTGAGTCTGAATCGGCTACAATCTCAAGTGAAATTCCTCCTAATATCAAAGAGCAAGAAGGCTTTTTCTTACCATCATTATACAGGCCTAGTACATCATAATCAATACAAAGAACACATTGTGCTTCATTATACTACCCACAAGACGAACCAGAGTTTACCACACACTACACTGAGGCAGATACTCCTTTCTTATGACACACTCTAGTAAAGTGTCCCATTATACCAAAAGTGGAACAATGTTGTTTCAGGGCTGATCAACGCTTAAAGTATTCTATATGGTTAAAGATTCCACATCTATAACATGACTTAGTGGCTGATGACTTCTTCTCATGTTTCAATACTTTATGATCTCTGTTTCCTAAAGCCTTCCCTGTATTCTTCTTGCATTCATTAACCGAAAAGTTTGATGACTTAACAGCACACACAGAATCCTCTTTGTTCATGGTCTTTAAGTTGCCTTGGCACATCGTTTAGAAAGATCTGCCCTTTTCGCAATCGCAATGGCCTCCTTCAAAGTTGCTTCACCATTTGCCCACAGCCATTCTTGTACATTGGAATCATTAGCGTGCATGACAAATCTCATCTATTACAAGGTCATCTATAAGATTCCAAATTTGCAGGGAATTGCCAATCTCTTTAAATCTGCAACAAAATCATCTGTGTATTCTTGATCCCTTGATGAATTTAAAAAAAGAAAATGTGTCCACAAATACATACTGATGGCATAAAATAGGTGTCTAAATCTTCTAGTGCATGAGCAAACACATCAATGTAATCTGCAGACATTATTTTTTTCTCTATTTTATCATAACTTCTTAGCCCCCTGGCCCAAACACGTTTAATACATTTCTTTTGTTTCCTGCTCGAGGAAAAATCTTCCTCAGAATCATACTCGACTGTCAAAATGAAATTGAGACAATAAGCTTTCCAATAAGCCATTTCATAATTGGCTCCCTCTGAGACACTATGGGGTCGATTCCGATTCGGGCCGGAAAAAGCACCGACCGACTCGGATCCGGAAAAAATACCGACCGACACGTACCCGTGGCGCCCGACACGCCAAGTACGATGCAAGGCGCGAAAAATCCGACCGACATGTACCGAAACCAAGTCGACCGACCGAGCCGCACGGAAAACAGCAATCCGGCCGGAAAAACACGCGAATCCAACCGACCGACACGCACCCGGAACAAATCCGACCGAAACGTACACGCTAACTCCAAACCGCAAAGTACGATGCAAGGCGCGAAAACCACGAGCGAGTCGGACGGAGGACAAGCCGTACGACCGACACGCATACAAAACCGAGCCGAAGCAACACAATACACCGCGACCGACGCGTACGCAGCATAGAAAACTGCACAAACACAGCGTGAACGAAACGGAGAACACCGTACGAGACCAATGCAGGGTCCGACTCGGTCACAAGAACGTTTCCAACATACACAAACAGCACAAAGGAAAAATCACCCAAAAAAAGGCCAAACAAGCAATTACCAAGCCAATAAATACTGGGCGGGGTGGGGACAGAGAACAAAGACACACCCACAACTCCACCTATATAAAGGACACAAATCACTACCATGAGCCTTTGCAAATGCCATTCCACTGCCAGCACCCAAGAGAAAGCAACCACACACCCACAGCTCATCCCTCACACAAGCCACACACCATCAGCACACCAACAAATACCTACCTCACATACACCCAGCAAAACACACACTCACACACCCTCACCTGCACACCAACACACACATCACCCACCATCACCACCCATCACCATGCCCCCCAAGAAGAATCCCAAGTTCCTAGAAAGTGAATTGGAAGTCATGGTAGACGAGATCCTCAGGGTGGAGCCACAGCTGTTTGGCACACTGGTCCAACAGACCCCCATGTCGCAGAAAACCAAGATGTGGGAGAGGATCATCAACAGGGTGAACGCACAATCACCATGTCGGCGCACAAAGACGGACATCCAGAACAGGTGGTATGACGTGCGCAGGAGGGTACGGGACATGCTGAAGAAAGACTACATCAACAGCCAATACACCGGCAGTGGCCCTCCTGCCAAGCCAATATACCTCAGGCCCTGGGAGGAGAAGGTGCGGGCCATCCTTCCGCCAGTGAGCGTATATGGACTAGAGGACATCCCAGAGCCTGGTGAGTACACAACAAATGTACACAATATACTGCCACAAAACACACACATCACTGTCAAGGGGAGAGTCAAACCATGCACTCATAGCAATTACACAGCAACCAGAACAGAATCATCCCAAAATGTGTATGTCAGTCAGATAAACACAACACATGCCATCAAAAAAGTCACATCCAACTGTGCCAACACATGTACAAACACAACCACAACTACAGCTAGGCAGTGGCACAAATAGAACTAACAAACACATCCACACATGTAGCCACCACAACAACACCAACACACAGTGAAGACCACTCAAAGGAAGGAATTCTGTGTATGCTGGCCAAGTCAGTGTAGCCAATAGCATCATGGGAGTCGCAGTCACACATATTGCCCCCCCACAACTGTCCCATCAACACCACCATGAACCATGCGCACATCACAGGGAGTGGAGAAGGACTCACAAGATGGCTGACACTGGCTCCTGCTGTGGGGAGCACAAGGCCCTGCTGCCAACTGTGCACCAACAAACAGCAGGACACCACTGACTGACATCCTGAGAGACAACTTCCACTCCCTGCAATGCAAGCACGTTCCATGGTGGGATATCTGGCTGGCTGGGTGGGAAGGGGGACTTGCAGCACTGACTTTAGTCACCAGCACCTCCCCTCACACCCCCCCAACACAAACTCCACAGTACCCACCTGGTAGAATGCAATGCCCTCCATCCTAACACAAGATCCCACAAAGCACCACCACCCTGGGTTATGTTGTGTGAAGCACAGGGACACTCTTGGGACTCTTAGCCAAACAACTGCCAGGACAACACTCCCAGCCATCCTGTCAGCACAGCCAGCCCACCCCACAGGGAAGCAGAGTCAAAAGGAAGGAAGCATGGGCATGCTGGGAAGGGGGTGGAGGCAATAGCATGATGGGAGTCGTAGTCACAGACATTGCTCAGCCTCACAACTGGCCCATCAACACCACCCTGAACCATGCTCACATCACAGGGAGTGGAGAAGGACTCACAAGATGGCTGACACTGGCTACTGCTGTGGGGAGCACAAGGCCCTGCTGGCAACTGTGCACCAACAAACAGCAGGACACCACTGACTGACATCCTGAGAGACAACTTCCACTCCCTGCAATGCAAGCACGTTCCATGGTGGGATATCTGGCTGGCTGGGTGGGAAGGGGGACTTGCAGCACAGACCATAGTCACCAGCACCTCCCCTCACACCCCCCCAACACAAACTCCACAGTACCCACCTGGTAGAATGCAATGCCCTCCATCCTAACACAAGATCCCACAAAGCACCACCACCCTGGGTTATGTTGTGTGAAGCACAGGGACACTCTTGGGACTCTTAGCCAAACAACTGCCAGGACAACACTCCCAGCCATCCTGTCAGCACAGCCAGCCCACCCCACAGGGAAGCAGAGTCAAAAGGAAGGAAGCATGGGCATGCTGGGAAGGGGGGTGGAGGCAATAGCATGATGGGAGTCGTAGTCACAGACATTGCTCAGCCTCACAACTGGCCCATCAACACCACCCTGAACCATGCTCACATCACAGGGAGTGGAGAAGGACTCACAAGATGGCTGACACTGGCTACTGCTGTGGGGAGCACAAGGCCCTGCTGGCAACTGTGCACCAACAAACAGCAGGACACCACTGACTGACATCCTGAGAGACAACTTCCACTCCCTGCAATGCAAGCATGTTCCATGGTGGGATATCTGGCTGGCTGGGTGGGAAGGGGGACTTGCAGCACTGACCATAGTCACCAGCACCTCCCTCACACACCCCCAACACAAACTCCACAGTACCCACCTGGTAGAATGCAATGCCCTCCATCCTAACACAAGATCCCACAAAGAACCACCACCCTGGGTTATGTTGTGTGAAGCACAGGGACACTCTTGGGACTCTTAGCCAAACAACTGCCAGGACAACACTCCCAGCCATCCTGTCAGCACAGCCAGCCCACCCCACAGGGAAGCAGAGTCAAAAGGAAGGAAGCATGGGCATGCTGGGAAGGGGGTGGAGGCAATAGCATGATGGGAGTCGTAGTCACAGACATAGCTCACCCCCACAACTGTCCCATCAACACCACCCTGAACCATGCTCACATCACAGGGAGTGGAGAAGGACTCACAAGATGGCTGACACTGGCTACTGCTGTGGGGAGCACAAGGCCCTGCTGCCAACTGTGCACCAACAAACAGCAGGACACCACTGACTGACATCCTGAGAGACAACTTCCACTCCCTGCAATGCAAGCACGTTCCATGGTGGGATATCTGGCTGGCTGGGTGGGAAGGGGGACTTGCAGCACTGACTATAGTCACCAGCACCTCCCCTCACACCCCCCCCAACACAAACTCCACAGTACCCACCTGGTAGAATGCAATGCCCTCCATCCTAACACAAGATCCCACAAAGCACCACCACCCTGGGTTATGTTGTGTGAAGCACAGGGACACTCTTGGGACTCTTAGCCAAACAACTGCCAGGACAACACTCCCAGCCATCCTGTCAGCACAGCCAGCCCAACCCACAGGGAAGCAGAGTCAAAAGGAAGGAAGCATGGGCATGCTGGGAAGGGGGAGGAGGCAATAGCATGATGGGAGTCGTAGTCACAGCCCTACATCCCCCACCACATGGCCCAGCAAGCTCATACTCACGCATGCACATCCCACAGAGAGTGGAAAGGCCCATCAAAGATGTCTGACACTGTTGCTGTGTCGTGGGGAGCACAAGGGCATGCTGGGTACTGCACACCAACCAACAGCAGGACACCACTGTCAGCCATCTTGCCATTGCCCTCACACCCACACACACTGAACTCCACACAAAAGCAAGTAAGTATGGGAATGCTGGCAAGTGGGGTGGAGGCAATGGCATGATGGGAGTCGTAGTCACAGACATTGCTCAGCCTCACAACTGGCCCATCAACACCACCCTGAACCATGCTCACATCACAGGGAGTGGAGAAGGACTCACAAGATGGCTGACACTGGCTACTGCTGTGGGGAGCACAAGGCCCTGCTGGCAACTGTGCACCAACAAACAGCAGGACACCACTGACTGACATCCTGAGAGACAACTACCACTCCCTGCAATGCAAGCACGTTCCATGGTGGGATATCTGGCTGGCTGGGTGGGAAGGGGGACTTGCAGCACTGACCATAGTCACAAGCACCTCCCCTCACACACCCCCCAACACAAACTCCACAGTACCCACCTGGTAGAATGCAATGCCCTCCATCCTAACACAAGATCCCACAAAGAACCACCACCCTGGGTTATGTTGTGTGAAGCACAGGGACACTCTTGGGACTCTTAGCCAAACAACTGCCAGGACAACACTCCCAGCCATCCTGTCAGCACAGCCAGCCCACCCCACAGGGAAGCAGAGTCAAAAGGAAGGAAGCATAGGCATGCTGGGAAGGGGGTGGAGGCAATAGCATGATGGGAGTCGTAGTCACAGACATAGCTCACCCCCACAACTGTCCCATCAACACCACCCTGAACCATGCTCACATCACAGGGAGTGGAGAAGGACTCACAAGATGGCTGACACTGGCTACTGCTGTGGGGAGCACAAGGCCCTGCTGGCAACTGTGCACCAACAAACAGCAGGACACCACTGACTGACATCCTGAGAGACAACTTACACTCCCTGCAACGCAAGCACGTTCCATGGTGGGATAACTGACTGGCTGGGTGGGTGGGAAGGAGGTCCGGCTGTCAACCAAACACAAGCAATGCAGACCATGTTCACACCCCAGAAAATACATAGAAATGCCCAAATAATGCAGGACAATGTGCCACACCAATATCAACCCCTGACTGTGATGACTTAGGACAATGCAATGTACAGGCCCGCACCCAGAGGCACAGTCACAACTGTCATGTGTGTCAACCATTGATGCCTGCAGAAACATGACATACATTGTTTGTGTCTCCCAAAAACAGGTGATGATGGGGACACAGCAGCAGACGCTGAGGAGTCCCAGTCCCAGGCTCAAGAGGATGCCGAGCTCACTGGCGTCGTACAGCCTCTGTCCTCCTCGGACGATGAAGAACAACCTGGCACATCCGGTGCAAGTCAACATGCAGCACCAGCAGGACCACCAGCTGCAGCACCAGCAGGACCACCAGCTGCACCCCCTGCACCCACCCCTACAACGACTGTCACCACGAATACCATCCCTGCCGACATGGACAGAATAAGGAGCAACACCAGCACAGTGACCCTGGACCAACCTGGGGCCATGGACACCACCACCACCACCAACCCCCAAGGTGGACCAGGGTTATCTGTGCGTGCCACTGCACACACTGCACATGTCAGCAGGGGTGGTGGGAGGGGTGGGAGACAGAGGTCGCTGCTTGCAAACGTTGCTGGTGTGCATGACGACCCACAACTGGTACGCATAGCTGATGCGTACCAGTCCAGCACCGGAGAGCTCAGCCAGGTAGTGGGGCTCCTCAGAGACATTAAACAGCAGCAGGCTGCCCATCATGCCCGCTTGGACTCCCACATGTCCCACGTGTAGTCACACATGTCCCGTGTGGACTCACACATGTCCCGCGTGGAGTCCAAGTGGGATGCACTGCATGAGATGACGGCGGTGCACAGGGACATTTTACAATGCCTCCGCCAGATGAATAGCAACCAGTCCACACCTCCCTGTGTGCCAACAACATCTGGTGCCGAACAAACTGCAACTGCCACAGGGAGGGAGGAGGACTCTGGCGGAGAGTCCCCTGCACCGCAGCAGCCTGCACTTGAGGGCCCCCCCCCAAGAAGAGGGGTCGTCCGAGGAGGGAAAAGTGAGAGGCAGATGGCCAAGCGCAACTCCCAGGAAGCCTGAACCTGTTCTGGATGTTCGCCTTTGTGCACAGACTGTTCACCCTGTTGACGGCAACACTACTCCCACACATTGCATGGGGAGTACAAGTTGGACCAATGTGTCAGACAACTGTGGCCCCGATACTGGGGATCCTGTCTACCCGGACTTTCAATTCACCTAGGAACTTGGGATTGCAAGATTCATGTACAGCACAACCCATCCTATGCACTATTAACACAAATGTATCACAATAAACACACTAATACACCATACTTGCCTCTGTCGTGATTCCAACGTGGGTGCTGTTATGGGGATGATGAACTGCAATATTACACTGTGTATGCGAACTGCAACAGGAAGGACAACACAGGCATGTGAGTACAGGCAACATGACACACATGAGGGAGACACACCACCAGGGCTACACGACACATACACACCTAGGCCATCTGACTCATTGCCTACACTGATGTTGCCAGGGAAGACGGTGCAATGCACAAACACCACACCCATTCCCAGTTGTAGTCAAGTAGCCCACAGGTGCAGTAAGCAAATGGCAGTCAAATGTGTGACCACAGACAACGCACATCACAAAGTGAAGCACAGGTTTATTACACAGTTGCAACATGCCGTAACCACTACAGATGCAAGGTAACCCCACCTGGTAGCGGGCACACAGTCAACAACTGTAGACGGCA
Organism: Calotriton arnoldi; assembly: GCA_963921515.1. NCBI lineage: Eukaryota > Metazoa > Chordata > Amphibia > Caudata > Salamandridae > Calotriton > Calotriton arnoldi. Next base: position 110,598 of record CAWUFW010005641.1, on the reverse strand, counting down.
GGAAGTCCATGGGTGTGGCGCACATCACCTGTAGGGACACAACAGCTACCAGCCTGGATGTGCAATCACGTCGTCGGTGGACACAGTTGACCAAACGAATCTGAAAGTACCCTGTGAAGGACAGAAATGACACACAGTCAAAAGCAATGGAGTACAGGACAGAACAGCAAAACTCATGCACAATACATGTTACAAGATACCCACCCAGAACCAAGTTAGCATGTCAACACTGTTGGGGAGTACAGCCCACCTGTCACCACACATCGCAACACACATCCAGTCAAGTAGCCCATGGACACACTCCAACAGCACCAGAGCACCACCCACACATCATGCCAACTCACATCATTGACATGACACCTCAGGATACTCACATTCAGCTAAAGAAGTTGGTGATGAGCTGTGTGCGGACATCACCATCACCATCATCATCATCATCATCGTCACTGGCATCGTGGTCCAGGCCAGGATCCTCCACAGGTGGCGGATGTTGGTCATTGACATACTGGATGAGAGGCAACTCCTTCCGCACTGCCAGGTTGTGGAGCATGCAGCAGACGATGATAATCTTGCACACTTTCGCAGGGGCATATGGGAGGGACCCTCCGGTCTTGTCCAGGCAGCGGAAGCGGCTCTTCAGGAGACCAAAGGTCCGCTCAATCACTCTCCTGGTCCGACCATGTGCCTCATTGTAGCGCATCTGGGTAGGTGTCACAGGGTTCCTGAGGGGTGTCAGCAACCACGGCATGTTGGGGTATCCCGAGTCACCTATGGACAGACAAGTGCACATTAGCTGACTTGGAAAAGTGGGCGGAATACTACAGATCAGATCACACACAATGGCACAAAGTCAGTACACACCGACAAGCCAGGCACGCTGGTTCTGCATCTGTGCCATCATCCTGGGGATGCGACTACTCCTCATCACAAAGGCATCGTGTGCAGAACCAGGGAAACGGGCACACACGTGTGTGATGGTCATGTCTGCAAGACACACCACCAGTGCATTGACCGAGTGGTAGTGCTTGCGGTTCCTGTAGGCCTGCTCCTGGGCCTGTGGTGGTACCAAAGCCACATGTGTCCCATCAATGGAGCCAATGACATGCGGCATCCTCCCCAGGGCATAAAAGTCACTCTTCACGTCAGTGAGTCATCGCAGTCTAGGGAAATAGATGTACCGGTTCAGGAAGAGCAACATTGCCGCCAGAACATCGCGGAGCACACGGCTGAACATGGTCTGTGACATCCCACCAGCAGTCGCCACAGTATGTTGGAAGGTACCAGTGGCAAAGAAGTGTAGGGCTGCCATCACCTTCACCTTGGGGGTCAGCGCTGTAGGATACGGCCGGCCAGGCTGCAAATGTGGGGACAACTGCACTGCCAAATCCTCAATCAGCTGCCTGGTGAAGCGGTACCGTCGGATGCTGTCCCGTTCCACCATCGTTGCCAGGTCTGGGAATGGCCGATGGACAGCAGGAGCCCTGCAGTGCAGAGGAGAAGTAAGCAAGATTGTCAGTCACCCCACATATGCGGCATTGAACACACTCAAGATCCCAACATACATCATTATGAGGCACAACTACATGAAGTGTGCAGTACCGGAAGGACATGTATGGTACATACATGGCCAACATCTGTCAACACGGTCCTACAGGTGGCATCAATTTGTCCCAGGTTGGCCCATTGGATATCATGAGGCCGTGTCACAGTTCCCATCTCCTGCTGCCGTGTCACAATAACCCCCACAGTGACATGTGAGGACAGATGTGCCCCAGGCACCACAGCTCAACGACAGGTACATTCCCAGGGACCCTGTAATGCCACATGGACACTGGCATTACATGGAGTATCATGTATACACCACAGCCAAACAACCTTGACCCCCACAGGTAGTGGCCCCACTTGCCACGGCAGGACAGACATGGACGTCTGTGACACACACGCACAACATCAGAGTCCATGCACACACAACGTGGATGTGGAGACTGTCTCCCATTGTGCACATGAAATCAGAGACATTGTAAACACTACATGCACAAAGACTGTGGAGGACCATCACTATTGTGCCACTGGGACACCCTGGCTCAAACATACCGTCCCACATGGGACTCACGGGGTATGTGACATTACATACACATACACCACTGTGAAATGTGACCATGGCACATGCACAGATATGAACAGTTGCACATCACAGTGGTCACGTACACGTAACACCCAGGATCCTGTCCCCATGAACACGTGCACAGCCTGGGGGTGGCTGCCCACAGGTGACACCCACAGGACAACATGTACACCAACATACACACAATAGGAAATGCAGCCTTACATGCCTTATGATAAGGTTTGGACAGGCTGTCGTGATGTAGGTGTGCCCCTCACTCCCTGGGAGCTATCTGTGGCTGGCATATGTCCATCTGAGACAGGCATGCTGACATATGCCAGTCACATGTACAGTGATGCGTTGAACAGCAATGGACCGATCGGTGCCTCCGGCCGGCCCATTGCTTTCAATGTGTGCGGGTACGCGTTGTACCCCTGTGCGCGTTGAACAGCAATGGACCGATCGGTGCCTCCGGCCGGCCCAGTGCCTTCAATGTCGCGGGTACGCGTTGTACCCCTGTGCGCGTTGAACTGCAATGGACCGATCGTAGCCTCCGGCCGGCCCATTGCTTTCAATGTGTGCGAGTACGCGTTGTACCCCTGTGCGCGTTGAACAGCAATGGACCGATCGGTGCCTCCGGCCGGCCCATTGCCTTCAATGTGTGCGGCACGCGTTGTACCCTGTGCGCTTTGAACTGCAATGGACCGATCGGTGCCTCCGGCCGGCCCATTGCTTTCAATGTGTGCGGGTACGCATTGTACCCCTGTGCGCGTTGAACTGCAATGGACCGATCGGTGCCTCCGGCCGGCCCATTGCCTTCAATGTGTGCAAGTACGCGTTGTACCCCTGTGCGCGTTGAACAGCAATGGACCGATCGGTGCCTCCGGCCGGCCCATTGCCTTCAATGTGTGCGGGTACGCGTTGTACCCCTGTGCGCGTTGAACTGCAATGGACCGATCGGTGCCTCCGGCCGGCCCATTGCTTTCAATGTGTGCGGGTACGCGTTGTACCCCTGTGCGCGTTGAACTGCAATGGACCGATCGGTGCCTCCGGCCGGCCCATTGCCTTCAATGTGTGCGGGTACGCGTTGTACCCCTGTGCGCGTTGAACAGCAATGGACCGATCGGTGCCTCCGGCCGGCCCATTGCCTTCAATGTGTGCGGGTACGCGTTGTACTCCTGTGCGCGTTGAACTGCAATGGACCGATCGGTGCCTCCGGCCGGCCCATTGCTTTCAATGTGTGCGGGTACGCGTTGTACCCCTGTGCGCGTTGAACAGCAATGGACCGATCGGTGCCTCCGGCCGGCCCATTACCTTCAATGTGTGCGGGTACGCGTTGTACCCCTGTGCGCGTTGAACTGCAATGGACCGATCGGTGCCTCCGGCCGGCCCATTGCTTTCAATGTGCGCGGTACGCGTTGTACCCCTGTGCGCGTTGAACTGCAATGGACCGATCGGTGCCTCCGGCCGGCCCATTGCCTTCAATGTGTGTGGGTACGCGTTGTACCCCTGTGCGCGTTGAACAGCAATGGACCGATCGGTGCCTCCGGCCGGCCCATTGCTTTCAATGTGTGCGGGTACGCGTTGTACCCCTGTGCGCGTTGAACTGCAATGGACCGATCGGTGCCTCCGGCCGGCCCATTGCTTTCAATGTGTGCGGGTACGCGTTGTACCCCTGTGCGCGTTGTACCGCAATGGACCGATCGGTGCGCACCCATTGACAATGGGCTTGCCTGGCAACGGACGCGTTTTCGAATTTCGAACGAGTCGGTTGCTGGAAAATCAGTTGGTCACCCACAACAATGTTGCAAAATCATGTATGTCATGAAGTTGAAGATTTGAAGGATGCTGTGGGCGTGTTTTGGTGCTGCTATTCCATGGATTGGCCAGATTCAGAAGATGCAAACGACTTGGACCTATCACTTTGGACACAAGGGACAGTATCTGCCTCTCCAGCACATATATATTGCTGGCTGTTCCCCTGAGAGCCCACTTGCCTGCACTACATGCTCCAAGACGACATCTGCCACTGCACTGCTGCTGTCTCTGCCCCTCTGGACCCTGCAATGGCACGTACTGTGGAGAGAGCCCCAGCCTTCAGCCTTGAAGAGAACCAGGCCCTGCTGGACAGCCTCATTTCCACAGTACAGCAAGCTGTATGGGACACCAGGGGAGCAGGTGAGTGTTCTGTGCACTGCCCTTCTGAATGTGCATTTTCTCTGACTAGCAAGGCTGAGAGTCTGCACGCCACTGGCTAGCAGGCTCACTGAGTAGTTGTCACCCCCCATAGTGTGTAGTGACTTGCACTGGACAGGTATGGTGCAGTGACAGTGCATTTGAACATGGTTTTACTTCCCATGCAATGATACCATGTAGTGACGTCTGGCAAACTGTCCATGGTCAGCTTTGCACTGCCTGTGTACATCATGTGCCCCTGTGATTGAGACATGTATATACGACTGTGTCATGCACGGATATGTTGCATGTGTGGTAATGGCCTTTTCACTTTGTCATCCTGACAGGTTAATGCCCATCGGAAGCAGGAACTCTGGAAGGACATCGTCCGGGCTGTCCGGTCCGTGGGGGTCTACAAGCGCCGGATCCGCAACTGCCAGAAGAGGTGGCAGGACCTTCGGGGCTGGACCCGGAGGATTGCACGGGTCCAGCTGAAGCCGTCGCCTCCTCGCAGGAGGGGCGGAACACGGACCCTGACCCCCCACATGCTCCAGATCCTGGCGGTGGTCTTTCCAGACCTGGATGGGCAGCTGAAGGCCAGACAGCAGCAAGGAGGGGTGAGTCAAAGACTGCACTGTGAACTCTGTATTACATGCTTTGTGCCCTCCTCTGGCCTGGTTCAACTGCCACAGTTCAGCAGTCATGTTGTCCAGGAGCCATGTCCCTCTATTGTGCACTGCCCACTGTTCATCTGATACCCAGGTGTGGCCCTTACAGTCAGGGAATTGTGTCACTTGGGACTGTGTCCTTGCAGTTTGCTTCACTAAAGGTGGGGGACAGCATCTGTTTCCCTGACTCTGTTGTGGGCATCATGGGTGGGTCCATTGTTCACACAATGCCTGGTTCTGGACATGTGATCTGCGTGTTGCTTTGATATGCGGTCCACTTGCTGAGCTGAGCCACCACATGTGCCTGGGGTATGTGGCACACGCCCATGCAGCGGGTGGGAACAATGTTTGGGCCCCAGGAGTGTGCAGATTACGTGTGTCACACATACATAGCCAGCTATCCACTGTCCAGGGCACATCCCTCATTCATGTGGAGCAGGACAGTCATGCCTACTCCAGGCCATGCAATGCACTCTGTACTCCCACTCCCGTGTATCAGCTGACACATTGTGCACAGTCATTTGACCCCTCCGGTGTCTGCCTCTGTGTCAGTGTGCTGTGGATTAGTTGCCAGGACTGCTGTGGTGTTTCTTGGTAGGGGCTCAGCATGCCCCTGGAGATGTGACCATAGGAGACGATACTTGTGTGTCACATAGGTGTTTGATCAGCTGCCCGTGCAGACTGGGGTATGCGAATGTGATGTTCAGGCAGCTGTTCCCCATTCACAGCAAATTGTGAGGGGCTCAGGTTCAGAGGGTAGTGTCACAGGTCTCCCATATGTCCAATAGGTGTGACCTGGACAGATGAGGGTTGAGATGATGTGTTGTGTGGGGGATGTACATGTGCACTTGTGCAGCTCCAGGACTTGCATTCCCCATGACCTACTATTGTGACACAGTGCATAGTGTTGTTGTCTGGCTGCCAAGTCATACATCACAGAGACAGTGATGTATGACTTAACAGTCATGCCTCTGCCATGGCATGTGTCAACTTATTTGTGGTCCTGCAGGGGAGTGACATGTGCTACATGCACACCATAGTGGCGCTGGCTATCAGGACATGGGTGCATCATGGTGTCTGTCGCTGGTATGCATCACATGCATTTCCTATTTGACTCTGGGCATCCCTTTCATCCGGAAACCTGTACTGACTCAGTGGCAAGAGCTGTGATGTGTCCACACCGTGTCCTCTGCACTGTCCAACTACTGTGTACTTGGTGCATGTGTCCACACTGGGGTGTTGCAATCCAACAGACACCAGACAGATGGGTGCAAGGCCATGTGGGATGTGAGTGCCATGCTTGGCATCAGACTGACAATTGGCTTCTCCTGTTCAGTTAGGGCACTTTTAGCAATGTACAACTAATGATGCCAGGGCTTGCTCTGTGATGTGCTGTGCTCACAGTGGTGTGTGTGCGTTTGGTGCAGGTGACTGATGTCTGTCTGTTTCCCCATTGTTTGCAGATACATCCATGGCCACGGAAGGGGACAGCTCCACGGACCAGGAGGAGCCAGAGAGCCAGACTGGGTCAGCAGCCGAGGAGTGGTCGGAGGGACCCAGTGGCACGGAGGGCGAGGGGAGCCACACCGAGGAGTCCTCAGCACCATCCACCTCAGCTGAGGACCAGAGCAACTCGGAGGATGACTCCCTTGTGGAGGCGGGTGTCAGCAGCCACCACACCCCAGCTAGTGTTGCTGTCCCCGCCACCACCAGCACCACCACCTCCCTCCCATCGGCTCCCATTCCCCAGGTCCGTGGAGGCTCCCATGTTCGGGAGCGTGTCTCCTTTGGCCCAGGCACCGCACCCCCTGCCCCTGTGTCCCCTGCTGCCCTGAGTGAGGAGTCTGTGTACCTCCTTCGCCAGCTCCATGTAGGGCAGACAGCCATGCTGAGTGTCCTCCATGCGCACACCGCACTGTTGACTCAGCTGGTGTCGTTCATGGAGGGCATCTCATCGGGCATGTCTGACCTACAGAGGGGCAACAGGTCCATGGACTCCTCCCTGACGGCAGCAGTGTCCCTCCTCAGACAGTCCCTCACCCCTCCCTCCTCTGCTCCATCCACACTCCCCAGCACCTTGCCCGTCCCAAGCACACACACACCGGCACAGGCACACACCAGCACACACACATCCAGCACACAGACACACACGCCACAAACTAAACGCACACGCACGCACAGTCAGGGGACTGAAACCAGACTCACAGGGGATGGGGCCCTGGTACACACACACGCATCCACGGGCACTGCGCAGTCCTCAGTTGCCTCTCCCTCCAAAGCACCCTCCCTTGCCTCACCTGCAACACCAAAGACCCAGCGCCTCTTCCTCAGTGACCTCGGCCTCTTCCCCTCCGATCCAGCTGCCCCAGCATCCAGGGGGAAGAGGAAGCCCCCCACACGGAGCAGAGTGCCCCTCGCCCCCGGACACCCTCCCCCAGGCGCAGACAGACTGAGGCCCCCACCCGCAAGTCCCCCGGAGTGGTAAGAGCAAGACCCCGCCGCCGCCCTGCAGCTCAAGCACCAGGTCACCTTCCTCCATCCCTCAGGCCCCCACTCCACAGGTGCCCCCGCCACACCCTGCCCCAGGTTCCCCCACCCACAGATATACCATCCCCAAGAGGCTCCGGCCTTCTCCCCCTGCCACTTGCTCTCCCGGCACCACCCCCCCGCTGCGCTTGTCTGTGCCACTGATGTGGTGAGGGTGTCCTCCCCTCTGTCCAGCCCACCTTGCCTGTTCCCCATTCTCCTCCCCTGGTGGTAGGCACTGCAGTGGAGTCCACTACCACCCTGTCTGACTTGGGCACTGCAGTGGCGGACCTGTCCACTCCATCTGCAGGGTCCACTGCAGTCGTGCCGGCACCCACAACATCTGAGCCATGCCCCCCAGTTGTGCCGGCACACACCATGTCAGACACCTCCACTGCAGTTGTCAGTGGCTCTCCAGCACCCACCACCCCTTCCCTGCTTCCTCCTGGTGAGCCCTGATCCTGTCCCTGCGGTGCCTGGCCTACCCCCCGGTTCCCCCTCCTAGTGGATTGTCCCTGGTTTTGTGCAGGCATGTGTAGGGTGGCATCTGCCACTGTCACCCACTTGTGACTTTGTTGATGGACTGGCCATTGGCCTTTGTTTATGTTCTACCGGACTTCTACTTTTAATGCCACATATGCTGAATAAAGCAACTTTCTGTTCTCTAGTGCTTTTGCTTCTGATGTACATGATGTTGATGATGCTAAGAATGCCCTTGCTGCAGTGATGGTGATATTTGGTCTCATGATAATGAAGTGTTACTGTGCAGGAACCCATGTGGTCCAGGGGTTATGTGTCCTATCCTGTGGTGTATCCATGTCATCCATAGCAGCATCTGAGGGTGTCATGTGTTCAGTATTTGGCAATGAGATTTCCTACTTAAATTGGCAACTTCACATCTGTGGCTTCCACCCCTGCACATCTGTTGTGCCTGCCATTGTTCTATTCGTCTACTTCCCTGACCGTGTGGCCATCTCCAGTGAACATGCAGGTTTGGGCATCAATGGGGAAGGACTCATCTGTGTTGTCAGTGCAACATTGCTATACAAGTGTGTTGGATCTGTGCTGATGATTCCGTTGGCACTTCCATGACCAGGCTGATGGGACGGGAGCCCTCATTTGTTGCTAATTGTTGATTGTGTGTCCCATTGCTGCCATGGTATCGTATCTGTTCGCCTCACATCTGCAGTCTCCACAGGGTATCTGCATGTGTGTGCCCATTGGTGCAAATATGTGGGTCTGCCTTCGGATGGTCACTTCTGTCATTGTGTCATTGATGATTGTTGACGGTGTCAGCCCCCATAGGTGTTGTTTGTCTGCACATGGCCAAAGTTATGTCTTATTTGCACTGCAGGATTTGGCTCCCCCAATTTATGTTGCAATGGGACACATACACTACTTTGCCACTGATGTGTTTGTTGTTCTGTGACCAGGAATCATCCATGCAGTTTGGCAGTTGCACCTCTTACTTTGTCAACACTTGCCTTTTGGTCACTGTGATGATGGGGGTTTGGACCCCATTGCCACAATGTTCAAAATGTGCTTCAGCTATGGACCCCACACTTACATTTTGGTCACTGTGATGATGGGGGTTTGGTCCCCATTGCCACAATGTTCAAAATGTGCTTCAGCTATGGACCCCACACTTACATTTTGGTCACTGTGATGATGGGGGTTTGGTCCCCATTGTCACAATGTTCAAAATGTGCTTCAGCTATGGACCCCACACTTACATTTTGGTCACTGTGATGATGGGGGTTTGGACCCCATTGCCACAATGTTCAAAATGTGCTTCAGCTATGGGCCCCACACTTACATTTTGGTCACTGTGATGATGGGGGTTTGGTCCCCATTGCCACAATGTTCAAAATGTGCTTCAGCTATGGACCCCACACTTACATTTTGGTCACTGTGATGATGGGGGTTTGGTCCCCATTGCCACAATGTTCAAAATGTGCTTCAGCTATGGACCCCACACTTACATTTTGGTCACTGTGATGATGGGGGTTTGGACCCCATTGCCACAATGTTCAAAATGTGCTTCAGCTATGGACCCCACACTTACATTTTGGTCACTGTGATGATGGGGGTTTGGTCCCCATTGCCACAATGTTCAAAATGTGCTTCAGCTATGGACCCCACACTTACATTTTGGTCACTGTGATGATGGGGGTTTGGTCCCCATTGCTACAATGTTCAAAATGTGCTTCAGCTATGGACCCCACACTTACATTTTGGTCACTGTGATGATGGGGGTTTGGTCCCCATTGCCACAATGTTCAAAATGTGCTTCAGCTATGGACCCCACACTTACATTTTGGTCACTGTGATGATGGGGGTTTGGTCCCCATTGCCACAATGTTCAAAATGTGCTTCAGCTATGGACCCCACACTTACATTTTGGTCACTGTGATGATGGGGGTTTGGACCCCATTGCCACAATGGTCATGGCCTGCTTGCATTGTGGGTGCCACACACATATATGTGTGGCACATGTGCTAGGGGGTCACATTGTATGTTCAAAGTCATGTTCGGTGTTGTAGGCTTTTGACACAGTCTACACACGCTTGTCATGGTGTTGGGGGATGTCTCCTTCTTGCATTCCCTAGGTTGTGGTGTGCTGGTTGTGTCATGCATTGTCCATACTATGAGTGGGGGTGGTAGTGGTGGTAGGCATCCTGCCCCCCCTGGCTAAGGGTGGTAGTAGTGGTAGGCATCCTGCCCCCCTGGCTAAGGGTGGTAGTAGTGGTGGGCATCCTGCCCCCCCTGGCTAAGGGTGGTAGTAGTGGTAGGCATCCTGCCCCCCCTGGGTGAGGGTGGTAGTAGTGGTAGGCATCCTGCCCCCCCTGTGTAAGGGTGGTAGTAGTGGTAGGCATCCTGCCCCCCCTGGGTGAGGGTGGTAGTAGTGGTAGGCATCCTGCCCCCCCTGTGTAAGGGTGGTAGTAGTGGTAGGCATCCTGCCCCCTTGGCTAAGGGTGGTGGTAGGCATCCTGCCCCCCCTGGGTGAGGGTGGTAGTAGTGGTGGGCATCCTGCCCCCTGGCTAAGGGTGGTAGTAGTGGTAGGCATCCTGCCCCCCCTGGGTGAGGGTGGTAGTAGTGGTAGGCATCCTGCCCCCCTGGGTGAGGGTGGTAGTAGTGGTAGGCATCCTGCCCCCCTGTGTAAGGGTGGTAGTAGTGGTAGGCATCCTGCCCCCCTGGGTGAGGGTGGTAGTAGTGGTAGGCATCCTGCCCCCCTGTGTAAGGGTGGTGGTAGGCATCCTGCCCCCCTGGGTGAGGGTGGTAGTAGTGGTAGGCATCCTGCCCCCCTGGCTAAGGGTGGTAGTAGTGGTAGGCATCCTGCCCCCCCTGGGTGAGGGTGGTAGTAGTGGTAGGCATCCTGCCCCCCGTGTAAGGGTGGTAGTAGTGGTAGGCATCCTGCCCCCCCTGGCTAAGGGTGGTGGTAGGCATCCTGCCCCCTGGGTGAGGGTGGTAGTAGTGGTAGGCATCCTGCCCCCTGGGTGAGGGTGGTAGTAGTGGTAGGCATCCTGCCCCCCTGTGTAAGGGTGGTAGTAGTGGTAGGCATCCTGCCCCCCTGGGTGAGGGTGGTAGTAGTGGTAGGCATCCTGCCCCCTGTGTAAGGGTGGTAGTAGTGGTAGGCATCCTGCCCCCTGGCTAAGGGTGGTGGTAGGCATCCTGCCCCCTGGGTGAGGGTGGTAGTAGTGGTGGGCATCCTGCCCCCCTGGGTGAGGGTGGTAGTAGTGGTAGGCATCCTGCCCCCTGGCTAAGGGTGGTGGTAGGCATCCAGCCCCCCTGGGTGAGGGTGGTAGTAGTGGTGGGCATCCTGCCCCCCTGGGTGAGGGTGGTAGTAGTGGTAGGCATCCTGCCCCCTGGCTAAGGGTGGTAGTAGTGGTAGGCATCCTGCCCCCCTGGGTGAGGGTGGTAGTAGTGGTAGGCATCCTGCCCCCCTGTGTAAGGGTGGTAGTAGTGGTAGGCATCCTGCCCCCCTGGCTAAGGGTGGTGGTAGGCATCCTGCCCCCCTGGGTGAGGGTGGTAGTAGTGGTAGGCATCCTGCCCCCTGTGTAAGGGTGGTAGTAGTGGTAGGCATCCTGCCCCCCTGGGTGAGGGTGGTAGTAGTGGTGGGCATCCTGCCCCCTGGCTAAGGGTGGTAGTAGTGGTAGGCATCCTGCCCCCCTGGGTGAGGGTGGTAGTAGTGGTAGGCATCCTGCCCCCCTGGGTGAGGGTGGTAGTAGTGGTAGGCATCCTGCCCCCTGTGTAAGGGTGGTAGTAGTGGTAGGCATCCTGCCCCCCTGGGTGAGGGTGGTAGTAGTGGTAGGCATCCTGCCCCCTGTGTAAGGGTGGTGGTAGGCATCCTGCCCCCCTGGGTGAGGGTGGTAGTAGTGGTAGGCATCCTGCCCCCTGGCTAAGGGTGGTAGTAGTGGTAGGCATCCTGCCCCCCTGGGTGAGGGTGGTAGTAGTGGTAGGCATCCGGCCCCCCTGTGTAAGGGTGGTAGTAGTGGTAGGCATCCTGCCCCCCTGGCTAAGGGTGGTGGTAGGCATCCTGCCCCCTGGGTGACGGTGGTAGTAGTGGTAGGCATCCTGCCCCCCTGGGTGAGGGTGGTAGTAGTGGTAGGCATCCTGCCCCCCTGTGTAAGGGTGGTAGTAGTGGTAGGCATCCTGCCCCCCTGGGTGAGGGTGGTAGTAGTGGTAGGCATCCTGCCCCCCTGTGTAAGGGTGGTAGTAGTGGTAGGCATCCTGCCCCCTGGCTAAGGGTGGTGGTAGGCATCCTGCCCCCCTGGGTGAGGGTGGTAGTAGTGGTGGGCATCCTGCCCCCCTGGGTGAGGGTGGTAGTAGTGGTAGGCATCCTGCCCCCTGGCTAAGGGTGGTGGTAGGCATCCAGCCCCCTGGGTGAGGGTGGTAGTAGTGGTGGGCATCCTGCCCCCCTGGGTGAGGGTGGTAGTAGTGGTAGGCATCCTGCCCCCCTGGGTGAAGGTGGTAGTAGTGGTAGGCATCCTGACCCCCTGTGTAAGGGTGGTAGTAGTGGTAGGCATCCTGCCCCCCTGGGTGAGGGTGGTAGTAGTGGTAGGCATCCTGCCCCCTGTGTAAGAGTGGTGGTAGGCATCCTGCCCCCCTGGGTGAGGGTGGTAGTAGTGGTAGGCATCCTGCCCCCTGGCTAAGGGTGGTAGTAGTGGTAGGCATCCTGCCCCCCTGGGTGAGGGTGGTAGTAGTGGTAGGCATCCTGCCCCCCTGTGTAAGGGTGGTAGTAGTGGTAGGCATCCTGCCCCCTGGCTAAGGGTGGTGGTAGGCATCCTGCCCCCTGGGTGAGGGTGGTAGTAGTGGTAGGCATCCTGCCCCCCTGTGTAAGGGTGGTAGTAGTGGTAGGCATCCTGCCCCCCTGGGTGAGGGTGGTAGTAGTGGTAGGCCTCCTGCCCCCCTGTGTAAGGGTGGTGGTAGGCATCCTGCCCCCCTGGGTGAGGGTGGTAGTAGTGGTAGGCATCCTGCCCCCTGGCTAAGGGTGGTAGTAGTGGTAGGCATCCTGCCCCCCTGGGTGAGGGTGGTAGTAGTGGTAGGCATCCTGCCCCCCTGTGTAAGGGTGGTAGTAGTGGTAGGCATCCTGCCCCCCTGGCTAAGGGTGGTGGTAGGCATCCTGCCCCCCTGGGTGAGGGTGGTAGAAGTGGTAGGCATCCTGCCCTCCCTGGCTGAGGGTGGTAGTAGTGGTAGGCATCCTGCCCCCCCTGGGTGAGGGTGGTAGTAGTGGTAGGCATCCTGCCCCCCTGGCTAAGGGTGGTGGTAGGCATCCTGCCCCCCTGGGTGAGGGTGGTAGTAGTGGTGGGCATCCTGCCCCCTGGCTAAGGGTGGTAGTAGTGGTAGGCATCCTGCCCCCCTGGGTGAGGGTGGTAGTAGTGGTAGGCATCCTGCCCCCTGTGTAAGGGTGGTAGTAGTGGTAGGCATCCTGCCCCCCTGGGTGAGGGTGGTAGTAGTGGTAGGCATCCTGCCCCCTGGCTAAGGGTGGTGGTAGGCATCCAGCCCCCCCTGGGTGAGGGTGGTAGTAGTGGTGGGCATCCTGCCCCCCCTGGCTAAGGGTGGTGGTAGGCATCCAGCCCCCCCTGGGTGAGGGTGGTAGTAGTGGTGGGCATCCTGCCCCCCCTGGCTGAGGGTGGTAGTAGTGGTAGGCATCCTGCCCCCACTGGGTGAGGGTGGTAGTAGTGGTAGGCATCCAGCCCCCCTGGCTGAGGGTGGTAGTAGTGGTAGGCATCCAGCCCCCTGGGTGAGGGTGGTAGTAGTGGTAGGCATCCAGCCCCCCTGGGTGAGGGTGGTAGTAGTGGTAGGCATCCTGCCCCCCTGGGTGAGGGTGGTAGTAGTGGTGGGCATCCTGCCCCCTGGCTGAGGGTGGTAGTAGTGGTAGGCATCCTGCCCCCCTGGGTGAGGGTGGTAGTAGTGGTGGGCATCCTGCCCCCCTGGCTGAGGGTGGTAGTAGTGGTAGGCATCCTGCCCCCTGGGTGAGGGTGGTAGTAGTGGTAGGCATCCTGCCCCCTGGCTAAGGGTGGTGGTAGGCATCCAGCCCCCCTGGGTGAGGGTGGTAGTAGTGGTGGGCATCCTGCCCCCTGGCTGAGGGTGGTAGTAGTGGTAGGCATCCTGCCCCCTGGGTGAGGGTGGTAGTAGTGGTAGGCATCCTGCCCCCCTGTGTAAGGGTGGTAGTAGTGGTAGGCATCCTGCCCCCCTGGGTGAGGGTGGTAGTAGTGGTAGGCATCCTGCCCCCTGGCTAAGGGTGGTGGTAGGCATCCAGCCCCCCTGGGTGAGGGTGGTAGTAGTGGTAGGCATCCTGCCCCCCCTGTGTAAGGGTGGTAGTAGTGGTAGGCATCCTGCCCCCCCTGGGTGAGGGTGGTAGTAGTGGTAGGCATCATGCCACCCCTGGGTAGGGGTGGTGGTGCGCATTCAGGCCCCTGTGTGCATATGTGGCATTGGTGATGGGCATCCCGCCCCTATGGTGCTGCTGTTGCTGGTGTAAGTATATTCAGCATCCCCGTGTGTGTGTGTGATGTGTTGTGTACGTGTTGTATGTGTTTTGTGGTTGGTGTCTGGCTTATCTTCTGCACCGTACGCGTCCGTGCCTGTTCCGGTAGTAAATGTAGAATATTGGTATGATCGGGACGAAGGGATTCATGGTTGGTTCGTGTCGTTCGTCCTTCTCGTTGCTTCGCGTCGTCCTCGTCGCTTCGCCTCGTCCTCGTCGCCCGCGTCGTCCTCGTCGCTGCCGTGTTCGTCTCGTAGCCGTGGATCGTGTTGTGGCGCGAATCGGAGCTTATGTGCGCCTCTCCCGGATGCTTTGACGTGCCGTGCGTAGCGACGGGTTCGGCGCGTACGGAAAGCGCATCGTACTTGTCCGGCCGGACGGGGCTGCATTTTTCCTTCCGTGCGACTCGATTCGGCGTTTCCGGATTCGCCTCGGTCGGAGAACAGGACCTGGTTTGGGTGAGTACGGCTCGGCCGGATTTTTTGCTGTTGTGCGCATCGTACTTGCTCGTTCGGTGTGCTGTACGGATCGGTCGGGAAACAGGCTTTCGCATGGCTTTTTTCTCGACTGAATGGTATTGGGTGCGCCTCCGGCCGGAATCGGAATCGGCCCCTAAGTGCCTGATTTAGATGATGGCAGATTAGGTCCTGCCATCACATTTTTTATGGTTTTCCCGTCCGCTGATTTGGTGGTCCACCCGCCCGATTTATCTGTTGGCTGGTGCATGGGCAAAAGACAGCCACAGTCCCGACGCCTCTGCCAGGAATTTTCGAAGACTGCACCAGAGGCAAAAGCTGCTGGCTATGGGACTCCAGCCAGAACTCCCGCCGAGCTGCTTACAATGTGCCTTTCCGTCGAGGAAACTGTGGCGGGAATCCCTCCTACTGTGACTTTGTGGAATTGAAGGAAATGAGGTAAAAGATTACCTTTTTTCCTGCTTCCCCCTTCCGTTTCTGTCTTGTACCCCATCATCCAGGTCCCTCCTTTGCTGCTCCGACTCCGCTACGATGCCAAATGACTCAGTTGTCACCAAGATGTAAGATAAGCTACTTGGACAATTGTCCTATGTATCGTGTGTTGACAATTGCTGTAGCCTCATGTATTTCTGCATTGCTCTTACATGCAATATTTTTCTCAGGTGTAATGCAGTAGTATTCATTTTCCAAATTATAAAGGTAAATTGAACCCACCTGTATTGACACTTTAAAAAAATATTTGTGGTTGTGGTGCTTGGGGGTGTTGTGCTAGTGGTGCCTGTGGGTGAGTATTCAATGTTCGTGTATGTGAGTGGCATGCCATATGTTACACAAAGGGACATAACAGATTGCCTACATATGTTTTCATGCACACATGACATATTTGTGTATTGAAACATTATCAAGCTGTACTTACCAGTCTACACTCCACCAGGAACTCACTCCATCAGCACACTGCCACCAGGAGACTGCCAGCAGAACGGGAACATCTAAATTGGCCCGGCGCTAACCCGCCAGCCTGATGGCAACAGAGTACTGTTAGCCAACAGCGAAGACTGCCACAGTCTTTTGTCTACTGCTGCAACATCTAAATACTGCGGGCGGACCACCTTCAGCTCGACGGAGTACTTGGAACCACCTCCAAGATGGGATGACGGTAGCCCCGCTAAGATCTAAATCAGGCCCTAAGAACGGTTGAGGAGGTGGTAAGGAAAATGTTTGCATATAAATTGTAATTTTGATGAGAAAAAAAAATATGCCAAAGGTATATTGATTTTGTCTGCACTTGGAATGTTCAAGAATAATGTATACAGAATTACCACAGTGTATGTACAACTTCCAGGTGTAAAACCATTAAAATTTCCTGGTCACAATTAAATTTCTTCCTCGAGTTTGTAAAACACTGTCTCTCTGAAGTGCAGTGCAACCGTGCCAAACTCTGATTCCATGGCAGGACCGAAGGCTCCGATTATGCTTCTCAATATTTACTAGTCAATTTACAGCAGCCAATGAAAAAACAGTTATGCATAGAAAACACTACATTTCCCATGAGGCTTTAAACCACGCCTCCAATTGGGCTACATGCGCGCTACCTCTACGGAAGCCTGCACGTGTCACAGTGTTCACGAGGCAGCTTCAGAGTCGAACGCTGGAGCCGCCTTCTTCCCAGGCTAGAAGGAAAGGGGATTGCAGAGATGTGCCGGTACGGGCTTTTTTTTCACACATATTTGGCAGATTTCTTATTTCTCCCCTGTTGGGAATAATTTATGGGAAGACTTCCCAGACTTGAGTAGTGAAAATTAACTATAACAACTGCTCATTCAGGCGATTAGGGCCTAACTCTCCCTCTTAAGTCCTGCACTGACAGTTTTGGGTACCTCTGGAATCTCTGCACCAGCTAATTGCTCTCTCCTAATGTCCTGCTTCTAAGCTGATCAGGGCTGCGAACTATTGGCTTCCCTCTGGGGAATTTTTGATTGGAGTGATTCTATCTCCCTTGAGACATGTCTGATTAAGAACATTACAAGCAAAATCTGGCTGCCTATGGCCCAGGAGAAGATGAGGACTACTTCTATGATGAGAGCATGGAGTCCATGATTGATAAAATGGTGGAGAAGAAATTAGACAAGGCTTTGTCTTCTGCCCTTCTCCCCATTCCCAACGGTTAGATAAGCAAGTAGGGATCGTTTTGTCAAGGACATAGCAAAATTTGTGAATCCCTTCACCTCTTTAGATAAATCTCAGACCTCATTCAAGCGAGTGTTCAATCCCCTTTCTGGCAGGGCCGGTCGTGGCAGAGGACGCTCGACCGGCCGCTTCAACCAACTAGGTCCTCATCGTGGATATAATTCCAGATGCAGGGGTTACGCTCAAGACCCAGCCCAAGCAGGTTTCTATCCTACACCGTCCAGGGGCTTCAGAGGGTGCTTCAACCGAGGTTTCAACAGGAGTTTTTGAAACAATGACACATAATCCACAGGAAATGGCATACCCTATTCTTCTGACGCCTCCCTTGGGGGCAGATTGACATTTTTTGTGATGAACTGGGCAGCAATTACCTCCGACTTATGGGTTCAAACACTGTTCAAGGGTATCAAATAGAATTGGCACAGGTCCCCAACAAAGGCTCTCTCCCTCCCCTCTCCTTCTTTCCCAACAAGAAGAGTCTTTTATCGACTACGAACTGCAAGAGCTTTTGGCAAAACAAGCTGTTGCTGCAGTAGAGCCTCACCCGAGGGTTTTTGCAGCAATGTCTTTTTGGTACAAAGGAAGGAGGAGGTCAAAGATTAGTCCTGAACCTCCGAATGTTCAATCCCTTTGTGATATACTATCATTTCAAGATGGAAGGCATCCATTTTCTGAGAGATCTTCTTCAAAGTAAAACAAGCTGTTGCTGCAGTAGAGCCTCACCCCGAGGGTTTTTGCAGCAATGTCTTTTTGGTACAAAAGAAAGGAGGAGGTCAAAGATTAGTCCTGAACCTCTGAATGTTCAATCCCTTTGTGATTTACTGTCATTTCAAGATGGAAGGCATCCATCTTCTGAGAGATCTTCTTCAAGATCAGGACTGGATGGCACATTTAGATCTCAAAGATGCCTACTTGACAGCCCCTATTTCCCCTCATTATCAATGTTACCTTCAATTTCAATGGAAAGGCCAATGGTTTCAATATCAATCCCTGTCATTCGGCCTCTTGTCAGCCCCTTGGGTATTCACCAAACTCTTGAAACCTGTAGTAAGTCGTTTAAGAGAGATGGGAGTTCGCGTGATCATCTACCTAGACGACATGCTTCTGTTGGCACAAGATCGCTCACTACTGTTGTCCAGTGTCCCTCCTTCAGAATCTGGGTTTTGTGATAAATTCCAAGAAATCCATGATGCAGCATTCTCATCAGGTGAATTTCAAATAGACTTTGTGACAGCACAAGTACTTCTTCCCCCGGTAAAGATAAAATCCATCAAGAGAAAATTGAAAACGACGTTGTTGAAACAGAGGGTATCTTTGAGATCTCTGGCCAGTATTGTAGGGTTGATAGCATTCTCGATTCAGGCGATTTTCCCCGGCCCTCTAAATTAGAGAGCTCTACAACACCTAAAGATTCATTATTTGCAACAGAATTTCAGCTATGATCATCTGATCCCTCTGACAAATGAAGCTCAGGAGGAGCTTCTATGGTGGCTCAGGCATATGGAGGCATGGAATGGCAAGGCCATCTTCGGAGTCTCCCCAGACGTGATCATCGACTCAGGGGTAGGGACGCACGATGTGGAGAGTTTACTACAGTCGGTCGGTGGTCAACCGAAGAATTGAAGCTACATATCAATTGCCTGGAACTTTTGGCGGGTTCCGGTTTACGACAGTCGGTCGGTGGTCAACCAAAGAATTGAAGCTACATATCAATTGCCTGGAACTTTTGGTGGGTTCCTTTGCTATGAAGTCAATCTTACCCATAAAGAGCAATTGTTGCATCCTGCGGATGGACAATGTGTCAGCGGTTCAATATATCCATCGCCTAGTAAGTATGAGATCTTGTGTCCTGGCCAACATAGCCTGAGACTTCTGGCATTTTTGCCTCTCACAGAAGATCACAGTGATGGCAGAATATGTCCCGGGCAAGGACAACCTGGTGGCGGATTGGAATTCCAGTTTCCTGAGAGACTACAGAGATTGAAAACTCCATCCCTCCCTATTCCAAGAGATCATGAATACCCGAGGCCCCTGTTAGGTGGACCTGTTTGCTTCTCGTCTCAATGCCCAAGTTCCCCGGTTTTACAGCTGGAGACCGGACCCGATGACTGAATCTTTCCTTCACTCCTGGGGATCCAAGGCGAATTATGCGGCCCAGGTCTGACAACAGTCTATGACATTGGTGTTAGTTACTCCATTGTGGAAGACACAATCGTGGTTTCCGACTCTGTTGGAATTGACTGTGGATCTTCCCATTTGCCTCCCAGTCTTTCCTCAGATGCTCCTGGACCCAGTCGGGTTGCCACATCCTCGCGTTCTTCAAGACCAGCTGACACACATGGTTTGGACAATCTCAGGAGACACAAACACATTGAGGGAATTTCAACGGCAGCTGCTGACTTTATACAACAGGCTTGGTCTCCTTCGACCCGTAAACGATATTCTTCTGCATGGAAGCGATGGGTGGGTTGGTGCCTTAAACGGAACGTGGATCCCGTGGGATACGAGTTGAAAAATATCCTTAAATTCCTTTCAGAATGTGCTGAATCTGGGCTATGTTACAGGTCAGTAAACAATTTTAGGTCCGCATTATCAGCAGGACATGACCTCATAGATGGTAAACCGGTGGGTGTTCATCCGGTAGTTTGCAAACTATTGAAAGGAATAAGGGTGGCTCGACCACCGAGACCCAGATACACTCAGTTGTGGGCTTTTAATAATGTGCTTTCCTTGTTGGAATCATGGCCTGAAAATAAAGATCTATCATTGAAACAACTTTCGGCCAAATTAACCATGCTTTTATGTTTAATTACATGCGACGAGTGTTGGAGGTACAAGCACTAGATTTAACACTTAGGTTGTTTTCTCCATACGGTATTTATTTTATTATTTCCAAACGAACTAAGACTATGTCACGTTCCATTGATTATCCCGCTTTTCCTCACAATGACAAGCTTTGCATAGTAAAATGTTTGAAGGTGTATGAGGAACATACTTAGATGCACAGGATTGATCCTTTGGGCCCTTTACTTCTGGCAATACAGAAACCGTTCCGACCTGTGTCTGCTGCTACTTTAGCAGGCTGGGTGCGACGGTCATGGCTGAAGCTGGGATTGACATATCTGTGTAAGGTGCTCATTCTACCAGAGGTGCTATGGAGTCTAAAGCCTTTGTGATGGAGTCTAGATTGGGGGATATTCTCAGAGCCGCTGATTGGTCATCAGACTCCATGTTTAAAATATTTTATTATAAACCCGTTGTGCATGCTTCATCTGTTGTGGTTGGTGAGCTTTGAACCAGCATAATCGGAGCCTCCAGTCCTGCCATAGAATAGAAAATGTTCTAGCTTGTTGCGACAAGAGTTTTAGATTCTATTAAGGATAGGGAGGCGAGGATTATCCCAGCCATTGGGATAGGTAAGAGTTGTATCTGCACTGTCATGATGTCGTATGGCTTATGTTTGACGTTGTTTTTCCCTCCCTTATTTCTATTCACGATTACGATTCGCTCAAACTTATTTTTGGTTACAGGAGTGGATTCGAAATAAAATTAAATCTCATAGATTGCGTCTACAATGGCGATTTGCTACACCGGATCTTTGGAAGTTGCCTCGATCGAGATTCTGTTCGTGTGGATTTACTCTCCGTTGAGAGTTGGAACTGTATCCTGTTATGGTTTGGACGGCTTATAGACTGCTTGTTCGCAAAGAAAGAGGCAGTAAAAATGGTGCCTCTCTATTTTGTATATGCTGGACACTGTTGATTGGTGGTTTATGGAGGTGTGGTTCAAAGCCTCATGGGAAATGTAGTGTTTTCAATGCTTAACTGCTTTCTCATTGGCTGCTGTAAATTGAGTAGTAAAGATTGAGAAGCATAATCCTCGCCTCCGTGTCCTTAATAGAATCTAAAATTCTTGTTGCAACAAGCTAGAAAACTTTCTATTCCTTATATTCAGGAAATTCGTGCCCAATTCAAGATGGCCGGCATGTACCGTCATGTGACTAACGTATAATATCACGCACAAGGCAGTGTGAGGCGAGTGGAATCTGAAGTCGTGAGATATGCACAAAGTACACACAAAGAAGGGATCTATCTCTCTGGCCAACAGTATCCACACGTGCAAGCAGAAGTGATAAAAGTAAAATTTCAAAAGAGTATGTCCTGCAATAATACAGATCATGCATAACGATCTGCACTTGCCTGATGGTCTTGGCCTGGGGGAGTAATTCACGGACGATTCTCCTTTAATGCCAATACGTGATATTAGCAGCAGTAAACATGCATGGTGTAGGCTGGGGTTTAAGCTTGTATTCAACGCTGTAAGAACAAAACGTACAGTGTCAGTAGCTAGGTGCGGTTTATTACCAGAATAACCCTAGGCAATGGGAGCAATGTACAAACGTCTGCACTGTCTATCTCTCTCCAACCGTTCCCGTATCTAATTTAGAATGCTTTCACTTCAAGCATTCAATAAATGGCATCACAAAGCCTTCAAATCTATGCAAGCACTGAGTTCTCTGTATGTTGAAGAAAAAGGAGCCTGATAAATTTTTACCTTAGAGGAGTGCCCAGCATCCCTGTGCCAAAGTACTGATAAGGTACTGTCATGTGGCTATATTTACAAAACACTGGAACAGTGGCAGAGGCAATGACAGTACCAATCAGAAACCAAATGGATGACCTCCATATTTCAGTGGATACCCACGTTCCAACACTCCCAAAGTAAGCGGAAGATGCCTGATCTATTTTGTTAGACTCGTTAATAGTTTCGTTTTTTCCAAATGCATTTTACACCAATGCAAGTTATCAGGAAAGTACAGTTGTTCTGTCAAATAAACACACTAAGTATTATTAAGTAATGACATTTGTACTTGAATCATAGGTACTTCCAGTACACATTTCTTTCAGTACACACACATTTCTAGACAGGCCTGCTCTCTCCTGGAGCACAGGGAAGTAAAACACCATACATGGCACAATGCCAACATTTGGAAGCATAAAAGAGGGACGTTTAAAAAACAAAACAAAAAAAAAAAAGAGGAATTTATTTTACTTGCATTGATTTGGAGGCAATTTTAGGGAGGAGACAGCAAAAATAAAGCTTTATGTGGTTTACAAAATCGAGAGTCAACCTGCTGAGACAGGTGTGTTGGCACGTATGACATGGGTAGAAATGGAAGTGTATACAAATATTCTTCAAACGCAGAAACACTTTGGCAATGGGGCCTACATGCAAAGGGGTGCTATCTAGCACTGTAAGTGGGATAAATAGGTTTGAGAGGGTACTCTAAAAAAGGCATGGGCAAAGAAGTGTGACTAGGAATATTTTATTAGAGGCCCCGCCTTAGTAATTGAAACACCCTGCGTATATGATTATAATACCTTCATCAGCTTCATCCCAATCATTTTCAGGGAGAAAAATGCAAGTACACCGGAGGCTGGGCTTACACCACCCCACCTTCCAAAAAAAAATAACAGTAGGGAGCCATGGGCAATGGCCAATGGGTCAAGGGAGCCGCGGTTCAAAAAAGTTTGGGAACCGCTGCCTTAGAGCTTTGAAAATAAATCTAATTTCTGCAGCAAAAGAATTCCTTTTAGGCTTAGCACTGTGGAAGCTACTCCCTTTCTGGCCCAATATATTCAGCATAGCCAACGCAAATGCAAATACACCCCATTCTGAGGCTTAAAAAACAAGCATTCGCAAAGTCAATAGGCCACACCATTGTGACCAATTGGCTTTGCCAATCGTGTTAACCCTGCTGTACAGCATTCACGATGCTGGTCAGTGAGGCTAAAGTTAAAGAAAAAAATGTCTTTGACATGACTGGCAGTGTCATTTTGTTGGCACACGCATCGATGCGCCAAAACGGTGTAGGCACATTTCTTCTGTTTTAGTTACTGATTTGAGTTGGATTGGTGAGTAAAAGGAAAACAAACATGCACAAGTTTTTTTTTGATGTCAAGTGATTAAAATGATCCGTGGGTGGCGTAAATGGAAGCAACAGGAGCCAAATGGAAGCAATTGAAGAAGAAAGAAAAAAAACACAGGAAAGCAAAAGCAATATGGTTGAGGGTAGGAGGGGCAAAATCAACACAGGGGAGGGTGGGGGAACTGGCATGGAAGCAGCATAGGTAGGGCAGTAGAGACGGGTAAGAAACATGGGGGAGGGCGGTAGAGACAGGGAAGCTACATGGATGACACAGGTTGGGGGAGGTAATTGGGAGATGCAGAGGCATGAGTGCAACAGGGAGAGGGGTAGGTGACAGACAACCACAGGGGTAGAGACAACAAAACACACACTCAAAAAAGTAATTCTTGAAAAGCAAGCAATGGAAGCAGATACACCAGGCAAACAACTTGATGGTAAATCAATGCCCCATGGGGGTAACAAGCACAAAACTGACAAGCTGGCACATGAATAAGCAGGCAATGGTAGTCAACTAACGGCAAGCAATGAGTGGGCTCCAAGCTCCTCAGTGTTCTTGGTATGCCACAATATGCCTCGGAACAGACAGTGCATACACTGTCTGGTATGCTGGACCTAATCACTAGATGAAAACTGCAACATATCAGCCAAGGTCTCTGCAGGTATCTTCCTTTTCAAATCACATAAATGCTTCTCCGTTCCTGGTGGCAGTCTCCTGCAAACGCAAACATGTAGTCAACATGTCCTCCGGAACAAAAATAAATTCAGTTGGTGAAATATTTTCCAATAGCAGTCCCATTTTGGGTTTTTGGACACTCTGCAAACAAAAAGCATTAGAAACTGTGCTAACCAGACAATATGCCATACCTTGGTGGCTAGCAGCTTACTAAGTTCATTTTTAGCCCTCACCAGTTTAAAAAAAAACACAAACTACTGATCACCAAGGAGAGCTTCATTACAAGAACATGTCTGCTTCAGAGTGTTGCTGTGTTCACCCTGATATTATTGAGGTAACACCCAGTAAATCACTTTAGCCCCCAAAGGAAACATGCCCTTTTTCAGAGAAAAAGAGAATTGGCAGATGTTTCTCACTCCTCCTCTAGCAAGTTATGCTCTGTTAGAAAGAAAATTTCAGGAGTCATACAATCTGTCAGAGAATCTCTTATCTGCAAGTGATGATAAAGTACATCCCCTCCTTTGTTACCCAAATCAATAAGCACACATAATGATTCCCATTTTATAATTATATGGTTATTTTATGCAGTACTTGTTTAAATAACAAATGTATCATAATGATCATGATTATTATAAATAACTCAGCAGATAATATGCAAATTAAGGCCAAGGTTAAGAAATCACATACCCCTAACCCATTAGTCTATTTCCTACCAAATGTATCTATAACTGTTTCAGTCATCCAGTCTAAATGGGTACATTATTTCAATAAACACTTACTATGACAAACTTTACGTAGTTTCTCCCCACATACGTTATCCTGTCATCTAGCCAGCAGTCAGAACTCAGCCCACCAGTATCTCCCTTCCAGTGTATGTGTTCAACACCGCTCAGGCAGAGGTACACTACTGTTATATATATATTATGATGTCTTAGGAAGCGAGGATGGGTCACCCATGTTCAGCTCCTGCTTTGCTACAAAAATATGCAAACAAAGCCCCTCTGCTGAAGCATAGAGAAGCTAATATTACTTTTCGCTTCTGACTTCCAAGTCGGATTTTTGCATGGTCATCTTCCCCTGTACCAGTGATAACATTATGTGCACATTACGTGCACCAGAGAAGGGGGTCAGTTTTTCTTCTCTACGTTATTAGCTTCAACTGTGTCAGAAAAACAGAGTTTCTACATATAAATAATGCTTTTTGAGCACACATTTGTTAGCATCACCATTCAAACAGTTAGTCTGCGTTCCTATGTGCTGAGTCTGTACATGCAGGGGCTTATTTAGAAGCCCATTGCACTGCCAGTGCGTCACTTTTTTTGACACACCAGCAGCAAAATAGGCTTGCCCATATTTACAAGGCCACGTAAAGTCACCCTGAGTGACTTTATATGGCCTTGTAAATATGGGTCCCTATCATGCATTATTCTGCGTGAAAGGAGCGTTCCATTGCTGTGGCTGTTCCCACGCAACATCCATGAAACTTGACGCATTCCCAGAGTCATAGGCATGGCACAACAAGGAGAAATACTTTTATTTCTACTCATTTTTTCCTCTTTCTATGCGTGCTGCATTCTGCAGCATGCATAGACAGAGGAAAATGCCATTAATTATTGTTTTTGTGCAGGAAGGGACAATCATCCCCACAGCTCAGGCACCCTTGCAAAATAACGCAAGGGTGCCTGCACTGGCGCATGGCAGCCAACTATGCTCCAGCACAGGGGAAACCACAGGGATGCATCGTATTGTTGTTAATACGACACTTCCCTGTGCTTTGAAAATGATGCAGCACAGGCACAGCTAAATGGCTTGCAGTGCCACGCTGAGTCATTTTCATGTAGATGAGGCCCGCAGTCTCTAATATCCTTAATGAAGTCATGTTAACATGCTATCAGGTCTGTCTTGAAATAAACATGCATTATTATCATAAGAAAACCCTGCCATACATAGAAGCGCCCTGGAAATTTGGAAGGCAATACTGCACTAGAAAAATAACAATACCATCATATCCACTATTATCATCCCATTCTAAGCTAATAACATAATAATGGGAACAATTATGATAATATTGTATGTTTTCCCTCACCCGAACTGGAAAACTTGGAATGTGCTATATTTTCCCTGCACAAGTTCCAGCATGTTTCAGTTCGCAAAATATGTGCAGGAAAAGAGTGTTAACTCACCAGATGCAAACTCAATCTGGGTGCAAACTCCAGGTTGCATGTAAATTGGCATTACCAGTCTATTTGCAATCAGTGCCCAAGTGTGTCAATCAGATGTATGACGAAATCGAACATGACATTACAATGCATGCCTTTACCAAGCATCCATTACAACGCATATGCCTTTACCATGCATATGCCTTTACCACACATGCCTTTAGCATGCAAATGTTTACCATGCAAATGCCTTTAGCATGAATGTCTTTACAACCAAAATGTAAGTATTCACAGGTAAGTGTAAAGCATTTTATATATACATATATCTCCTTATCTACCCCCTGAACTCAACCACCCCATAACCCTAAAAACACACTTACCACCCAAATACCCTCTCCCACCACAAACCCTAAATATACCCTTACCACCCAAATACCCTTACCCACTGTAAACCCTGAAAAAACACCCTTGCCATGGAAATACCCTTGCCCACCCTAAACCATAAAACACCCTTACCACACAAATACCCTTACCCACCCTTAACCCTAAAAATACCATTACCACCCAATTACCTTCACCCACCCTTAACCCTAAAAATACCCTTGCCACCCAAATACCCTTACCCATCCTTTCCCCACAGAGCACCTTAAGACTCACACTGTTTACATCCCTCTTGGACTACTGGGCCAATATCTACACAAAGATTTCAGAAATGGAACACGATAATAACCAGTCATTTCAGAACCATGGAACAATACTCATATTCAGCTTGAGATGCCACAATTCCAATCACATAACACTGACCATTAATCCTGCACATTGGCTCAATGATAAAGATATTATTTTGAATTTGTCCCTAGTGTGCATAGCGTTCCAAAGCCTCATTCTAGTGCACTTCTCTTAGATGTTCTTGCCATACCACCCATTCAAGCACAGTAGATCACTCACCAAGGTTCCACCTTGTATGCCAAATGCCAGATTCAAATTATTATGGAGAATGTCCCTTTGAGCAAATTGCTTTTCACTTTGGAATGTGCACCCTGCACATGTAAGACTTAACAAGAAATCTCTATGTAAAACATGTGAACTTTAACATGTGGACTCTGTCCATCTCTGAATCATCAAAGCACACATCTACTGCTACATTTTCAGTCACATCTAGCTGGTCAGACAACTCATCCATCACCTGTCTACACCATGACTGGTGCATGGTATCCTTGATATTTCATCAGAAGTCTGTCCCACTGAAATACCTTTTCCAATACACACTTTTGGAGGAATCGATAACCCAACACCTTGGGGCATTTTATCAAGGGTTTTGCATCGCCATTGTGCCAGGCAAGGGGGCGCAGGGTGATGCAATACCTTTAATGAGATTTACCAAGCCACGCAAGGGCCACTCTGCATGGCCCTGCGTGGCTTGGTAAATCTAGAGTAATGCAAGGCAGTGCAAGTCGCTGCTTTGTGTTACTCTGCCCCAGAGAGGCATTCCAGTGAAGCCTGGGTGTGCCCACACATTCACCCATGGATTCGGAAGCATTCCCAGATTTACCAATATTTGAAGACCTGGAATGCGTCAAATGCTGAACCTTCCCAGCGGAGGCGTAACAAGGAGAAATATCTTTAGTTCTCCTCATGTTTTTTCCTTCTTCTACATGTGCTGCATTCAAAGAGGAAACAGACTCAGAAGATCCCTTCCTGCACAAAAACAATCCTGCTGTAAATAGGCACCCTTGCACCAAGGTGCAATGGTACCAGCGCTGGCACTAGGCAGCATTATGTACACCAGAGCAGGCAGAGAGTAGGAATTCACCATAAATTTATAAATATGGCACATTCCTGCCCTCTCCCATTCATGCAGCGCAATGCAGCAAGGTGTCTTGCTGTGTTGCAGTGCGTGAATTTATGGCAAATATGACCCCTTATTTCCTCTTTGAACATGAGTCAGCATAATGCTCCTTTACCTCTCCCTCTCCCCGAGAAAATTAGTCTAGAGAGGCATTTGGCTGCATGATGCCGGAGGTTACATACACAATGCACAAATAAATGAATGTGTGCCTTTTTCCTTAGAAGTTTGATGCAGCCAATGCTATTTCTTTTTCAAATAAATAGATCATTGTTTCAGGAAGTGGAAGTTGTTCCATACAAAAATATCAATACTTACTTAATACGTTTTTAACATATCTTTACCGCAGTGTTATATACAGTTCCCCCATAGTTACCTGTATCTTAAACTAACCATCCAGCCCATGTTTGCTTGTGTTCGAATGCCATTCACAACTCGTACCTGTTTTGTTGATACACAGGTAGAAACGACATCTAAAAATAAGAATATAAAGGAAAATATGATGTTTTGCGAAAGGCTAGTCAGGTTGAGTACCAGAAAAAAAATAAAAGACCTAATAGGCAGCCTCTAGTTCCTATCTAGTACTTCAGGTATTGTGTGCTCCTAATGATAGTCTATGTAGAATGAAAAATATGATTAATCATTAAAACATTACTACTCTAGGATCAATACCAACTATTTTTGTAACTTCATGCCTTTTTGGTTACTTTTATGCACTATTTTTGTCAAGGAGTGACAACAGTTTAATTGTTTTACATTAAATCGTGAATGAGGTGAATACAAATTTCTGGCACTCCTTGCCTTAATTCAGCCCTAGTACATAAAAATAAATAGCTCAAACCTTCACAGAGCGAATGAGCATAGAAAGCATATCCAGGCATCTCTGTAGTATCTTCACTCTGGAGGTCCAAGAACTTCTTTCAGTCCTTTTTAGTAACCAATAATTAATTTTGCAGTACAATTTCCTTAAGTATGTAGTGTCTACTACTTCACAGAATTCACTGTCAACTCTTAAGAGAAACTCAAGAAACACGTCAAAGTATTATTATTATTATCATTATTATTATTACTATTATTATCATCATTTGCAAGACATTGACATACTAGCTGGGGGGGTGAGAACCATGCAAAAGGGTTTTCTGATTACCATCATACATACATGGATGCCTGGTTAGGCTGAAATTAGGACTAGAGAGCCAATCATGGGCCAGTATGGAGAGCTTCTTATCTTATCTTCTTAAGTCTGTCAATGGCTGATACACGCACTACCTCCCTGGTGCTTGGAACGGCAGTTGGCTGACATCAGGAATGGTTTTCCAAAATCCTCCAGTGAAAAGTACTGGAGGTGTCCTTTTTTTATAAAAACCTGTGGTGAAGGAGCGGAATCGCTTTCGCGTCTCTCAATCTGTGACGTCAGCGTGCCACGAGATGCGCTGACATCACAAACCCCGACCGGAGCGGCTTGATAGAAGCAGGTGAGTTCTGCCCCTGTGTCCAGTGAGGTTTGGGGGCATTTTAGATGCCCCCCATTTTTTTACGATACAACGCTGGAAAGGGAGGAGTCTCCTCTTTTCAGCGATGCCTCTCACAAACAGATTCCTTATTGAGGATGGCGGCGCGCTGCGATCAACGATCAGGAATCCCATTAGGCCACCAGGAATAATGCAAGCCGGGGTCGGCCTTCGTAGTAATGGACCGGCCCCTTTATTCAAAGGTGTTTTTTTCCCCCTGTGGGTGCAATCGCACCCCCAGGGGACTAGATTTGAAAAAAAATAATGCGCAAAAAATTGGAAATTGTCAGAGGCTCGGCCTTCCTATACACTGGCCGACCCCCTGTCGGGCAATTAAAAAAAAAAAATGTGTGGTGTCCCTGGGGGCCGATCGTGGCCCCCATGAAAACCACACATCTAGAAAAAAAAGTGTTCAGATATTATATATATATATATATATATATATATATGTATATATATATATATATAGAGAGAGAGAGAGAGAGAGAGAGATAAATCTCTCTCTCTATATATGTCTGTGTGTGTGTATATATATATATATATTCATATATCCACACAAAGAGTTGCCCCCTCGAAAGAGCCCACACAGGTAGGTACTGGTTTCTCGTTTATTAGTTGACTAATAAACTAATAAACGAGAAGCCAGTACCTACCTGAGTGGGCTCTTTCAAGGGAGCAACTCTTGTGTGGATATATATATATATATATATTCACTGAAAAAACCATAGGTTTTAGGGACAGTTATAGTTAGTTGGACATTTCACTCGTACAAAACCCGTGAAATTCCCCCGTTATAGTTAGTTCAGCTAACTATAACTCGCGCCCCATAATGCACTGCTGATGACGTCACATATTACATCACTCATGACATGGTCAGTGACATCACTGATGACATCACTGATGACATCTCAAATGACATCACTGATGACATCATCCAGTGACTGTGTGTTTCTATGAAGTTTAAATATGTTTAATATATATGCCAAGGTGTATTGAAGAATGAGTGGGTGTATAAGTGTCTGGATCGATGATTTAGTAGGTGCATGACTGACTCTATAAGTGAGTGATTAAACGTATCTTACTGAATGCATGGGTTAGTGACTAAACTGTGTGAATGTCTGTATCAGTCTGCCTGTTGGTGTGTAAGTGGCTGCATGGGTTTGTGAATAGCTACATGAGTGTCTATATGAGTTATTGATTGGTTGTCTGAGTATCTGTATGGGTGCCTGAGTGTTTGTGTGGGTGGGGTGTGTGTGACTCTGTGCATAGATGTGTGAGTGGGTGATTCACTGGGTGCATGGTTTCAAGAGTGCATCTGTGATGGACTGTATGGGTGGGTGAGTGTGTGTATGGGTGTGTTAGTGAGTGAATGTATATCTCAGTGGTACATGTGTGAGTAACTACATATGTCAAAGGCAGTATATATGTGTGTTGGAGTATATAAATGGCTATAAGTGAGAGTGTGTGATTGTGAGAGTGGCTGTATGGATGAGTGTGTACTTGTATCAGTGATTGTATAAGAGCGTAAGAATGTGCTAGTATTTGTATGAGTAAGTGAGCTGGTGTGTGTATAACTGTATAGGTGAGTAAATGGCAGTGTGATTAATTATTTGCATGACTGACTAGGTGTGTGAGTACCTCTATGGATGAGTGGCAGTGTGTGAGTGTCTATGTAGGTGTATGAGTGCATATGATAGTCCTGTACTGAGTGACCGTAAGTATGAGTGACTGTACAGGTGAGTGAGTGTATGTGTGTGTAGACCTAAGAATCAGTGAGTGTGTATGTAGTTATTGGTGTTGGAGTGTCTATGGTTTTGACAATGGCAGTCTGTAATTTAGAGTGGGTGTATCAAAGGTTATATTAGGGTGTGAGAAGATGCATCAAATTATCACATAGATGATGTCATCAGTGATGTCATCAGTGATGTAACTGGCCATGTCATGAGTGATGTAATATGTGACGTCATCAGCAGTGCATTGCGGGGCGCGAGTTATAGTTAGCTGAACTAACTATAACGGGGGAATTTCTATGGTTTTGTACGAGTGAAATGTCCAACTAACTATAACTGTCCCTAAAACCTATGGTTTTTTCAGTGAATTTCAAAGGTTTTTAAATGCTAATTTCTAACTATAACGTGTCTGAAACCTATGGTTTTTTCAGTGAATTTCAAAGGTTTTTTAAATGCTAATTTCTAACTATAACGTGCCTGAAACCTATGGTTTTTAAGTGAATTTCAAAGGTTTTTAAATGCTAGTTTCTAACTATGCCGACAGATGTAGGACATGTGAAGAAAGAAGAAAAAAACGCACAGAAAGAAGCAAAAGAAAAGCAGAAAGAAGCAACAGAAGTCCACAAAGACGAAGAAAAGTGCAGGAAGAAGCAAAATCTGTGCAGAAAGAACCAACAGAGGAGCAGAAAGAGGCCTTGTTCCAAAATCATCCTGTGCCCACAACGTTTTCCGACGTGTACTGGTGGTAACTGACTCTGACTAACCAGAGCCAGTGCTATGCTAAAAGACACTTAGAATACAGTGAAAACACCTACATACACTAGGGAACACTATGCATTGGGGTACCCCTGTGATTAGCATGACATCCTCTGTAAGTCCCTAGTACATAATAGGGCAGGGGGATTAAAACTACCTCTTAAAACGCGCTACAGGGCGCGTTTGCACAGTGGTGAAGGGAGGGGGGGGCCTGAGGTGACATGTGTGCAAACACACCCCGTGGCGCATTTTAAGTTGCGGGATTAAGTCCCCTTGAATCCTGAGTGTCCCTGGGGCCCAACTAGCCCCCCGGGTACCTACAGTTAGGACCACAGAGCTGAGTTGCGGAGAGGCGTTCCGAGGCCACGCACCTTTTTTCACCTCTCTGCAACGCAACTCTGTTGTGCTTACTGAAGGTACCTGGTGGGCTAGTTGGACTCCAGGGACCCTCAGGATTGAAGGGGACTTAATCCCCCAACTTAAAACGTGCCACAGGGCCTGTTTGCACACATGTCACCTCAAGCCCCGCCCCCTCCCTTCACCACTGCGCAAACGCGCCCCGTGGCGCGTTTTAAGTTGGGGGATTAATTCCCCTTGAATCATGAGGGTCCCTGGGGTCCAACTAGCCCACCCTGTACCTCCAGTATGCGCCAGGCATCTGCGTTGCAGAGAGGTGTTCAGAGGCCACGCCCCTTTTTACACCTCTCTGCAACGCAGCTCTGTGGCGCTTTCTGGACGTACCTGGTGGGCTAGTTGGCCCCCAGGGACCCTCAGGATTGAAGGGGATTTAATTCCCCATCTTAAAACGTGCCACAGGGAGTGTTTGCACACATGTCACCTCAGGCCCCGCCCCCTCCCTTCACCACTGTGCAAACGCGCCCCGTGGCGCGTTTTAAGTTGGGGGATTAACTCCCCTTGAATCCTGAGGGTCCCTGGGGTGCAACTAGCCCACCAGCTACCTCCATTAAGCGCCACAGAACTGTGTTGCAGAGAGGTGTAAAAAGGGTGTGGCCTCAGAACACCTCTCTGCAACGCAGCCCCTGGCGCATACTGGAGGTTCCTGGTGGGCTAGTTGGCCCCCAGGGACCCCCAGTATTCTAGGGGAATTCGTTCCCCCTCTGCAAATGCGCCAGGGGGCGCATTTGCAGAGTGCTGCCAAGGAGGGGGCGTGGTCTCCGGCGCGAGGCCGGTCTTTTTTTTTTTTTTTAAAGGGGGCTGTGTGGCCCCCTTCTTTAATTATTTTGGGCCCTGGGGACCCCATCCCCAGGGCCTGACCCCTTTTATTTTTAAAAAAATGGGAACGTAAAGGGGACCGCGTGGGCCCCCTCCCGTGGCCAATTTTGGCCCGGGACCCCATCCCCGGGTCATTGCCACATTTAAAAAATATATTTTTATGGAGGGGGCTGCGTTGCCCCCTTCTCAGGCCTCCTTAGGCCCCAGGGACCCCATCCCCGGGGCCGGCCTTTTTAAAAAAATTTTTTTTTACATTTTATAATTTGGGGGAGGGGGGCCGCGTGGCCTCCCTCCTGGGCCACTACTTGCCCCGGGGACCCCATCCCCCAGGCTGGCCCTATCCTTTGGTGACCGTGGGGGGAACCCAACTCCCTCCCCCACGGTCCCGCCGGCTCCCCGCCTCCTGCGGGAGCCGGCATTGCTTTTCCACACGGGGAACTGCTTAGATGCAGCTCCCCGTGTGGAAAGCAATTTGCTTTGAATTTTGGAAGAGAGAGCAGGTTTCCTGCTCTCTCTTCCAAAATTCAAAGCAAGTTTGCTATGACAGGACGGGAGCCTGCGAGGCATAGCATAGCAAACTACAGTGTCCCGGGGTTAGGCACCCCGGGACACTGCAGGAGCCGGCCCTGGGGGGGTGGCGGTCCCCAGGGCCATCACTGGCTCCAGGAGGGGGGCCACGCGGCCCCCCTCCCAACATCTTGAAAGCCCCGGGGAGGTGGTGGTCCCTGGGGCTCCGTAACGGACCCCCATATTTAAATATTTAGTGCCCCGGGGAGGTGGCGGTCCCCGGGGCATGTGGGGGGGCTGGAGCCCCCCCACACAGGTAATTCAAAAATTTTAAAAAGAAGCCCCGGTGGTGGCGGTCCTCGGGGCTGCGGGAGGGCCGAGAGCCCTCCCGCACCATTTTTTTTTCAAAGCCCCGGGGGGTGGCGGTCCCCGGGGTTTGGGGGGGCCTTAGAGGCCCCCCACATATTACTATTAAACCCCGCCATGCCCCCGGGACTTGGCCCACCCGGGGGCCAATTAAGAACGAAGCGCGGGAGACCGCGCTTTGTTTTTTTTTTTTCACGGCCGGATCCGCCGATTTTTTTTTTTAAAGACAACTTTTTTGGGGGCCCTGGGGGTCCTTGTGGGACCCCCTGAGAAGGCCTAGGGGGTCAGGGTGTTTCTACCCTGCCCCCTTTTCTTGTTTTGCGCACTTCTTTTACTGCTTTCTTGTGCCTCGGTTCTACCGAGGCACAAGATGGCTACCAACACTTCCTGGTTTGGAGTGTTGACAGCCAATTAGCATGCAGCTCGTGATCGGGAGGGTACGCGGACCCTACGCGGCCATAGATATATATGTGATTTTACTTGTGATTTTCTCAGGAACTACTGAACGGATTTACACCATTTAAGCAAAAGGCATGACTCTGAACCAAGGGCTACCTTTTTGGCAAATTTGGTGTAATTCCGTTCAGCAGTTCGGGCTGTAGCTGCAATGAAAGGTTCCTATGGAAAATTGCATGGGGAAAACACGTTTTGGGACCCCCCTTTTTCTCGGCCCCCACTTGACGAATCACCCCGAGACTTTCAGGATAGAAGCGGACCGGAGCACCCCACGAGTTTTGAAAATTTCGCGAAGATTCATCAACCGGCGCCAAAGTTATTTCAAATAGAATGTTGTGGATTTCCTATGGAAAATAGGTCCTAACTATAACTATCTACTGGCGACCGCCAGTAGATAATATATATATATATATATGTATATATATATTGGTTGCAAACAAGGAATCCTCGATTTGGTGATGCACTCCAAGCCGGATACATTAAGTGCAAGCAAGCATTTCTGACCTTGGATATTTCTCTCTGCCTTACGCGTTTCGGAGTTACAGACTCCTTGGTCACAGGCATTCAAGTACCGATGCAGTTATGAAAAGGAACACTCTTACCAGCATGTTATTTATTACGTCCTTTAATTGGAAACAGGTAAGTTCAGTGATGTACTGCATGCTGGGTATTGTAGTGCATAGTGCATTTTTCTTTTAGTAGATTTTAGCGTGTCCTTTGAAAGTTAATCCTTTAGTGGGTACTGCACTCTCATACCAATTTACTGTATTATTTCAGCCCTCCAGTGGGCCTCCGTGATAAGAAATGCTCCGTAATTAAGCCATCCGGTTTCCCAACATGGAGACTTCGAACAGTTCTGTGTCTCCCTGGCCCCCTTGTAATCATCTTGTGGGGTGGTGCAGCGCCACGGCTGGATAGCCGTAAATATTGGTTGCAAACAAGGAATCCTCGATTTGGTGATGCACTCCAAGCCGGATACATTAAGTGCAAGCAAGCATTTCTGACCTTGGATATTTCTCTCTGCCTTACGCGTTTCGGAGTTACAGACTCCTTGGTCACAGGCATTCAAGTACCGATGCAGTTATGAAAAGGAACACTCTTACCAGCATGTTATTTATTACGTCCTTTAATTGGAAACAGGTAAGTTCAGTGATGTACTGCATGCTGGGTATTGTAGTGCATAGTGCATTTTTCTTTTAGTAGATTTTAGCGTGTCCTTTGAAAGTTAATCCTTTAGTGGGTACTGCACTCTCATACCAATTTACTGTATTATTTCAGCCCTCCAGTGGGCCTCCGTGATAAGAAATGCTCCGTAATTAAGCCATCCGGTTTCCCAACATGGAGACTTCGAACAGTTCTGTGTCTCCCTGGCCCCCTTGTAATCATCTTGTGGGGTGGTGCAGCGCCACGGCTGGATAGCCGTAAATATTGGTTGCAAACAAGGAATCCTCGATTTGGTGATGCACTCCAAGCCGGATACATTAAGTGCAAGCAAGCATTTCTGACCTTGGATATTTCTCTCTGCCTTACGCGTTTCGGAGTTACAGACTCCTTGGTCACAGGCATTCAAGTACCGATGCAGTTATGAAAAGGAACACTCTTACCAGCATGTTATTTATTACGTCCTTTAATTGGAAACAGGTAAGTTCAGTGATGTACTGCATGCTGGGTATTGTAGTGCAAAGTGCATTTTTCTTTTAGTAGATTTTAGCGTGTCCTTTGAAAGTTAATCCTTTAGTGGGTACTGCACTCTCATACCAATTTACTGTATTATTTCAGCCCTCCAGTGGGCCTCCGTGATAAGAAATGCTCCGTAATTAAGCCATCCGGTTTCCCAACATGGAGACTTCGAACAGTTCTGTGTCTCCCTGGCCCCCTTGTAATCATCTTGTGGGGTGGTGCAGCGCCACGGCTGGATAGCCGTAAATATTGGTTGCAAACAAGGAATCCTCTTACCAGCATGTTATTTATTACGTCCTTTAATTGGAAACAGGTAAGTTCAGTGATGTACTGCATGCTGGGTATTGTAGTGCATAGTGCATTTTTCTTTTAGTAGATTTTAGCGTGTCCTTTGAAAGTTATAATACAGTAAATTGGTATGAGAGTGCAGTACCCACTAAAGGATTAACTTTCAAAGGACACGCTAAAATCTACTAAAAGAAAATGCACTATGCACTACAATACCCAGCATGCAGTACATCACTGAATTCCTGCCAATTAAAGGACGTAATAAATAACATGCTGTAAGAGTGTTCCTTTTCATAACTGCATCGGCACTTGAATGCCTGTGACCAAGGAGTCTGTAACTCGAAACGCGTAAGGCAGAGAAATATCCAAGGTCAGAAATGCTTGCTTGCACTTAATGTATCCGGCTTGGAGTGCATCACCAAATCGAGGATTCCTTGTTTGCAATGTATATATATATATATATATATATATCCATTAATTCCGCTACTCCTCCGATGCTTCGAACAAACGGAACGGACCACCAAATGTGCTGAAAGGTAATTTATTTCAGGATGCAAGTCCTGCCACAACGCGTTTCAGCCCACTACAGGCCTTGATCACATGACCAAGGGATTTGATTCCCGAAACGCGTCGAGCTGGTTGCTTATTTGGAATAAAGTCGCTTTTCTAAAAAGGAATACTGTGTCCACAGCAGCTGTTTTTTCACTTTACAACGGCGTTCGTTTTGATATATATATATATATATATATATATATATATAATGAATTAACAGTACTGAGATGTAACTAAAATTCACACAAGGCACATTCTTTCGTAGTTTTTCTTTTTTGCTCTTCTTTATTGATTCTCTTGTTGTACACAGCAAATATAATCTACAGCTACCAAGTGTTTCGCACACACTGCCCTTCTTCAGGGCTTCAGAAAAATACTTTTGTCTCTCTGTACATCTTTTCCATGAAAGTATGTCTTCTGGCCTTGGTTTATCGTTGGGAAAAAGTTGGAGGATCTATGCAAGCCACATGTCCCTGGACTCCCCCGGGTGTCTAGTTTTCAGAAATGTCTGTGTTTCGTAGGTTTCCCTAGATGGCCGCTGACCCCGGGACCAAAAATGCAGGTGCCCCCCTTGCAAAACCAGGTCATTTTGTGATAGATAATTTTGATGTCTCCACAATACGTTGTGGGCCCTTCACTATCGCGGGCACTTAACCCACCCTCACAAGGGAGGTGTTATTATTATCAGGAGACTTGGGGGAATGCCAGGTAGAAGGAAGTTTGTGGCTCCCAGCAGATTCCAGAACTTTCCATCACTGAAATGTGAGGAAAATTGGGTTTTTTAGTGAAAGTTTCAAGTTTGCAAGGGATTCTGGGTAAAAAAAAAACGTGGTGAGAGCCACGCAAGTCTGCCCACCCTGGATACGCCTAGATGTCTAGTATTCACAAATGTATAGTTTGGCTAGGTTAACCTAAGTGCCGACTGAACTAAGTTCCAAAATGTAGAGCTACCCACATTGGGAAAAAAGTGTCAGTGTTCGCGAGAAAATGCGCTGCGTCCATGTTGCGTTTCGGACCATTTCCTGTTGCAGCCACTAAGTCTACCCGTACAAGTGTGGTCCCATTTTTAGCAAGAGACTTGATGGAATGCTGGATGGAAGGAAGTTTGTGTCTACCTCACAGAAATGTGAGGAAAAATGTTTTATTTTAGTGAAAGTTGAGGTCTGCAAGGGATCTGGGTAAAAAAATGTGGTGAGACCCACAAAAGTCAGCCCACCCTGGATACCCCTAGGTATCTAGTTTAAAAAATGTACAGTTTGGCTAGGTTTCCCTAGGTGCCGGCTGAACTAGCGTCCAAAATGTATCGCTACCCACACTGAAAAAAAAGGATCCGTTTTCGGTAGAAAAATGTGCTGCGCCCATGTTGCTTTTTGGGCCGTTACCAGTCACGACCGCTAGGTCTACCCACACAAGTGAGGTACATTTTTATCAGGGGACTTGGATGAATGCCGGGTGGAAGGAAGTTTGTGGCTCCCCGCACATTCCAGAACTTTCCATCGCAAAAGTGTGATGAAAATGTTTTTTTTTAGTTTAAGTTTGAAGTTTGCAAGGGATTCTGAGCAAAAAAAAAAGAGGTGAAAGTCACGCAAGTCAGCCCACCCTGGATACACCTATGTGTCTAGCTTTAAAAAATGTACAGGCTGACTAGGTTTCTCTAGGTGCTAGCTGAGCAGGGATCCAAAATGTGGAGCTACCCACATTGGATAAAAAGGGTCCGTTTTCAGTGGAAAAATGTGCTGCGTCCTTTGGGCCGTTTCCTGTCGGGAGACTTGTGGGAGCATAGAATAGTAGAACATTTGTTGTTACCAATTGGGATTAGCTGCATTTGTGCCTTTCAAATGTAAACCAGTGTATTTGTACATTTTGAAAAATACCCTAAAAATCATATGCTAGTACGGGTACCTACAAATTCAGAGATGTAGAAATAACACTGCTTCTGAACTATATATCTCTGCAACCATAAGAGTCTACCGGATGTAATGATATATTGCTTTTGTCAACCGGCCATTGTGACAAAAATGTACAGATGAAAATGTTGTCACAAATGCCTGTTTTTTTCTTCTCTTTCCCAATAGTTCTTTATTTCAACAGGGATCTACACATATGACCCCATACTGAATTTAGAATTTTGCCTACTTTTCAGAAATCTATAGCTTGTCTGGATCACCCATGGGTTTCACAATGGTTCCCACCACAAACTGGAAGTAGGCTGAGAGCATAAAAAAATAGGGAAAATAGGCTACCTCTTAAAAAATTCCAAAATGGTGGTACAAAATAAGTTTTCTGATTCAGCTCATCATGTCTTTAAAAGCGGGGAAGATGGTGACTTTAGTACAGTAAATTGTTCATAGAGGCCATTTTTAGGGAAAAAGCAAAAACTTTTATCTGAAGCACTTTTTCTCTATTTTAAAAAAACCTCAAAATGTTGCTATGTTTTGCCTGTTTCTCATTCCCCTCTAGGGAAATCCACAAACCCTGGATACCTTTAGAATTCCCAGGATCTTGGAAAAGTTGGCTTGGATGCCTTATGTGGAAAAAAAGTTATGGAGCCCTAAGCACTAACTACCCCAAATAGCCAAAATCCCTGGTCACACTATCTCCAAAGATCATTTGCCACCCTCCAAATAGATCACAGGCAGCACTTAAAGCAATACTGAAAAAGTAAACAAGGACACTTTAGAAAACAAGCTACATCGGCTAACATAAAAACTCACCGCTATTATGAGCTGTGGAAAAATCAAACACCAACGCGCAGCCACATTTCCTCAGCCCGCAGCCAAATCTCCATTGTCTGCTCCGAAAAAGCTGACAGTTTAACAAACTAAACCCCAAATGGCTCTCTGTCTCCAAAACTGACAGATGTAGACTCTGTACTGATAAGTTTGAGTACTTCGACCTTTTACTCTGTTGCTGTCCAGCACTTTTGAAAGCCAGACACACCTTCTTAAAACCACTCTTTCTTGCATACAGAACTTGAACTTGGAATGAGGCAAGGAGCCTTGGGGATTATTTACATGCTCCTTGCGCTGCCGGTGCGCCACTATTATTATGGGAAAAAGTGATGTACCGGTGGTGCAAGGGGCTTGTAAATAAGCCCCCTTGTATTTACTACCACTGAGCCTAATGAGTTGGGCAAATTTGAGAAGTATAACAGACTCATACAAGCATGCATAAAAGAGGTGAAAAAGATCTGAAAGACTACACAGGAAAGGACAACCCTGGATCCAGCTTGCCATCGCTAGAAAATGGCGAGTCTACAGACCATACGAGCACTGCCTGCTCATCAAACCCTCATTAGGGCAGTCAACACAGGTGCCGCCCGACCTGAAAAATACTGTATCATGTACAGAATAACAATGTTACCATCATGAGACCATAAGGATTGAGAAGGGCTGTGCTCCGCCATTAATCTGCCAAACTATGCCACCCACTGCCCAATGTACATATTCTTTGCTAGATAATTTATCTGCACCTTACCATCTGCTATCAGCATTCCATCTGCCAGAAGCACTTTGTAACACTCAAGCCAGCAACTACCTAATGATTAAGCACTTTATAGTTCTGTATGTATGCATCCCTGAAAATTTGCAAATTTCACCACGGCCCGATTATAGCTATCATTTATTGTTTAGTGACTACATAACTGAAGTTTTTTTTTAGGGAGTTTTATATAGCGCGAACTAGACCCGAAGGTATCAGGGCGCTTTACATGATCAACAGTTGTGTTACAGACAGACACATTTGTTTTTGTTAGGCTTGGGGAGATTGTGGGGCCGATTCCGATTCCGGCCGGAAATCTCTCCGACCGAGCCGGACCCGGAGAGAATTCCGACCGAATCGGACTCTAGCAGTCCGACCGGACGAGTACGATGCATTCGCATGCTATCGGACTCGGTTCGGTCGGACTCCCACTGAAGTCAATGGGAGCCGGTCGTACAACGCGTACGCGGGCTCCCATTGACTCAATGGGTGCGAGGCGAACAAGGGCGCCCCCTACAGTGGGTACGCGTCCATGCGCATCGTGGCATACATGCACAGGTAGGGGGGCCCCATGGGTCCCCCATGTGTGCGACTTGCGCGCCTACGCATACAGGGGGGTCCGACGCGGACCCCCAAAGTCCGGCTCCGACAGCTCTTTCGAGCCGGACGGCGCAAGTCGGTCGGACTGCTTGCGGCGCGCATCGTACTTACCCGGCCGGGAAACGTCTCCTACAGCGCGGTGCGAGTCGTGATCCGTGCGAGTCGGTCGGACCGTGTTGAAGCCGCGTACGAGTCGGTCGGCAATTTTGCGGGAGCTTCATCGTACCTCGCTCGGCCGGACCCGCGTACGATTCGGTCGGGAAACAGGGCTCCGAATCGGATCCGGTAAATCCGAATCCGATTCGGAGCACTACCGGCCGAGATCGGAATCGGCCCCTAAGTGATTTGCCCAGAATCACAGGATGCTGAGTGTACCTGCCGAGACTCTAACCCGGTTCCCCAGCTTTGAGGTCGACCGCCCTAGCCATTAGACCACATCCTCTCACCATAATGTGAACAGTGCAATATTCTTTTTTTACTGTGCTTGCTCATTTATATGTGTATTCTGACAGATTCCATATGCTATGCGTGCTGTGGATGTGACATTAACTGAGCACAAAATAAAAACAAACTCACGGTCGAGATTGGCAACTGCAGGGGTTGTGTCTCCTTCACCTAAAAGACATAAGAAATAAGAAATAAAGTAATCTCAGTGTAAATGGAAGCCTCCATACAGCTAGCACCAACAAGACCAAAACAACTTTTACATTTGTATTCAAATTTATGTGGCAAACCATACTTATGAACATTGCTGATATACAATTTCTTAGCTTACGTATTGGCAGGGATACTACTATATAAAACCTTCACCAATTTGCTTTTGTGTTGGACTTTTCACCAATTATACAAAATGATGAGAATTGCTACACATATTTTCAGGTCCTTATGATAATTATTTCACTAGCTGTCCAGCTAGATCGTTAATGCTGTCTGCCAAGGGGAAAATCTTCATAGACGCAACCTGTAACAAAGCTGTACATGTCTCAACATTGAGTACCTACTAAGATTCACAATATCTACTTGCAGAAATAATGACTTGAAGTAGAATTTCCTGACTAATTGAGCATTATCTTTACACATTTATTTCTAGGTGACTACACCTGAGGAGCATCAGAAGGACCAGTAGAAAAGGGACTTTTTGTAGGGGTGGGTGAAGAATTCTGCTCCGCTGGCGGAGTACGAATATCTTGCCCACTATGTGCGATGTTCCGCAAAACTCTGCGAAGTGGCACAGAATGGAGTTTTTTCTCTTGAGCGGCTTGCCAACATTAAGTTGGCGAGCATTTGCGAGAAAGAATCATGCGCTAGACCTCCTACTGGCGAGATTTCTCAACCTGGGCGGCGTGGCAGGTCCGTCGCTCACATTGAGGAAGCAGCAGCTCGAGGAAAGCAGCAGCACCCTCTTGTGTGACGCATAGTGACGTTTGTGCTGATTTTACACTGCGGAACAAACTCCTGGTGCTAAAAAATCAGTGTGAGCAGTGCGACTTAAAAGAATTCGCCACTGGCAGTACTCTACGGAGGGTAGTGTTTTTTTCTGGCACTTCGCGGAGTAGAACTCCGCAAACTCTGCCCAGGCCTAATTTTTTTGTTGCATTCCTTTCTAGGGCTGAAGAATACTCACTTGAACCAGAAGCATGCGGCACAAGGAAAAGTCATTGTGGATTTGAGGACAACTGGGGGACGAGAAAGATTTTTTACTATAAATTCTCAAGATCTGTAAATTTGCTAAGATCGGATACAGTGAGTGGCTCTATGATTTTGAAAAAAAGTATTTTTCTAAAAATGTTTTAAATCATTTCCTGAGAGCTATTGCTTTTGTTTCAGTGCTCTAAACAAACTGTGCTGCTGCCCCCTGGTGTCTACTTTTTCAAATCCGAGGCAGTCAATTGTGTGATTACATTTTACATTCCAAAAACTGCCTTTTATGCAAAAGGCACCTCAATTAATTTTTTTGTATCTTCTGATTCTTACATCACATGTCCTTCATTTTTGTGACATTTACTCATTCAAAAGTTTACAATGTTTCCATATTGGCTGAGAAATGTTACGAGGTTCAGTTATTATCTGTATTCTTGTATCGGTTTTGAAGATCATGCATTACATGCAATTTTCTCTGAGGCAGGGATTACTGCTTCTGTAAAGCTAGCAATGATAAACTTGGGATTTCTAACAGAAACCTGTTTACTAGTCAGTTAAATATTATTTTGACTATATGGGAGGTCGCCCACAGCTCATGCCATGACTTGGCTTTCATTGCCCGAAAATCTGGATTCCTACAATGAGCTGGGAAAAGATGTCTGTGCAGGAGCTGGTATGCGTTAAAATCAAATAAATATAATGTTCCTTTCATGTACCTTTCATCAGACAGACATGTTCATTGTCAGTGAAATTGCTCTCCCACCCTCGCAGCTCCACCATTAAGTGAGGCCTGCCCCTGCACTCTTGAGTGTTGGTGATCGAGACCCTCCTCCACCCGCAGGTTTCCTTGCGCCTCATCCCTGGTGGTCCAGTAGACCTCTGTCTCCTTCCTCTCACTCTGCTCTTTCACTCGCTTTTACTCGTTTTTCTACCCTTTTTATCTTTCACCTTTCTGCACTTTTCTGCATCTCTGCTCTTTGTGCCTTATTTCTGCTCATTTTCCGTTCCTCTCGCTCTGCTCTTTCACTCGTTTTCACTCGTTTTTCTACCCTCTTTTATCTTTCACCTTTCTGCACTTTTCTGCATCTCTGCTCTTTTGTGCCTTATTTCTGCTTATTTCCCCTTTTTTCTTTATCCCTTATTTCCTCCCTTTACCTTTCCCAGCCGCTGCTGCCCACGCGGCCCCCTCCCCAGCGCGACCGGCCCAATCCAGCTCCCTCCCCGCTCCCGCCTCCCAGCTGTCCAGCCCTCCCCGACCCCTACTTAATGGCGGCCACTGCGGGGACAGGCGAGCAAGACCACTGACTCATTGTCAGTGAAATTGCTCTCCACCCTCGCAGCTCCACCATTAAGTGAGGCCTGCCCCTGCACTCTCGAGTGTTGGTGATCGAGGCCCTCCTCCACCCGCAGGTTTCCCTGCGCCTCATCCCTGGTGGTCCAGTGGACCTCTGTCTCCGTCCCCTCACTCTGCTCTTTTACTCGTTTTCACTCGTTTTTCTACCCTTTTATCTTTCACCTTTCTGCACTTTTCTGCCTCTCTGCTCTTTTGTGCCTTATTTCTGCTCATTTTCCCTTCCTCTCGCTCTGCTCTTTCACTCGTTTTCACTCGTTTTTCTACCCTCTTTATCTTTCACCTTCTGCACTTTTCTGCATCTCTGCTCTTTTGTGCCTTATTTTCTGCTTATTTCCCCTTTTTTCTTTATCCCTTATTTCCTCCCTTTACCTTTCCCCGCCGCTGCTGCCCCCGCGGCCCCTCCCCCAGCGCGACCGGCCCAATGCAGCTCCCCTCCTCGCTCCCACCTCCCAGCTGTCCAGCCCTCCCCGACCCCTACTTAATGGCGGCCACTGTGAGGGCAGGCGAGCAAGACCACTGACTCATTGTCAGTGAAATTGCTCTCCCACCCTCGCAGCTCCACCATTAAGTGAGGCCTGCCCCTGCCCCTGCACTCTCGAGTGTTGGTGATCGAGGCCCTCCTCCACCCGCAGGTTTCCCTGCGCCTCATCCCTGGTGGTCCAGTGGACCTCTGTCTCCTTCCCCTCACTCTGCTCTTTTACTCGTTTTCACTCGTTTTTCTACCCTTTTTTATCTTTCACCTTTCTGCACTTTTCTGCCTCTCTGCTCTATTGTGCCTTATTTCTGCTCATTTTCTTTTCCTCTCGCTCTGCTCTTTCACTCGTTTTCACTCGTTTTTCTACCCTCTTTTATCTTTCACCTTTCTGCACTTTTCTGCATCTCTGCTCTTTTGTGCCTTATTTCTGCTTATTTTCCCTTTTTTCTTTATCCCTTATTTCCTCCCTTTACCTTTCCCCGCCGCTGCTGCCCCAGCGGCCCCTCCCCCC
The DNA here is from genome assembly GCA_963921515.1 of Calotriton arnoldi. Taxonomy (NCBI): domain Eukaryota; kingdom Metazoa; phylum Chordata; class Amphibia; order Caudata; family Salamandridae; genus Calotriton; species Calotriton arnoldi. The sequence continues at coordinate 65,724 of CAWUFW010005641.1, read as the reverse complement.
CAGCGCGACCGGCCCAATCCAGCTCCCCTCCCCGCCTCCCAGCTGTCCAGCCCTCCCCGACCCCTACTTAATGGCGACCACTGCGCACACGCGCAGCGGGCGCGGGCAGCGGGCGCGCCGCTGGTGCGCCAAAGGCGCGTCAAAGGCAAGCCCGTCTGCGCCCATCCGCGACCCGACCGCGACCAGTGCCAGGAACCCTGGACCTCTGCCCCGCCAACGCTACGACCCAGCTGCACTCCACGCACTCAACCCAGGCCGCAACAACAACTGCAAGCTAGCGTCACCAGCCGACACCCACGGACCCTTCAGCTGTCACCGCTGCCGGCACACCTGCAGCACCGCCAAGAACACGGATCCAGCACAACCCGCCCACAAGAACACAACCGAACCGAAGACCCTGCAATGCATCCTCCTCAACGTCCAATCCCTCCACAAACACACCACAGAAATCTGGGACCTCCTCGACAGCACCACCCAGGACGTAGCGTTCTTCACCGAAACCTGGACCAACACCACCTCGGGAACGGACATCGCCATCCCCCAAGGATACAAGATCTCCAGGAAGGACCACCCCACCCGCCCAGGAAGAGGAATCGCCATCGTACACAAATCCAGCATCCGCCTGAGCACACTCCCCGACGAGCCCACAGAACTGATGGAACACCTTCACTTCAAGATACTGGCTAGCCCCACCGCCACCCTCCGAGGAACCCTCATCTACCGACCCCCTGCACCCCGCGGACCTCTTCGCCAACTCCATCACGGACATTATCTCCTGCAGGCCATCGCATCAACCAACTACACCCTGCTGGGAGACCTCAACTTCCACCTCGACAACCAACTGGACCTCCAACACCACATCCCTCCTGGACAACCTCCACAACATTGGACTCCGCCAGATCGTGGACCGAGACCACGCACTCAGCAGGACACACCCTCGACCCCCTCTTCACTACAGGAAACTCCATCACCTTCAGCCACACCACCGAACTCCCATGGACCGACCATCGTTGCGTCCACTTCACCTTCAGAACACCCACCATCCACAGACACCAGCACCTGCTTCCACGAAGAAACTGGACCAAAATCACCGACGACCAGCTCACCTCCCTCACTTAACAACTCCACCCCAACCATCGCGGAAAACAGACGACCCCAACACCGCAGCCCGAACCCCTGCATAGATGGATCTCGGACAGCACCAACACCATAGCCCCCTCAAGAAAAACAACAATACCCGCGCCAAGAAAGCCAGATGGTTTACCACAAAACTTCGAGAGTCCAGACGCACATGCCGCCGCCTCGAAAAGGCCTGGAGGAACACCAAATCCACAGAAGCCCACAACAACTTCAGAGCCGCCACCAACGCCCACCATCAACTCATCAGAGAAACGAGGAAAAAGCGATTGAAGACAGAATCTCCACCCACGCGCACAACAGCAAGGAACTGTTCAGCATCATCAAGGAGTTCGCCCAACCCACCAGCGAGTCTACCGACATCCCTCCCTCAAAAGACGTCTGCAACAAACTCAGCACCTTTTTCCACCACAAAATCAAGAGCATCTACGACAACTTCGACGAAGACAACCAACACACTGAACCCTCACCAACCACCCCCGACACCCGGAAACCAGCGATTGACGACTGGACAGCCCTCACCACCGAAGACACACTGAAGACAATGAAGTCAATCCACTCAGGGGCCCCCACGGACCCCTGCCCCCACCACATCTTCAACAGAGCCGCCGACACCATCGCACCCATGCTCCGCCACACCATCAACCGCTCCCTGGCGACCGCCTCGTTCCCCGACGACTGGAAACACGCCGAGGTCAACCCCCTCCTAAAGAAACTCTCAGCGGACCCTACCGACCTCAAAAACTACAGACCCATCTCCCTGCTCCCGTTCCCAGCGAAAGTCATTGAGAAAGCCATCAACAGCCAACTCGCCACATTCATTGAAGAACACAACATCCTCGACTCCTCCCAATCCGGCTTCAGAAAAAACCACAGTACGGAAACCACCCTCCTCACCGCAACAGACGACATCCGCACCCAACTGGACAAAGGAGAAACAGTAGCCCTCATCCTCCTCGACCTATCAGCAGCGTTCGACACAGTCTCCCACCGCACCCTAATACACAGACTCTATGACGCAGGAATCCAGGACGAGGCCCTCGACTGGATCCGCTCCTTCCTCTCCGGCAGGACGCAGTGGGTCTGACTACCCCCTTTCCTCTTGGACCCCACACCTACCACCTGCGGAGTCCCCCAGGGCTCCTCCCTCAGCCCAACGCTCTTCAACGTCTACATGGCTCCACTCGCCCCATCGTCAGAACCTACGGACTCAACATCGTGTCATACGCAGACGACACCCAGCTCATCCTCTCCCTATCCAACGAGCCCAACACCGCCAGACGCAACTTTCGAGAAGGCATGGAAGCCGTTGCCAAATGGATGAAAAACAGCTGCCTACAACTAAACACCAACAAAACAGAAGTACTCATCATGGGCCCAAACCCCGACGGCTGGAGCGACACCTGGTGGCCCCCTGCCCTCGGAAACCCGCCAACCCCCACGGACCACGCACGCAACCTGGGAATCATCCTGGACTCCGAGCTCAAAATGGACCACCAGATCAACTCTGTCTCGTCTTCCTGCTTCCACACCCTCGGCCTCCTTCCTAAGACCTTCAAATGAATCCCCCTCGAACACCGAAAGACCGTCACTCACGCCCTGGTCACCAGCAGACTCGACTACGGCAACGCACTCTACGCCAGAATAAACAAAAACCTCACCCGCAAGCTACAGAACATCCAGAACACCGCCGCAAGACTGGTCCTCAACCTGCCAAAACACTGCCACATCTCCCAGCACCTGAGCACACTCCACTGGCTCCCCGTCGAGGTGAGAATCACCTTCAAGATGCTCACCCACGCACACAAGGCCCTCCACGGCACCGGACCAGCATACCTGAACAGCCGACTCAAATTCCACGCACCCCAAAGGACCCTACGATCAGCCCAGCTCTCCTACGCCATGGTCCCCCGCACCAGAAAGACCAGATCGGGAGGCCGCTCCTTCTCCTTCCTCGTGGCCAAAGCATGGAACGCCCTTCCGCTCCACCTCAGACAGACAACATCGCTCCCCATCTTCGCAAGAAACCTCAAAACCTGGCTCTTCGACAGACCCCCTCCTTGATGGAATGGAACCTGCACCCCCCCCGCCCCTAGCGCCTTGAGACCCTTACGGGTGAGTAGTCGCGCTTTAACAAACCCCTGATTGAATGATTGATTGATTCTTAAATCCTTTCTTGAGTCTGCATATTGTGCTGCCAAGATACATCTCGGTGCAGGGTCAAATAATAACATGCTTATTTAAATGTGTGTTTCAATTTACGAAGTCTCATATTTCATACCTTCTTTCTGAATTAAATCTTACACTTCACTTAAACAAAATTCATAACACATACATACAATATGCACATTTGGACGTAAATATTTCCTGCGACATAAAAGATTATAATCTGGAAGAGCTCTGACTCTAGAGCCACATTCAGTGTGTTTCACCGATAGTGGCCATGTACTCCCAATAATATCCCTTCCTGTTTTTCTGTCCGAACAATTGTTGGACTATTAGGTTTGTTATTGATTAATGCAGTTATCTTTTTTGGCTACAGTGTAGTGAAAGTCTTTGGAGGTATCCAGTGTACACATTTTCTATGTCAATATATTCTGGACTTTCAGTGGGGTGATCCACCAGGACTGGAGGTCCATTCGAAAAAGATGGACAAGAATTCTGTTCGCTCAGCATTTGGACATCTGTTTTTGAGCCATTTATGCAAAAAGGACCGTATTTCATCCAGTGGAAAATGCGGCCCAAACATATAGCAATTTTAATCTGGTTGAAATGCACCTTTTCCAGAAGCACATGAAATTCTGTATCTCCAGCATACATTTGCTGGTTCATTTGACACTGCTGTGCAATAGGACACATATACATGTTAAAGGGCAAGCAGGAAAAAGAGTTCATTGTGGTACTTCCATGTCATGTCTGTGATGATGATTATGTTGAACTAATGTGAACTAGTACCCTTTGATTTCAGTGCAGACAACTCCACACCAGCCCAATGTCACAGAATATGGGGCTGTATTACATAATATCGGCCACAAAAATATTGTTGTACAATAAAAGTGTTGCAAAAATATTGAGAATCAAAATATCACTTTTATGTGTGCATAATATAAGGTGCAAACTTCTAGCCAACTAAAATAGCATGGCCCAAAATATTGACATTATGGGCACGATTAGGATGTCGGGCGGATCACCACCGACAAACTGTCGGTGGTGGTCCACCTGACAGCCATAATAGTGGTCAGACCACCGCATTATGATGTGGTCAGAGTGCAGTGGGCAGAGGGAATGACCGACGCTTCCGTCAGGCTCAAGGAGCCCGTCGGGGCGTCGGTCTGACTGTAATCCCTACAATGGGGTCGGTGACTGCTGAGGCACCACTTTAGGGATTACGATGTCCCTTTCCCTCTACCTTTACATGGGGGTCCGACTGCCATGCAAAGGAAGATGGAAAGGAACTTTTGGGGGCCCCTAGCAGGGCCGCCGTCTTCTGTGGACCTCTGCTATGGGACCAGGGGGGCACATGTGGTACCCCCAAACATTGGGGGGTACCACACACGGCACACGGTGCATGGATGTTTGCAAAATGCCTTTTTGAATTGCAGCTTGTGCTGCAGTCCTTTTCCAGGTTGCAGCAGAAGCCGCAATGGAAATAGGCAATTTTCTGGACACCTACAGGGCGGTCGCATTGCAATTAGGCGGGTGGAACTGCAGACTGCATGTCGGGCGGTTCCATTCCTGCGGTGATGACCGTCATCATTATCAGGCCCGATGTATTTAATTGCAATCGACATTACTCAAAATTAATTTTGAAGTTAAATTACTTTGAATAGTTAAATGTATTTAAAAATATATACAATTAGAAATAACATGTAAACATTATTGTATTCAATTAAATTAGACCTTTTTTATAAATCTGTATAACTTTTAAATAATGTTATCAATTAATACAAAATACATTATAAATGAAAATGAATTTATAACCCTCAAGTAGGTCTTAAATTAAACATATGATACTAATTTACATTAAATTATAAAACACAAAATAAACATGTTTAATTATTAATACTACAGAAATATGTTCTGAAGAAATGTAAAAAAAAAAAAAAGTTAATTACCAGTTACAGTAGGTCCAGGATGTGCATATTTTCCTTTCTCATTCTTTTTGGACGTCAATTATTCGTTGTTATAGCCAACCCCCTGTGACGTCAGGCATACGCCCGCCCACAATGCCACTGTGCATCATTGCCATCTTCAAATATTCTTTTCCCTTTTTCTGGTGACCTGCACTGTTCTGAGGCTTACTATTAATCATTATATATCATTTTATATTTATAGTATATTCTGACTTTTTTTGCACCTTTTGCATACTCTCCATCATTGGGGAAGCAGGAAGGGGTGGCAAGTGAATCCAAAAAGATATTCAAGCTAGAAAACTGTTGTTACGGGTAAGTCATCTTTTTTCTTTTGCAGTGTTAACCTTTTCTGGAGTCACATACTGTGCATACATTATATAGCGATATTACCTCCAAATGGGAGACTGGGTTGAAGAGAGTGTGTGTAAACAGGTGTATCAGCACTTTCTGGCCTACGTGTGCACCTCTGATACCATGGATATCTACACAGTGAAGTTGAATGAATGTGTGGATTGATGACCAGGTGGCTGCCAAGCAGATATTGTTTAAAGACAACTTAACTGTTAAAGTTAGTGGCTTTTCTATCAGAGTGTGCTCTTGGCTTGCTATCAAGTGATTTCCCTGCTAAACATTAGCATGTATGTATGGTATGTACTTTTCATCTTTTGATGGTTCTTTTTGTGACATGAAAACCTCTGTTTGCCAATGTGAATGAGACAAAGAATTAGTCCCTTTACCACACTGTTTTGTTACATGCAGGTAAATTATGACCTCTATCCTCACATCTAGTGTGTGCAGTACTTTTTATACATGTCTTTAGTTGTTGGAAAAAGTTTGGTAATTGTGTGAATTTATTGACATGGAAGATAGATATCACTTTCTGGATGTATTGTGGGTTCATCCTAATGACCACTCTGACCATGTGTATTTCCCGTACTGTTTCTATATGTGAATGCTTACAAATTCACAAATTCTGTGTAGTGAGGTTAAGCAATGAGAAACAGTGTCTCCATTGTCAAGCGTTTGACTGTTGCTTTGTGTATGGACTTGAATGGGGCTTTAATCAATTGGGTTAGCACCAGGTACAGGTTCCACCTGGGTGTGGGAGCTGACCTTGGATGTGCAAGCCTCTTTACCCCATCTAGCAATCTTTTGGTTATTGCTGTAGTGAAGAGGTTCCTCCTGTAGTACAGATGGTGTATGTAATTATTGCTGATAGGTGTACTATGATGAATGTGTACAACAGATCAGCATTTATTAAATGTGTTAAGTGCCCAATTATTGCAGCGTTCCATGCCAAGGTGAGTGTCAGAATCTCTTTCCTGCAATAGTGGATGAATTTATTCTACTTAGCTGCATAACATTTTGTGTTGTAGGTCTCCCAGTCCCCCTGAATATTTCCATGTGTCTGTGTGGTAGGCCAAGGCCACCAAATTCTTTGTCTTCAGGAGCAATGCTGCTAGGCTCAAGCTGCATGGCTTGGGAGGTAAGCAATTTTATTATTCTTCGTAGTGCCTTTTCCACTAAACCTGAAAACCATTTTAATCTGGACCTCTGTCAAGCTACAAGGATCGTATCACGGTTGTCTGTCTGCACTTATCACAAGAGGTATCATTGGGATTGGTGGAAAGACGTACACAACAGGGCATTCCCTTAGGATAGGTGATGTGGGTACCTGGTAGTAAGGCATTTGCATCTGTGTGGGTAGCAAACAGTTCCATTTATTAAGTTCCCCACTCCTGGAATATATTCATTGCACCACCTCCTGGTCAATTTCCCACTCATGTGAAATGTTTCCTTTCTGAATAATCTATACAATTAAACATTTTGATAACCTGGTAAGTGTATGGCTCTCAGTAATATGCTTCTCTGTGTGATCATTTCCCTATTCCCTGTGCTAGCTTGTGTGGGACGAATTTTCACATTCCGTCCTGCTTGCATAATGGTATTTGTCTGTTTGCATCAGGACCAGTCTTCCCTGATGTTCTTGTGAAATGTTCTTAGTGACAGGAAGACTGTCTTTGGATCAAGTACATTTATGTGCTTCACTGCCTCTTGTGAGTTTCAATGCCCCCTGATGTTGAGGTTCCATTTGTGTGCATTGCATGCTGTATGGCATGCATCTATTGTGATAGTCACAAAAATGGATGTTTGTTTGAAGGTCTGCCTACTGTGATGTTACCCACCATTTTATCTCTTTCTAGTCCCGCTCTGTAGCAACCCTTAGACCCCCCAATGCTCCAAATGCTCCATTGATTGTGACCATTGGCTTTGCAACCATTCTTGTATTGGTCACACATGGAGTCTGACAAAAGGAATTAGTGGAAGGCATGAGGCCGCCATATCCATTAATTTTGTCACTGTTCAAACTGTCAGATACTGTCCCTTCTGGTACGTGTGAACTTGCTGCAACCTGGCCAGAACTCTCTTTTGTGTTTTGGTTGCTTTCGCTTTCACCAACTTGTGTTGCTCCTAGGAATATTTTCTTCTCGCCTATACCAGCATTTCACATAGGTAGGGTACACATGTGTCACTCGCCTTCTCAAGCATGGTACCTCGATTTCAAGGTACTTTATGAACACTCTTGGTGCTGATATTAACACAAATAGAAGCTTTTTCAATTGGTAATGCAAATTGATTTCCACAATATGAGGTATTTACTGTGCATGCTGATAATTGGAATATGGAAGCAGGTATGCTGTAGGCCTGGGCGGTAAATTCCGTTCCGCACGCGGAATTTGGGTAATTTCGCGGTCTGCGGAGAACGCAGAATTGCCAAAAATTCCCCGATCCGCGGCTTCGCGGAGTTTTATGCTTGTTCGCGCTTTCAAAATGCGTGTTTGCGAGACATTTCTCCCCGAGCACGCAAACAGCGTTCGCGAACAGGAAAAAAGCATCGCGAACGGGCGTAACAAGCAATTCCGCGTGTTCGCGGAACTTTTGCGTGCTCGCGGAGATTTTTTACAGTTTCGTGGAGCTTTGCGTAGCGCGACTACGCAAATTCCGCCCACCCCTAGTATGCTGGTGTCCTTGAGGTCTGTGTTCAGCATGTAGTCCCCTTCTTAAAGAGTCGGATGATTATCTTAAAGTTCTGTGTTCTTAATTCCTTTTCTTTTGGCTTGAGATTTGATGGTATATTTTCGAGCTCCATGCAATATCTGTGCTTTATGATGCTGCACACCTATTTGTTGCAAGCAATTTTCGTCCACTCCTGCAGGAAATCTCCTCCAATAAGTGTTTTGTTTCAGTGGACCTTCATTAGATCAACATTTTGGGGGTGAGGCCAACTCTCTGGTGGTCTGGCTCCAGTTTCTGGACCTGCTTTGAAAGGGCTGCCTTGGTGTTATAGGATACTACCACTGAATACTTATGTACTGGTGGTTGACTGTATATCCCAGGATTGATGTGTGTTGGGATGACCCCCAACGCTTCCCTTGGTCTTTCTGGTAGTGATAGCTGCTCTTTTGAAGGATCCTATAAACTTCAAGAACCCCATTTGCTGTATCACTGTCTTTTTTCATCTGTTAGGGAACCATCCAATGCCACTCCAAGCAGACTTTCCAGAGTGAAAGGCATGTTAATTATGGGTACCTGCACCTCCTGTTTAAACACAGAGACCCTTAGTCATGAGGTTCCTCTAAGTGCGGAATCAGCGCTCATCTGCCATCTGGATATATCAGCCTCATCCAAGGCACATTTCAGACAGGCATTGTCTATTGTCTTCCCCTCTTGGATGACAGTTTTTCCCTCTTCTTGTACTTGTCTGGGGAGTATTGCACCAATTCCTCTATCTCCTCCTGCTATTAATGCACATACATGCTCAACAGGATATTGATGTTTGCTAATCACCATTGTGTGCCGGTGGAGCTCTCCATCTGAATCTCCACCATTACTAATCCATTGCTTTCTTTATCTGATAGTGGACTGGTAGATGCTAGGGCAATCACATTCTTTCTAGTCAGAGACTATCGTGGAGTCTGTTGGAGCATTAGTTTTTATATTTGTAGACCTGGTTGGTTGTGAAGTGCTTGACTTTTTTTCTCCACCCTGGGCATGACTGGTTTAGAACAGGCAGGATCTTTAAATGTCTCTTTCCCCGATTGAAAAACGATGTGATAGAATGCACACCTCGTTGTTCTCCTTCACACTGCTTCTTGCTGTGTTATGGCGTGCGGACTGATGCTGTGGTCTACCCCAAATGCCACCGATGAAAGATTCTGAAACATGTGGCACGTGACTTTCGTGCCAGTCAGTCGCACAGCCCCGTCCCCGCAATGAACCAAAATGTATCCAATGATTCACGTTTGATCATTGTTTTTATTGACTGTTTCAAACTTCATTCATTTTTTAGGTCGAGCCTAGGGCAGAGCGCAAGCGCTGCTCTAGGAGATGACCTTTTGGAATCGGTCTGCACTTTTCACAAACTCGTGCATGCCAGGGCATCCACCTTGCGGGAGCGAGCAGCGGCGCGCAGGGGCCATCTGTTTGTAATTAGCGTGGCCGCGTTTGTTGTTGAACGGGGCTCCAGCCCCCTCACAGCAGAGCCAGGCCTCAGAGCAGGGGGCACTGCTGACTGTGCATGCCCTGCTCCTCGCAGCTGCTCCACCTAATCGAACTTTATGGACCCTGGGAATATATAATAAATGCTGCTTAGCAGACCTAAGTGCATTAAGAGGACTGGCTCTGATTTTCACAGCGCTAGTTTTGCTTTCCTTTTCGTCTCTCTTCGCTTGCTCTTCCACCCCCTCCTCATTCTTGAGGCTCTCTCAGGCAGTTCCACATAACGATGCCTGAATTCCTTCTGCTGCTCAGCTAAGCTGTGTTTCAGGACGACAGCTTCCAGGGTGCTGAATCACAGCCCTCCCACGGCCGGGAAGCGATCACTTCTCCTTCAGTATAGTCATACAAGCCAGGCTGCAAAAGCAATTCGGAAAAGTTCACACCTTCTAGGCTCTCTCAGGCAGTTCCACATAACGATTCCAGAATTCCTTCTGCTGCTCAGCTAAGCTGTGTTTCAGGACGACAGCTTCCAGGGCGCTGAATAACAGCCCTCCCACGGCCGGGAGCGATCACTTCTCCTTCAGTATAGTCATACAAGCCAGGCTGCAAAAGCAATTCGGAAAAGTTCACACCTTCTTCTGGTTGAAAAGACCTGCGAAGAACTTGTTTCTACAGAGGCAGATAAACATATTTTTAGTTAATTACCAAGGCGATCTGCCCTATGTATAGGATCTGTGCTGGCGGTGGTGAACGCTTTTACTTTAAAGCGGTGTTTCCATAAGGAAGGATGGGCCGGGAAAGCGATTATCGGCTAAATTACCCCCACGGAGCCTCTTTAACATGCAGCGAAACGGGCACCAAAGCTGTAAAGCGACTGAGCAGTGCTAAAGGTCCAAGCTCATCAATCAAGGCAAACAGTAACTCTCCAACAGCCCCACTGGAGCAAATACGGTGGGAAAACTTTCACTGACTTAAACAATCATTGGCAAATTCTGCTTGTTTACTTAGCCACTATCCCCTATACCGCAAATATGCCTCGGTTCTCCCTGCCATCCAGTTCACAGCAAGTTTACTGAACTGACACACTGGCTCTGATCCTCTATTTTCAATTTACCTCGTGGGCTACAGTCAGGGCTTTAAGTGGGATGAAAAACTGGGGGTCTCTCAAAGGGGTGTGGTCAATGTAATTAAGGGCATGGCTTAGAAACACAAGCTAAAATCTGTGGTTAGCATAGTGTGCCGCCCGACTTGTATTTTGCTGTCTCTGTCATTGCATCCAGATATATGATACAACAGGTAACATTACACCTACAAGTCAGCACTATTGGCTTTGTCAACGATGCCCGAAGCATTAAGAGTTAGGAAACAGTGAGACGTAAGTGATGAAGTGTTGAAGCTACAGGTTGGTGGTTCATACCGCAGAGGCGTGTAGGAAGGATGTCAAGCAAAATCTGCATTTACTTTGATTTCAGGAATATGAAACACAATGTAGTTGTGGATCATCACCTCCTCTCAAACAAACAGAGGGGCAACACTCCTGAAAAGGCAGCAGTATTTTCAACGGAATTAATCATCCACATACCATCACGTCACGCTCCATCTAAACTCATGAAAGTACTTAGCATTCATTACTTCTGTGGGTAATTTGGCAGGACAATGAATAACCTGCTGTCAGAGGCAGCAGGATTTCAAAAAGCCATGTATAACCTGTTTTGGAAGCTCACAGGAATGGAATGTTTCTGAGAAGATACTCAGGTGTATGTAAGGAATGTGTTAAAGCTTGGCAATTTACTAAGGCAGAAATAGATAATTAAAAGGAAGGAAAACAAATGTCAGAAAATGTATTTTCAGTACTTTTAGACAGATCTCAAAAGGTAGAGGTGCCAAGACCAATGGCTTATCTAGTGAAAGCAACCACGGAGCATTTTTTGTTAAATTTAGAAAAGATATTTAGTACACATTTTGAAAAGTTTTGCCATTTCCACCACAAACAGGAGGAAGTGAATGAAGGGTGCTATGTTTGTACAGATGAATTGCACTAGGAAATTTAAAGAACTAAAACATTTGAGACACTCCATATATCATTTTTTTTAGTAAAATACTTTTCATTATTGATATGGATGCACATGCTTATGGCTTTGGTGTATCTTGAAGCTGAGAAAATATGGCACAAAAGCATCCGTTTTGTTTTTCAAGTTCTTAATAGAGCAAAATCTTAGTCTAGAATCAACAAGCATTGGCATAGCCAATAGGTCTCGCTTTTGGGACCTTATAAGTATTTAGTTATGCAGCACAATATCCTTGGTGCAATAACATCAACCGTTGCATGGCGAAACACTTATAAGGTCCCAAAGGCGAGACCTATTGGCTATGCCAATGCTTGTTCTTTTTTTTCTTGACAATTTTTAAAGACAGCTTAATTCCACATTTTTTTCAAATTCCATATGCCTGCCTATGCGCTTAATTATGAACTGCATTAAGGAACTGAAATACATTCTATGAAGGACATTTAAATAATCTGCGCACATAATAATTAAGGATTCTTTTATAGAACACGCTAACTTTACAGTTTAAATATGTGAATGCACAAAATGTTTCAAGGATACTTTGTTCGTGGTGTTTTTGTTGATTGTGGGAAGCCGTTCGTGGTGAGGAGGGGATTTATTAGTGTGTGGGTGTATTTGGTATGCATATTTAATGGTAGTATTACACCGAGCTGAGGGAGGAAAATATATTTCTTTAAGGATTTCAATAGGCACTGGGTCACGAGGTCAGAGCCACACCTTTGTAGGAGTTTAAAAGCAGATGGTTTTCACGTATGGGTTTTCATATGGAGATGTTTGGGAGATGAAGCGGTAACGAAGGTGGCTGGAGGGAGTACGGAGGCAGTGAATGGGTTGCCGGGCATGGCTTGCAAGGTAACGATTTATAGGAGATTGGGGTTGAGTATGAAGGAGGTCTTTTAGCACTAGATTTAAGATGGGCATTTCCGTTTGTAGAGGGTAAAAGGTTGCTTTTAATCCTCACAAGTTTGTTCACGTAAATGTTTGGGGGTCGGAATTAGTCATAATTCACGGAGCATTTAATTTAGAATTGGCAATGTTTGTTTCACGAAGGCAAGGGGTCTCTCATTCTCATTTTCACTTTTGGCATGATTGTTTTTTGAATTGTGTTAGGTTTTCTCAATTGCATTAGGTTTAAATACATTACAATTACGTTTTTTAAAAATAGTACGCATGATAAGGGGGTCACAAGGGCAGTTTAGATGGGAGTACAACAGAATATTTATATGTTTCTTTATTCATTGCAGTTAACCCCTGACGAAGGGCTGTAGAGCCCGAAATGCATTGGGTCACAAAAATGAGGCTACCCGGAATTAATCTGATTCCCACGTGCCAATGTCAAGGCCCGAATAGGCAGGCATATGGCATTTGAAAAAAATGTGGAATTAAGCTGTCTTTGCAGTGTAAAGAAAAAAATGAATGAAGTTTGAAACAGTCAATAAAAACAATGATCAAAGGTGAATCATTGGATACATTTTGGTTCATTGCGGGGACGAGGCTGTGCGACTGACTGGCACGTAAGTCACGTGCCACGTTTGGGAATCTTTCCCCTGATTAGCATGTTTGGCATCATAGGAAGGTATTGATAATTTTTCTGTGAAGAAAATAAGGTTTATGAAAGAAAAGATACTTACATTTGTTTCTCTTAATCTTAAAATTGCACACAATATGCTCTAGCTGCCCTTTTATTGATTGAACTGTGTATGGAAATATAATTTGGGTGTGATGATCTCGAGAAGCATTAGGTAATGCCTTCTTCTGGTGAGCTTGTGCGCAGATCCTGCTTTCCCTACAGGTTGTTCACGGTGTGTGAGCCACACCATGGTCATACCTTTCCTCCTCTTCCTAGAGCATTTCTCGGTATTGTTAGTCAGAGGTTGCTGGTGGGTCTAAGATGACCTGCTCTTCATCCAGAGTCCAACTCTCCTCTATACTTGCTGGGATTCTAAACACCTTAAGGATTGCATCAAACTCTTTTTTTCTTCTGCAGAAGGGCCACCATTGTGGCCTCAAGGCAATGCATCTTCTTGCAACCTCGAGCACCTATGGCTTAGCAGCAATGGTTGCAAATTCTTTCTCTTTTAGGTTGAAATCTCCTGCCCCATTGACTCTTTTTAGGTCTCGCCTAGCGTTGCTGCGCACATGCGCAGCTCGCTCGGCGAGATTTATTGTAAATGAGGAGTTTGAGAAAAGGGCTTGAAGCCCCGCCCCTCAATTTCATTGGCCGGTGTCACCGTTTATGTAAAACGGTGGCCGCCGATTGAAACTGAGGCTTTTTGGTTGCAGCCCTTTCGCTTTTTCGTCCGGCCCACCCGGACTGGATCGCCTGCTTCACGGCTGTCGTGAAGCAATTCTTTATCTTTATAGGGGCCATCGGTGGTTCTGTAATAGAGGCTTGTTTACTCCGGGCAGGCACGGAGCGAGGCAGCAGCGTGTTAATTTTTGCATTGCGCTTTCACTTTCACTTAAAGTGGAAGCGCGATACTAAAATAAACACGCTGCTGTGTGCGTAATGGCGACAGCTTGTTTTATTAATGCGAGGGGTGCGAGACAGTGATTGCTGAACCGACAGCACAGAAGCAAAGGTGGCCTTTCATCCCTCAAGGTAGTTAAGAGGCAGCCCAGAGGGTCTCTGCACCTGCTGTCACATGTGCACCCCTTGTAGGAACAAGGTGGACAAGGAACGGACTAGGGCTTTCACGGCGCTACATTGATTAATCAGGATTCTGCGCCTTTCTCGAGTCTAGGCGGAGTGCACATCATTACATATTATGAGAAAACAAAGCCTCTCTCTGCACAGGCCTCCGACTGACGGACACACCCCAGTATCCAGAACTGGAAGAGAATGAAACCTACGAGACAGTAAGGGAAAAACTGAAACACTACTACCACCTACGGCATGAGCGCAGCCCGCCCTTTTACTCAGTCTCCGCAGTGGCGCAGCTTGGGCGCCCCCTTAGGCCCCAGTGCAGGTAGTGAAATTACCCCGGTACTGTTCTTTAGGTAGGAAAGCACAGCATTAATCGGGGGTTGTTGGGCCTATTGTGCCCCTGGCTCCGGTGCCACTGCACCTGCTGCACCACCGGTAGCTATGCGGCCGGATCAGCGGCTTGAGAAACGCTGTCTCGAGGTACCCGTCTGTCTGCCGCTCTCTCCTGCCCCTCACCCTCAGCTCTCCCTTCACTTCTCTCAGACTGAGTCCCCCGCTAATACCCTTTCTAGTACCCCTCTCCCCACTCGCTCGTCCTGTGCCGCTCTCTCTCTCCCTCATGCCCCCCTCTTTCGATGGCTCTCATTCCACCAATCACTCTCTCTCTCCTTCATGTTCCCCTCTTTCGATCAGTCTGTTTCAGCACATCTTTCTCTCATCCTCTCTTTCGGTCGTCTCTCTTCCCTCATTTCCATCTAAATCCTCCCTGCGCTCTATCTCGCCCTTCGGGCTCCCACCCACCTCTCATGTTCACTGTTCCTTCTCTCCCTTCCTCTCTTGCCCTCTCTTTCGATCTCTCTCTTCCTTCCGCTCTCTCTTCCTTCTCTTTTCATCCAACTCTTACTTGCGTCTATCTCCCCCTTCGAGCCTGTCCACCCTCCCTGTCTCTAGCGCTCATGTACTCTCTTCCTTCTCTCTCTCTCTGTGTCTCTCTCATGTTCATTCTTCCTTCTCTCTCGCTCTCTCTCCCTGTCTCTCTCATGGTCACTCTTCCACCCCTCCCTGTCTCTAGCTCTCATGTTCACTCTTCCTTCTCTCTATCATGTTCACTCTTCCTTCTCTCCCTTCCCGTCTCTCTCTCTCTCTCTCTCTCTCTGTTTGTCTCCTTTTCACATCAGCTTGAACATTGCATCTTTGCTTGCTGTACACAAGCACCCCCTCCCACTGGCACACACGCATATACATTGACAAACACACTCCGAGTACACGCGCGCACACCCACACAACGAAACCTACAAATACTTAAGTGAGATGGTCACACAGAGAGAGAGAGCGAGACACTGACATGCAAGCCTTTACATCCCTACCCCCCACACACAGATCCACCCCAGAGACACCCACACACCGAGACACAGAGATACACCCCAAACACAACTAAAAACAGATACACTCAAGAAACATCCACACACACAGAAACACCCCAGAGACATCCACACATACAGATATACCCAAGAGACACTCACAGATACAGCCACACACAGCCACCAAAGAGACATCCACACATACAGCCATACACATACAGATACACCCAAGAGACATCCACACATACAGAGCCACACACAGCCACCCAAGAGACATCCACACATACAGATATACCCAAGAGACATCCACAAATACAGCCACCCAAGAGACATCCACACATACAGCCACACATAGATAAACCCAGAGACATTCACACATACAGATACACCCGAGACATCCGCACATACAGATACGCCCAAGAGACATCCACACATACAGCCACCCAAGAGACATCCACACATACAGCCATACACATACACCCAAGAGACATCCACACATACAGCCACCCAAGAGACATCCACACATACAACCATACACATACACCCAAGAGACATCCACACACACAGCCACCCAAGAGACATCCACACATACAGATACACCCAAGACAGCCACACATACAGATACACCCGAGGCATCTGCACATACAGATACGCCCAAGAGACATCCACACATATAGCCACACACACAGATACACCCCACACACGGCCACACTCACCCACCAGTCTATTTGACAGTGTAATTGAATTAGACACCACCTTCTCTTGTCGTTTTCGGGGGGACGTACGCCGTGTGTGCACCAGGAGAACCTGTAAAATCGACTCGATTATCATAGAGAGACGCAAGTCAGAAAATCAATGAGACGTTTGACTAGCTAATGGTGCACATAGGTTACCACTCAGATCTATAGGTGTATGCGCCTATATAGCTAATATACTCGGTGTAAGTCTCAGCCTCCCCCTCTCTGTATGTCTGAATCACCCATGCATATTCGGATTTGAATACTTGCTGCAGAAGTTACGTCCATGGCATGTCCTTTCCAGTTGCACACAACGCTACAGACACAACATATGTGCAGATGGGCTGGCTGTCTTTGCGCCCCCGGCATACTAAAGTTTCAAACTATTTAGAAAGTTTTATTCTCCCAGTACGTCCTGTCCCATATGTTAGCTTAGATCTGCTACACAATTACAACGGCTTTGTTTGTTTTATTTATCCAAAAGCAAACCGTTCTTGACTGGATAAAATGCGTACCACGACCGCCCGCGATAATAACGCTCATTATTTACAGTGCACGGATATCACCCGTGGGGTTACGGCGCTACACACGGGGAAGGAATGTTGTCATATTAAATCCTCCTGCCCTGCTGAGCGGTGCCACTGAGAGGCGACGCGCACCACGGAAAGCAATTAACTTCAGAGAACAATATTATTGTGTGCGGAGCCAAGGCAGTCAGAGCCGCGCACCCCTCCAGCACAAACACCCCCCACCCAGAGTAAATAGTCCACGTCAGCACAGCGCACCCGCCCGGCAGGGTGCCACTCGGCAGGAACTCAGCTTCACTCAGAAACGTCCCCCACCAGACTTCAGTGATTCAGCTGTCTTCCAGCCCCCACCCCACCCACACACAGACGGTCTCAACCACCTTAGACCCTCCACAGAGTGAAGCTATGGCTTTGTGTTGTATCCCTCCGCGAACCAGTCACATCTGTTGTTTAACTAAAAAAGTGCACAGCCCCCACAAAGAGCGTGCCCCACAGCACCCACCGCTCTGGCAGCTGGTGGCACTGTGCATTCCAGCTCAGGGTGCAGGTTTGCACACCCCTGAGAATCTCTATCTTTTGTTAGGCAATATGTCCGGCGTAAAACAAGCCCGACCTATTGCATTGCCAACACTTCTTAGAAATATCAGATCCATGAATCACAGCAGTAATTTTGTAGTGAACAATTACAATTGTAACAGCTTCATATTCTGAAAATATCAGACTTACTTAAACACTACTAATGTCTGTGGAATGTTAGTGGTCTTTGGAGTGTCTGTCACTTCTGTTCTCACCTTCACACCACTTTCGTCTGCATTCTCTCACTCCGTTTAGCCACTAAGACCTATTTTCTTCCCCATCTTTTTAAAATCCTCCATGTGCATATCTCATACCTTCCCCCAATCCCAGTTGGCACATATGAAACCATCGCTGTGTGCGCTCTGCAGAGAGGCAAAGGTTTGAATGTGCATGTAATCTGCACACCTTTATGACTCACTGACAGGCACTGAAAAACTCGCACTGCCTTCACGTCAAATTCAGAGGTCTCAAGTGCTCCCTGTCATAAACACCCCCCCCCCTCCCCGTCTCACCAAACTTGAATTCACTTGGAGGTGACTCAGTCCAAAGTATGAACAATATAAGAGTCATATGGTGCATGAAAAAAACTACAGAAAAAAAGGATTGCATGGTTGATATGGCATATCGTAAGGGTTTTTACAGACGTTGTAGTCAGTAACGTCAAAGACATGAATATTGAGCACGAAAAGAACTCAATATTTAAAGTCGCTTTTTAGTTACCCAGCCAGGCCCGTCCCCTTGAAAGTCCTACTTGCGGCACAGGAATGTGCACTTGTGCACAGTGCTTGTTTTCCTGTTCAGAGGGAGCGTGGCATGGCGGTTCATGCCAGACTGTTCTTATTTGCAGGAGAGCTAAGGCTAATTTATAACAAGCATTTGCAATGCAATAGGTTACACAAGTTTAAGCTATTGGCATTGTAAATGACAATGCCTTTATTTGTTTTTAAAACAAAAACAAAAATAAAGGCATTGTTATTTTCAACGCCAATAGCTCAAACTCGCGTAAATGCGAGACCTATTGCATTGCAAATGCTTGTTACTCTCTTCGATCTAGGTCCCCTTTTAAAGTCATTTCCGAGTCTGAAGGTTTCTCTCCAGTCGTATCTTTGTGCTTCGACCCGTGAGATCTGTGCTTTTGTTTTCCCTTCATTTACTTTCGGTTTTTGTGGCTAAAGTGTTGTCAAGAACTTTGAGTTCAAGGGTTTTGGCTCAGTCCCTGAGACATTACGGACATGTATTTATTCATCACTTCTGGATGCCTCAATGTCTTTTTCGTTACCTTTTCATCCTCGGCCCCTCTCCCTGAGCCACCTCAGTTTCCTCCAGTGTTTCTTCATTCCTCAACAGTTCTGAAAGGGAGGCCTGTTTTGTTTATTCTGTGACTGCATCATGGCATAATGTGTCCACCTGTTTCTACCTTACTTTAAGAGTTCTAGGGAGGAATTCCTCACAGGCTTTACACCCCTCAGATTTATGGTCCTTGGCTAAGTATAAGATTGCAAACTTTGTGTTTGTCCTTCTGGGAGAGTGTGCTTGCACTTTGAGCAAAATCTAAAGGGGTATTTTCTATGTCTCAAAAAAAGTCCCTACTTCCCAACTGTAGATTCTCAGACCCATGTGGTGAAAGCCCAAATGGAAATGTTTTCAGTCTTTCTCTGTGTTTATCAGTTTCCTTCAACATCTAATGTAGACTTCGAAGATTTTCTATTTTTTGCAGCTTTTCAATTTTCTTCAGCGCTGCCCACACATTTACCCGCGAGGATATATTTCCACACCCACCATAAAACACCAGTCTAACAAACATCATGTTAACTGCATGTTAGAACTGGAGGTCTCTAGTTGGCAATGGTATACACCTTTGTCCAAATAGGGACCCTTGCTTCTAGTCAGGGTAAGGGGGATACACTACTAAAATAACCCCTGCTCACCCCCTTGGTAGCTTGGCACGAGCAGACAGGCTTATCTCAGAGGCAGTGTGTTAAGCATTTGTGAACACATACAGTAATACAGTGAGAACACTACAGATGGACACTACACAGGTTTTATAAAAATAAGTATTCTTTATATAGGCTTAACACAAGACCACAAACGACAAAAATCCACAATACTGTACTCAAAATAGACTTAAAGATGGTAGAAGTAACTTAGTTCAAGCTGATGGTAAATGCGACACGTTTCTCTCAAAAGTACCTGGGATGCATAACGCAAAACAAACAAAGGGTCCGCAGGGAGGACGATGCGGCGAGCAGGCGCCTCGATGCGATGCGATGAAAGTGCGCCCTTGATGCGATGTGAAGATGATGCGTGCACACCCGACGGCCGTGTGGCGAACTCTGTATCTTTGGAGCCGCGGCAGGCCCTGCGACATGCTTCTCCGGTGATGCGACGGCAGGCAGCTGCGACGAAGGCACGCTTCTCTGGTGATGCGGCGGCGGCCTCTGCGGCGACACGCTTCTCCGGCGATGCGACGGCAGCAGCTGCGACAGCGACGCGCTTCTTCTCATTGCGTCGCGCTTCCAGCTCCCAGCGACACGCAGGTTTCTGCAGACAGAATCCCCAGCAAGGGAATTCAGGAGGGAGCTGGTGGTGAAGTCTTGTATCCCTGAGACTTCAGCAGGAGGCAAGCTCTAGTTCAAGCCCTTGGAGAATATTCTGCAAGAAGATGAAAGTTCTTTAAAAGTTCCTTCTCCTTTCCTTGGCAATGAAGACCACTGCAGGCCAACCCAGCAAACAGCACACTGGCAGAGGGGCAGTCCAAACTCCTGCAGCTTCCTTGGTTCTTCTCCTTGGCAAAGGTTTGTCTTGTTGTTTCCAGAAGTGATCTAAAGTTCTGGGGTCAGGGCCCCAATATTTATACTAGCAAATCCTTTGTCCTCAGAAGGCAGAGGGTCCTGTACCTAGTCCAAACCAGTACTGGGTGCATCCTGCCAGTGCACACCTCTTCCTTTGTCAGTGTGGGCCAGGGACATCAGACACACCACAGGAGGTGGAGCCAGCATTGTGGAAGGCAGGCACAGCCCTATTCAGGCCCAGGTCCTACTCCTCCCACCACTCTACATGCAGATAGGTCTATTCAGCCCTGTGCTGACTCGCCCGGTCTCCTGGAGCCCCCCAGCCCCTGTCACTCACAAACCAGACATACAATACACAAGCTAGCAGAGGCAGGCTGGATGGTTTAGGCAAGAAAATACCTACTTTCTAAAAGTGGTATTTTCAAACACAGAATGTTAAAACCAACTTCACTAAAAGATGTATTTTATCATTCGGAGTTCAGGCATACTAAATTCGAATTTCTACCATGTTCCCTGGGTCAGTTAGGATTATAAGATGTTATAATCAAACTGCTCATTCTGGACTATGGGGACAGGTAGCCTTGCAATAGTGAAAAACAGAAATTGGTTGTAATTCACTATCAGGACATGCTACACACACCAGGGCATGTCCTACCTTTACATACAGTGCACCCTGCCCTTGGGCCTACCTTAGGGTGACTGATATGCAGAAAAGGGAAGGTTTAGGGACTGGCAAGTGGGTGCACTTGTCAAGTCGACATGGCAGTCACAGACTGCACACAGGCTCTGCAATGGCAGGCCTGAGACACACTTTACAAGCTGCTTCTGTGGGTGGCACAACCAGTGCTGCAAGCCCACCAGCAGTATTTGATTTACAGGCCCTGGGCACACATGGTGCACTATACTAGGGTCTGACAAGTAAATCAAATGATCCAGTCATGGAGTCACTAATCAATACATCAATTTACCATAGGGAGCACTTGCACTGTGGCACTGAATAGCAGTGGCACAGTGCCCAAAGCATCTAAACCAGCAAAACATCAAACAGTGGAGGCAATCAGTGAAAAAAATGGAAGGGAGACTCACGCCAATGGTACCAGGTCTAACACTGCATATTTGGCATATTTGGAAGAAGGGGTTTACTATTCTATTGCAATCTATGTAACAAACATTCTGGACTTTTGCCACAAAAACCGAAAGTAAATGAAGGGAAAACAAAAGCACAGATCTCACGGGTCGAAGCACAAAGACACTACTGGAGAGAAACCTTCAGACTCGGAAATGTGCTTGCTTGTAAGCATCCCTGCACCATTTGGCAGGCACCTCACAGGGATGTTTAGGGCCGTAATGCAGAGGGCCAGGGGGAATGGGACCCCGCTAGGGGGCCCCCAAAGTCAGTTTCCAACAGCCAATCTGTGTTGGAAAGACCGACATTGATTGGCTATGGGAAACCGACATCATAATCTCGACGGCGGAAATGCCATCCTTAAGGGATTATGGTGCAGTCTAGACTGACCTACGGGCTCCTTGAGCCCATCGGAACCAAGTCGGAGTCCCCCACTGGTTTAGAATCTGACCGTTGACATCCTAATGCGACGGTCGGAGTTTAAACCCACAATGTCAGTCGGAAAGCCTCCGACCAGCAGTCGGAAGCTTTCCGAGTGACGTTGTAATTAGGCCCATACTGTTGCTACCTCCTTTAACTCTCTTCTGTATGAGAACAAATCTCATTAATTTCAGCTACAAAATCAGTCTGGGAAGGAAATGAAAACAGAAATACATGTTAAGAACATACTTTGCAGTTTCTTTGAAGAAATTGCCTGTCATTTGGCAATCCGATTTCCAACATGCGTCAAGCAGATATAGTAAAGTACATGAAAGGCCTTTTTCTTTGCTTATTTTCCAAATTAACTCCATCAAAGTAATCTGGTGGCGGCTCTTTACTGTTAATTGTCTTTTATGATCTTAACAGATCGAAATAAAGATTGATTGATTGATTGAATCTGGTGGTGTTACACCTACTTTCAGAGCAACTGTGTAGATGTATTACGTGTTTTGGTGCTTTTACTGCATAAAATATAGAGGTATGAAACCCCACATTTTACAACAAACAGTGTAATATGGGGAATAGCTCATGGTTGCCTGTGAAATATGCATTTCATCATTATAAGGACAGCTCCCAAAATACACTGCAGAGGTTTAACATTCTCAAGGATACTAGGATCATGCAGCATGTAAGGTCAGATTATTTGGTATGGTTACCTTAATTATGCAGAAAAAATAAACATTCAGTGGCACATTCCCCGACTGTATTATTTTTAGCCATTTGAAATAGAAGCAACATTTTTGATAAAATCTGCAAATTATGTGTGAAATATGTGATACCCATAATTAGGCAGTAAATGTTGCAGCCACACAATCACCTAAATCTACTGATCCTCACAACTGTCTATTGTTTTTGCAACAGTTTTTCAAGAAAAGTATACAAAACCTAAACATTCTAATTCCAGTCAGTGCCTTTATTAGCTACACTTTGAAAAAAACCAGATTTTTTAATCAAACTACTCCAAAAAGCCATGCAATATAAAAAAAAAAACATAATGGGTACCGTGTGTAATATGGTCCTATTTTGCCCTTTTGGGGTACATTTTGAGGTCGCTTGGCCTTGTGGTTTATGATATCACCAGAACTCCTCAATGGCAATATTGTGTGATAGTTCACAATTCATTGTTAAGTGTCTGTTAGAAACTGGGTCTCTAGTTGGCAGAGATAAGCACCCTGTCCAAGTAGGGACCACAATCTTAGTCAGGGTGAGCTAGATACATACTAAATGATAGCCTGTGCTCACCCTCTGGTAGGTTAGCACAGATCAGTTAGGCTTATCTAAAGAGGCAATGTGTAAAGGATTTGTACAACAACCACACACCCACACACAGTAACACAATGACAATGCCAAAAAAATACTCTACAAAGGCTTAGCAAAATAGAGAATACGTTTATGAATAAAAAAGACCAAAAATTCAATAAGTAGAACTGGAGTTATGAATTTTTAAACAATAAATCAAAAAGTAGCACTTGGAAGTCAATAGCACTAACTGTTCATTTGAGGTCGCTGGACCAGGGCAAATCCAAAGTTCAGGCTGACTGCAATGGAGGGTAGGCTGGCTACAGGACTCACACAGCTCCTGCTGAGAAAGTACCTTGGATGGAGAAAGTGTCGTTGAAGAAGACTCGATGCGTGGAGCCATCGAGTCGTCATCGATGCAGTAGATGGAGGCGATGTGTCAGCGTCGATTTGCGCAGTCTATGAAGGCTTCGTTGACGAATCCCTTTATGATGAAGGCGCTGTGTCGTCATTGAGCCACACTGTCTGACGTTGTCGAGCCGCATAGTCTGTCATGGCCATGTCATCGATCGGCTCCTGCGTCCATATCGAAGGGTAGTGCGTCGGTTCAGATCGGGGCAAAGTGATCATTGCAACGATTTTGATGGTTCTGGACAGCAGGAATCACCTTTCAAGGGCCCAGGACTGGATTGGCACCACTTAGCAGGGCAGGACTCACAAATGGCACAGTCCAGGTGCTGTTGTAGAGTTGCAGGAAGTATTTGATGGCCCTGAGACTACAGAACAGGGGGCAAGCAAGCACTTGGAGTCACTCTGGGTTCAAGTGATATAGGTCCAGTCCTTATCCTCAGCAGGGCAGTGATCAGCAGGCAGCAGGGCAGCTCAGCAAAGCAGAAAGCAGTTCCTTCAGAGCAGCATTCAGACAAAGTGGCAATCCTTGTGGCACAGCAGTCTTTACTCCTGGCAGAGTTCTTCACAGGTCCAGTAGTACACTGTCTTGATAGGGTCAGAGCCTGAGTACTTATACCCAAATGTGCCTTTGAAGTGGGGGAATGCAGGTGAGTTCTCTGTCACAGCCACCCATCCTGTGTTTGTGGCTGTCTAGAGGGAATGCATAGAGTGTAGCTGTCACCCATCCCAGACGTGTATCGGGGACAGGCTGCAAGGCACACGGAGCAGTAAGAGCAGATAAATGTCCACTTTCTGAAAGTGAAGACATAAGCGTTTCTCTTGTGACATGTGAAAATTATGAAGATCACTAAAAATTGGATTACGTTGGAGAAAAAAATAAATAAATACAAATGAGTTACAAAGAACTTTGTGGAATGTTGATATACGCAACTAAAAATGCAGTGCATCTGGTTTGGGGTGGTATTCCATTCCATCTTTTTGTCACTTTCTGAAAGTGGCATTTGTAAAACAGTATTGTTAAATCCAACTTTACCAGTAAAGGGGATTTATCATTATCATTCCAAAGATATGAAACATGATGCAGCTACTCTTTTCTAATCAGGAATTACAGCTTAAAAGTGTTTTAAGGAATTCCCAATGCTAACCTATGAGAGGAGTAGGCCTCACAATAGTGAAAAACCAATTTAGCTGTTTGTCATTACCAGGACAAGTAAAACTTAAAAGTACATGTCCTACATATTAGTTACACAGCACCCTGCCCTTAGAGCTACCTAGGGCCTACCTTAGGGGTGGCCTTTGTGTAATACAAGGGGAGTTCAAGGCTTGGCAAGTGGTTTTAAATGCCAAGTCGAAGTGGGTATAAATTACGCACACAGGCCTTGCAATGGCAGGCCTGAGACAGGTTTGAAAGGCTACTTGTGTGTGTGGTATAACCAGTGCTGCAGGCCCACTAGTAGCATTTAGATTACAGGCCCTTGGTATATTGTATACCACTTTACAAGGGACTTATACTTAAACTAAATATGTCAATCATGTATACACCAATGTCAGCATGCTTAGGTCAGAAGCACATACACTGTAGCACTGGTCAGCATTGGTAAAGTGCTCAGAGTCCTAAGGTCAGCATAACAATACAACAAAAAGTGGAGGTAAGCAGGCAAAAGGTTTGGGGAAGACCACCCTAAAAAGACAGGTCTAACGGTATTCTCTATATAAATTATATATATCTTTGCCTTCTCTGGCATCCTCATCATAGTTGAGGATTTTTGTAACTCATGCCAGCATTGTTCCTTCACATAAATCTGTACTTCCCCAGCGCCTTGAGACCCGTAAGGGTGAGTAGTTCGGGCTTTACAAATACGGATTTACATTTACTTGCGGGGAAATCTTGGCTATTGTGCATGTAGTGCGTATTACTACATTTCACCTCCCTTAAGAAGTACTACATATTATTTAGTAAATGTTTGATATTATTATTTTGAATGCCACAAATTCAAACTTAGTTAATATATTTCTCTGTGCATTCCTCTCCCCTCATCAATAGATGCATTTACTCTTTCACCCTTTTCACATGGGTTTCTTCGGGATGTTCATGTCTTTTGAAGTTCTTATATATCAAGTAGGCTACAAAAATAATAACACTATAAAGAAGTAATTTGAGAATGGTTATATGATTTATAAATATGTTTGATACTTTTCTCACAGTGAGATTAACTATGTAGGGAAAAGCTGTAAGAATGTCTTTTCCCAGGTGCTTAAAAGGCCCAATTACAGTTTTTAGAGGATTGTGTTACATAGTGATGACTTATTTATTAATTTTACAGCTAGGTCTTTGGTATTGTAGTTAAGTTAACAGCACACCACAAAGACAAACTTACATGTGCGAATTGTATCTAATTCTGACTAGGAAAATCTGTACTTTAAAAAATAATTAAATATTTAATCATGGGATGACATACCATGCATATTTATGTGTATTCAATGTGCAAGAAAAATCTTAACTTTGTCCATTCAATGTAATATAAATTGTCTAATGATTAACACATTTTGCATATTCTAAACATCAATTAGCATTGTAAAGAAAGTATCAAAATACTAAAATGTGCATTTGAGAACTACTAGTTCAAGAGAAAAAGGGATATTTTCAGCAACCACTGGGCCAGTTCATTAGATGTTGAAGGCCTGTTATGAGTAAGGACAGCATGACAAGTGGTTTGCTTTCGATACACCCTGGACCTCATTTAGAATTTGGCAACGCAGGAGTAAAGCTATAAAACAGAGTTCTTCCATCCCACGTAACCTGTGGTTCCCCTCTACTCTTACAAGGTCGAGGAACTGGCTGGGTAACTATCGGTGGATCCTCAAAGTTGATTCCACCAAGAGTAATACTTATCCTGTGGTCCGTCCACCATAGGGCCACTGTGTCATCATGATGGTCACTCAGCCATTTTTTAGAGGCCACCTAACTGTGGATCCTTGTAAACTTGTCCGAGAGAACCTGGTGGTGCATAGTAGCACACATAGTACAAGTGGATGTCAGTATCAACAAGATTTTCACATCTGTTAGCAATATTTTTTTGGGGGGGGTCCTATAAAGTGTTGAGTGCAAATACAAGTGATTGGATAAGTCTTCATCTCTGGTTATACTAAACAATTAGTGAGAAAGTGCACTTAAATGTAGTGTAAATTTATCAGAATGGTACACTGTGTCACTAACATGGAATAAACCAATTTTACAAATATTGAAGACAGCATTTGCCTTATTAAAAGTCTGGTATGTGCACAATATTGCAATTTAGAAACTGAATAAACAAAAATCGACATAAAATAGTTAGTTGTAAAGCGTAGCTTACATTTCTAGTTATGAGTGATAAATCATGCATGTGTAAGTAAATAAATAAGTTAAAGTATGCATGTGCAATACGATTGATATAAAGGCACTTTGATTTTAATAAATTAAATGCTCACAGTGTGAAATGGAGCAGTAATCCCAAGGAATGAGAGGGTTGTCTGTGTAGCACCAGGGGCCATGAACGTCATTGTCCGGATTCCGGCAATAATTATTTTCTAGTATAGTTTCATCCGGTGCCTGGAAGGTATGTCTGTTGAAACAACACATTATGTGCACATAAGTTAAACCTGGAAACTAATTATCATATGACAATTTTATGCTGATAGAGGATCTGTTTTTAACTCATTCATGAACCGTCTACTGGCATACAAACTACTGCTGAGTAACAAGAAATGCTCGGTTTTATTACCAACAGTGTAGGTGGGCATTGCTTGCTCTTTCGAGTTTAAAAGGATCTCTGTCTTTTTACAAACACCTGTTAAGATGTATTTTTAAAACATATTTCTTTCGATTCCCAGCAGTAAAAATAAAAGCAGGTAGTTTGTATTTTATATTAGCATCGAAGGAAGTGCAAACACAAAAGTAACTCTTTCATGTTTATTTAATTGATAACACCTCCGAGAATCCACAAGACCAGGAATGCACATATATATATATATATATATATATATATATATATATATATATATATATATATATATATATATATATATACAAGAACGCACAGGAACCCTGGGCAGACCGATAGTGTCTTCCAAAAACAGTCTTTTGGAAAAACCGTCAACATTTGTTGACCACTTCCTATTCCCCTATGTGAGAAAATTGAATTCTTACTTCAGAGACACTAGTGACTTCTTAGAAAAGATCAGGGACGTAGTCATGAACAGTAACCATTGGCTAGTTATTCTAGACGTAGAGTCGCTTTATACAAGCATAAAACATGACGACAGACTCAAGGCATGCAAATTCTTTCTGAAGACACGTGACATCCATTTATTGGAACATACACACATGCTTTTAGAGATGATCGATACATGTTTGAAAGAAAAGCAAGCCTCACGCCCCCCACCCCCCATCCATTCCCTCCGTCCCTTCCTCTTCTTTCCACCCCCGACCAATTGTATTTTTTACCCATAACGTTTCACAAATGTATATATCAGTAATAAGTTGCAACTATCTGGATGTATTACAATATCAAGCTTTATTCCTCTTCTCTGGTTTGTTTGATGCCTAAATCAATGTGTCATGGACATGAGTTTATTACATCGAAGATGAATCTTGTTACCTGTGTTAACATGCGGTTTTTATATTCTTTATTACAGGGAGACAACGTCAGTGGTGTACAGGGGATTTACTCACCCACGATAAACGTATGCACACCCAGAGTGGATGGACGACTTTGGTTTCCTCCTTACTCTTTGATTTTATGGTTCCTAGTCGCAATTGTAGAACCACTAACCCCATAGTAGTCCATGCTTGACTGAAGTTACGGTACTATACCAGCACCTCCCCAAGGGAACTATCAAGGCAACACTGATTAGGAAGCAGGGCACGCAAACGGGTACTATACCCTTGCGTACACACATGCACCCCCACCTTAATGGGATGCACTTAAACACCTCACCCCTGACACTCCACACGGGAGACTGGCAATTCCAGGACACTGTAGCAAACAGGCACCAACGTTCCATAAGATTCACAGCACACTAGATGTGAATTAAACATCTTGTCTATTAGGAATAAAGGAATAAAAAATGTTGCAATCCAAAGCGAATCAAGAAATCCGAAATGTTGCAATTTTTTCACTCACTATATTTGTTTATACACATTTTTTCTATGTCTATTGTCATGTGGTATGTGTGACCACAAGTAAATCTTTTAAATGGTGTATGACCCAGGATGGGGTCAGGTGATCAAGACCACGGACGTGGTCAAAACGCGATCTTTTGTCAGTGAAGACTAAAAATTCTGCAAACCTAATCAAGTGGGCTCGTGGATCTGCTTCTTTCCGTATCCCGTTGCGTGTGGAATATATATATATATATATATATATATATATTCACTGAAAAACCATAGGTTTTAGGGACAGTTATAGTTAGTTGGACATTTCACTCGTACAAAACAATAGAAATTCCCCGTTATAGTTAGTTCAGCTAACTATAACTCGCGCCCGCAATGCACTGCTGATGACGTCACATATTACATCACTCATGACATGGTCAGTGACATCACTGATGACATCACTGATGACATCTCAAATGACATCACTGATGACATCATCCAGTGACTGTGTGTTTCTGTAAAGTTTAAATATGTTTAATATATAAGGAAAGGCGTATTGAAGAATGAGTGGGTGTATAAGTGTCTGAATGGATGATTTAGTACGTGAGTGACTGACTCTACAAGTGAGTGATTAAATGTATCTTACTGAATGCATGGGTTAGTGACTAAACTGTGTGAATGTCTGTATCCGTCTGTCTGTTGGTTTGTAAGCGGCTGCATGGCTTTCTGAATAGCTACATGAGTGTCTACATGGGTTATTGATTGATTGTCTGAGTATCTGTATGGGTGCCTGAGTGTTTGTGTGGGTGGGGTGTGTGTGACTCTGTGCATAGATGTGTGAGTTGGTGATTCACTGGGTGCATGGTTTCAAGAGTGCATCTGTGATGGACTGTGTGGGTGAGTGTGTGTATGGGTGTGTTAGTGATTGAATGTATATCTCAGTGGTACATGTGTGAGTAACTACATATGTGAAAGGCAGTATATATGTGTGTTGGAGTATATAAATGGCTATAAGTGAGAGTGTGTGATTGTGAGAGTGGCTGTATGGATGAGTGTGTACTTGTATCAGTGATTGTATAAGAGTGTAAGAATGTGCTAGTATTTGTATGAGTAAGTGAGCTGGTGTGTGTATAACTGTATAGGTGAGTAAATGGGTGTGTGATTAAGTTTTTGCATGACTGACTAGGTGTGTGAGTACCTCTATGGATGAGTGGCGGTGTGTGAGTGTTTATATAGGTGTATGAGTGCATATGATAGTCCTGTACTGAGTGACTAAGTATGAGTGACTGTACGGGTGAGTGAGTGGATGTGTGTAGACCTAAGAATCAGTGAGTGGGTATGTAGTTTTTGGTGTTGGAGCGTCTATGGTTTTGAGAATGGCAGTCTGTAATTTAGAGTGGGTGTATCAAAAGTTATATTAGGGTGTGAGAAGATGCATGAAATTATCACATGGATGATGTCATCAGTGATGTCATTTGAGATGTCATCAGTGATGTCATCAGTGATGTCACTGACCATGTCATGAGTGATGTAATATGTGACGTCATCAGCAGTGCATTGTGGGGCGCGAGTTATAGTTAGCTGAACTAACTATAACGGGGGAATTTCTATGGTTTTGTACGAGTGAAATGTCCAACTAACTATAACTGTCCCTAAAACCTATGGTTTTTTCAGTGAATTTCAAAGGTTTTTAAATGCTAATTTCTAACTATAACGTGTCTGAAACCTATGGTTTTTTTCAGTGAATTTCAAAGGTTTTTAAATGCTAATTTCTAACTATAACGTGCCTGAAACCTATGATTTTTAAGTGAATTTCAAAGGTTTTTTAAATGCTAGTTTCTAACTATGCCTACAGAGGTAGGACATGTGAAGAAAGAAGAAAAAACGCACAGAAAGAAGCAAAAGATGTGCAGAAAGAACCAACAGAGGAGCAGAAAGAGGCCTTGTTGCAAAATCATCCTGTGCCCACAACTTTTTCAGACGGGTACTGGTGGTAACTGACTCTGACTAACCAGAGCCAGTGCTATGCTAAAAGACACTTAGAATACAGTGAAAACACCTACATACACTAGGGAACACTATGCGTTGGGGTACCCCTGTGATTAGCATGACCTCCTCTGCAAGTCCCTAGTACATAATAGGGCAGGGGGATTAAAACTACCTCTTAAAACGCGCTACAGGGCGCGTTTGCACAGTGGTGACGGGAGGGGCCTGAGGTGACAGGTGTGCAAACGCACCCGTGGCGCGTTTTAAGTTGCGGGATTAAGTCCCCTTGAATTCTGAGGGTCCCTGGGGCCCAACTAGCCCCCAGGTACCTACAGTTAGGACCACAGAGCTGAGTTGCAGAGAGCGTTCGAGGCCACGCACCTTTTTCACCTCTCTGCAACGCAACTCTGTTGTGCTTACTGAAGGTACCTGGTGGGCTAGTTGGCCCCAGGGTCCCTCAGGATTCAAAGGGAATTAATTCCCCAACTTAAAACGCACCACAGGGCGTGTTTGCGCACATGTCACCTGAGGCCCCGCCCCCTCCTTCACCACTGTGCAAACGCGCCCCGTGGTGCGTTTTAAGTTGGGGGATTAGGTCACCTTGAATCCTGAGGGTCCCTGGGGCCCAACTAGCCCACTAGGTACTTCCAGTAAGCACCACAGGCCTGCGTTGCAACGCCTGTAACAAATTCTGCAGTTGTGTTTAGGTAGTGAAGAGGGTCGTGCTGGGGGTAGTGTTTTAGGGTTTAGGGTAGTGCAGTGGTGTTTGTGTAGTGTAGGGTGTCATGCTGGGGGTAGATTTAGGGGTTAGGGTAGTGCAGTGGTGTTTGGGTAGTGTAGGGAGTCGTGCTGGGGGAGTGTTTTAGGGTTTAGGGTAGTGCAGTGGTGTTTGGGTAGTGTAGGGGGTCGTGCTGGGGGTAGTGTTTTAGGGTTTAGGGTAGTGCAGTGGTATTTGGGTAGTGTAGGGGGTCGTGCTGGGGGTAGTGATTTAGGGTAGTGCAGTGGTGTTTGGTTAGTGTAGGGGTACTGCTGGGGGAAGTGTTTTAGGGTTTAGGTTAGTGCAGTGGTGTTTGGGTAGTGTAGGGGTACTGCTGGGGGTAGTGTTTTAGGGTTTAGGGTAGTGCAGTGGTGTTTGTGTAGTGTAGGGGGTAGTGTTTTAGGGTTTAGGGTAGTGCAGTGGTGTTTGTGTAGTGTAGGAGGTCGTGTTTTAGGGTTTAGGGTAGTGCAGTGGTCTTTGGGTAGTGTAGGGAGTCGTGCGGGGGTAGTGTTTTAGGGTTTAGGGTAGTGTAGGGGGTCATGCGGGGGTAGTGTTTTAGGGATTAGGGTAGTGCATTGGTGTTTGGGTAGTGTAGGGGGTCATGCGGGGGTAGTGTTTTAGGGTTTAGGGCAGTGCAGTGGTGTTTGGGTAGTGTAGGGGGTCGTGCTGGGGGAGTGTTTTAGGGTTTAGGGCAGTGCAGTGGTGTTCGGGTAGTGTAGGGGTCATGCTGGGGGAGTGTTTGAGGGTTTAGGGCAGTGCAGTCGTGTTCGGGTAGCGTAGGGGTTGTGCTGGGGGTAGTATTTTAGGGTTTAGGGTAGTGCAGTGGTGTTCGGGTAGTGTAGGGGGTCGTGCTGGGGGTAGTGTTCTAGGGTTTAGGGCAGTGCAGTGGTGTTTGGGCAGTGAAGGGGGTAATGCTGGGGGTGGTGTTAGGGTTTAGGGCAGTGCAGTGGTGTTCGGGCAGTGTAGGGGGTCGTGCTGGGGGTGGTGTTTCAGGGTTTAGGGCAGTGCAGTGGTGTTCGGGCAGTGTAGGGGTGGTGTTTCAGGGTTTAGGGCAGTGCAGTGGTGTTCGGGCAGTGTAGGGGTCGTGCAGGAGGTGGTGTTTCAGGGTTTAGGGCAGTGGTGTTCGGGCAGTGTAGGGGGTCGTGCTGGGGGTGGTGTTTCAGGGTTTGGGGCAGTGCAGTGGTGTTCGAGCAGTAAAGGGGTCGTGCTGGGGGTGGTGTTTCAGGGTTTAGGGCAGTGCAGTGGTGTTCGGGCAGTGTAGGGGGCGGTGCAGGGGTGGTGTTTCAGGGTTTAGGGCAGTGCAGTGGTGTTCGGGCAGTGTAGGGGTGCTGCAGGGGTGGTGTTTCAGGGTTTAGGGCAGTGCAGTGGTGTTCGGGCAGTGTAGGGGGTCATGCAGGGGGTGGTGTTTCAGGGTTTAGGGCAGTGCAGTGGTGTTCAGGCAGTGTAGAGGGTCGTGCTGGGGCTGGTGTTTCAGGGTTTAGGGCAGTACAGTGGTGTTCGGGTAGTGTAGGGGGTCATGCTGGGGCTGGTGTTTCAGGGTTTAGGGCAGTGCAGTGGTGTTCGGGCAGTGTAGGGGGTTGTGCTGGGGCTGGTGTTTCAGGGTTTAGAGCAGTGCAGTGGTGTTCGGGCAGTGTAGGTGGTCGTGCTGGGGCTGGTGTTTCAGGGTTTAGGGCAGTGCAGTGGTGTTCGGGCAGTGTAGGGGGTCATGCTGGGGCTGGTGTTTCAGGGTTTAGGGCAGTGCAGTGGTGTTCGGGCAGTGTAGGGGTCTTGCTGGGGCTGGTGTTTCAGAGTCTAGGGCAGTGCAGTGGTGTTCGGGCAGTGTAGGGGGTCTTGCTGGGGCTGGTGTTTCAGGGTTTAGGGCAGTGCAGTGGTGTTCGGGCAGTGTAGGGGGTCGTGCTGGGGGTGGTGTTTCAGGGTTTAGGGCAGTGCAGTGGTGTTTGGGCAGTGTAGGGGGTCATGCTGGGGCTAGTGTTTCAGGATTTAGGGCAGAGCAATGGTGTTCAGGCAGTGTAGGGGGTTTTGCTGGAGGTGGTGTTTCAGGGTTTAGGGCAGTGCAGTGGTGTTTGTGCAGTGTAGGGGTGGTGTTTCAGGGTTTAGGGCAGTGGTGTTCAGGCAGTGTAGGGGGTCTTGCTGGGGTTGATGTAGGGTTTAGGGCAGTGCAGTGGTGTTCGGGCAGTGTAGGGGGTCGTGCTGGGGGTGGTGTTTCAGGGTTTAGGGCAGTGCAGTGGTGTTCCGGCAGTGTAGGAGGTCGTGCAGGGGGTGGTGTTTCAGAGTTTAGAGCAGTGCAGTGGTGTTCGGGCAGTGTAGGGAGTCGTGCTGGGGGTGGTGTTTCAGGGTTTAGGGCAGTGCAGTGGTGTTCGGGCAGAGTAGGGTGTCGTGCTGAGGGGTGGTGTTTCAGGGTTTAGGGCAGTGCAGTGGTGTTCGGGCAGTGTAGGGGGTCGTGCAGGGGTGGTGTTTCAGGGTTTAGGGCAGTGCAGTGGTGTTTGGGCAGTGTAGGGGGTTGTGCAGGGGTGGTGTTTCAGGGTTTAGGGCAGTGCAGTGGTGTTCGGCCAGTGTAGGTGGTCTTGCTGGGGGTGGTGTTTCGGGCTTTAGTGCAGTGGTGTTCGGGCAGTGTAGGGGGTCTTGCTGGGGGTGGTGTTTCAGGGTTTGGGGCAGTGCAGTGGTGTTCGGGCAGTGTAGGGGTCTTGCTGGGGCTGGTGTTTGAGGGTTTAGGGTAGTGCAGTGGTGTTCGGGCAGTGTAGGGGGTCGTGCTGGGGCTGGTGTTTCAGGGTTTAGGGCAGTGCAGTGGTTTTCGGGCAGTGTAGGCGGTCGTGCTGTGGCTGGTGTTTCAGGGTTTAGGGCAGTGCAGTGGTGTTCGGGCAGTGTAGGGGTCGTGCTGGGGGTGGTGTTTCAGGGTTTAGGGCAGTGCAGTGGTGTTTGGGCAGTGTAGGGGGTCGTGCTGGGGGTGGTGTTTCAGGGTTTAGGGCAGTGCAGTGGTGTTCGGGCAGTGTAGGGGGTCGTGCTGGGGCTGGTGTTTCAGGGTTTAGGGCAGTGCAGTGGTGTTCGGGCAGTGTAGGGGGTCGTGCTGGGGGTGGTGTTTCAGGGTTTAGGGCAGTGCAGTGGTGTACGGGCAGTGTAGGGGGTCTTGCTGGGGGTGGTGTTTCAGGGTTTAGGGCAGTGGTGTTCGGGCAGTGTAGGGGTCTTGCTGGGGGTAGTGTTTTGGGGTTTTGGGCAGTGCAGTGGTGTTCGTGCAGTGTAGGGGTCGTGCTGGGGTGGTGTTTCAGGGTTTAGGGCAGTGCAGTAGTGTTCGGGCAGTGTAGGGGATCGTGCAGGGGGTGGTGTTTCAGGGTTTAGGGCAGTGCAGTGGTGTTCGGGCAGTGTAGGGGGTCGTGCTGGGGGTGGTGTTTCAGGGTTTAGGCAGTGCAGTGGTGTTCGGGCAGTGTAGGGGTCGTGCAGGGGTGGTGTTTCAGGGTTTAGGGCAGTGCAGTGGTGTTCGGGCAGTGTAGGGGTTGTGCTGGGGCTGGTGTTTCAGGGTTTAGGGCAGTGCAGTGGGGTTCGGGCAGTGTAGGGGGTCTTGCTGGGGGTGGTATTTCAGGGTTTAGGGCAGTGGTGTTCGGGCAGTGTAGGGGGTCTTGCTGGGGGTGGTGTTTCAGGGTTTAGGGCAGTGCAGTGGTGTTCGGGCAGTGTAGGGGGTCTTGCTGGGGGTAGTGTTTCAGGGTTTAGGGCAGTGCAGTGGTGTTCGTGCAGTGTAGGGGGTCGTGCTGGGGATGGTGTTTCAGGGTTTAGGGCAGTGCAGTGGTGTTCGGGCAGTGTAGGGGGTCGTGCAGGGGGTGGTGTTTCAGGGTTTAGGGCAGTGCAGTGGTGTTCGGGCAGTGTAGGGGGTCGTGCTGGGGGTGGTGTTTCAGGGTTTAGGGCAGTGCAGTGGTGTTCGGGCAGTGTAGGGGGTCGTGCTGGGGGTGGTGTATCAGGGTTTAGGGCAGTGGTGTTCGGGCAGTGTAGGGGGTCTTGCTGGGGGTGATGTTTCAGGGTTTAGGGCAGTGCAGTGGTGTTCGGGCAGTGTAGGAGGTCTTGCTCGGGGTAGTGTTTTAGGGTTTAGGGCAGTGCAGTGGTGTTCGGGCAGTGTAGGGGGTCATGCTGGGGGTGGTGTTTCAGGGTTTAGGGCAGTGCAGTGGTGTTCGGGCAGTGTAGGGGTCGTGCTAGGGTATGTGTTTCAGGGTTTAGGGCAGTGCACTGGTGTTCGGGCAGTGTAGGGGGTCGTGCTAGGGTATGTGTTTCAGGGTTTAGGGCAGTGCACTGGTGTTCGGGCAGTGTAGGGGGTCGTGCAGGGGCTGGTGTTTCAGGGTTTAGGGCAGTGCAGTGGTGTTCGGGCAGTGTAGGGGGTCGTGCTGGGGGTAGTGTTTTAGGGTTTAGGGTAGTGCAGTGGTGCTTGTGTAGTGTAGGGGGTCGTGCTGGGGGTAGTGTTTTAGGTTTTAGGGTAGTGCAGTGGTGTTTGGGTAGTGTAGGGGGTCGTGCTGGGGGTAGTGTTTTAGGATTTAGGTTAGTGCAGTGGTGTTTGGGTAGTGTAGGGGGTCGTGCTGGGGGTAGTGTTTTAGGGTTTAAGGTAGTGCAGTGGTGTTTGTGTAGTGTAGGGGGTCGTGCTGGGGGAAGTGTTTTAGGGTTTAGGGTAGTGCAGTGGTGCTTGTGTAGTGTAGGGGGTCGTGCTGGGGGTAGTGTTTTAGGGTTTAGGGTAGTGCAGTGGTGTTTGTGTAGTGTAGGGGTCATGTTTTAGGGTAGTGCAGTGGTGTTTGGGTAGTGTAGGGGGTCGTGCTGGGGTAGTGTTTTAGGATTTAGGTTAGTGCAGTGGTGTTGGGGTAGTGTTTTAGGGTTTAGGGTAGTGCAGTGGTGTTTGTGTAGTGTAGGGGGTCATGCTGGGGGTAGTGTTTTAGGGTTTAGGATAGTGCAGTGGTGCTTGTGTAGTGTAGGGGGTCGTGCTGGGGTAGTGTTTTAGGGTTTAGGGTAGTGCAGTGGTGTTTTTGTAGTGTAGGGGGGTCATGTTATAAGATGCAACGCTCCAATACCTGACCAGTCTGCACTACATAAAACTGCAAAAAAACTAAAAATAAAAAGTGTTTTGCACACTTTTGTCATTGGGCTATATGTGGGCTACATCTGGGTAATATTTGTGCTACATTTGGGCTCTTTTTTCACTGGTGGCCATCTTGGAAGACTTCTTTGTTATGAAGTTTCCTAATTTCCTCATTTACTGCAGTCTCCTCAGTAGGAAATGCTTTCAGTTTTTACTTTGATTCCATCAAGAAGGCATTCAGATGTGTCACACATTTGCCATAAATTCAGAATGTTATTACTCTAGTTGTTCATTAGATCACTGTAGTAAAGCTACTGCTCACCAAGGAGTTAACTGGAAGTCTACTGCTGGTATTGAAAGTGATTGTTTCAGTCTGCATGTCAGAATTTTCTAATGAAATAGAAGAGGATTTGAGATCTCACTTAAAACATGCACTACATTTTCTTTTGCAGCACTAACCATAATTTCTATGGCAAAATGAACCCCCTCATTTTGTTCCTTTTAAATTAAATGTTTTAAGTGTTACCAGTTTATTCCAATCAAGATGGCTTCAGGTGTGCCATACTTTTGTCATAAGTTAGACTGTTAGTGCTCTAGTTGTTCTTTAGAACACTCTGGGAAGCTGCAGTAGAACACAAAGGCATCAACTGACAGGCTGCTCCTGTTGAAATATAACAGGAAGATATTTGAGATCACACTTGAAACATGTCCTAATTTTTCTTTCCAGAGCACTAACCATAATTTCTATGACAAGATGAACCCCATCATTTTGTTCCTTTTTAAATTAAATGTTTTAAGTGTTACCAGTTTATTCCAATCAAGATGGCTTCAGGTGTGCCATACTTTTGTCATAAGTAAGGCTGTTAGCACTCTAGTTGTTCTTTAGAACACTCTGGGAAGCTGCAGTAGAACACAAAGGAATCAACTGACAGTCTCTGCCCTTGCTGGATGTACATGTTTTACTGAGAATGTCAGACTTCATTCTCACATGACTGAGAAAGATAATGTGAATTTACAGAAAATATGCTCTCATTTTAGCTTCTGGGGCACCTTCCAAAACTGTATGGGACAATCATGTGAAAATAGTTTTCTCTCAAACATGATTCATGATATCCCAGCAGAAGGTTTTTCACAGGGTAAAATCACCTTAGAACACACCACAATTCCTGAAATTAGTATGGTACCATCAACAAATGAATTCTAATGTAACTAAAGTCTGTTATCACCCTTTATAGTTCTCCTTTTGGTAACCCTCAAAATCTTCGATTCACTACAATGCATTTCAAAGGGGTACTATAATTTATATTGGTCCCAAGATGGCTGCCAGCAATTCCAGGATGAAGTGCTGACAGCCAATCAGATCTCACGATGACATGTGTGGTTAGGCTCCGCCCAGATATATATGTGTTTTTACTTTTGATTTTCTCAGCAACTACTGAACGGATTTACACCATTTAACAAAAGGGTTCTTTCTGAACCAAGAACTACCTCTTTGCCAAATTTGGTGTAATTCCGTTCAGCAGTTCGGGCTGTAGCCGTGTCTAAAGTTTCCTATGGGAAAATGAATGGGGAAAACACGTTTTGGGACCCCCTTATTTCTCGGCCCCCGCTTGACGAATCACCCTGAGACTTTCAGGGTAGGAGCGGACCGGAGCGGGCCATAAAGTTTGAAAATTTCGCGAAGATTCGTCAACCGACGCAAGAGTTATTTCAAATAGAATGTAGCGGATTTCCTATGGAAAATAGGTCCTAACTATAACTATCTACTGGCGACTGCCAGTAGATAATATATATATATATATATATATATATATATATATATATATATATATATATATATATATATATATATATATATATATGAATGTTAGAGTACAAATTCCACACACAAGTCTGTTGATACGGTCACTGTGTTGCTAATCAGAGTAGTCAAACAAAATATCAATCTTTTACAAGCATTTTCAAGCAAATATCATTCATGTTTCAGATTTTATTGTGCAGGTTTTAATCTGCTTTATAAAAAATGCCAGAGCCTTTAAAGTTAAGACATTGATGACGTTGAAGATGGGGTCCTTCTCCTCCACAAAGAGAATTCTGTTTTTCCTGGGTCTCTAAAGAGATAATATGCACAAGGGATACAATGCAGAAGGCGCATGGCAGTCATTTGCTGATGACTTAATTTGCATGTATTCATATTTCTGAATGGACAGTAGGACCAGGTATACTTAATCCATTTTAGTGAATGCTTAGGCCCCCAAAAGTGTATGTTTTATGCTTACTTTGATAGCACTGGATTGATCAGAATACAGTGGACTTGCAGAATTCTACACCACAGATCATATAAAGTATGCTTTTTGGGCTGCTTTCACAGATAAGAATGGGAGGGTCGGTCAACCTAAACATTTTCTATACTGTCACACTGGACAAGTATAACAAAAAATGAAATTACACTATTCAGCTTCACTTTAAAATAGTCATACAGACTATGCATACCTATATAAATCAAGTAAAAACTCCAAGGTGAGAGTTAAAATGTGACAGCTATTTAAAGATGCGTCTCCATCATCTCAATAATTTAAAAAAGATAAATGGTCATTTAGTCCTTGTTGTACTGTAGTCTGTGTTGTGCAAGGGCAGCGGAGGGATGCATTCTCTACCCTGGTCGACTGCAGTCTGCTGTATTTAGAGATCTCCACCTTCCTGGAAGAGATCTTTGTGCCTTCAGGTGCCACAGCTGCTCCTCTGAAGGTACTGAAGCTCTCCTTTGTGGGCGCCATGTTCAGTTTGCCCACACAGTAAAGCTTGGGATTTTTTTCAAAAAAGAAACCCAAAAGCAGCTGTTCATTTTTGAAAAAAATGAAGGTTCCAGAAATGCTGGGAGTTTTCTCCCAGCAGGTAGGAGTAATTTCTGTGAAAATAGTGCGGACGGTATGACCTGCTTTGATTAACGGTCTGTCAGTTGGTCAAAGCAGTTTCCATTGGTGGAGTCTGTTTAAACAGAGTAGGCAAACCAGGTGTTTGACAATAATAGTACGATATTAGTACTATTATAGGACAGCACCAAACGATCAGTAGGAGGCATCGCCATCGTACACAAAAACACCCTCCACGTCACAACTGGCTTTGATTACCACTCACCTGACATGGAGCATCTCCACTTTCAGATCCAGACCAACCTGAACAACACCCTCCTACAGACCTCCCGGGCCCCCGTCCCCTCTTCAGTGAATTCATAGTCGACTTCATTGCATGCCACTCTCTCATCTCAATGGACTACATCCTCTTCGGCGACCTTAATTTCCACCTGGTCAACCT
The DNA here is from genome assembly GCA_963921515.1 of Calotriton arnoldi. NCBI lineage: Eukaryota > Metazoa > Chordata > Amphibia > Caudata > Salamandridae > Calotriton > Calotriton arnoldi. The sequence continues at coordinate 25,756 of CAWUFW010005641.1, read as the reverse complement.
CAACTTCCGCAACACCTCATCTATACAGGAGAACCTCGCCACCATTGGACTCAAACAACTGGTCACCTCCCCAACCCATTCAGCAGGACATGCGCTTGACCCGTTCTTCTCTGCAAGAAACAACATCTCGGCAGAAATGGGGGTCTCTAGTTGGGAATGGTTTGCACCTTTGTCCAAGTACGGACCCTTGCTTCTAGTCAGGGTAAGGAAGTTATGCCCTTAGACAACCCCTGCTCACCCCCTTGGTTGCTTGGCATGAACACTCAGGCTTATCTCAGTGGCAATGTGTAAAGCATCTGTGCACACATACAGTAACACAGTGAAAACACTACAAATGAACACCATACCAGTTTAGAAAATTAGGAAATCTTTATCTAAACCAAAACGAGACCAAACGACAAAAATCCACCATACATATGTCAAGATATCATAAAAAGTAGGTTATTCACAAATATGGCTTGTAGCAACAAATCGCTCCAACTGGGGCTTTTACCACGTCGTGACAGATGAAAAATCCCAAAGTACGGTGCTGACCGCGAGGTGCACAGCGTTGGGTCCAGAGTCACACAGGCCCCAAAGAACAGTACCTTGGCAAATGATGAAAACAAAGATGGTGCACGGCGTCGGTTCCTTATGACCACAGGGGAGGTGAGGCATCGGTTCCTTAATGCGATGCAGGGGAGGTGAGGAGTCGGTTCCTTACAGTTGCCGTGAGGTGATGTTGCGGTGGCGGCGGGGCGGCGGTTCCTTACGACAGTGTGGTGTTGGTGGGCTCGGGAGGTCACCCATGTCGGGTATCAGCTCCGCGATGATTAAGCACCAACGTCAGTGAGGTAGGGGCTGCAATGTGAGTCAGGGCGGTGCGTCATGACCGTCACAAGTGGTGCCCTTGGCTCCGATGCAGACAGCGGCCTCGGTGTCGTTGTCAGAGGAGATGCGGTACAGCGTCGGCAGGCATCAGGGCTGTGGTGCAAGTTGGGGCGGTGCGTCGTGCACTTCACGAGCGGTGCCCATGGCTTTGTTGCAGGTTGCGGCGTCGTTTCGCCGTTGTCGGTGTTGCTTTTTCCCTCTGTGGCAGCTGAAACAGCAGTTCCAGTTGCAGGTGGACAGAGGGAGTGAAGTCTTTGTGTCCCTGAGACTTCAGAACAGGAGGCAAGCTCTACACCAAGCCCTTGGAGACCTGCTTCAAGCAGGATACACAGCATAGTTCAGTCTTTGTCCTCTCCTTGGCACAAGCAGCTACTGCAGGCCAACCCAGCAAAACATCCAGAAAGCAATGGGGCAGTACTTCTCCTTCAGCTTTCCCAGCTCTTCTCCTTGGCAGGGGATCCTCTTGAGTCCATAAGTAATCTAAAGTTCTGGGGTCTGGGCCCTAATATTTATACCACATTTTCATTTGTTCTCTTGTGGCAAAAGTCTCTCAGCTCAGTCCAAACCAGTTCTGTTCTCTCTGGTCCAGCTTCTTGGCAGGAGGTGGAGACAGCATTGTGTACAAGAGACAGGGCCTATTTAGGTGCAGGAAAACTCCTCCCACTACTCTAAATGCAACCCAGGTCTATTCAGCCCAGCTCTGAGTCATCAAGGAATGGCAGGACACACCTCAACCCACCCATTGGCTGTCTGCAGTAAATGCACATCCCAAGCCCCTGTCACTCCAAAACCAGACAAACCATACACAACTCAGCAGAGGCACATAGAATGGTTAAGCAGGAAAATGCCTACTTTCTAAAAGTGGCATTTTCCAACCCACAATTTAAAAACCACCTTTTCTAAAATGTGTTATTAAATTCTGAGTTCAGAGAGCCTAAACTTCATCTTTCTATCTTGTCCCCATGAGAAGTTATACTTGTAAGATGTTACAAATTATCTCCCATGCTATCCTATGGGTCAGATAGCCTTTTAATAGTGTAAAACAAGTTACACAGTATTTCACTATCAGGACATGTCACATATCCAGTACATGTCCTACCTTTTGCATAGACTGCACCATGGCCATGGGGTACCTTGGGCCTACCTTTGGGGTGACTCGCATGTAAGAAACTGGAGGTTTTAGAGCCTGGCAAGTGGGTGCACTTGCCAAGTTGACATGGCAGAATAAACTGCATGCAGACACTGGAGTGGCAGGTCTGAGACACCTATGAAAGGCTGCCTTTGTGGGTGGCACAATCAGTGCTGCAGGCCCACTAGCAGCATTTGATTTACAGGCCCTGGGCACACACAGTACACTGTACTAGGGTCTTAGCAGTAAATCAAAGAAGCCAATCATGGAAACACTAATCCATAAATACAATTTATACAGGGAACACTTGCACTTTGGCACTGATCAGCAGTGGCAGAGTGCCCAAAGGATCTAGACCACATTAAGCACACAGCAGAAATACAGGAGGCAGAGGCCAAAAAGACTGGGGAAACTACAGCAAGGATGTCAGGTCTAAAAATCCCCATCAGACACACTTCCAAACAACACTGGACAGACCACCACTGTGCCCACTTCTCCTTCAACAAACCCACCGAACACCAGCATGCTCACTACTACCCGTGCAGAAGCTGTAACAAGGTCTCTGAAGACCAACTCTCCCTCCGTAAAACCCCTCTGCCTTCCTCCACGGACGCCAATGTCTCAGCACGCAACCTCGACCGATGGATCTCCAGCTACACCAACACACTGGCTTCCCTCAGGAAACCCTCCGGCAAGCAGCCCTCTGAGAAAGCCAGTTGGTTCTCCCCCACCCTCCAAGAGTCAAGGCGCAGATGACTCGAGAGAAGATGGAGGAGCAGCAAAACCTTGGCAGACCACGCAACCTTCAAATCCGCCATCACCACACACCACCACCTCATCAGAACCACTAAGAAAACTGTCATACAGAAACGTATCAATGCCAACGCACACAACAGGAAAGAGCTCTTCACTGTGATCAAAGAATTCGCCAAACTCAGCACGGAGGCCACAGACGTCCCCCCTCCCAAGACCTCTGCAACAACCTCGCCACCTTCTTCCATCGCAAGATCATAGATATCTATGACAGCTTCACAACCCAGGGTCCACCCACCCTACCCGGAACCACAGCACCCAAATGTTCCAGGTCCCAACTGACCCTGCTCAACTGGGCCACACTCACCGCTGACGACACCCTAAGGATCATGAAAAACATCCACTCTGGAGCCCCCTCGGTCCCTGACCCCACCACATCTTCAACCATCGCCGCTGAACTCTGCCCCACCATCAACTGCTCCATTGAGTCTGCCACCTTCCCTGAAGAACGGAAACATGCAGAGATCAACCCCCCCCACTGGAGAACCCCTCTGCCGACCCGAAGGATCTCAAGAATTACAGACCCATATCTCTGCTCCCCTTCCCAGCCAAAGTCATCGAGAAGGCCATCAACATCCAACTCAGCCGAATTCATCTAAACAAACCACACCCTGGAGCCCTCCCAATCAGGCTTCAGAAGCAACCACAGCACCAAGACTGCCCTCCTTGCTGCAGCTGCAGACATACGAACTCTCCTCAACTGAGGCGAAACTGCAGTACTCGTCCTCCTGGACCTCCCTGTCGCTTTCTACACAGTCTCCCACCACATCCTTTGCACTAGACTTCATGACGCCGGCATCCTCAGCAAAGCTTTAGAGTGGATCCGCTCCTTCCTCACCGGCCAAACCCAGAGAGACAAGCTCCCACCGTTCTCTTCAGAACCTATAAAGATTAGCTGCGGGGTTCCACAGGGCTCCTCCCTCTTCAACATCTACATGGCCCTGCTTGCAGCCATCATCAGAAACCACAGACTCAACATTGTCTCCTACACCGACAACACCAAGCTGATTCTCTCCCACACCAATGAACCTACAGCCGCTAAGAGCAACTTTCACAAGAGGATAAACGAGGTAGTCACCTGGATGAAGGAGAGCTGCCTCAAACTCAACTCTGATAAAACTGAAGTCCACATCCTGGGCACCTCCCCCTCCACCTGGGATGATTCCTGGTGGCCCACATTGCTCGGAACCCCCCCAAACCAACCGACCACGCACGTGACCTCCGCATCATCCTCGACTCCTCGCTCTCTTTGAACATCCAAATCAATGCCGTCTCATCCTACTGCTTCCACACGCTCCGCATGCTTCAGAAAACCTTCAAGTGGATCCCCACTGAATCCAGGAGAACGGTCACTCAGGCATTGGTCAGCAGCAAGCTCAACTACTGCAACGCACTCTATGCTGGCGCCACCCAAAAACTCCAAAAGAGACTGCAACGCATCCAGAACGCCTCCGCCTGACTTATCCTGGACATCCTCCGCCGCAGCCACATCTCCAGCCAACCATAGAGACCTTCACTGGCTCCCAGTTAACAAAAGATTCACCTTCAAGCTCCTCTGGCAAGCCTACAAAGCAGTTCACAACACCAAACCTGCATACTTCAACCACCACCACCTCTCCTTCTACACACCCACCAGAAATCTCTGCTCTGCCCAACTGGCAAGGGCCACTGTCCCACGAATCCGCAATACGTCGGCTGGAGGAAGATCCTTCTCCTACCTCACAGCGAAGACCTAGAACTCTCTGCCTCTGCATCTCAGGCAATCACCATCACTGCCTTAATTCAGGAAGGACCTCAAGACCTGGCTCTTCGACTGAACTGCAGAACCCCCCACACCCCTTCTGTGCCTTGAGACCCTAATGGGTCATTAGTCGTGCTTTACAAAAGCCCTGATTGATTGATTGAGTTACGTTTGTAGCAGAGTACCCTGTATGCCAATCTCTAAAGAATGTTTTTTGGTCCTACCTGTGTGGAAGTCAAGAATCGCAGTCCCATCCATACCAGATAAAAACATGGCATGGTTAGTGATTCAGATTCTCAATTTGCATGTACATACACCAATTCTAATTTTCCATATATTTCCCTACTGCTAGGCAGTAAGGTTAGATTTTAAATTTGGAATCGGAAGCTAAAAATTAAGTTGGTATCCTTAGCTTGATTCATGGGAATAGCTCAAGTAGACAGAATAGTGCAATGGACAATTGATGACCTCAAAGAACTAATATACACCAAGAAAAAAACCACATTAGGAGCAAAAAAGGCAAAGCAATATGCTAGAGCCATATTGCTTTGTCTTTTAGAAATAAATCAAAATTTAAACTCTCCCATTATTTTTTATATATCTTTGCCTGTGTATGAAATACAATATATTTAATAATTTATGCATTTGTTTAATCCAAACTTGTTTCTGTAGTTTTGTGTATTTTTTAGGTTTAAAACATAGAAATAGCTTAAGTGGGGTCCCTTGTGTTCAGTAGTCATTTATTTGGGGTGTCTAGAAGTCAAAAGGCTAAGAACAGCTGCACTAGGGAATTTCACACTGTTCTGAAAGAGGCACATATTTTGAATGCCTTTCAAAGTCTTCCATGCTGCTGCTTGCGATGTCAATGCTTTGACCTAGAAAGAATCTGCTCTTGTGTTTAATACAACACATCAAAGCAGTTCTCCTGTAGATTTGAATAAAATATAATTATCTGAGCAGTGGAATTAAAGCTTCCCCTGCGGATAAAGTGTGCACTAGAGGCTTGTGATCCGTTAGGAGGGCACATTTGTTACCCCCAACTGAAAAGCTTAATGACAGGATACTGTCCATCAGTCACATTTTTGGTTCTCAGTGGCATATGCAACTGGCTGTTCATTACCTACAGATCCCTGAGATAGTACAACCCCCAAACTAAAGGCACTTGTGTCAACAGTGATGATTCTTCATAATTCCCCAAAGTGAATGGTTTTAAGATATATACTGTGACAATTTCATTATCAAAATGCTTCTTGTTGTTCCCTGTTCCAAACAAATTCCTCTCCTTTACATTGGAGCTTTCTCAAGACGGATACCATGAAGGCCATTCGTTTTTCTCTTTTATCAGGTGGTGGTATAAACAAGATTACTCGGACCAGTGGCTCCTCTGGGACAACCCCTTGTGCAAATATGGAATGCCCCATATATTCAACTCATGTTTGAAGAAATTTCTTTTTCTCAGGGGATAGAACAAAGTCCTTGTCTGTCTGCCTGGAATAAACATTAGTATATGTATATGACCAGAAAGGGGAGTGAGAAGTTATGTAAGGCACAACCCTCAGTCTCCCAGGTTACCACAAGTAACTGCACAAAAGAGGGTTAAACTTTGCTATTGTGATCTCTTCAATCTGAGAGTTCCCGGACCTAGTACATCTCAAGATAGTGAAGGATCTGCAGCCAGGTAAGTTTGTGTGATCCTGGAATCTCTTGGATATTATGGTAGGATCCTCACCCAAAGGTACTACCTGTGGCATGCTTCGTCTTCGGATCCTCACTAGTGTGAGTGGGTGGGCTCAACACAGTTGTAAGCGGAGCTCTTATGCTACGAATGAGGGATTATAAATGGGTTAAAATTGGCTACGGGATCTTAACTCCTTTTTACTATTAAGGTCCTTTGGCAGAGATAAAAACAATGAGGTGTTTTGTGGGTATGATGACCCAAACCGTCAGTGACAAAGGAAGTACTGCAACACCTGTCAAACACAGTCTTGGAATCACTTATATTGTTTCATATAGGTTCACCTCTGAATTTCTTGTTGCTCACACTGCAAATTTCATTTTCTTTTTTGCCATGTTGTCTTTGTTAACTTCTCTCATCCAAAACACAGACTGCTCAATTGCATTACCTGGCTTTACAGTCTCTTCAAGAGTGGGATCCTCAATTGTCCACACTTGTTCTTGGATCTTCATACTATTAGGGACCGATTCCGATCTCGGCCGGTAGGGCTCCGAATCGGATTCGGCATAACCGGATCCGATTCGGAGCCCTTTTTCCCAACCGATTCGTACGCGCGTCCGGACGAGCGAGTACGATGCGAAATCACCGACCGAATCGTTCGGGCATCCCAACCACTCCGACCGACTCGTTCCCGGGTCGACCCGCACCGACCGACTCGCTCAGACACGACTCGCACCGCGCAATGGAGACGTTCCCCGTAAGTACGATGCGCGCCGCGAGCAGACCGACACGCGCCGCCCGGCTCGAAAGAGCAGTCGGAGCCGTACTTCGGGGGTCCGTGTCGGACCCCCTGTACGCGTAGCCACGCGAGTCGCACACAGGGGGACCCATGGGTCCCCCTACCTGTGCGTGTACGGCGCGAGTCGTCGCCGCGTACCCGCTGTAGGGGGCGCCCTTGTTCGCCTTCGCACCCATTGAGGCAATGGGAGCCCGCGTACGCGTTGTACGACCTGGTCCCATTGACTTCAATGGGAGTCCGACCGACTCGATTCCGATAGCATACGGACGCATCGTACTCGTTCGGTCGGGCTGCACGGGTCCGATTCGGTCGGAAATCTCTCCGGGTCCGGCTCGGTCGGAGAGATTTCCGGCCCGAATCAGAATCGGCCCCTTAGTGTTTACCATAAGTTGAGTTCTCAACATCTTATTTATAGTTGACCCAAATTTACATAGAGTCAACCAGCTTTTTAGAGCAGCCATGAATTGGATAAAAGTCTCCTTCTCCTTTCGACATCTAGTATGAACTGGTACTTTTATAAGTGTAATGATTATAGTGGCCTTGAAATAGTTTTCTAATTTAATAATTGCATCCTCATTGTCATAATGAGCCTCCTACCCTTAGGTTGCATCTAGCTTAGGATAAGTTCTTCTGAAGATTTCTTTCCACTCAAGCCCTAGGCAATGGAGAAGAATGCCCTTTCTGCACTTTATTGGCATTTTATTGCAATGAAGGAGAACATGGAAGTGCACAACAGTAGTCTCCAACTGATAATAATAACAACATGATGGATGGGGCCAGGAGGACCAAAGGTCATTTCTCTCTACAGTTCTATTACATCATGCAGTGGAACACATATTCCATTGAATTATATGAAGAAACAAAATGGCAGCAACCACCTAAATGAGGCGTGAAATTCTGAATTACTGAGGCATTTCCACAGTATATCAATGAAACAGCGATGAAGCAGGCCCACCCCGGGGTGGACCTCCTGACTACTGTGACTGAAGGAGGGTGGGAGGGGCCAGATTCGGAACAAGGAGTGTTCTTCAGCATGAGAGGGTACAGTCTGGCTCATGACAATCTGAGAACAGCAAGCCACCGCTCTCACTGACAGGATCCGTGAACTTCAGCAGTGGAGATGTTCTGTTTTCTGCCAGGCAAGTAAAGTCCACACTGTTGAAAGCAGGAGAAAGCAGAGAGGATTGTGTGTGCATCTCGACCCTCCCACAACAGGATGACAGCACAACCAGGGGCAATCAGCTGGCAGCCCTCTCTGGCACCAGGACCCCAACCTCATTAGGCAAAATAGGTGTTTAAAACTGATAACTCATAAGTAGGACAACGTACTAAAAAAGCAGAAACACTGTACATCACAACTTTACAAGTTTACAACTAACCGACAAATGTTTCACAAAGAAACTCTTGCACCTGATCATTCAACAAGTCCAAAGAGGCAAAGTTGGGAAGGAGAGGTCGAGATTGAAAGAGTGAATATACCACCATACTCTAAATCTTTAGTATGTGCCCCTGCTGACTAGAGTGTAAATGCTCTATATATATATGTTGAAACTTTGCCTATAGTATATTTGGTCTGTGTTACTCTGGAAAGCTTGCAGTGATTTTTGTGACATACCTATTCTGATCATGAGGAAATTTGTGTAGAGGATGTTCATACTGCATTTGTAAAATGTGTGTTAGTGAAGGTAGATAAAAGCCCTTGCCTACAAAATGGCTTAAAATAAATGGCTGTGCTAATGATTTTTTTGTAAGCAGTGCTTCTCGTGTGTTTTGCTATGGCAGCGTTCACTATAAAAAGATATGTTTTGCACTTAAGGTGCGTAACAGCTTGGCGCTCCAATAAGGACCTTTATAAACCACTGACATACTGTGGACAAACAAATTTTATTTACACTGTGAACATGACTCTCTACTTAGCTTGCACATGAATCAAAGTTTGACGCAGATAAAGAGACCATTGCTTAATCAAGCGCAGCTGCCAGAAACTTGTGTCTGGCTTATTCAGATTTTATTCAGAAAAGATGGGCCTAATGGTTTCAATTACTCTCTCACATTAAGCATGTGTCGATGTGAAAGAAACGTATAAAGTACTACATGAAACATTCTTTGTTGATCTGCTTATACACACATCTTCATTGACTAGACATGAATATGAACTAGGTACAGAGAGCACAATAATCTGAGAACTTCTTGTTTACTATAGAACTGTCCTTAATATAATATTATACTGATACACATTTACATGTATACATACCTTTTGAGGTCTTCCATATTTTTGCTCCACGTTGCACAAGTTAGATCAAACCTTGTTTTAGACAAACTTCCTCTGTAACTGTTGCCAATGCCACGATAGCATTCTAATTAAAAAAACAAAAAGCACAAAACAAAATATAACAAACGTTTTCTTGAATACATAAGATTTAGTGAGTGAACGCAATACACACACCGCATTTTTGCACACAATGAAACAGATAGTAAACAAATGCAACTAAGATGTCGAAAGTAAATCAGTGTCAGAAAGCTTATTTAGTGTGGTTGTGTTAAACATTCTCTCCAAATGCTTAAGTAATGCTATGTGCTGTGAGTTAAGTGTTGTTCAAAAAATCTGGAATCATGCCAACCACAGTAAATATCACTTGTTTGAAGTTATTTTTAGGTCTCGCGCCTAGCGTTGCAGTGCTCAGCACTGCTCGCGCAGCGCGAGACCTCTAGAAAGGGCTTTTGAAAGCTACCCACACGCTCGTGCGTGTGGTTTTGCTTTTGAAAGCCCACATTGGCTGGAGCGTGCGCTTTTTTTACGGGGACGGCACGCGATTGGTCAAAGGCGGGCGCATGTCCCGCCTTTGCCGCGCCCATTCCCGACGGTGGCCAGAACGCGCAGCAGCGCGCGTTTGCCTCGCTGCCGCGCTCCCTCCCCCCGCTCCTCTGTGGTGCGCGCGCACTACTGGTTTCACGTTCGGCTCCTCTGTGGTGCGCGCGCACCGTTTCTATTCCGTGCTTGTTGGCTTTACAATTCTGGTCATCCTAGCCCCGCAAAGCTCTCACTCTCTCTGCCGCTCGCCCCCACAGTTTGTTTACCACATGCTCTCCCGAGGAGAGGCGTCTTTGTGAAAGGTATTCCTCGGCCAGCCTTCCAGCGGCCGAGGCTCCTGTTTTGAAAACATCGAGCTGATAAAAAATACATCAGCCGAGGCCATGCGGGCGCGCATCGATCCAGGATGCCTTGTCTGGACAAGTTAACCTCCACATTCACCCTTTTCACACGGGGCCCTCTGACAAGACTGCGAAAAAAACGGGATCGAATGAACTTGTACGTTTGGCTCTCTCTGACGTCTGTCTGCTTGTAGGGGAGCCTGAGGGAGGCTGGGCAAGGAGAACGACTTAGCATTTCAGTTCAAGGTACACAGGCCCTCCATGTGTGACGGAAATGGGAGTGTCAGCTAGTACTAACATTGCATTTACTGGTTTCAAGGCAGATTCTGTTTCAAGACGCATTCTTTCATATGTATAACAGCAGGTTCGTTGTACTCGCATAGTAGCAGTTTGTTGTCCCGAGGTTTTGTATGTGTAGGAGGGGCACAGGCCTGTGTTGCTCCCTGGCCTTATCTGTTTTCCAGTGTTGTGTGTGCTCACGTGTGCACGCATACCTCCACAGTGCTGACAAGTGGTACGCGCTTCCCTGGCTCGCCTTTGAGATTGAAGGTGCATCTTCTATGAGAGCAGCTTGAGGAAGCTTATCCTGGGCAATAGAGGGAGTTGGAGAATCGTGGCTTAACCCAAATTGAGGGCTCCTGAGGGTTCTACTACCCAAGGTACAAGTGCTCACACGTGTGACTTTGTGTACCCACTAAAAACACTTTTAATAACCTAGTAGACCAGCTGCCAGTGTCTGAGTCCTATAGGACTGCGGAACAGCCCCCTCCCGCTCAAAAGATGGTGCCTCCTGGTTTGTTTTACACTCATGGAGGACCGTCGATGTTTTGAAGGAGCTGGACAAACATGGAAGTTCTGGTCATTTGGGGCTACTGGAAGGCTTGACTTCCACTCCATTGCTTCTCGGACACTGCATTCTCTTTTGTTGTCACGGGTATTATTGGCTAGTCAGCCTTGGCAAGCCTGAAAAGATCTCCATGCATTGCCTGTTTCCCTCCAGTGACTAATCTGTGGGTAGATGAGAATCCCCTCTGCTGTAATTGTAGCTTGTTGATGGAAGGATCCGCACATGGCGTTCGCACAAGTGGAAACACCAAGCTACAGAGGATGGAAAAATTGTCATTGTGGTTGCAAGGGATATTATTGGTGTATGATGAGGAGTGTTCAACAGCGAGTGTGCAGTAGAATTGTCTGAATTGACAAGTGTAAAAATCCGGTGCGGGCTTGCTGGGCCTCAGTGACTGTGACCCAACAGGGGCAAGTTCTTTGACTATGTAGTATTTGACTACGAATCTGAAAGTAACTTGAAGGTGATTTACATATTTTGAATCAAGGCATATATGTAAATGGTCAAATGTACATCTTTAAGAGTTTCCAGTTGAAGAACTGGTGCAGCCTACATTTGTTTTTCCTCAATGCTGTGTGCAGAGTCGATGGGGAAATCACTTAAAGCAAAACTCAGTTGTGTTATATAGCACTTAATATTGGTGTTTACCCTTTTCTCATTTTACTTTGGCTAAAGGGACTACTAGGGCACTGTGTGACCAATGTGATTTGTCACAGGATCATACAGCTTGGCCATTTAATTTCATGTTTACGTCGGAACAAAGGTGTGCAGCAAAGCTGTCAAGCCAGACCTAGAAACAGTGCGGTTCTGACAACCCACTGCCGGTGAAAGCACCGGTGGAGTCGACAAGGCGAAAAGCCACTGCCCACCCTGCCCCTCCATCCTCTGTCAAGGAACGCGTCGGTGGCGAACTGCAACGCATACGGCGGAGGGGCTTTCCGTCATATATTATCGCGATGGCTCACCTGTGAAACATTCGTAGCACAGAACCAAGACGCGTGTGATAATGGTGCGTTAAAAAAATAAACAAGCTGTGCGCGCAGCACTTTGAAAGAAAACGTGTATAATGTGTTCTGGATGGTGCAGGACATTTTTGCACGATTAATGGCCCCATATCTCGCCTGGCGCTGCTGTGTTTTGCAGAGAAAATGTTCTGCTTCCGAGGGCTGAAAAGAAACATGCACCAGGCAGCATTTGCCCCTGGCTTCCCACTGCCCTCTCCCGAGGACACAGGGAACCTGAGATAACGCCTCAACGTTGTGAACAAAGACTCGAGGTTACTGCTGCGACCCCGCCCCCTTTCTACAGGACAGTAAAGCCCTGTGATACAGACTGGGGGACCCCCGAGGAAACGCTGTAAAGAGCGGGAGGAGTAAGGATCGCAGTACAAAGGGAGGGGTGGACGAGGTCAGCGGAGGTCATCTTCATTTCAAGCACGTGAACAATCATGGGAATGCTTAATTTACCTCAAGCACGTTATCGGCCAGCCAATATTTTTGACATTTTTCTTAAAGCACTAATTATTTGACACAGGGCGTCTCTAGAATTACATTTACTTTTAAAATGAGAGTAATATCACCCCGAAATGTCCCCAAAGGGCAAAACGTGTCTATGATCGTTATACGTTTGTGAGGGATGTCTGCATAACAAAGTCAGGAAGGACTCTGCCTTTCGGTTACAACACTGTCCTAAGCTTTGTCGTAAAACACCTGAACAGCGGGAGCAATGCTTGAATTTGGGGATACATCAATTAAGACAGTGTGATAGTTGGGAGAGCTTTGGGTCGTTGAAAGGCTTGGATGGGATATATTCTTGCCTAATGGAAAGTCAATAAAGTTTGACTAGAGGCACACGAAAGCACAGAATAAAACACTGGGGCAGTAAAAAGGGACAGACTCCGTTCCGAAGGCCGTGTATTTGACAAATTTGACAAGTATTCGAAAATAATCAGAAGCCTCCATATTTTGCTAAAACAACAAGCACTTCAAAATCAATAGCTCTCCTGTGCGTTGCCAATGCATGTTTTTCTTGTTCTTTCAACCCTTGGCTCTCCGTCGCCTCCCTCCCCTCCCCTTTCTTCACTCTCCTCGCTTCGGCACTTCTTTCTTTCCCTTCTGGGTCCTCCCTTTCAGCCCTTCACTTACACACTCCCACAGCCCCCCACTCCCCCATCTCTCTTCACCCCCACCCCTCAGTCTCAATATTTTCCCTTCAGCCACTGTTGACTACTTCTCGTTTCTGGGTCGTTCTGAAGCCGATAACTTTGAATCCCAGCAGGGTAGGCTCAGCCCCTCATTCTTCCGGTGTTGATACTGCGTGTCCTTCCGTTGGGTAGCTGTACCCTCCCCCTCCTGTTTCCAATGCTTTCTAACGGTTACGAGTGACCCTCGTACACTGCGCTTCGCCCTCTGTTCGTCCTGCCCTCCCCAGACACTCCTTTATTCTTCCTTTCACCTCTCTTTACCTCCTCGCGTTCATCCTCGCTCCCTTATTTTCCGTTCCTTTCCTCCCTTCTCTGGTCTCTCCCTTCCTCTCAGTCCAACCGGACCCGTCCGGTCTCCCTACAACAGCCCTCGATGCTTCCCTCAGCGGGCCCAGTCCCGACAGCCGTGCAGCCCTTAGCGCTACTACTGGCCGGCGGTGCGTGTGTATGGAGGGGGACTTCCAGACAGAAGCTGCAGGAAAAGTTACATTTGTGGCAAATGCACCTGTCTAGAACCGTTTGGATTCATATTAAAAAAAAAAAGCAACAAGAGTGATATTTCAAGAGGTAGACTGCTTCAGTTGCTGACCCCTACCTCCTAAACTGGCAGACTTGGGGGTGGGGGGCATTGCCATGGACTCGGCTCGGTGGAGGGGACTCAAGGCGGCAGGGTGTGAGCAGAACACTGACCTACCCAGGCGTTGAGCATTAATAAAGGATTAAAGCCTGTTTTAGTATCAGCTATGACGGCTGCTAATGGCTGGGCAGCATTATTTCAAAATTATGGTCTATTATTATTTTTATTGTTTTTAATTTTTATAAATCCTATTTTTTTTAAAATCTTCCCTATTACAGCTTCATATTGTGGGGTATTTGCGAATGACAGAGTGTGTATGCATAAGTAAAGATAATTTAACCACGAACACCAAGGGGAACAAAAAATTATTTTATTATCGATTCTAAAGAAGTAATTGGAACTCTATAGAGAAATTAAACCTCTCTAAGCTAACTACTGCGCTTCCTCAAAAGAAAGAGATCTTGAAACCAAGAGGAGCACGTTTACAAGCTCAATTTATATGGCAAAGGATAATGAATGCAGTACCTATGTGTCGTGACAGGTAGTTTGAAGAGTAACGCCAAGAAACGTGCTACATAGCGCTTTGAGCCGCTAGAGCTTTAGGAAGCCATGCAGCCCCAGCGCTGGTACATGTCGCATGCAGTGTGTTGAATATTATACTGAGCAACAGTGTCACGCAACAGACACCACTTATCCTTTCTGGAAACACTTGCATTGTGCTTGCCTTTAAAAACAAGCATTTGCAATGCAATAGGTCTCGCATTTGCGAGAGTTTAAGTAAACTATTGGCTTTGTAAATGGCAATGCCTTTCATTTATGTTTTAAAAATCAACACATAAATAAAAGGCATTGTCATTTACAATGCGAATAGCTCAAACTCTCGTAAATGCGAGACCTATTGCATAGAAAGGGCTTCTGAAAGTTACCCACACGCTCGTGCGTGTGGTTTTGCTTTTAGAAGCCGACATTGGCTGGAGCGTGCGTTTTTATTACGGAGACGGCACGCGATTGGTCAAGGCGGGCGCATGTCCCGCCTTTGCCGCGCCCATTCCCGACGGTGGCCAGAACGCGCAGCAGCGCGCGTTCCTCTTGCTGCCGCTGCCGCGTCCCTCCCCCCGCTCCTCTGTGGTGCGCGCGTGAGTCCACGTCCTTTTTGATGTCTATGGTGATAACAGTGAGCGCGCGTGCTGTTCTCGTGAGTCTTACCGCTCATGAACATCAAAGAGGTACGATGAATGCCCGGTGTGACGTAATTCCAGGCGTGACTTCTACGGAGCGCTTCGTTATTGCGTTACAGCTTGACTTGAATTGTGTGACGTCACAATGCTCGCTAGGGCGCCCTAGCTCCGGACCGGAAGAAGCAGTGCTCCCTAAGGTCTCACCATGAGCTGCCCTGGCAGCCGGGCTGCCCCTCGTGCTTCTGGTCCTCCTGTCTGCCCCTCCGTGCCATGGGGCCACCAAGTTCAGCTCTCCACGAGTGCTGCTGCGCTACTGCAAGGAAGTGCGGGTCAGCATTATCCTCCGTGCCGGGAGCGCCTGCTACAGCTGGTGAGTGCCAGAAAGGGGCGGACGCGCTGATACATTATTAAGGGGGTCGGCAAGGCTAATTAATCGGAAGGAGTTTCAAAAGCCTTAAAAGTGACAACGTCACTGTTGACAGGGGTGCGGTATAGGGGAAGCATATAGACTAGTAAAACATTACCTACCAAACACGAAAAGTGGATCATCTACAAAAACATGCTTTTGCGGCTATATAAACAGGGCATGAATAATGTACTTTTATTGGAGGTCAACTCGAAGGTGTTCATTCATAAAAGGAAATTAGAGCACTGAATGGGAAGGTATACAGCATCACTCAGCACCACCACCACAGCATCACTCAGCACCACCACCACAGCATCACTCAGCACCACCACACCACCACTCAGCACCACCACACCACCACTCAGCACCACCACCACACCACCACTCAGCACGACCACAGCACCACTCAGCACGACCACAGCACCACCACAGCATCACTCAGCACCACCACAGCATCACTCAGCACCACCACAGCATCACTCAGCACCACCACAGCACCACCACAGCATCACTCAGCACCACCACAGCACCACCACAGCATCACTCAGCACCACCACAGCATCACTCAGCACCACCACACCATCACTCAGCACCACCACAGCATCACTCAGCACCATCGCAGCATTACTCAGCACCACCACTCAGCACCACCACATGCAACACTGCTGGGTGTTGCATTATTTAGCAATGCCAATAGCTCAAACTTTAATAATGCGAGACCTATTGCATTGCAAATGCTTGTTGAGTAAGTCATTGCACAGTGCATTATCCTCTTTAGGTCGAGCCTGGGCAGCGCATGTGCTGCTCTGCGAGGCATGCTGTATTAAAGTATGGCCTTGAAGCTCTGCCCACTCTCCATCCATCTTTTCAATTGGCTCCTGTTGCTGTCCTTTCTAAATGGTTGCTTCTGATTTGTTAATAGGCTTTTTAGTCCCTCCTTAGTAACGCCTTGTCTGCATTTCTAAGCTCCCATGAGGACTGGACTTTTTATTTTTGTGGTTACACAGTATGCTTATTTAGTCTGTGAGCACTATTTTCTTTAATTATTTTGTCTTACTAAAGACACATCATGCTTTCCTGCGCGAGGCACCTTCAGGTTCGAGAACGGCAGCCGCTCATTTCTTTTGTTATGCACGGCTACTGAAATTAACACAAACACACTAATGGCGCCTGATACTCTCAGTGTCTCTCTCTGTCCCTCCCATGTTGTTCCTGCTTACATTTCAAGTGCTTTACTTAATATTGTTTTTAACAGCAGTCCACGTGGCCCCGGAGGGCTCCGGACATGCTGCAATGCTGGGCTCATTATCTCCTCACCCCTCACCCCATCCTTGCATAAATGTGGCAGCCATCTGCATTTGTTTGGTTCTGCATACCAGCGCCGTAGCTGCCTCCTACACCCCCCCTTACCCCCCCCTTACCCCCACCTTACCCCCCCCACATTGGCTTGGTATTTGAAGGCATTGTGAAAGTTAGGAGAAAAGAAAACTATAATTATGCACTGCTATAATTAAGATGTTCCCTACTAACATCTTAATTGGAGCAGTGCATAACTATAGTTTTATTTTCTGCTAACATTCACTGGTTCCAAGCTCGTGACAACATCGCAGCCTGCAGGTTGCATGTGGCGCAGATCCAGCATTTGGATGTAATAGGTCTTGCATTTGCAAGAGTTTAAGTTATTGGCATTGTAAATGACAATGCCTTTAATGTATCTGTTTTAAAAAACAACACATAAAAAAGGCATTGTCAATTACAATGCCAATAGCTGAAATCCTCACAAATGCTAGACCTATTGCATTGCAAATGCTTGTTAAATGCTGCCATCATTCTGTGTCCAACTGGCAAACAAGCGTTTGAAATCCTTAGAGCCATTTATTTAATAGTAATATGAGGTTGCAAACAACAATAAAGGATTCCCTTTCACTGATGATGGACACAGGGGAAAGAGGGCTTGAAAAAATTACAAGTAATATATTTGAATTCAGGTAACTAAACTTACCACAAAAGCGATGTCTGCAGCATTCTAGAGATTTGGACATAATTGCTCTTCTAGTGGTTAACTCTCAATAAAAGAGAGGGGTCCTTTCGTACCAAAGAGGTAGGGCACCAATTAAACTAAAGTCAAAAATTCAAAACCCCCTTTGTCAAGATCAATCACTTCACTCTCATTCGAACACACCAATAGTCAATCAATATCACCAAAACATACATTTAAATTAAAATGAGTAGATATGTATACTCCGTGTGGGCCAAATTCCTTTTAGCAATTTAATATATATTCATTTAAAAAACACAGTACATACAATTTCAATGCTAAAAACGACAATTAGTTGAATACAATTTAAAAAAAACATTAAAAAACATACATCATATTGGACAAATCACACAGTATTTCAGAATAAATAAACCATCATTTGACAGACCACACAGCGGGAGAATACATTAAACAGTTGTATTGTGTCATTAAAAGGACACCAGTCTGTAACAAATAATTAGTTTTGAGTCGGAATATTCCTTGTATTTAATTCTCTTCGACTCACAAATGTCCCAAAGATCTAGTGTATCGAATCTTGTAAAGCATCGACGCGTTTTGGTGGGTACTCAAATTTGACAGCCACCTTATTCAGGAAAAAACGATATCTCCCAGCCACAATTTGTTCTCTACATTTAATATTTCATGAACAAAAACACATCTATACAGGTATATATCCCTTCGTATCACTCTGCTGGAACCTGTATCTATTGTGTAGTTGACCACTATGGCATGAATAATTTAAAGAAGGGTACAGCACCTTCAAATTGGTTGAAAGGTAAAACCCCCAGGAAGAGTTCTCGATGGGGGAAGCTAGTTTCTCAACAATTCCAATGCGCAGTGAGACACTCCTATCTCTCAGTGAGGCCACTGTTGCCTTAAGTCTTAGACAGTATAACGGGGTAGTACTACACTGAGGAAATTACGGCATCTGCCAAACACATTGGGGCATATTAGCAAGGAAGTGGCGATGAGAGGCGTTAGCCTCCCTGGCTTAACGCCTCTCATCGCCACTTCGAGAGCGCCAGGCTGCACCATATTACCAAGGATATGGTGCAGCCTGGCGTTTCCCCCTGCGATGGCGCTAAGTCTCACGACTTAACGCCAATGCAGGCACCCTTGCACCAGAGTGCAAGGGTGTCTGCGAGCAAGGAGGTTTGTTTATGTACAGGAAGGTGTCGCTTCCTGTACATAAACAAACCTAAAATGCCATTTTGTAACTTACATGTGTGCTGCTTCATGCAGCACACATGTAAGTTACAAAATGGCATTTTAAAACAAAGGTTTGTTTATTCTTTCCTGGGGTAGTTGGGGATTTGGTTAGGGGGTGGGGAGGGTTCCTGGTGGTGGTGTCGGGGTAACACTAGATTCTCGCTTACACAGGGGCGGGCTATGTAGAGCGGCTGACCTAGATACTCTACAGCATAAGCACCTCTGGGGGCGGCTCGCGGGGGTGAGTATTCCGATTCCCAGATGGTCTCCATAGCGTCCTGGAACGTTAAGGGTCTCAATTCGCCACAGAATCGGCAAAAAATCTGGAAATATATCAATGACCGCCAGTTCGAAATTGTGGCGCTCCAGGAAACGCATTTGAAAAAGTCTGAGGACATGCGGCTCCGCCACAAATCCTACCCTTTAATCTATAAGTCGTCGGCCGGAACCAAACATAACTGGGTTGCACTGCTCTTCAAGGCATCAGCCAAATTCCAGCCAGAAGCAGTTAAGGCCGACCGGGAAGGGAGATCCCTAATGGTGAAGGGAAGGCTGCGAGGATCCATGTGCACATTTGTCTCCCTTTACCCACCTAATTCTGGGCAGACGACGTTCCTTTCCGACACACTCGACTTAATAGGCAGCTTCGCGGAGGGCCCGGTGATTCTCCTGGGGGACTTTAACCTTACATGGCATGATACCTTAGATAGCTCCCACTCCCATAGGGCGACCCTCACTTGCTTCCCCAAGGGGATTAAGCAAAAATTCCTCACGTTTGGCCTCTGCGACGCATGGCGGACATTATACCCCGACACCAAAGCCTACACGTATTTCTCTCACGTCCACCACTCCTATTCTCGGATTGATTACATTTTCATCAGCCAAACACTTCTGGGACCCCTCCAGGCCGCCCATATCTTGCCAATCTCAATTTCAGATCGTAGTCTGGTTTCAGAACTCTTAACCTATACTTTAAAAATTATTTGTGGTTATTACAAGTTCAATTTAAACCATCACTCAAAAAACAAATTCGCTAGGCATTCATACTTTAGACACTGTTTATGAAAACAAAGATCATCCTGGTAAGATTATCTTTGAAGATGTACATGTTACTCAAGGATTGTGAGGGGGAAAACTACCTTTAACCACATCTAAAAGGGTCCAAGGTTTACACTGGACAGTTTCTAGACCAGGAGTCTCCAACCTCTTCTACAGTCTGAGCTACTTTTGATCAATGAAAATCATCCTGAGCTACTAACAAACATAACTGTTACAGTAGATATCACATCAGACGTGGGCATCATGTTATTATTATAAAGTTTGCATACTTTGATTCAACTTATGCTGTTCCACACTTGAGATAATTGCTCTTTTTTTTCTCCAGCCAGAGCTTTTACACACACACACACACACACACACACACACACACACTCCCCCTCCCTCACCCCACTCTGTGACTAACAGTGCCAGGGCTCACTGCAGCTGGTGGCTTTGCTGCATGGTGATTTGTTATATAGCCGGCTTCATGCTGTCAGTCTTGTGTGTGTCTGAGCATGGAATCTTGCCATTGGGCAGGCTGACTTCTTCTACAAGGGTCTGCGACTCACTGGTGCTCCCTCTGCACAAGGCAGCACCGTTAAGCTCCAAATCCTTTGAAACACATTCTAGGCTAGATTCCATATCGAAGAGCAACTTTCTGGCAGCTGGTGAGCTACTGGTAGCTCCCGAGCTACCTATTGGAGACCCCTGTTCTAGACTAATAATTCAAACATAGGATTTAGACCTACAGTAGGATTGGCACCAAATCAGCTCTTCAATTAGAGATATTTCAATGAAACCCCTATGAAGTTGTATCCCAAATTCCTTCTGTAGTTCAAAGAAGGAGTGAAACCTATGTACACCCACCTGATGAGAGAGTTCAGGAATGACTTCCTTCTCAGTCAGAAGAAAGGTGGTAGTCTCCCTTGGTAATTGTGGATTTGTGGATTCTCTTTGTGCTGCTAGGCAGCCAGTCTCACTATGCTCAGTATTGAAGTAACGTTTCTAAGACCTGACTCCATTCTAGTCAAACCCTTCAATTCATGTCAAACTGTACTCCTTCTAAATTCTATCATATATGTGTAAGAATAATACCATGAATGTCGTCCACCGTTATCATTAGTTGTACTGAGAAGGGGACAGAGATAATGACCCAGATATAACACCTGATGAGACACGCTGTCTAGGAATATTTCAAGTCCATCAAGAAACATCCTTCGACAATTCATCAAAGAGGTGTAGTTCAAATTGTCGTACTTTTGTTTCTCATTTTCTTGAAGATGTGTCTCGGACCCCTTCCCTTGTGCCTATAATCTATACACCATATTGCTAAAACTATGTCAGAGGTTTTCATCCCTGATAACATTTAGGGGCTTATTTACAAGCCCCTTGTGCCACTTTTGCGTCATTTTTAACATGGGAAAAGTGACGTACGGGTGGCGCAAGGGGCTTGTAAATAAGCCCCTTAGTACTTAAGGACCACCACGCTACTCCCTCTGCAGATTGGTCCTTCATCCTAGATTATCGTGCAAGATACCATCAGTAGACCATCTTGGTTACTGCCGATGTGAGAAGTTGGCCTGGTATATGCTGTTCACTAATTAAAGTGGACACCTTGCACCAGGGCAAATCGACTCTTATGGTAGATAGGTTTAAGACAACCTTTTAAAGAAAGCTATCCTAGTGGTAGCTGTGGAGAGCAGCCTTCAGGCTAAGTCTCGGAGGAATGTAAAGCAGCTTGTTTTACCATATAATCTCTTGAATCACCAAATGAAAAGACACCACACAGGTATATATATCAAATATATATGTATTTATTTCTAAATAACTCTCTACTAATCTCTTTATGAGATTAGAAGACAAACATATGCACAAATCAACGTTTCACAATAAGTTAAGCACAAAATATGGCTGGGGCCCTAGGGGCGTACCAGACCATATACTAAGTAAGAGACTTAGAAACAACGACTTGCAGGGAGACAAGGCCTAGGGCCTTCAGAAGTGCTGGGGCCTCACGAAACCACCCAAGGCAGGTAAGTAAAGGACCCACGGGGGACGCGTGCAGTGTGGATACACAGGCGCGAATCGCCGTTAACTTCAATGGGGCAAGTCGCGGTTGGAAATAAAGAGTTTTAGGATACTTCGGGAGAACCTACAAGCAAGTCACTTACAGGGTAAGTAGTTCTAGGGCCCACACCCACAGGAGCACCGTCGTGCTGGAGTTACCTCACCCAGGGAAGCCGGGTGCACAGGTGTCCTTTGGTGTCGGGTCGCAGCGTCGTTTCCAATGGCGAACAAAGAAGACTTGCTGCTTGCGGGAGCTGAAGAAGTGTCCGGTGGAATCCAAGCCTGGATTCTGAAGAAGGATGACCTGAAAGCAGAGGGGACAGTGTTCAAAGTCACTTGACAGTGACCCGGGGCAAGGAAGATGGATGCCCACCGTCGTCGGTCGCTTCAGGTCGGTTGCAGGTGCCTTGACTCTTCAGCCACGTGGTCCAGGAGGCGTCGACGACGACCAGGAGCTGGATTCGGTGTGTCCCTCGACGTCTGCAGCTGACTGCGGTGTCGGCAACTCGATCGGAGCCAACAAGCCTTGGCAGCCGCAAGTCTCGGGAGATGAAGAAAAGTCAATGGCACAGACCAGCAAGGTCTGAGGGACTCACCCAGCGAGGGTAAGTCAGGGCAGGCCTGGAGCAACCAGGGGAGCCCTTTGGTTTCTTTAAGAAGTCTTCTGGGGACCCACAAGCCAGCGGGCAAGGGATCGCGAAGACACCTCGGGCGGAATCACTCAACAGGGGCCCACGGTCACTCGGGACGGTGTAGGCCTCTGATCTTCGGAGGGATTCCTGCTGGAGGTCGGGACCACACGTGGTCCAAAGCACAAGTTCGTAGAACGTTGTGAAGGGGTTGCACTCGACAATAGTGCACGGTACCCAGGGGTCGCGGTTCCTCGTTACTCTTGGGGTCCACTTGCCTCAGCTTCGCTGGGGACTCACGATGGCCTGGGAGAGGTCAGGAAATCCACTTCTTGGGCTGCAGGGACTTCGGACTCCGGCGGGAGCGGCGTAGTTTGCGACCGTCGTTGTCGTTTTTGGTGCCTGCCAAGCAGGGGAGTCACTCCTTGACTCCAAGGGAGATTCTTCTGTCTTCCAAAGGTAGTGGAACGTCGAAGGGCCAGGATTCTTTTGTAGAGCGTCGTCCAGGGGTTATCTGCTTTGCAATGGCAAGGTTCCCCTCTTATACTAAAAAGAGGGGATGGACTAGCTCTATGACCCCACCTATGGGAGGGTCAAGGGAGGGGTGGCTACACCCACTTCCCTTTGTCCAGTTTCGCGCCAGAGCAGGGGCAGGTAGCCCCTGAGCTGGTTTGAACTGGCATATGCACAGAGGAGCCTTCTGCTCCCCAGTGCAGGACTTCAAAGCACTCTAAGAGTGCACCCACCCAGCCCCAATACACTAAACCCTGTCTGGAAGGTGGTTACACCTCCCTGTGACAGGATGCCTATTGTTGGGCTTCCTCCACTGCGAGTTTCGGTCATCAGCAGGAGGGCAGCCCAGTGTCTGTGACTGGTGGCATCCATTTTGTGATGCCAGGGCTCTTTAGGATTCTACCGCGTTTCCACAGCAGGTACATGTCTTATCCCTCTAGAAGGGTGGAATGCTACCCCGCCGCCAAGATTGGCGGGGGGTAGTATTCCAAGATGTTTGACACCAAACACGACATGTTTTGATGCAGCCATTCCAAAGTTAGCATTTACCGCGAGGATATAATGCACTTAAATAGTATATGGTTTAACCGCATCCACAAACAGCACCAGAGAATGGACTTTGAGAACTGTAGAGGGCCCTGCTCATGCAGAGGCACCCCCTCACATAGAAGCCAAGCACCCTGCCCTCAGGATTGATAGGGCCTGCCTTAGGGGTGACTGATAGGTTTATATGTGTGTGCAGGAGAGATATAGGAAACCTATATCTCAGTGAGGGGTGCTAGCACCACCTCACCCAGGCTGCAGTAGCAGGCCTGTGGTGTCAGATTTAGACTGCTTCCCAGGGGTGGCATAATATATGCTGCAGCCCCTGGTAGGCCTGTGAAGTACCTATGCCCTTGGCACCTAAGGTACCATATACTAGGGACTCATAAGGCACCACAGTATCCAATCACTAGTGCACCTAGAGTGCACTCCATGTCGTTTAGAGAGAACAGAGAGGCTGGGGCCCTGATTGGCAGGGACCCAGCCAGACTATAGCCAGAAACCAGTGCTAACATCAGAAAAAAGTGGGGGCAACATAAGAGGCAGATCCTACTCTCCTACACAACCCCCCAAACGTAGGGACACTAAACTAACCTTGACCAGTTGAGTCTTCGTGTTCAAAGTGGAAATACCTTGAGAGTCCATCTGCATTGGCATGTTGGGTCCCAGGCCTATGTTCCACTGTATAGTCCATCCCCTGTAGGGAAATGGACCACCTCAAAAGTTTTGGGTTTTCACCTTTCATCTGCTTTAGCCATAGGAGGGGCTTGTGGTCAGTCTGAACTATGAAGTGAGTACCAAACAAGTATGGCCTCAGCTTCTTCAGGGCCCATACCACAGCAAAGGCCTCCTCTCTATAGCTGACCAACGTTTCTCTCTAGGGGTCAGCCTTCTGCTAATAAAAGCTACTGGCTGGTCTTGACCTTCATCATTCAGTTGAGACAGTACAGCTCCCACACCCAGCTCAGAAGCATCTGTTTGGACAATGAACTTTTTGGTGTAGTCTGGACTCTGTAAGATGGGGGCAGTGCACATGGCCTGCTTTAGGTCTTCAAATGCCTTTTGACAGCTAGCTGTCCACTGAACCTTTTTGGCATTTTCTTAGAGGTAAGATCATTCAAGGGGGTCACTATAGATCCATATCCCTTGACAAACCTCCTATAGTACCCAGTCAGGCCTAAGAAGGCTCTCACCTGTGTCTGGGTGGTTGGAGCAACCCATTCCAGTATGGTTTGGATTTTGCTCTGCAAAGGCTGAACCTGGCCTCCACCTACAAGGTGGCCCAGGTACACAACCTGACTCTGCCCTATCTGGCACTTGGTGGCCTTGATAGTGAGGCCTGCTTTCTGCAGGGCCTCCAAAACATTTCTGAGGTGGACCAGGTGATCCTGCCAGGAGGAACTAAAGACAGCAATATCATCTAGATAAGCTGAGCAATAAGTTTCCATCCCTGCCAGAACTTTATTCACCAACCTCTGAAAAGTGGCAGGTGCATTTTTCAATCCAAAGGGCATCACCACAAAGTGGTAGTGCCCACCAGGGGTCGAAAATGCTGTTTTGGCTTTTGCATCATCAGCTAATCTGATTTGCCAGTAGCCAGCTGTTAGGTCAAATGTGCTTAGATACTTGGCTGAGGCCAAAGTATCAATCAGCTCATCTGCCCTTGGTATGGGATAGGCATCAGTCCTAGTGACTGCATTGAGGCCTCTGTAGTCTACACAAAACCTCATTTCTTTCTTACCACCCTGGGTATGAGGTTTGGGTACCAGGACTACTGGGCTAGCCCAAGGGCTATCTGAAGGCTCAATCACGCCTAACTCCAACATTTTCTGGACTTCAGTCCTGATACAGTCCCTGACATGGTCAGGTTGCCTGTAGATTTTATTCTTGACAGGCAGACTGTCCCCAGTGTCCACCTCATGGGTGCACCAGGTAGTCTGACTAGGGGTCAGGCTAAACATATGTCTAAACTGTTGCAGAACTTGTCTGCACTCAGTTTGCTGATGGTCAGTGAGGCTGCTTGCCAAAGCAACACCATCTACTGACCCATCATCAGGGTTCTGAGAGAGCAGGTCAGGGAGAGGGTCACTCTCCTCCTCCTGGTCCTCATCAGTTGCCATGAGCAAGCCCATGTCAGCCCTGTCAACATATGGCTTTAATCTGTTGACATGAAGCACCCTTAGGGGGCTCCTGGGAGTTCCAAGATTCACCAGATAGGTGACTTCTCCCTTCTGTTCAACTATTGTATGGGGGCCACTCCACTTGTCCTGGAGGGCTGCTGGGGCCACAGGCTCCAACACCCACACTTTCTGTCCTGGCTGGTATACA